>OV651829.1:1083525-1812938 GCA_927349885.1 Psylliodes chrysocephalus | reverse complement strand
TATGAAAAATATGTGAACAGAGAAAACGAAACAAGAAGATATGGTCTGTTAGGTTATTGAGAGTACGAAACAAATACAAAAAATGTGTCAAAAAAAAATATAAAGACTTTTCATTCTATAAACTAGCATTTCAGGGGAAAATTGAAATAATGAAGAAATAAAGATTTCTAAGTATGTAGGTACTAAGTAATGGGTATTAATTAATAAATTTATGACTTGTTTAATATTGATTTGTTTGATAAGTAGTGTACGTAGTATTGCAAAATATAAATATTGGAAATTAAAAATAAGTTGGTTATAAAAACAATTAAAACATTAAAAATTGTTTTATTTTGAAAATTTTGAGAAAATTTTAATTTCTAATTAAAACAGTATTTGGTGGGAAATAAAAATAAAAATAAAAATAATTATGAAATGAATAATAAGAGTATAAGATATGAATAGTAATTGATAATTATTAAAAGATTTAAGGAAAAATAATTATTTATCAGTTAAATAGAGTATGAAAATGAATCGAGATCAAAGTAATAAAATTAATTTATGATATATAGAAAAGGAAAAGAAGAAAATAATACATTTACAAAAAATTAAGAGCTATAAATTTTTTGAGTAATTAATAACTAGTGAATATTTTAATATTAACAGTAAACCTTAGAAATTTACTTATAAATAATGTGAAATAATACAAAAATTAAAAATTTAAAATAAAAAGAAAAACATACATCTCAAATTTTTAGTTAAAGAAGATAATTCATTGCAAAACTGAAAATAAAGATGTTGACTATATCCAGCAAGATTCAAAACTTGTAACTTGTAAATAAGTGTGTACCGAAAACTTTAGTAAGAATAATTAGTGTTTGATAGGGTTAAAAAAGTAAATATATAATTTTATTTGAAAAAATAGTATTTCTGAAAAAAATTATAAAGACTAATGAATTTTGAATTAGTAAATAATAGATAAAGACTACTAATTATTAAATAGAATATAAGTTATTTATTTAAAAAAGAGGAGTATAATAAATATTGATTCGTGTGTTAAGTAGTGTATGTAGTAATAGTGAATAAAAAGAGTGGAATGAAAAGTATGTGGGTTAAGAAACCAACAATTTGAACATTAAAAAATACTCTTTATTTAAAAATTTAACAAAATTAGAATTTTCAATTGAAAAATAGTATTCGGTGGGAAAAAATAACAACAAAAATATAATTATGTTTTGAATTAAATTAAAAAGATATAAATATTAATCTTTCTATAGAAGGTATTTATTCTTTATTCAAAAAGATTTTTGTGATAAATGATAAAAATATAGAAAAATTAAATAAAACGTGATTGATATTTCAATAAAAAAAATACATAACTAAAAAACAGATCTTGAATAATTGAAAAAATAAAATTAATTACTTGAAATTGATAATAAATTCTAAAGCATTCGTGATAAAGAGATTGGAAAGTAATAATATAGTTTATGAATATGAAACTAATTGAATGATATTTATGTTATACATAGTATTAAAAACGTACATACTCGATTATCTTTAAACAGGGAATAATATGGCCAATATAGGTATTTACTAATTCTGATGAAATCAAAATAATTCGTCTAAAACATTAACCTGCTTTGTTTACCTGAACTGCATATTTTTGCGATAATTAGCTTCTCTGACAATTAGAATCACCGGACAGAACTAAAAAACTTAAAAGTAATTTAGTAACTAGTAATTGAAATTGAAATTTAAATAGTAATATGAATGTTATTAAAAAAAGTTAGTTAATAAAAATTTAATTTGAATAAATAAGATAAAATTTAATTTTAGGAAAAAAAAACAAGTTTGCAATGTGGAAAATTATATTTGAAGATGACGAATATTTTTAGTGATATTATGAAAAACTGTTGAAATGAGAAGAGAAAATAGATAGCAAATTCAAAGAATTTTTATAACAAATAAATAAAAAAATAGTACAAATTGGTATATACAAAAAAGGGAGCACAGTAATTAGTGAACAAAAAAGAAATAGTGATTTTAGGACCAAAAGAGTATCAAATAAATAAAACTGTGTGAAAATGAAATGGAATGTTCATTCTAAAATTGGTATTTCGGCGAAAATTAAGAAATAAAAGTTTTAAAGTATGAGGGTAATGTCTATAAACTAATAAATAGAATATTTAACATTCAGTTAAAGAAAGAAGAGTATATTAAATAATTCTTTGTTTATGTAATGGTTGTGAAAAATAGAAATAATGAAATAAAAAATAAGTATGTCATAAAAAATTATGAATTTGATTTATTTTGTAAATTATGAGGAAAAATTACAATTTTTATTTAAAAAACAGTATTTGGAGAATAAAAAGAAAGAAAAATGATTATGTTTAAAATAATTTAATTTAATATATTAATCTTTAATTAGAAGGTGTGATATTAAATAATAATAATTAGATGAATGAGAATGATGATTATTTTTTTATTAGTAGGTATAATTTGTGTGTTAAGCAGAGAATAAACAAAAAAGTAGAGAAAATGGGAATAATAAAATAAACGATAAAATAAACAATCTTACGAAAATTTATGAAGGCCGAATAAATCTTGAATAATGGGAAAATTTAGTAAACTGAAATTGAATATAATTTTTGAAGCATTTTTGAAAATGTCACTAAAAAATAGTAATATTATTTATGGTTGTGAAACTACTAAGTTGCAATTTATTCTAAAGTAATCAAAAATCGCACATACTTGATTATCTTAAACGATGAAATAATATAATCAACATATTTAATAAGAATTAATTACATAAAAAGAATATTCAATTGGAATCAAAATAATTCGTTTAAAACATTCACTCGCTTTGTCGACCCGAACTACATGTTTTTGCGTGAACCAGCTTGTCTGACAACCAAAAGCACAGAACGCAGGTTACAATTTTAAAAGTAATTTAGTAACTAGAAAGTTACTGAATTCAAATTATTTATAAACGTAATATGAATTTATGACAAAAAGACAAAAAATAAATAATTATTTATAATAAGTTAATACTAATTTAATCATATAACGCAATATATTTAAATAATTTAAGATTTAAATTGGAAAAAATGTAATTTCAGTTAAAAACGAGTACGAAATGAGGAAAATTATTTTTGAAGAAGATATTTCTTTAGTAATAGGTTGAAAAACTTGTGAAATAAAAAGAGATAAAACAGAAAATTCGAAGAAGTTAAGAATCAAGTAAATATGAAAAAGAAAATGTAACAAATTGGTAAAAATAAGTAAAGATAGAAAATAAAAAGAATATTTAGTGATTGTTTTAACGTTAAAACTACCTTTCAAAAAATATTAAGGGAACGAGAATTTCTTAATGAAAAGAGTGTTAGTATATCCCAAAATAAAAAGGGAAAATTAAAATTGAAGAAGAAATGGAAGTTTAATAATGAATTGTGAAACAAGTAATGTACGAAAAACTAAAATTAAAGAAAGAAAACGTAATAATTAATGTATTAAATCAACAATTAGAAAATAATTGTTTTAACTGATTTTACGAAACTGAGAATTTGATAGTATTTAATAGTATATTTTATATGAAACAAGTTTTTGAATGTTATATTCAGTGATTTATATGAAAATAATTTATGTTTGGAAAATTGGCATGTCATTTAATTTGTTAATTTTAAATTAGCAATAATATGAGGTGTGTTATTTAGAAAAGATAATTATTTAATCGTAGAAAGTACTATGATGGTTTGTTTTTGTATAAGGTTTATTGAAGGTAAATGAAAATAAAATCCGAGTATAATTTGACAAGTGAGTAAACAGAAGTAACAGTAGGTACACTAGAAAATGAAGAGCAGAAATAAAAAGAAAAGTAAAGGATGGAGTGATATAGATGAAGTAAGAAGATAAAGTTATTATTATTATTATTATGTTTATATTTAATCAATTATTTTTTCATCAATAAAATTTATTAACTCTAGAAACGATAAATTTGCCATATTTGCTTTTTTTATGATTGGGAAAGAAATGCGGATACCTATTCTATATTACTCGATATTTATTTAAAAAATTGAAAAATATTATGACAACGGATGTAGAATAGTTAATAAATAACGAACGTACAAATGAATTTAAATTAAAGATATTTTAAAGATTGCACTTTTATATAAAATTATGGATAAGATCTAATAGTCTACTATAGTGGTTGCATTAAACACCCGTATTTGATTGTTTACTGATTTTGGTATGTTACATATAAATGTTGACAATTTTTAAACTTTCTCTTAAATGCTTTGTTTTCTTCTATTATAGAGTTTTTCTTTCACTTATAAAATTAGTTATTAGTATTAACTTGAGCTTGTTTTACCAATTTTTTTGTAAAAATAAAGGTAATTATTATTTTGACTGTGAATAAATAAAAAATTTTGTATAAATGTTCATTTTATAAAAACACATTTAGGTAATAATGTTAACGTGCCAGCGTCGAATTAGTTTAGTAAATCATATTATTTATAATTATTTTTTCGGAAAACAATAGGAATAGGAGAAGAAAAATTAAACAATGTTTTAACGGTACATACACTAGTTTTAACAAGAAGGAGTTATTTAAATATATATATTATAAGATAAGGAATTTATTTAGTATACAGCAGCATTGATTTTTGCTAATACGACTATTTGCAATAGTTTAATAATATTTTTCACATATTTTAACAATAGTGCACGAGATTTTTTAATAACAAGATTTAGTACAGATTTTTAAATTAATATTTGCAGTTTTAATTAATTATTTAATGGGGATGGAAAATTTCATGCATGGAAAAATTTTTAAATGGTAAAATTTTTTGAGGTAAAATTTTTATATTATAAAACAATTTAAATTTTTTAATAATTGGGAAACTTGGTTTATTTTTAAAGTAACTTGATTTTATTACACTTTGATTTGAAATAATATTTTCATAATATATTATTTTCATCTTATTATTATTAAGTTATAGGGACGCTACAATTTATATTAAATAATTCATTTTTCAAATTTTTAATATATTTTCTTTCTAATATTTCGATTTAAATAATCATTTTTACCACAGACTTTTTAAATTTTCTGGTTATGTTATCATTTATTATGAATGATGGGATTTTAATGTTATAAAACCTACTTTTGAATTATTTTTGCATATTATGATTTTATTATTTTTATAAGCTTTCGAGGTATTTTATTATTTTTTAATGAGAACATTTTAACTTTAAGAACAAGTTTTTAACTTTAATTGATTAGTAAAACCGCTCTGATGCTGCAAGCATATCGGGTATTATTTTTTAACACATTGACATTTTTAATATTAATTTTACATTATTTAATTGATAAAGAACAACACATTAACTTTCAGAAACATAGAAGGTATATTCACAGAAAACTTGAATTAATCTTAGTCACTCTGGAGCTATTTATTTATCAACATTGATCTGAAACTAACTTATTGAATATTCATCTGAAATTTCAATTATTTATCGCGAGTTTATTGGTTGCATATCAATCGTTTATCTACAGTTTATCAGACATATAACTAACGTTTATCGGTTGTATATCTGTCATTTTTTTAATTTTTTAGTTTATTTTTCATATTACTGAGAATTATCAGTCTTATATCTGTCGTGTGTATGTCTTCTATCTGTCATTTTTTTGATCTGATATTAATCTGACCATTATCATTTGTATAACTTTCATTAAATTGTCGAGTATCTAATATAAATAAGAATTTGAGAAAGAAAATATAGTGGTTGTTATTGTTACATTCAAGAATACCCAAGGTTTGCTTGAATTATTATTTTATATGACCCTTCATGATTTTTAAATCTATAAATAAATAGATCACCCATATTCATTAATATTCGATAAGACGACTGATGGTTGAAGCATGTAAAAATAAGTTTAATGAAATTATTGAACATTTATATGAGGTAAGGCGTTATAAAAATTTTAAAATGACCAAGTTAAACAAAATTAATTATCAGTTGCATAATTGTTCCCACCATGCAAATCAAACAGCTTCATAGAAGAAATTGCTTGTATTAATGAAGAACTTAAAAAACTAATAACATCGAATAAACTGGTATTAAGCAGCAACATGCTACATTATCAAACTTTATTAATTTGGTAAGAGAATAATCTAATAAAAAAATACCGAACTATTCTTGATAAATTAATATAAGATCAGTTTACTGGAAATTATTTATATTTTTAAAATTTAAAAATAAATAGGTCACCCATTTTCATCAACATTCGATAAGACGATTGGTGGTGGAAGCATGTAAAAAGAAGTTTAATGATATTAAACATTTATATAAGGTAAGGCGGTATAAAAATTTAAAAACAACTTAACAAGTTACATAATATTATCAATAAAAAGAAATCGAATTTAACTAAGTTAAGATATTACTTCTAGATGATTGTAAATGGAAATGATTAAGACAACTTTAGTTACTGTAATAATACTTACTGTTCCCACTATACAAATCAAACGGCTCTGTAGAAGAAATTGATTGAATTGTTAAAGAACTTCGAAAAACTAATATCATCGAATAACTGGTATTAAGCAGCAACATGCTACATTATCAAACTTTATTAATTTGATTTGAGAACAATCTAACCCAAAAGAAACACTGAAATATATAGGTACTCGATAAAGTATTACATTAAGACTACTTTACTTGAAATTATTTATATTTGTTTGTTAATAATTAAACAGTACACCCACCTTCATCAACAGTCGATTGGTGGTGGAAGCATGTAAAATGAAGTTTAATGATATTATTAAACATTTATATGTGGTAAGGCGTTATAAAAATTTTAAAACATTTTAATAAGTTAAAGAAAATTAATTACCTGTTACATAATATTATCAATAAAAGAAATCGATTTTAACTAACTAATGATATGAGGTCTAAATGACCGTAGATAAAAATTAAGGAGGCAACATTACTTATTGTAATAATACTCGTTGTTCCCGCTATACAAATTAATCGGCTCCATAGAAGAAATTGTATTGTTAAAGAACTTCGAAAAATTAGTATCATCTAATAAACTGGTATTAAGCAGCGAGCTGATACATTATTAAACTTTGTTAATTTGATTTGAGAACAATCTAACCCAAAAGATACACTGAACTATATAGGTACTCGATAAAGTATTATATTAAGATCACTTTACTTTTAGTTAATTATATTTTTTTAAATTTAAAAATAAGTAGATCACCCATATTCATCAACATTCGATTGGTGGTGGAAGCAAGTAAAAAGAAGTTTAATGATATTAATAATCATTTATATGTGGTAAGGCGTTATACAAATTTTAAAACATTTTAATAAGTTAAAGAAAATTAATTAATAAAAGAAATTGATTGTATTGATAAAGAACTTCGAAAAATTAATATCAACTAATAAAATGGCATTAAGCAGCGTGATGATACATTATTAAACTTTGTTAATTTGAATTGAGAACAATCTAACCCAAAAAATACTGAACTATATACTTGATAAATTATTATATTAAGATCACTTTACTTAAGTTATTTGTATTGATTAAAAAAACAAATAATAATAATGATGAAATATACAAAAGTAATTTGTTTCAATTTCGAAAATATTCTTCTTAAATCAAAAAATAGCACTTAAAATAATTCTCTAAAAAGTGATGGTAATTTAACCATAAGTTAATGTTCTTCAAATAAATCATTTCTATCTAGAATGTGAACAATAATATATTTTTAAATACATTTTTATTAGAATTAGCCCAATACTTATATTAAGTTATTTGCATTAGATATATCTCACCAATCACAATTTCTCAAGTTATTTGCAAAGCTAACGATTTAATGCTTTTACACATAATACAAAGTTCTTGCTAATTATGGTTTAATAAAGGTATTAGAGAGGCGAGTTTAATTTTACACACCAAAAATTGTGGTTTCAATTATACTTTCAGCAAGTAATAATCATAGTTTAAATAGTATGAATATTTATTAAATATAATAACATTATTTTTTTCAATAGCATATAAATTAAACATATGAATTCAAAATTAAATTCACTGTGAATCGCAAATGGTAAGCTAATAAAATATATGAGATTTCTTGAAGAAATTCAATAACGAAGGTAACACTAATTGATAGTACCTGGTATATTGTAGGTTGTTATCAAAGCTGATAATACTGCACATTTTATAATGAAAACAAAATATTCATAGCTATGATATCTAAAACTAAAAATAACTAAATTTGAAACAGCAATAAAAACATATTTTATCTATATTTTCACGTTAAGTGTCTAAACATAAATTTAAAACCATTGCCCCCAAGCTAAGCGTAAGAGTCGAGTAACAGGTTCTTTAATCCAATTAAACATTTACAGAGTAAAAATGCGAGAATTCTTTATTATTTTCTATCTAACGTTTTCAACAAATTAAATATGAAACATTCGTTGAGTAGAGACAATTAAAAAACGCTGCTAATATTATTAAGTTCATCAATAATTTTTAAAATTCCGAGTTAGTGAAATATCGCTTCTTATTAAAAACAAGTTTGGTGCCCGCAACAATTCTGGTTTTTCTTATATATTAACATAAGTACACAATCATCGTTTCTTAAAATAGCGACCGCTTTGTGGGATCTGAATTTCTTCTTTAGTAATTGCTTCGGTATTACAATTATCGTTTAAAAATTATTTTTTAATTTTATTCACATACATTTATTTTTTTCGACAAGTCTCATCTTGAGTGATAATTAATTACTAATTACCCACATTTAAATTAAACGTATTGAGAATTATCCCCGTTTCTTCTTATACACTCATTCGTTGTGACACCTGCCGCGAATAGCACAGCGCGGGACCTTGATATGGTCACGTGATTTGGACAAAAAAGTGCAGAATGGACCTTGGCGTTTTCCCATGTTAATTTCCATAAGGATTGCGCTAGAAACCGTGTTGCTCCTTTACTTCTCGTATCAATTAATTTTAAGGAGGTTGCTTTTTCATGAATTTCGTTGATTTTCTACGACTGTCACCCTTTCAACGTTTCGCTTCTGCTCTTCTTCTTCAGTAGTTTTTTGTTCTTCGTCTTAGACCTGTACTGCTCTCTACATTATTTCTAAGTATTATTCAATGTTTAGGCCTTTTTGGCTTCTCGTATCAATTAATTTTAAGGAGGTTGCTTTTCATGAATTTCGTTGATTTTCTACGACTGTCACTCTTTCAACGTTTCGTTCTTCCTTTTCTTCTTCAGGGGTTTCTGCATCATCTTGGGTCTACACTGTTGTGTGTATGAGTTTCTTCAACGTCTCCTATTTGTCTTTCCTTGTCCCATTTATACGTCATCTCCTCCATGTATCAGTTGTCATTCTTTAACATGTAGGTCACGTATAGTGTAAAGCTTCTGAAGCAGAAGCTTTGCTTTGAATTTCTATGATTTTCCAAAGATTTTCTATGATTATTTAGCGCTTTGACTAATAGAGCAAGAGCCCGTGAGAGCCAGACCTTCGGAATTTTATAAAAGCTGAGAGTTCTTCTGTGTATGTCCCCAATACAGGTAAGAATGATCCCCGCCCATGAAACCTGAGTAGTGGTGGCTTTGGCAGGTAACAGGTAGCAAAGGTGCATAAAATTCCACCTCAAATTTATTAATTTATAAAACTCAATTTTTTTATATTTTATTCGTAATAATATTAAAACTCGCGTTGCTCATTGCCAGACACTTGATATGGTTACAACCCTTTGCCAGACACCCCTGAACTATTATAATTTGTAACTATACTTACGTTATATTATAAAAGCTAAATTTTATATATATTATTTGGACAACTATTAAATAATGTTTCCTTAATAGCCAGACAATTTCGAGGGTTATATCGTCCTGCCAGACGTATTAAATGTGTACAATAGTTATGAGTTAGAGCAGCATATGCAGCAACGGGTGTGAGTGAAATAGAGCGTGCAGTCTATTGCGATCTTTTACTGCGCATCTACTGTTGTTTATTCCGAATTATTTAGTAATATTTTTTCTAATTTTTTGAGAAAGTTCATTGAATAAAATTATTACAGTTTGAATAATAAATTTTTAAAATAATATTCCGTAAAATTTTATAATAAAATATCAATCATATCAAAAATCTAGTAACTCAATTCATGTTATTTTTAAATTTTATAAAGTTTATTATATTCAATTCAACTGAAATTTCAAAGTCATCAAAATTTTATTGTTTATTATACGAAAGAATATTTTTTTTGTGAGTTAGAAATTACACAGAAAAATAATACAACGTTTAATATACGTTTGATGTACGTTTACTATGAGCATAACCGCGCACTACATAATACACAAGGAGCAGCTGATGCGCAGTAAAAGATCGCGATGCGCTAGTTCAGTCATGATGTAATTATGGTTCCACTTACAATTAAAGTGAAGTAGATTTTTTGAGTGCATTTTGTTCGTTTTGTTTACCTAAATTACGAGGATGTATCAGAAAATAACGAGACTGGTGCTATAGTATAACAATGAAACATTTATTTAAAAAAATTCAACAACTATCCTTCGAAGTACTCTCCATTCTGTTGAATACACTTATCCCATCGCTTTATCCACTTATCATAAACTTCTGAGAAACCATTTTTTGATAGTCTGTTTAGTATACCCATCACAGCGTTTTTGAACTCTAAATCCGACTCAAATCTTCTACCTCTCAATTCTTTTTTGACTTCAGGAAACAAATGGAAGTCACATGGAGCAAGGTCAGGAGAGTAGGGGGGATGAACCATAATTTCAACCCCTAATTCTTCAAATGTTCGTTGACAAATCATTGATCTATGAGCCGGAGCATTGTCGTGATGCAGCGTCCAGCCAAAGTCCTGATAAAGCAGCCTTTTTTTCTTTAATTTTGCATTTAAGGGTCCTCGAAGTACATTAGAATAGTACTCCCCTGTTACTGTATGTCCTCTAGGTACAATGTGATCGTAAATAACGCCAAATTTATCAAAAAAAATCAGGTGCATCACTTTACCAGCGCTTTTAGCAGTTTTGGCCTTCTGCGGTCTTGGGCTGCCTTTATGCTTCCATTGCATACTTTGAGACTTTAATTCAGGATCGTAATGATAAAACCAACTTTCGTCACATGTAACCACATTATTTAAAAACTGTGGGTTACGTTGCAATTGACTTTTCCACTGTTGACAAATTGTCACTCGATTCGCTTTTTGTTCATCGGTCATCACTTTTGGAATCCATCTTGCCGCGATCTTCCGGTACTCTAAATCTTCAGGAATAATTTTTTGAGTGGTACCGTAAGACAAATTAACATTGTCAGAAATTCGTTTTATGCCAATCCGGCGATCATTTTGTATCAAGTCGTTAATTTCTGCAATTTTTGTGTCATTTCTCGCAGTTTGTGGTCGACCGGGACGAGGTTCATCTTCAACTGATTCACAACCGTCTTTAAACTTTTTATGCCACTCAAACACTCCACATCGTGATAAACTATTATCTAGATATGCACCTTTAATCATTTCAAAAGTTTCAGTTGGTGTTTTATCCAATCGAACACAAAATTTTATCGCGTATCTTTGCTCCACTTTCATTTTTCGATGGGTACGCAAAACACTGACAATTCAATAATTAATTTGTAACAAATGTCAAAAGTTAAATCAAAGCCTACTTGCGGGGTAGTACATTAAATATAAGGCTTTCATGTCTCATTTTTTGGGTTATAAAATGTTACCTCTGAAAGAAGTTATAGCACCACTCTCGTTATATACTGATATATCCCGTATATCGTTTTTTCAATTTTATAAATATATTCCTAAAGTAAGTAGATAGCATGTATCAAATATACAATCGTTTAGTTACCAATTACATACCTTTAAACTATTTTTTATGACCTGTAAACAATATTTTGAAATAAAATAGAAACGGTAAAAACGTATATGTCAAATTTATTGATGTTTTTGTTAAAAGTTTGGTTAGAATTGTGGAACCAAAATGACATCACACTGAACTAGCGCAATAGACTGCACGCTCTATTTTACTCACACCCGTTGCTGAATATGCTCCTCTCACTCATAACTATTGTACACATTTAATACGTCTGGCAGGACGATATAACCCTCGAAATTGTCTGGCTATTAAGGAAACATTATTTAATAGTTGTCCAAATAATATATACAAAATTTAGCTTTTATAATATAACGTAAGTATAGTTACAAATTATAATAGTTCAGGGGTGTCTGGCAGAGGGTTGTAACCATATCAAGTGTCTGGCAATGAGCAACGCGAGTTTTAATATTATTACGAATAAAATATAAAAAAATTGAGTTTTATAAATTAATAAATTTGAGGTGGAATTTTATGCACCTTTGCTACCTGTTACCTGCCAAAGCCACCACTACTCAGGTTTCATGGGCGGGGATCATTCTTACCTGTATTGGGGACATGCACAGAAGAACTCTCAACTTTTATAAAATTTCGAAGGTCTGGCTCTCACGGGCTCTTGGGCTATAACTATATTAATTTTTTTAATAAATCAAAGTTTGATGCGCAGATACATGTTGCATTTCTTGTTTAATTTTTTGTTTCAAAGGTATTTGCGTGCTTGTTTTGTTGACTTTTCATCTCTTTCAGCTCTGCAATTTTCTGTCCAGACTCAGATGCACTTATTTTTAGTAATGACTCCTATGGTCTTTTTACCTCTATATATCTATCTATCTATTTATCAGGTCGATGGTGTAGCGGTCTATCGCGCTTATATTCATTTATAGGCGAGTTTATGAGTCCGAGACTGCTGGGCTTCGAATCCCAGACCAGATCATGTGGATTTTTAATTAAATTGCATGGTTCGGTTTAGGATTTGATGTGTGCCGTATTAATGGAAATTCAATTTCTGTTGATATGACATGCATATTAAAAAATCGCCATACATTATCGTCTCGATGATGGTGGGTGAGGTTTTCCGGGTTTTCCTCACCTGTAAGTCAAATGGCACCATCAATCACCCCTAAGTATTATTATTATTATTATTATTATTATTATTATTATTATTATTATTATTAATATTATTATTAATATTAATAATATTATTAATATTATTAATAATATTAATATTATTAATATTATTAATATTATTAATATTATTAATATTATTAATATTATTAATATTATTAATATTATTAATATTATTAATATTATTAATATTATTAATATTATTAATAATATTAATATTATTAATATTATTAATATTATTAATATTATTAATATTATTAATATTATTAATATTATTAATATTATTAATATTATTAATATTATTAATATTATTAATATTATTAATATTATTAATATTATTAATATTATTAATATTATTAATATTATTAATATTATTAATATTATTAATATTATTAATATTATTAATATTATTAATATTATTAATATTAATATTATTAATATTATTAATATTATTAATATTATTAATATTATTAATATTATTAATATTATTAGTATTATTAATATTATTAATATTATTAATATTATTAATATTATTAATATTATTAATATCATTAATATCTACAAATTTCCCCAGATCTGGGGAAAAATCGAAAATTTGCACTCAAGTGGCTTACTAACTACTGGAATACAAGTATTCATTATGGACTACAAGATGTGAAAATGAAGCATGCTTGTTGGCTACAACACCACAAGACGCTGAATGAGACACTCTCACACAAATTATAAACATCCTGCAAAATATGCAACGAACAGCTAAAGTGAGAGTAGAAGATGCTTCAATTGCGGAAGGATCGGACACCTTCAATGAATCTGTCGAAGCAGGGCTCGTTTTGTAACCTAAGAAATGAACTTGGTGATTCCACCAAAATTTTTAAACTTAAAAAAAAATTATTAAAGTATTAACTACAATTAAAATGTTGTCTACTACGGTTACACAAGTTTCGGTTGTTCCGGTGTCAACCTTCGGGCCTTCGACGTCGCTCAGACGGCAGCTAGGGGGTGGATAGCTTACAAAAATTCCGGAAATAGTAGACAAATGAGTAGGCGCCAACTGGGTCTATATAGTGGCCAAACTATGATCCTATTTCCCCAAAAACCCAGTAAATGAGGAAAGAAATAAAAGACAAACCTCAACTTATGTTCCTTTATAAAGAAAAAAAAATATTTACTAAATATACAGATTAATTACCTAATGGCTTAGGTAATAAAAAAAAAATTGGAGGAAATTAAAGAGAAAATTTACACTGTATATGTATATGCATAACCCAAAATAAATTATTAAATCAAAATATGGCACGGTTCGTCGTTAGCTTGGTACCAGGCATGACGCTTGCGCAAAGTATTAATTTCCACCTTACATAAAAAAAATAAAATATAAAATAATAGTTAACTTAAATATTGTGCATAACCGCACCTATACTACATCGTATATTATAAACTAAACAGTAAACTTGAAATCCTTATAAGCTTATAACCCTCTCCAAATTGGAAGGCGATATCTGCTTAACTTTTAGTTAAGACCAAACTACCCAAAAGAAAATTATTAAACCATGAAATTTTATAATTAAGTATAATTCATAAAACTAAATAAAAATATCAAAAAAAAAAATAAAAATACAAAGATACACAAAGGACTTCAGACACAGAGGTTATTTACTTAAACTCCCAGATTGGAAGAGGTTACTTAATCTCTGCCCCCACACGGGTCTTCTGAGATTGCTTAACTTATAGTTAAGTCTTGTCCATTTAATAATGAATAAATTAAATAAAGTAAAATTATGGCAGTAGCCCTTAATAACTGAAGAATTACAACTTAAACATGGAAGCAGTCCAAGTGTTCTGCGACCCGAAGGATTACTACATCAGCATTAAGTGCTTAAATTAAGTAAAAATTTAAAATATTAATCAATTAAACGATGTAACATTTGATAATACTTAAGTTATGAGTGAAAGAACCCTAGAACATTCTGTGCTCAAAAGTATAAATAATGTTGAGAATACCTTGACAACATTCGGTTGAAAGTGAATGTATAGTTTAATAATGCACGCATGAAACCTTCAATATAACGTATAAGAAAAACCTGATAGTAGGGTGTCTTCTTTCACAGCATTCCCATCTTCCAATGTTCTGTGTTCCCTCGATGAGTCCACGATGAAACCATTGAACTCCGGACGATATAACCCTCTGTGTACAACTGTTGAAATCCTGGGTCAACAACCCCCTGGGTGAAACTGTCGTCTAATCCTGGGCTAACAACCCCCTGTGTGAAACTGTCGTCGAATCCTGGGCTAACAACCCCCTGTGTACAACTGTTGTCGAATCCTGGGTTAACAACCCCCTGGGTGAAACTGTCGACGAATCTTGGGTTAACAAACCCCCTGGGTGAAACCCTTTTTCGTAAAGGGGTTAACTTGGTAGTCTTCCAAGGATGAGAAACACGTGAGAAGATCCACAGCACAACAATATTCCACACTCCAAATGCTGTGAACGTCCAATTCTTGCGTTAAAATCCTATAATAGATATGGGCTGGACCAATGACCATAGGAATTTACCAATACACTAAAATTCCTCTCAAAATACGAAATGTCCATTTACCCACAATTAACCATGAAGTAGAATCTAAAATCCCCTTTAATTAGGGTAAGCCGATGGGGCTAAATATTAAGAAAATTCTATTTCGACACAAAAATCGTCTTTCACATGACTCAACACCACTGACAGAAACAATACGTCAGCCGTCCAAAATGGCCGAAATCCCTTTCCGATAAATGTCAAGTGGGTTCAGAAATTCATCCTCAAGAATTCCCCACTATATAACTTAACAGACCATTTACGAAAGGTACCCTAAAAACTATATTTATATACAGTATAACTACATTTGGGAAACTGTTCCCGACAAAAATTAATACAACAGCGATCGCCAAAAAATCCCTCACGACTGAAAATCGCTCATTGTGAAACTACCTTACCTCGGGTTCTGAGCCCGATATTGGAACGTCCCACCAACATGACACTTGTCGGTGTTCTGTCGTCAAATGACGTTTATGTCATTCACTGTCATAATAGAGGACTTCTATACAAGGGAAGGGCAACCAACTTGACAAAATAAAATTGACACTAATGACATAAGAAATCGGGTCACATAAAGAGACTGTTTTTTAGTTTGATTTTTGGTGTTTCCTATCTACTTTCATGCCATTTGCATACCTTGTTGTACCCGTAACGTGAAAAAGACTATTTAGTTTAGGGTATTTTACATTTAAAGGTTGAAATATTTTGTCATTGTCAGCTGTCAATTATGTTGATGATAGAACACAGGCGTAACCATAGATGGGCATAAGTAACTAGTATTGTATGTTGGTTGTATATTTTATAGAACTTGTATTCGTAGCAGCAGCATTTTGCAATCGACATAAATAAATAAAACCAAATGAAAAATAATGTTTCGAGAAAGCAGGAGAAACACAATTAGACTAATAACAACAAAAAATAAAATGCAATGCTACGCTTATGTTTTGACATTATCGACAGCTGATATTGACAAACGTTTTCAACCTTTAAATGTAAAATACCCTAAAATAAAAAGTCTTTTTCATGTTACGGGTACAACAAGGTATGCAAATGGCATGAAAGAAGATAGGAAAAACCAAAAATCAAACTAAAAAACAGCCTCTTTATGTGACCCGATTTCTTATGTCATTAGTGTCAATTTTATTTTGTCAAGTTGGTTGCACTTCCCTTGTATAGAAGTCCTCTATTAAAAAACAATACTGACAGCTATAAACACAAATAAACAAAGAAAATCTTAAAGAATGGTATCGTAAATAATTAATTACCCAAAGGTGAGACTATAATACATAATATGTATAAATTTACAACGAAACTTGGTCTATTTTTAGGAGAATCTGGCAAATTAAAACAGTGAACACTACACTGTAAATATGACCATTGTACAAAGTATTATACTAGTGGCGAGATAAAATAAATTGTAATAATGATGTCCAAAAGTTAGAATACAGGTGAAATTAGTTAATGGCAAAAATAATAGTGATATCATCAATACGATTTTACCCTTTTTTTTTTGTATGATTAACCAGGTAAGCCAAAACAATTTTATTAATTCGTGGGGCCAAAAATGAACGTTACAGTTTTGTGAATAAAAAATCGGGTAATTCATCTAAATCAACCTCCCCTAGCCCATCACGAAGTCCATCAAAAAATAATTACAGCAGATATACCTCCCAGAGTAGCCGGTCACCCACACCTATGTAACGAAGTCAATTTTTCCTCAATCGGTTTATATTAATTTTTTATTTTTAATACGAATTATCGCGCTCGAGCCGTTTGCCTTGAGCGTCGAATCTGCTGCGCGCTGCCGATCGACATATTGTTGCGCGGTAGTACCACAGCTTATTTATATCCAGCTAAAACACTCTCGGTGGCACTTTTGATCTCGTGGTCTGCGATCAAGCGAGGTAGAAGCGTTGCTTTCTCTGTTGGACAAGAGGGAAAAGTCAGAGCCGGATTATAACAATTATTTATTGAAGTAAAATATTTAATTTCTGCCTGACAGTACCGTAGTAGGTAATTTTAAATTTTATTGGATTATATTTTTTGAATCTATATTGTAATATTACGATAAAATTAGGTTTGGAGTTAATAAGGGTTGTTGAAAAATACATTAAAATTATTCTGAAAAATAATACATTTTCGTTATTATAGATTAAAAGAACTTGTGTGGGCAGAAAAAGGGCGATTTATAAAATTGTCAGAATAATTACGATAATGGGGTGTTTGTTATCTTACGAAAAAAATAGTGATTTATAATAGTCGTTGATGTTGGTTGTTCAAGATTATGATTTATTTTTAGGTTTTCCTCCTGAACGCTATGTCATTGTTAACGTCCTTTCTCAGCTTTGCGAAATTTGGCTTTTTGCATCCGAATTTTAATGTTCGACAAACTTGCAATTTGGCATTTACGGCTTAAAATTTTCAAATTGTGAGTATGTCAAATAATTAAATTCGGATGCAAAAATCTTATTTGGCCTAACTGAAAAAGAACCTTAAAAATTATTGCTTTTGACAGTCGCACGGTGATGTTTAGGGAAAAGACAAAAATGGTAATAAAATAAAGTTGTGTAGCTTAGGTTTTAAATAGGTTTTATTACTAAATAATTAAAAAAAATCAAATTAAAAATTTACTTGTACCGTTATACCTACGTATATATAACGTATATTATATATATAATAACAAATTATAATACATTTTGTACTATATCATTACAAATTTCTCCATATTATAAGTTTATTTCTATTTACATTTCTAAAATTACCATTTATCGTTTTCAATGTGTAATATATTCTAACTCTTAAATATAATCTAACTACAAATTCTTTGGGGAAATATTTACAGGGATGGTTAAAAGCTAAATGGTTACTTATATCTAAAAGCATTTGGCAAATATTCCTTTTAGTAGCAAATTTTTCAAAGTTTTCTTGAAATATTTGTTCTATTTTACAAATTAATTCCACAAATTTATTATTAGGCATTTGCAAATTTCCGAAGGTGTCCTTATTTGCATTTTCATATGCCTTAAGGAAACAGTAATAAGATGAATCATCTAGTTCATCATGGTCTTTACTATATTTATTGCATATATCACAAGTGTGAACTCTTAAAGCTTTATTTAAAAGGTACCCACACACGTACCGTATGAAATTTTTTTGCAGTATTTCATTATTTGAATAGTCCATGCTATTTAGTGCGTCTCTTTGTTCCGATACTTTATCCTTATCCTCATGTACAAAATCCTGTTGGCAGTCAGAAAGTCTTAAGAGCATCTGATCAGAATCAGCCTCACAGTTTTCTGTACCTGAATTAAGCGAGTTGACGCATTGCAACTTTCTAAATGTTCTATGGAACTGTATGGCTGTGGGGTTAATGCAGTTATCGTTTTCACTTCTTATTTTACCGAAATGATTCTCCAGGCAGTCTTGGTTTAATCTTCATGTAAGTATATACTCAAACCCAGCATTTTCTCGAAGATAGTAAAATAATTGAATAATACTGTTGATTGAAATTATTAGGCTTTTAATAAATTTTATTTTGTTGGCAACGTTTATATTATTTTTGTCTCGAATTTCAAGACTTAAAAAAGGACAAGCAATCCATTAAAAACTCTAATTGAAATGAGTTTGCTTTAAAGGCAGCATTATATTTTTTTGAGGCAAAGGTTTGCGAAGAATTTAAAATATCAAAGAGTTGATCTACTCTATTAACAAATTCAGCAGTTTCTGTCGCTTCCGAGGGAAGGGAACCAAATCCTATATAAAAACTCATACCTACATGGACTGAGTAACTAAATACTTGGGTGGCAAGTTTGACCTTTATTTTTTGGAAACTAGTCGGGTAAATATGAGAATCGGTTAATTTGTGTGCTGCTTTAACAGGAAATTTTTTATCTAATTCATAGAAGTCTTTAATATATTGCGACGAAATTTTTTTACAATTAACATAAAAGTCATATTTCATTAATATATTTCTCATCGCTTTAATAATATGTGGCACATCAAAGATGAAAAAGAGATACCGGTTTTCTAAATAAAAACCAGTATTGTCTGGAGATATCTTTAAAATATTTGACAATTTGATATTGTTGGACCCCATATCACAAGTAACTGCACAAACATTTAACCCCACATTTGTTGTTTTTTGCACAGCTTCATTTAATAGTTTATGTAATAGATTAGCAGAACAAGAAGTATGACATAAAAAGTAGGCTATCGGCTGTTTCCATTTCGAATAAATTCCCCTTACCATAAGTACACTGACAGTTAAAGTTGGTTTAAAAATCTTTTCCCCTGTATCGCCCATTGCTAGCCCTATGATGTCATCTTGATTTCGTTCATAAAATAAATTTGCTTTTATTGACATTTCATCGAAGCACAATAAACCATATTTGCTTTGAGACTGGAAACTGTCAACTTTTTTTTTTAATAAAATGAAGAACTCGGGATTATCTAATCCTGGTCCTATCTTAACTGCTCTGATTTCTTTTAGCAAAGTGTTAGGCGAGGAAAGGCTATATTTAGACATTAAATATTTTTTATAAACTCTGGGACCAGCAAAATATATTGATAGGCATTCAATTTTAAATTATTTGCTGTAACGTCTTCCCTTTGGATGTTTATGCTCCTGTGATACTTGCATATTAACACATTTTGCAATGTCTGGATTGCAAAATTTATATGTTAGGGACATATATTGCTCCAAAGATATATTGTCCAATTCATTATTTTTTTCAAGTACCTCAACCCTTTGTCGTAAATATTTGTTTTCGGCAGTTATGGACTTGATATGCTGCCTGTATTTAACTTTTCTTGGTGTATCGAAGGATAAACTGGCTGACGTTTGGGTAAATGTTGGAGACGTCAGAGGAGGACTGTCTGTAATTGGACTCAGGGCGATCTCATGTTGAACCTCGATTTTGAGCTCGGTTTCAACTAGATTTGTCTGGTTAGCTGCAAAAATACATTTTATTTAAACTTTAAATAACAACTTAGATGAATAAGTATAAAGAACGATTTATTTGCTTAAAAATGTTTTTTGTTTATTTAGGGCAAATCAAAAGCTATAACAAAATTTTACAGCTAAAGATAATCATGTGATTATTAGCTTGTTTTAAAAAGTTAAAAAATAAAAAAGTTGTAGTCTTTTAAAAGTGGAACAAATTAGGTTCACCCCTCGCTTCACCCTGTATATAAAACATTATATTTAATTTTAAGTAAAACACTATTATTTTTAGTACCTGAATCAAATAGTGCAGGTGTGATAGGTGGAGCTATCAGTCTGTCATCTAGAACTCGTATTTTCGCAGGAAGTTGCAAGAGCGGTGCACTATACGTATGGTCTTCAGTTGTGGAACTCCCCTCGAGGGACGGGAATAGGGTAGGAATTGCAATGGCTAGTAATCTTGTACGAAAGTGACTCGTGAACATCTTCTCTTCAAAGTGGTCTTCACATATCGAGTAACTTTTATATAATTCGATTAGTTTTTCAAATAGGTCCTCTCGATTGGCTTTCATTGCCCATGTTCTGGCTCTGTAAATATTTAAATATATATCCAAAATAACCTAAGAGAAATATATTAATAAATTCCATTAAAATATCATTACCGGGATTATCTCACAGAAAACTAAGAACAGGTAAAGAGATTTAATTAGGCTACTTATTAATATCTAATTGATCACTTAAGAGGATATTTAAATTTTTAAATCAATTTATTTCAAGTGTTTCTAAATGGTTTAATTTAATGCCTTTATTATCAAAATGTGAAACAATTTTTGCATAAACGATTGATTTTCAGAAAAAAATATGTTTTGTAGAATTATTTTTGTTTTTAGTATAACTATTGTAATGTTTTAAATAGCTTTTCTTTAAACTACGGCCCGTTTGACCAATATACAATTTTTCCACAATTTAATTTATTTGAAAAAGGATAATTTCCTGACCGTAACAGAGTTTTATATAAATACCGAACGGAAAGCGGTAGAACAGCCTTAACCTAAAGTCGGTTTACCTAAAAATAATGATTTTTTTAATTGACTATAGAATTATGTACTACTCGTAATAATAACACTAAGCAATATGTATGAACAAGTATCATTTACTATTTTCCATTTATTTTATGTCTTAAAATATACGGACCTCTGGTTTACAACTTTCTAGGTAAGCTACCAATTCTATTCATCCGTAGGCGTGTTAATAGCATTATAAATGCGCATCCTTGGTTCTTTAGATCTGGCGCATACTGTATCTATTTGCTTCCAATTAATATTTGTTGATATACATATTTTATTATTTCGATTTACAAAAATATTAAACAAAACCACCAATAAACCCTCTTTTACCTTAACAAGTATTAAATTAATAACTATATATTTATACAGGCCAAACATAGCTTCTCATAATTGAAGAAGATTTTGTATGACTTTAAATTACTTTTACTACAACATAGCAAATAATCGAAAGTTTACTTTTCATCAAAATATGCAAAAAATATCGTGTAGGTAAGTACTTACCGGTTAGCATCCTTAGGAAAACAATAGAATTTCTTCTTACAATTATAACCTTTATTAAAACAATTTCGCACTGCACAAACATGATGATGTCCTGATAGTTTTTTGTCACTCATTTTACTACAGTAAAAAATAAACATAAAACACAAATGTTCAAAAGAATTACAAATTAAACACAAAAATATACGCACGGCTATGTCCGCTTAACGTAAAATAAGTAATACCGATCTCCCGACTGCACGGCAAAGACATATTTTCCCCGAAAAGGCGGAGCATAAAACCTGCGCGAAGGGATCGACGCAAACCGTTCCCGCCAAGAGAGTGTTCTAGCTGGATATGAAGAAGCTGTGGTAGTACTTCGAAGAGTTTGAATTATTCTCGCTTTCATCGGGAATTAAAAGATTTTGGAGAGACTTGATCTTCAGCATTTCAGAGTAATAGCCGCATTCCCAACTAAGTCCGCCGCCGATAAATTTTTCGTGTTTATAAATCCGTTAGGTAAAAAACCTTGTTTCCTTTTTTTACGTTCATATTTTGATAGAAGGAACGTTTTATATTGAGACCGTATTTCATTTAAAAACCGAATTATCTTTTAGAAATAGGAACATTTTAATTCCGTGTTGAGTTAAAAGATATAATTTTATTTTATTAATAAATATTAGAATGTATGTCTTGGCAAATATAGTACCGTTTTTATAAATAGTGTTGAGTTAAAAGATTTAATTTGATTTGATTAATAAATATTAGAATTTATTTCTTGGCAAATATAATACCGTTTCTTTAAAGGGAATAGAATTTGATTTAAATAATAAATGATAGAATTTAGTTCTTTAATATTATAATGGCGGTGATTTAAACTTTTGAGTCTGTACTGAGAAATTCATTTTTCTTTTTGGTAGGTTAAATCGGGAATTAAATTAGATTTAATTGATAAATACTTTTGTTTAGTAAGTGCCGCGTTGTAACTAAGTTGGGAATATTTATAAACGGAGTTTTCGAGGAGACGTTTTCCCTCTTTTAATAGTTTGTTTATACTTTTACCGTAAATTTAAATAATCTTAAATAGCATCCTGTCCCTGTCTGAACGGGCTCGTGATGATGATCAGTTCATTCTTGGAGTAGGTGCTATCTGCGTTATTTTTTTTTTAGTTAATGTGTAAACCGCAAATTTAAAGAATCTTAAATAGTATCCTGTCCCTGTCTGAACGGACTCGTGATGACGATCAGTTCATTCTTGGAGTAGATACTATCCGCGTTAGTAGTTTTCTTCCCTCCGATAATAGTTTTGTTTTCTCTTTCAACGTTAATTTAAATAACTTTAAATAGTATCCTGTCCCTGTCTGAACGGGCTCGTGATGACGATTAGTTCATTGACAAGGGGGGTAGCCATGTGTGAGTTGAAGTAATTTTAAGGTGAAGGGGGGGAGAAAAAGTCCTTTATATCTCACAAGGAAAGTCCAATGTTTAATTATTCAACAAAACATTGAGTGCGACCGGTTTCGAAGTAACATCACTTCATCTTCAGGCTCGCCTAGTGGAAAGGAGAATATGTGGTGTAAGGTGTGTTGACTTTGAGCCCACAATATAAAAAATAGTAAAAAATAGAAAAAACTCACCATACTCTCCATCCACTAGGGAATACTACAAACCAGTTTCATCAAAACGTGGGGGATGAAATAAATTGTAAAACAAAACAATGTTACAAGTTATAAAGTTAAAAATATTTGAAAAACAAATATTAGTCGATAAAACAGTTAAAAATTTTAAAATATTCAAGACGATACAAAAACAAATTACATACATTAAACAGATTAAAAGATAAGGCCTGTTTTAAGCAAACATTGCTGTTTTTTATAAAAATCTAACATTTTTGAAAGGAGACCTGTCAAGTTAAGGCCTCTACAGGTGGTGGTAAGTACTAAAGAAAAATTCTTGGATAAACTTATGACAGGGTATAGGTAATAAGATGTAAACTATGAGTGAAGAAATATTTATTATTTATTATATAAGATTTGGGCCATGAACCAATCACCAAGTGTATGTGATGTTGTAGGATAAAATAAGAAAGAAGAAGAGATGACTGGGTTAACTGTTGTGAAGCAACTGAAAAATAAAAGAAGAAGAAAATGACAGATGTGAAAACGCACAACTTAACCTAGTCCTTAAACATGCACGTTGGTTTTTTGTGGGAAAAAAATTACTTACTGAAATGTACCCCTTGCAAGGAAATATGTGAATAGAAATAAAGGGGGAGGTTAAAAAGGAAGTTAGAACGATAAATTTAGATTAGTGTTGAGAAAACTGGAGGAGTTTCTGACATTATCTGGGCATTTAAGCAACCAACAGGATTTAATTTTAAATTTCTCAATATCTCGAGGCTTTCGAAGCTATTAAGAGTAAATCTATGGTAGGAACTATGTAGGATTTCGAAACCTTCAGTTGAATCGAAGTCGTGATTTGAGTCCAGTAGGTGGTTGGCAAAATGTGAAAATCCTGTTGTATTTTGGTTAAGACAACGCAAATGTTCTTTTAAACGGATCTTGAAATTTCGAAATGTGCGTCCCACATAGAAAGAATGGCAAGATTTACAAGTCAATTTATAAATTCCAGACAAGTCAAAGGGATCTAATTTATCTTTATTATGAACAAATAACTTATGTAATGAGGAGGGGGTTTTGAAAGATACTTTAAAGTGGTCTTTAAGTAAGCTTGCCACTTTATAGGATGCTTTTCCAATAAAGGTAAGAGAAATGTATTTCTTACTGGTGGTTAGTTCATGTACCAAATTAGGATTATTAATATAAACCAAGTTTTGTTGAATTTTATTTTGTTTATGTGTTAGCATTTTATCAATAATATCCAGTTCAAAGTTGTGATCTATAGCAATAGTTTTAATTATATTTAGTTCCTTATTAAAGTTTTCCGTAGACAGAGGGATGTTTAATAGCCTCTCTAAGTAGCAATTAAAGGCAGCCAATTTATGTGTTGCTGGATGGTTAGAGGTATTGTCTATAACTGTGCCTGTATGTGTTGGCTTTCTATAGATGTCAAAGTTGAACTTGTTATTATTGTGTGAGATTTTAAGATCTAAGAAGTTAATAGATTTGTTTATTTCAATTTCTAATGTGAATTTAATATTAGAATGTAAGTCATTAATATAAGTCAAGAAGTCATTTAATGAGTCTAAGTTACCTGACCACAAAATCAAAATATCATCAACATATCTATAATAGAATTTCACATTTGAGTGGAAAAGGTTATTTTTAAGGATTTTCTCTTTTTCAAAATTGTGCATAAATATGTCTGCTAAAATTGGGCTAAGTGGAGATCCCATAGAAAGTCCATTTGTTTGTGAAAAAATTTCATTGTTGAATGAAAAAAAGTTTTGTTCTAAACAAACCTTGAGAAGGTTCAAAAATTCTACTAGTTCAATATCAGACATATTCGAACTTGACAAATGTGATTCAACAAAACCTAGAACTTCTGGTATAGGAATATTTGTGAATAAGTTTGATACATCTAAAGAGATCAAAGAATCTGTATCATTAATGTGAACATTTTTGATGTTGTTTACAAGTTGTACACTATTTTTGACTGTATGTGTAAAGTGATCTTTATAATGGATTTTGAGTATGTCATTCAACCACTTTGATGTATAATATGTTGGTGAATTTATATATGACACGACAGGGCGGATTGGTATGTCATCAAAATTGTCAGATTTGTGTATTTTGAGGCTATATGGCCTTCTCAAAATACACAAATCTGACAATTTTGATGACATACCAATCCGCCCTGTCGTGTCATATATAAATTCACCAACATATTATACATCAAAGTGGTTGAATGACATACTCAAAATCCATTATAAAGATCACTTTACACATACAGTCAAAAATAGTGTACAACTTGTAAACAACATCAAAAATGTTCACATTAATGATACAGATTCTTTGATCTCTTTAGATGTATCAAACTTATTCACAAATATTCCTATACCAGAAGTTCTAGGTTTTGTTGAATCACATTTGTCAAGTTCGAATATGTCTGATATTGAACTAGTAGAATTTTTGAACCTTCTCAAGGTTTGTTTAGAACAAAACTTTTTTTCATTCAACAATGAAATTTTTTCACAAACAAATGGACTTTCTATGGGATCTCCACTTAGCCCAATTTTAGCAGACATATTTATGCACAATTTTGAAAAAGAGAAAATCCTTAAAAATAACCTTTTCCACTCAAATGTGAAATTCTATTATAGATATGTTGATGATATTTTGATTTTGTGGTCAGGTAACTTAGACTCATTAAATGACTTCTTGACTTATATTAATGACTTACATTCTAATATTAAATTCACATTAGAAATTGAAATAAACAAATCTATTAACTTCTTAGATCTTAAAATCTCACACAATAATAACAAGTTCAACTTTGACATCTATAGAAAGCCAACACATACAGGCACAGTTATAGACAATACCTCTAACCATCCAGCAACACATAAATTGGCTGCCTTTAATTGCTACTTAGAGAGGCTATTAAACATCCCTCTGTCTACGGAAAACTTTAATAAGGAACTAAATATAATTAAAACTATTGCTATAGATCACAACTTTGAACTGGATATTATTGATAAAATGCTAACACATAAACAAAATAAAATTCAACAAAACTTGGTTTATATTAATAATCCTAATTTGGTACATGAACTAACCACCAGTAAGAAATACATTTCTCTTACCTTTATTGGAAAAGCATCCTATAAAGTGGCAAGCTTACTTAAAGACCACTTTAAAGTATCTTTCAAAACCCCCTCCTCATTACATAAGTTATTTGTTCATAATAAAGATAAATTAGATCCCTTTGACTTGTCTGGAATTTATAAATTGACTTGTAAATCTTGCCATTCTTTCTATGTGGGACGCACATTTCGAAATTTCAAGATCCGTTTAAAAGAACATTTGCGTTGTCTTAACCAAAATACAACAGGATTTTCACATTTTGCCAACCACCTACTGGACTCAAATCACGACTTCGATTCAACTGAAGGTTTCGAAATCCTACATAGTTCCTACCATAGATTTACTCTTAATAGCTTCGAAAGCCTCGAGATATTGAGAAATTTAAAATTAAATCCTGTTGGTTGCTTAAATGCCCAGATAATGTCAGAAACTCCTCCAGTTTTCTCAACACTAATCTAAATTTATCGTTCTAACTTCCTTTTTAACCTCCCCCTTTATTTCTATTCACATATTTCCTTGCAAGGGGTACATTTCAGTAAGTAATTTTTTTCCCACAAAAAACCAACGTGCATGTTTAAGGACTAGGTTAAGTTGTGCATTTTCACATCTGTCATTTTCTTCTTCTTTTATTTTTCAGTTGCTTCACAACAGTTAACCCAGTCATCTCTTCTTCTTTCTTATTTTATCCTACAACATCACATACACTTGGTGATTGGTTCATGGCCCAAATCTTATATAATAAATAATAAATATTTCTTCACTCATAGTTTACATCTTATTACCTATACCCTGTCATAAGTTTATCCAAGAATTTTTCTTTAGTACTTACCACCACCTGTAGAGGCCTTAACTTGACAGGTCTCCTTTCAAAAATGTTAGATTTTTATAAAAAACAGCAATGTTTGCTTAAAACAGGCCTTATCTTTTAATCTGTTTAATGTATGTAATTTGTTTTTGTATCGTCTTGAATATTTTAAAATTTTTAACTGTTTTATCGACTAATATTTGTTTTTCAAATATTTTTAACTTTATAACTTGTAACATTGTTTTGTTTTACAATTTATTTCATCCCCCACGTTTTGATGAAACTGGTTTGTAGTATTCCCTAGTGGATGGAGAGTATGGTGAGTTTTTTCTATTTTTTACTATTTTTTATATTGTGGGCTCAAAGTCAACACACCTTACACCACATATTCTCCTTTCCACTAGGCGAGCCTGAAGATGAAGTGATGTTACTTCGAAACCGGTCGCACTCAATGTTTTGTTGAATAATTAAACATTGGACTTTCCTTGTGAGATATAAAGGACTTTTTCTCCCCCCTTCACCTTAAAAAAACGATTAGTTCATTCTTAGATTAGGTGCCCGTTACTTGTGGCCTAAGTGACCTTTGACCCCTGGAATTTGCCATCTCCATCTGTAGCTACCTGAGTACTTTCGACGCCGTTTCGAAAGTTTGTGGAGTAAACCATCACCAAAAATCTGGCGCTCGAGAACCTCCCGTTACCAGCGCCATTCGTAAGGAACCGTTTCCTCTGTGATGAGAAAACCCCTTATACCTAGACGGCTTTTTAGCAATAATCAGAAAAACAAATAGAGGTTGACACTACAGGGCAAGCTTGGCTGTGACAGAGGACATTAAAATTCGCACTTATACCTTAAACAAAAACGAACAAAATTTATTGGTCAAGGGGTATATCGACAACCAAGAAGGCACCTTCGCAATTTATACTGGTTTAACCAAGTCTTTTATTCGAACAGGAATCCTGCATCGAAAACTACGACCAACTCAAATAAGCTTATTTCTGGAGACAGCTACAGGGGCAGGCGAGATATCAGCAACCATACAGATTGGTAATACATTGATAGAACACCCATTTCTGGTGGCCGATATTAAGGATTAGTGTTTCCTTGTATGGACATTATGCAAAATAAGTTTATCATCGACCTTCAATCTTTGTACTTGGAAACGTGGAAATTGTCCTAAATTCAGAGGAAAAGACTCAACCAATAAAGGTCTTAGTAGGTCTATAGAAGTATCCCAAAATTCTGAAGCTGTCGTGTCAGCAAGACTTAGCGAGAAATCACACGGCTTACATGTGGACATTATGGAAAGTGAAGAATCTGTGAATGAAGGAATTCTGAATTCTGGTAGATCAACTGATTCCAGTAAGAGTTACCAATTTATTAAGAAAACCATTAAAACTATAAGAAGGACGAAAATGGGGTATGTGCATCGGTCAAACATTCTCAAGGGTAAAGACGGTTCTACCAGGAAAGCTACTCAGTTAACGCCGGCTTTGTGAAACATCTAGTCAAAAATTATGATCACCTGACAGCCGAAGAATTTAGAAAAGTCAAAGAATTTATCGAAAAAACTGTGACTTTTTAAAACAGGAAAATCTGCGGGATGTACCAGTTGTATCCAACATAGATTTTATGCCGGCAATGCAAGGACAATACGGCAAGCACCTAGAAAACTCCCAATTGCTAGACAGAAATAGTAACAAATATAATACAGGACATGATGTACGCAAATATTTTTGAAAAAGTTTCTGGTCCCTGATGCTCACCTGTGGTTTTAGTAACTAAGAAAGGTGGATCTACTTGTTTCTGTGTAGACCATAGAAGATTAAATCAGATAATGCAAAAAGGCAGCTATCCACTCTCCCGAATATATGACACAATAAAGTCTCTATCAGGCGCGATATGATTTTTCACGGTAGACTTAAAGAGCGGATACTGGCAAGAGGAAGTATACCCTGACGATCGACATAAAACAGATTTCAGGTTATCCCGTTTGGTCTGTGTGATGCCCCAGCTACCTTTAAATGACTAATGGAAGTAGTTCTAAAAGGATTAACCTGGAAAACATATCTAGTATATCTCGATGACATAATGATCATATCAAAAACTTTTGATGAACATCTATTAAATTTAAGTGAAGTAATTGACAGTTTAATGCCAATCTAAGGCTTAATGCGAGAATAACCGATCAAGGAGAAGCGACAGTAGCTGTCGGTGCCTTTAATATCGTATGGAACTTTTTCACAGCATGACTTTGATTAATACACAACTTAGCACGCTGATAAAACATGCTTATTTTCTACACTGAACGAAATAGTTTGGCAAATTATCTGAAATCATTGTTATAGTCCATGCGCAAATGTTGTAATGTGATTTATTTACATTAAAGTAGTTAGGGTTAATAGCAATGGTAAGATTTCGGCATCATTATGTAATAATTATTTGGGTATAAAAATAAAAGACGTTTATTATTTTATAATTTATCCATAAAATGTGTTCAATATTTGGTTTATTTTTGTTCAAAATGTAATAAAAGCCTCATATTTAAATTAAATTACCTTTTCTTTAAGTAAAAATAAGGTAAATAAAATTACCAATACCAAAAAAATTAGGTAACAATTAAAAAGACATTAGGTTTGAGAGTTTAAATAAGTATTTGCAAAGTTTATATTTTTAAAGCATTTAGGATAAAAAAGAAGTATGTATTAAGAGTTGAATAGCTGACCTGGCTATCAAACGAATTTTTAGAAAATACTTATTTAAGTAATTACCAATATTTTCAAAATCAAATCCAGTATGATTCATTCATTAAATGTAAATATGAATATGCAGAGTAGGTTAAAATGGGAAAAACATCCTTAGATTGGCATAATTGTAACTTACAATTTAGCCATAATAAAGATGGTTTGCCAATTTTGACCAATCACAACTGAAAATACTGGAAGACCTTTCTCAAGAAAACACGAATAATTATATTTTTTTATTTATAATATCAAAATAAAATAAACAAAATCTGCAGTTCATAGTTTATTAAATTGATATAAAATATATCAATATGTTTCACAAAATAAATCATTATACTTAATGTCGTGAACCACCTTAAGCCGACTCTGGTCCCCTTTGCCGTTGGAGCTATCGCTTCGTCTATTTTTATACCGCACGACAGAGACAAACGCACTCCTTCGAAAAGCTACAGGGGTCGATTCTCGACTCGTAGGAATATTTTCCTATAGGAATTTTTGACATTTTTATATACATCGAAAATTTATGACATTGTCCTACATATAGGAAAGTGTCACAAATTCCTATAGGAAAAGGTTCCTACAAGTCGAGAATTGACCCCCAGGGGGGCTATTTTCAAAGTATGGGAGCACTCATTTCTCTCAAGATTCTCACCAGAAATGTCATACGTCAATGTGGAAATGTTGTTTTTAAAGGAATCGAGGATTAAAATTCTTAGGAAGATTTTAATTCTATCTAAATAAACCGAGAGAAACAGTCAGTGAGTTCACACTGGCCCTAAGAGCCCTAAAAATACGGTTTTACGTTGACGTATGACATTTCTCTTCAGAGAAATGAATTCTCTCGAGTTTGAAAATAGCCCCCCAGAGAAATCGTTACGCAGCGGCTGAGTCATACATGAAGAAATTTCTGAGTTTCTAGATGGTCGAGAATTTTCTAGTGCAGAGCTGGCTTTATATAAATAGCACGAGTTTGTCAATATATGTTAAGTTTCAATGAAAGTGTGGTATAGAAAAAACGAATTGTAACAATTAAATTAGAATTGTGAGTTATAATAGTGCCTAATTATTAAATAAATTAATAAGTACGTTATAAATAAATTATAAATAATCTATAAACTGTTTTTAATTAATAAACTATTTTTAAATTAAACAAACGTTACATTGATATTTAAACATGTGATAAAATTCTTAATTTCCTAGTAACTTTTTTGGCACATTTTGTATCTATATTAGAATATTTAAGTGTGTAAAAAATCTTCATTCGTATAAACAGTTTTTTTATATACACAGTTGGAAAAATTTTGCAAGGATGATTAAGACAAATATTTTCTGTTTTGCTAGATAAAACATTCGAAACAGCTTTTCCTTTACAAATTATGTCAAAATATGAGTTAAATAAACATTCTTATCTATATACAAAATGAATAAAATCTTCAGGCGGTGACTGAAGAATTCCAAAAACTTTGGTCATGGCTATAGGCTTTAATATGCATCAATAAATTATTAATATTAAGTTCCTCTCAGAGTTTTCCAAGGTTTTTGCAGATATCACATGCGTGTACTTCTAATGCTTTTTTGAATAGGTAACCACAGACATAACTGAAAGCATTTTTGGTGGTTACAGTTTCTTTTTTATAAATATAATCAGGAAGAACAAGCGAGTTATATAAGAAGAAACGTCGAGTCTATTAAAATATAAAACCGTAAACGGCGCAAACTGTTAACTTTGCATTTATTATTATCATTAAAATTATATTATAAAAATTCATTCCAGCTTAGATTGTTGTAGAATAAAGTCATAAATAAAGTCTCTAATCTTCGAAAAGTAAATTTTTGTTTTTTTAAAAAAATAGTAGGATCGACACAGTAATTTCGCGAAAAGCCACGGCATCGGGTCCGATTTTCCGAAATTTACGTGAGTTTCAACTCTTTAGTGTCGAGAACTTTCCTGTGGGAATCTACCCTGGAGACGGAGGCCTGCTGAGCTAGAATCATCAGAAGAAGTTCAAGTAAGTACTGAGTACTCCTTTTATACTTCCTCCCATTTTACACTTAGTTTTTGCGAATTTTAGAATAGGTTAAGTGAATAAATAATATTTTTTTGATCGAAAGAAAAATAAAAAAAAATATATACTTAGATATAGATTTTTGTATGAACAATATAGATAATTTAATCGCAGATTTTAATAAAAAAATAAATATGGTGGATGGAAACCAATTAAATGCAAATCAAGCAAACGTAAATCAAATAAATGCAAATCAAGTAAATGTTGATATGTTAAAATTACATGTCGATACCATTCCCATGTTTGATGGGGATGAAAATAATTTAGCAAAATTTTTAAATAGTTGTGACTTCGTAGTAAACACATATGCAAATGTAAATGATCCGGCAATTCAAAGTTATATTCTTCAGGTAATAAAATCGAGATTTGTGGATAGAGCAAATTTATTGGTCGGTTCGCGAAATGAATTAAATACTTGGAATTCTATTAGAGAATCATTACAACAATGCTTTGGAGATAAACGATCTTTAGAATGTCTTGAACAGGATTTGTTAACAGCACATCCACAAAGAAACGAACAACCAAAAGATTTCGCCCGAAGGTTACAAATTTTGAGAAGTCACTTGATCGGTAGAATTAATAACTTTACAGATGCTGAAATTCCTTTACATACTAAAGAGTCATACAGAAGGCAATATAATCAAATGGCGTTGAGAACCTTGTTGAGAAATCTCTCTGGTAACTTACAAACTATCATTAGACTTAAAAATCCAATCAATATAGAACAAGCAATAACTTATATAATTGAAGAAGAAAATTTCGCATATTCACAGAATAACTTAAAACAGATTGAAACCCCTCAATACAAATCAAATTCCAATCGATTTAATGATCGTCAATATTTTAATAATAATCGCCAAAATTCTAATAACAATCGCCAACATTTTAGTAATAACCAGTATAGAAGCTTCCCTCAAATATTCCAAAATACTAGAAACCAGCCCGACAATGCTTATCAAAGAAATTTTGTCCCCATACAACTTCCCGTAACTTATCAAAATAACTAATTCCCCAGCCAACCAATTCCTATACAACCACGTACGATTAATAGATATTATCCAACAAATAGACAGGTATTCGGGCCACCGAAAAATGCATTTGCCCCAACGGGCCAAATACCCCCAAACAGTCCAGTACCAATGTCGACTACTACTCGAAATACCTTCAGACCCAGACAAAATTTCCAAAATTATCAACAACCCATGTCGACAACCACCCAAAATACTTTTAGACCCAGACAAAACTATCAACAAAATTTTGCAACACAACAACTATTTCAAACAGATAACATAGATTTTGAAAATCCATTTGAGGAAACTCCTATCGATCAAATCGAATACGAATTTGAAAGTTATTTACCGAATCATCAAATGAATTCAAACTCAGAAAATAATCAAATTCCTATAAATTCTGACCCTAGCCAGAGTAAAACAAGGAACATAAACGAAATATTTTCCAATTCATATTCTGCGGATTTGCCATATATAGTTATACAAAATCCACCCTTAAAGCTGCTTATAGACACGGGTAGTATGTCTAGTATGTTAAGTCCAAATATCGTTGAGAAGTATTTCCCAGAAAATATTTACAACGACCCAACCTTAATAATTACAGCTATTGGTAAAAAACAAACCGAACAAAAAGCTAAAATTCCTGCCTTTAAAGAATTTAATTCCAATATTAACTTAAACTTTATAGTATTTAAATTCCATAATCATTTTGACGGGCTACTAGGATTAAACGAATTACGTAACCTAAAGTTTACAGTAGATTTAGTAAAAAATGAATTAAAAAATGAAAATACAAAAATACCAATTTTATATAAAATAAATAGGGAACATTATACAATTTCTGTAGATGCATACGAAATCGTTGCTATGCAGGTGCCGGTAGACTATTCTAATGGCGAGATAATTGTACCCGAAATGAAATACGGAGATCTTGATTTCCGAGAAACATTGACTTTATCTTGTAATGGCCTTGCGAAAACAGAAATAGTTAACAATACAGATAAAAGAATTACTATTACGCTAACAGAACCTATTAAAGTTTTTCCACTTACAGAGGGAAACAAAAATAATTTAGAATTTTTTCATACAGAAAATATTTTACAAAATTTTAATAATGAACAATTAGATGAGGACATAGAAAACCTAATTCTAAAGAAAAAACCATTTTAATTAGTTTATGTAACGAATTTAACGAATTATTCTACAGGGAGAACCAAAAATTGAGTTTTACAAATCAAGTAAAACACGAAATAAAGACCACAGACGAAAGTCCGGTCTATGTCAAGTCATATCGTTATCCATTTGTATACAAGAACGAGGTTCAAAGACAAATTTCCAAGATGCTTGAAGATGGGATTATAAGGCCCAGTCAAAGTCCATGGAGTAGTCCAATATGGGTCGTCCAAAAGCGTCCAGACGCTAGCGGACGTAGGAAAGTTAGAATAGTGGTTGACTACAGAAAAGTAAACGAAAAGACTATAGAGGATAGATACCCTATCCCAAATATAACCGACATCCTAGATAAATTAGGACGATGCCAATACTTTACTACCCTGGATTTGGCATCCGGATTTCATCAGATCGAGATGGATCCCAAGTCTGTACAAAAAACTGCTTTCAACGTAGGAAGTGGCCACTATGAATACACCCGCATGCCCTTCGGTCTTAGGAATGATCCAGCAACCTTTCAAAGGGTAATGGACAACGTTCTTAGGAATCTTCAAGGCAAAATTTGTCTCGTATACATGGACGATATCATTGTATTCAGTTCTTCCTTAGAACAACACATTCAAAATTTAAGATTAGTCTTTAATCGTTTACGAGAAACTAAACTAAAAGTCCAACTTAACAAATGTGAATTTTTAAGAAAAGAAGTAGAATTTCTCGGTCATGTAGTAACCCCGGACGGTGTAAAACCTAACCCTATTAAAATAGAAACAATAAAAGAATTTCCATTGCCAAAAACGGCCAAAGATATTAAATCATTTCTGGGGCTCGTGGGATATTACCGCCGATTCATCAAAAATTTCGCTATGTTAACGAAACCACTTACCAAATGTTTAAAGAAAGGGGCGAAAATTGAATATACCCAAGAATTTTTAAATGCTTTCAATATGTGTAAAACTGTTCTAACAAATTCACCCATACTTCAATATCCCGATTTTACAAAATATTTTAACGTCACTACAGACGCATCTAACTTTCCCATCGGAGCGATACTTAGTCAAGGCAAAATCGGTAGCGATCTACCCATAGCCTATGCCTCAAGAACCTTAAATTCCGCTGAAATAAATTACAGCACCATTGAGAAAGAATTGTTAGCAATTATTTATGCCCTAAAAACGTTCCGCTGTTACCTGTTCGGTAGAAAGATAAATAAAATTTCTGATCATAAACTCCTTAAATATCTTTTTAATATAAAAGAACCAAATTCAAAATTTATAAGATGGCGCCTAGCTCTCGCCGAATTCGATTATGAAATCCATTATAAACCCGGAACTTTAAATAAAAATGCAGACGCGCTTAGCAGAATCGAAATAAATAACTCATCAATGTCAGGAGAACCAGGTGACATTAACCAAATAACAAAAAACTTTCTAGAAAATCTAATAGAACCAGTAGACGATGCAAACCATGAACTTGACGAATTATTAAGTACAATAAACTTGACAGACACAGACAGAGAGCAAGCGCGACAACACATAGGTATTAACGACGATCAAATAATAGTTACTCAACAAAATGAATTAGACAATCAAAATAACTCACCTGATGACGACATCGAAACAATTCATCTCACCAACAACGAAATCAGTAGTCAGATAATTAATCTTTTCAAAAATTACATAGATCCAAAAAAACTTTACTGCCTACATGTTCATAGCACAATCACCATTGATCTAATACCATTATTAATAACGACTTTACAAAACACTTTCAAACATCATAGTTACAATCTAGTTATATCAAGAAAATTCGTAACCGATGTACAAGAAGTGGAAGAACGCGAAAATTTAATTAAATATCATCATGAAACCAAAACTTGCCACCGCGGAATTAACGAAACACAAACTGCTTTGAGAAACAAATACTATTGGCCAGACTTAAATTCAGATATCACACGGTATATAAATCTTTGCGACATATGTAATCAAGCGAAATATGACAGACACCCTCCAAAAGTTAAATTTTCACTCACAGTTACCCCCACAAAACCCTTCGAAACTATTCATATAGACGTTTTCCAAATTATGAAAACTAAATTTCTTACAATCCTCGACTCATTCTCAAAATACGGGCAGGCATATGTTATCGAGCCAATCCTAAATTCTGCAACGATTATTTAATGTTGTATCACACTTCGGAATTCCATATTAAATCGTAAGCGATAGTGGAACAGAATTTAAAAGCGAATTACTACAGGAATTTTGCAAATTACATAAAATCAGAATCCATTTTACGGCACCCCAAAATTCAAACAGTAACAGTCCGGTGGAACGATTTCATTCATCCCTCTTAGAAAACTGTAGAGTTTTAAAACTGCAACATCCTAATATGCATATAAAATAAATTGTACAGTTCGGTGTCATAGGTTACAATTCCTCGATACATAGCGTGACTGGACATCGACCATACGACATTATTCTAGGCAATACAAAAGCTCTTGACCCATTTGACTTAACAGACGAATATCTCATTAACGAATATATAAACGGAAGAAAAATTCGACTAAAAACACTTTATCAGCACATTTTCGACAAAACGGTGCAACAAAAGGAAAAGGTCATCGGAAATCGCAACGAAACTCGCGAAAATCCAACGGTATATACTGAAGGACAAGAAATATTTGTAAAAAATAGAGAAGCTACCAGAAATAAATCAAAGCCTCGTTTCGTAAAACATTCAGTAAACAAAGACCTTGGAAATAAAATATTAATAACAAAAAATAGAACTATACACAAATCAAAGGTCAAAAAACCATATGCTAATATTAGACTTTCTTTACAGAACGATCGAAATGTGGACGATAATACCCCTGATCCTCAGCCTTCCACTTCCGGTTGTAATAAAAAGTAGCGATGTAGAAATATTAGAATTAAATACCCCTTTATTACCCTTAGATATAGGAAAAACAAAATTAATACAAACAAAACATACATTTTTTCATTACATTGAAACGGACTTATTAGTAACTCAATTGCGAAATATAGAACGTTTTTACGATAGGTTAGAATTCACATTAAATTTTACAAAGTTCGAAGATGTGGGACTTGTAATAAATTTGTTCGAACACGCAAAATATTTGCTAAATACTACAAGATTAAAATTAAATAATTTTGTAACTTTCGAAAATAAAAATAATAATAATAATATTAGAAATAAAAGAGGCTTATGTGACGGAATCGGAACAGCCAGTAAATGGCTTTTTGGCACTCTGGACCATGAAGACGAAATTAAATATAACTCTCAAATTCAAAACTTAATTATAAATCAAAACTCATTTTCACATCAATTACAACTACAATCCTCTCTCAACACCCAGCTCATTAACCATTATAATCAGACAATAAATAACCTTTACAAAAACTAGTTACTGTTACAGGAGAGACTTAATGATATTTGCAACAAATCAAAAAATTTTACCGATCAAATGTTCATGTATATACGGTTACCCAATGCTCTTGATCAAATAATTTTGAATTGCCAAAATTTAATAAATTTCGTAGATAACTTGGAAAATGCTATTATATTTGCCCATTTAGGTAGCTTACACACTTCAATAATTCCTTTAAAACAATTGACAAATTTGATAGAACATGTTTCAATAAATCACGGCGAAACAAAAGTCATTAAATTTAAAAATCCATACAATTATTTCCAATTGGCAGGAATACAAGTAAAATTCGAAAAATCAAAAATAATATTTGCTATTCACATTCCTATTTTAATTTACAGCGATTTCTTGACCTATCACATTATTCCTTTGCCCTATGAAAATTCCATAATCATAACACCCAGTCCCTTCCTCGTACTCAGTACCGAACTCCATCAATATGAAGATAAACCTTGCCCACAAATCGAGCGAATCTTTTTCTGCGAACACCATGAAGATGTCACAAACGACACCTGTGCCATAGCCCTGATTCGAGCCGAAAAATCAGTCTGCAAAGTCGAAAAAATAGTTCTATATCACCCCATAATAGAACAAATCAACAATAAATTCCTACTAGTACTACCTACCAAAATTCCCGTAAAAGTCTGGATAACCTGCGAAAGAAAGAAAATAGCCATAATCAACGTCAATACAATTATCAAAATTCCCAAGGGATGTAGTATTAAAATAGAAAATTCTCTATATGAAAACACAGAAGAAAATGCAATTGGAAACCCTCTAATATTGCCAAAAATGGAATGGAGTCCATCAAAATCAAATTCAATTTACCAAAACCTTCCTCTGAAATTACATTCAATAAACTTCAAAGCCATCCAAGAACTACAGAAGATAGCAAAATCCACCCAAATTCCACAAGAAATCCACCCCATAATTTGGAATGTGCCCAGCCTAACGATAGTAATTGCCTTGGTATCTATCTACTATTATCTACGTATGGTACCGAAAGAAGAAATCCGAAAATCACCAAAATCTCTCGGAAGAAAACCACCAACCCGAAAACAACCCCATATCAGTATTGTTTTCGCCTAAGGAGGGAGGAGTTATATAAGAAGAAACGTCGAGTCTATTAAAATATAAAACCGTTAACGGCGCAAACTGTTAACTTTGCATTTATTATTATCATTAAAATTATATTATAAAAATTCATTCCAGCTTAGATTGTTGTAGAATAAAGTCATAAATAATGTCTCTAATCGTCGAAAAGTAAATTTTTGTTTTTTTAAAAAAATATTTTCGAGTTAAATAAATTTAACTAGCGCTTTAGGGGTTACGATTTCTTCTGCCTTACTTATAATCTTAGTTATGTCTGTCTGTTTAACATTCATTAATATTTCATCAAAATCATCAACACAGTTCATATGATTGGAATGAAAATAATTTTGGCAAAATAATTTTCGAAACGCTCTTTGAAATTGGATGGGCGTTGGATTCACATTATTTCCACCTTGTTGTCTTATGCAGCCAAAAAATTTTTCAATACAATCTGTATTTAATCTTCTAGTTTTAATGTACTGGTAACCTAATTTGGAAAGTTTTTCCCATAATTTTAGTAAACTAGTTATTGTTATTACCCAACATTTGTTAAATTTTACCTTGTTGGTAATATTTTGGTCATCTTTATTAAATATTTGTAAGTCTTTAAGAAACGAAAGAGCCTGTGCTAAAAATTCTTTTTAAAAATCGGAACCGTCAATAACATTTTTAAATTTATTGGAATCTCTTAAAGAAAATGAATTGAGGATATCAAACAAATTATTAAAAAAATCTATACATTCGATAGTACCAATAGACTATGCGGGTATAGCGTTTAAAGTTAGAGAGGTATTCATTCCGCTAGCTACCGTTCTGCTAATGAGTTGTGCAGCGAAACTTACTCTCATTTTTTCAAAACTTGAAGGATTTATATGGGAGCTAGTAAGTTTGGGTGCACAGCGATAAAATTATTTTTTATCTTGCTCATAAAAATATTTAATAAAAGACCAAGATGTTTTTTTACCACCAAAACAAAAAGAATGCTTTATTAAATTGTTTTTTGTGGCATTTAGCAAGTAACAGGGATCAAAAACATAAAGCAAACTTTGGCCTCCATGCTGAAATTCAGGGTTGTCTGGTGTAACTCCAAAAAACTTTGCCAGTTCAATAAAGTTTGAACCCATATCACTGGCAATGCCCTCAACATAAAAACCAATACTACATAATTTTTTTATACATTCTTCGAAAATCGGCCGAAGATCTTTGGCCTTCACCTGTGTGCCAACAAAAAAATATGCTATCGGTTGTTTCCAAGGGGAATAAAGCCCTCTAGCCATAATAACTAGTGCGTTTTTACATATCACATCCCCTTTTTTTTCTTGCACAATATCCTCAAAACCCACAATTTCATCCCGTACGGTATCAAAATAAAAATTTGATTTTAACCACATTTCGTCTACACACAGCATACAATGTCGGTCTTGTTTAAGCATCGTTTTTAATTTTAGTTCAAGTGCTGTAAATATAGAACTATTTTTTTAACCATAATTAGATGAGATCCATTGAGTTAGTCTTTGTAAACTCCTTTTGCATGGAACAGTCAGAAGTTTGCAAAGGTATTTGTAGGCTTAGGGGGTTAAAAAATACAATGTTAAGGCAAATTGCTTCATATCTGCCGAGTACCTTCTGGATTTGGGTTCCTTATCCTTTAAAGAAGCGTGAGGTTTTACTATTTCCGCCAGTTGCTTACTCAAAAAGCTATTACACACTTTAATAAAATCTTCAAGAGTCCAATTCATACCATCATTCGGTGAATTATTCTTTTTAGTGTGTATCCGTCTTCTTAATTTTCTTAATTTCATCCTTAACTTATGTTTTCTGGGTGAACGACTACTTAATAAGGAATCGGTTTGTGTCGATCTCGGCACAAATAGTGGTGAGATATTAACCTTACCTAGATCCGAACCAAACCCTTAAGAGGTATTTGTACCTAAAAAATATTTTATTACTATAAAAAGTGAAATAATATTAGAATACCCCAGTTTGTAGGGAAATTTAATGTATTATGTCACGAAGAAGATGCGTTTAAACTTATCCTGAAGATTTCGAAAATATTGGTTATTGGGCAAATGGAATTAAGTGTGTATATAAAGAGATAACCATATTAAAAAATGCAATTTTAAACTATTTTTAAGTAACTTACCATCAGAAAGTAGGGCTTCTTCTCCAGGTGGGAATGATTGACTAGGAGCTAAGGATCTGTTGGTTATGTCAGTACGAGCAGGGACAACAACAATATCTGAAAATATAATAACATTTTATATTCCTTAATCAATATTTATATTAATGGTTGGAGCAATAATCTGAATAATTATTATTACTATTATATTGAACAATATTTTATTATAACAAACCTGAAAATATAATAATTTTTTTAGGAGGCTCTCCTGATTCTGCATAATTTTTATCAGGTATTTCTTTCTTTGTTGGAGGAAGTTTGAAAAACTTTGTGGGTATTGCTTTTGGTAATAGGATTTTTCTTGTAGCTCCGCCTTTTAAAAAATATTTTCCTTTAAAATGATTTTCACAAATCCGATAGTTTTTGTGGACATTCAATATCTTCGGTAGTAAATCTTCCCTACTGCAGGCTTCTTTCCACATTTCTGCACTAAAAAGTTGTTTTTTTATTAAGTAAATACTAAACTAAACAATTATCAATATTTCTAAAATATGATGAAAATAGTGACGGTGGGGTATGTTTGTACCCCGAATCGTACGAAGAGGGATGCAATCTAATGGAAACATTTTTATCATATATAATTATAATTAATTTATAATGATATTTACCGTTCGTAGTCCTTTGGAAAAGTAAATAAACTTAATCCTTGGCCGGTTTTGGATGAACAGAACGGTATTCACAAAAATATCCAGATCCAGACATTCTATTACAACACAAAAACACCAAAAAATATCACATAACAGCTCACAGACTAAACACAACTTGGACTGATTTTGACAGATAACATGACATTGAGTGATACACAACTTATTTTCGCACATGCGCTTATCAAAACGGTAAACTGAAAACACCAAGCTGTCGCTTCTCCTTGATCGGTATTCTCGGACTTAATCACAATAAATGCCTATTATTTGGGACAAATCGTTTTTGCAAAAGGAATGAAAACTGTCCCTGCGAAAATTGCAGCTATCAGAGATTGGCCGAAACCAAGAGAAAAAGGGGAAATTATGAGTTTTCTTGGGCTTACCGAAAATTTGTCAAAGACTTTGGCCGAATTGCTAAACACCTTCAACCCCTTCATCGGCTTACTGAAAACAGTAATCTATTTGAATGAACACCGGATTGTCAAAAATACCTTTACCGAGTTGAAAAAGCAATTATCCACAACAGCCGTCCTAGCCTACCCTCGGGAAAAGGACAATTCATTTTGGACTGCGATGCATCCCAACATGGCGTGGGCGCCGTGCTATCCCAAGAACAGGAGGAAGAAGAGAAAGTAATTGCGTATTTTACTAGTCGCGGAATTTTGTTCGAAAGTTATTTAGTTCGAAAACATTTTTTTTGTTCGAAAGTTATTAAGTTTGAAAACATTTTGTTCAAAAGTTATTTAGTTCGAACACATTTTGTTCAAATACCTAATTTAAAAAAATATCCTTTCTAGACAAATGTAGTAAATTTCGAACATGGCTTTGTAAAGCCGAAAGTGCTTGCTTATTTTTAATAATTATTTATACATACTAAAAAAATGGTATGTCTAATTTCTAGCTCTATAAATCAAATTTGTCGGAAAATAAGGCTTTTGATATAGTGTACTTAAAAATTGCTTCGTTTGATCTCTTAAATTTTTATTGAAATAAAACTAATTGAAAAAAAAAAATATGGTTTTTTATTGAAATTTAATTTTGGTTTAAATTGTTTAAAAAAGGTTTAATAGTTCCAGGCGGCATAGGTTAGGTTAATTAGTTTTTTTATTTTTGTCATTTTTGTGCGTGTGCGTGTGCTTGTGCGTGTGTGCGTGTGCGTGTGCGTGTGCGTGTGCGTGTGCGTGTGCGTGTGCGTGTGCGTGTGCGTGTGCGTGTGCGTGTGCGTGTGCGTGTGCGTGTGCGTGTGCGTGTGCGTGTGCGTGTGCGAGTGCGAGTGCGAGTGCGGGTGCGAGTGCGAGTGCGAGTGCGAGTGCGAGTGCGAGTGCGAGTGCGAGTGCGAGTGCGAGTGCGAGTGCGAGTGCGAGTGCGAGTGCGAGTGCGAGTGCGAGTGCGAGTGCGAGTGCGAGTGCGAGTGCGAGTGCGAGTGCGAGTGCGAGTGCGAGTGCGAGTGCGAGTGCGAGTGCGAGTGCGAGTGCGAGTGCGAGTGCGAGTGCGAGTGCGAGTGCGAGTGCGAGTGCGAGTGCGAGTGCGAGTGCGAGTGCGAGTGCGAGTGCGAGTGCGAGTGCGAGTGCGAGTGCGAGTGCGAGTGCGAGTGCGAGTGCGAGTGCGAGTGCGAGTGCGAGTGCGAGTGCGAGTGCGAGTGCGAGTGCGAGTGCGAGTGCGAGTGCGAGTGCGAGTGCGAGTGCGAGTGCGAGTGCGAGTGCGGGTGCGGGTGCGGGTGCGGGTGCGGGTGCGGGTGCGGGTGCGGGTGCGGGTGCGTGTGCCTGTGCGTGTGCGTGTGCGTGTGCGTGTGCGTGTGCGTGTGCGTGTGCGTGTGCGTGTGCGTGTGCGTGTGCGTGTGCGTGTGCGTGTGCGTGTGCGTGTGTGTGTGTGTGTGTGTGTGTGTGTGTGTGTGTGTGTATGCCAGAACATCTGGGGGGTACTTTATTGGTGGTCATTTTGATATTTTATTAAATATATCTGTTATTTACGTTTGGAGAAGAAAATTATTTAAATAAAAGTTACTAACAATATTATTATCAATATTTCTTGTTCCACACAAAATTTTTCTAAAATGGTCCGTATTCGAGAAATTTGACAAAATGTAAAAAAATAATTTTTTATAAAAATTGTTTAAATAAAAGTTGTTTGTAATATAATTCTCTATAATTTTTATTCCATCCATAATTTCTCTAAAATAAACCGTATTCGAGATATTTAAGAAAATGTGTAAATTTCGAATTTTGAAGAAAACTCAAAAACGGATGAAGGAAAAACATTAAATTTTAAGCTTAAGTTTTATTTCGGCTTGACGTAAAATGATAAGATTTTGGACAAAGTCCGAACATCTGGGGGGTACTTTATGGGAGGCCGTTTTTATATTTTATAGAATATATCTTTTATGTTTGGAGAAGAAAATTGTTTAAATAAAAATTACTTTTAATATTATCTATAATTTTTGTTATATGTCAAATTTTTGATGAAATGGTCCGTATTCGAGAAATTTGACAAAATATGCAAAATTCTGATTTTTGAGACAATTGAATAAACTAAAAGTTGTTTGCGATATCGATCTCTATAATGTTTGTTTTTACATGATTTTTCTAAAATGGACCGTAATGGAAAAATTGGAGGAAAATTGCTAAATTTAAATTTTTCAGTATTTTCGTTTTCAATGAATATCTAAAGAAAAATGTTTCGAGATAGATGTATGTGGAAAATGTATATATTTAGTTTATCCTCTAAACATTTAGAAAGGTGCTACAATAGGTTGTACAAAATAACCGGAAAAAGCCTATAATAAATAGATAGGAAAGTCATGTGTTGGACACATCAGATTTTTAACAGAGGTTTTTTCAATAGAAGTGACCAGAGCGCCTTGCAGTGGCTGAAGAATTTTAAATAACCTGTAATAAGGACAAATTGCTAGATAGATAGAAAGACTGCAATAATATAACTTCGAGATAGTGCATCGAAGGGGCTGTCTCCATAGCAACGCAGACATTCTTTCCAGGCGACCCTGTTTAGAACGACAATGTCGGTACTGTAAACGGCTCGAAGAACAAGAGGTGGTTGAAGAAGTTAGACTTTAGGCGATAACTATCAAGTTATAGGATGACGAAGACGGGAATCATCCTTGCAAGTCTACGAAAGACTCAAAAAAAGATAATGACTTGAAGATTGTCCGAGAATGGCTCAAAAATGGAGTCAGACCTACATGGCAAGATATAGCCAAATTTAGTAAAAAAGGGTACTAGACTCCCTGGGATTCCCTGTATCTTTACGATGGCCAAAAGGACATTGGCACGAGTTAGGGAAAGATTTTATTGGGTAAATTGCCGACGGGATGTAGAAGATTGGTATAAGGAATATGACCTATGAAATAGCAAAACAAATCCCAAAACAAGAAGCCGAGGTAAAATGGCACAGTACCTTTACGAAGAGCCATTCGAACGTATCGTCATAGATATCCTCGAATTACTTCGCTTAACAGAAAGGGGAAACAAATACTTGACAGTTGTTATGGCTTATTTTTCAAAGTGGCCCGAAATGGCGCCTATTTTTACTCAGGAAGCGACGACTGTAGCGGAAGCATTTATGACCAACGTCATTGAGTGACATGGAGTCCCTCTATAATTCTGTTCTGACAGAGGACGAATTTTTAAATCCGAAATATAGCATAAATTGATATACTTGTTAGGTATCAGGAAAACACGTACTACGTCTCTCCACCCACAGTCCGTAGGAATGATAGCATAGAACCATAGAACCATATAGTAACTTTCAATGTTCTTCTCTAAGAATCAAAAGGACTGGGACACTTTAATTCCTCTATTTCTGCTAGCCTATCGAAGTTCTAAAACATGAATCGTTCAGTTATACTCCATCCATGATGATTACTGGAAGGGAGATGAAACTTGCTCATGATCTTATTTTTGAAAGGCAGCCTCCTGGTGAAGAAGAGGGCCGTACATATTTCATGAACATACAGAACTTAAGTTTCAAAGTCAATAGCGATAAAGCAAAAGCTAGAATCGACATGCATGCCACAGGGACACATTTTAAGAGAGGCGATCCAGCTGTATAATCCCAAGCGCCGAAAACAACTTTATAAGAAACAATATTACCATATTTTTCTGTTTCTTTTTTAAAAAATGTATTGTTAATAGAAATAAGCTTTAAATTATCATATTGATTATTTAAGTTAGTATATTCTAAAAGTGGATTTCATTGTAAGTTTGCCAGACTTAAATTAATTGAAAATAATCCTAAATTTTGGGTTATAGCATAAGTGTTTTTCTAGGTCTGTTAATATTGGATAGGTAAATATCGTCAGCGATATTTTCTTCGTCTAAGAGTAATTTTTTGTTTCATTTTTCTCGGCTTGATACTTATTTTTTGTCTTGCCTTGTTTTTGCTTATTACGAACAAATACTGTTTTGGCAATTATTTTCAAATTTTTGTCAGCCTTTTCTATAATTTTTATTTCATATTTTGAATTGTTCCGTTTATGTTTAAAAGGGTACGTTTTATTTTTTTTATGTTTTTAAATATAAACGTTTAATAATTTTTTCTTAGTTTATTAAAATGAAAATAGTTGCTTATATGGCCCGTTATAATTTTAAACGGTTTTAGTTTTGTAACTGAATGAATCGAAATATTATAAGTCACAATGGTATTGTTTACCTTTTGCTTTATGAAAGAATAAAACCTTGCAGTTATTCCATTAAATTCTCGATGCTGTGACGTAACAAATTAATTTTAATTTTGTTCTTTTAAAAGTTCTTTTATCAGTTAATTTTTTAGTTCTGTACCATAGTCCGAAATTATTTCTTCCGGGATACCACTTCGACAAAATTCAATTTACATAATTGACCGTATTTAGAAAAATAATCTGCATTGTTAAAAGCTTTGTTTCTTATAGAGCTATGCTATCCATCTGTAAAATTAGAAATGGTTTTACAGCGGTTGGGATAATATGTACCTTATTCCAGAAAAAAACAGAAAAAACTTAAAAGCTTAAAATAGTATAAATTAAACGTTTTAACTTACAGTAATTGTGCGTATACATTTAGTCAGAAAGAGTGTCACCAAATTTCAATATTGGCCGTAAATGTATATTATATGGCGGACGTAAAATTAAATATTTAAAAAATTCCTACAACTAGACGAATAGAAATTAAGAGCTGAAATTCAGCAGAGCTTTTTACCCTTTCATTATTAAGGGCTGAGTGTTTGGGTTTTAAAAACAATTTATTTTTAATACGATTTTAAACGATTTGCTTGTGTGTTTTAATTCTAGTAAAATATGACCATGGAAATTGTATTTAATCACTAATAAAAGGGTAAGAAGATCTTCTGTATTTTAGCACTTAATCTTTATTCGTCTAGTTATAGGAATTTTTTAAATAGAATTTAATTTTACGTTCGCAATATATATTTTCGGCCAATGCTGAAATTTGGTAAGACTCTTTTTGACTGAATGTATATGCCCAATCACTGTAAATTAAAATATATAATTAATCTGTTTCAAGTTTTCTGATTTTAGGTTTGTATTGATTTATTTTGATTAGGCTAATAATAAAGCTTTTAATTCGAATTTTGTTTTCTTCTTAGCTATGATTAGGTTTTTGCCTCGTGGTAACCGAATATCACTTCGATTGATATCTATTAATTTTTTGAACAATTTATCATATGCATTAGTATATTTTTTAAAAATGTTTGGATTAATACATTAAATTTTTCGTAAAGCGGTTCTTTGAAATATTAGTGATATTTTACATTTGGCACAACAAATTCTTTAGTAAATTTAATTAATTCATGTTCAAAGATATTTTTGGAAAGTTGAACGGGTATAATTTGCTTATTTTCGATTAGTTTTATTATAGTTGGAGAAAAATTTACTTCGGAAATATTAAGTTACTTTTTTCCAAAATTTACGGGAGAATCTACAGTTGGTATGCCTACTATAGAGTTTTCTAGATTAAAATGAATGGTACCGTTAATCATCTAGTTAATCGTTTTCTAAATTCTCATCATTTTTGTACTTCGGCTATTAATGATTGCGAATTGACGTTTTTTTAAGATTCCTATTATAACTATCTATGTAGTCGAGTAGAGCCTTTGAAGTGCCTTAATGATTTTCGGTTTTATTTAAATTCAATTAAATTCTAGATAACTATATTATAATTTTGGTAAACAAAACGCAATCAAAACCTCTACTGACACTATAATTGTTAGTGAAACTAAAATTATTACATTATTACTAATTTGGCGTATTCACGTGGTCTGCTGTAAAATTCAAATGAGCGTGTCTTTGACCATTAAAGGCAAGTATTTAAATAAATGCGCGTTCAGCACATATGGCTAACGAAGCAAACTCAAAATTCATACATATAAAATAATAGTTTATCTTTAATAAAATGCTGTCTATTAATATTACCTTCCTATACTAAATGGATGAATTGCATGAGGATATTGCTTCAGGTGTCTTTTCCTCTCCGCCGAAATGGCTCCAAAACTTCTTAAATGATGTGTATAAAATTTACTGGTCTCTGATACGACCCTCATCCGAGCCCACCATCTTTTTATTTTAGCTCGGATTGAAAGACCTGGAGCATAATCCCAGTCGTAATTATCTGCTATATCTTCGAGGGTACAGTCGTGACCATAATTGATGAACTGAAAATATAGTATTTATAAATTGAATTGTTAAATCAATACAAATTGCTTTTACACTTTTTAAATTTTATGCTTACTTTAATACTACTGTATAAGGACTCTTTACCTTTGCACTCTCAACCATTCTACTTTATCTTTGCGTAGGATATAGTGCTATTGGAACAATGGGTAGTCTAAAAGTTTTTGTTATTAGACAAGTTTTGAATTTAGGGTGCCAATTTTGGCAGAGTCTATTTTGATTTAACGTAAGCAACTCTTATACAGATATTCAGAGGTACTTGGAGAAAACTTAATCTAACAGCAACTATATCTGTTGGATATTCTATGGATATTGTAAACAATGCACATCCAGTCTATCTAGTTTTGATCATTGAGCTGCATGGTCCACCCAATGGATGTCTAACAATGTTCATTTAATCAAGGTACATCTTATGTATAATTTTAATGTTTTCTATTTTCAATTTTATGACTTATTAGTTTTTGATTAGAATTGCTTTATTATCCGTTATTGATTTAAAATTTATAGGCCTCAAAATAACACAACTATGAGTGTTTTTATTTTGTTGAACAGTTTTCATTTGGTTATTTTATATAATAGTCTCTATCAATGTGTAATCTTTTTGGTCACCAGTGATTCAGTTGTGCCTCTGAATTTACTTATCAACACTAATCAAGGCATATCTGTATCTGTAATGTGTAGAGGGTGAGTTACCCCCTACGGCACTTAGGCCTCACTAGGCCCATTGTGCATCCTCCTAAGATGATAGGCACCTCCTAGCTCGTGAAGCAGCCTACAGATTTTATGTAGTTGACAACGTCGCCAAGAGGTGCTTCTCTTATATCGGCCGGTGTTAGCCGATACTCTCGCCGAACACAAATCTACTAATAAATATGTTAAGCATTCGTAGAGGATATGCTCGATGGTCTCATCTTCTTGTTCGCACCCTCTGCAAAGTGCGGATTTTGAGAGCCCCATGATATGGAGATACTTCCGTACTTGGCAATGACCATTCAGAATGCCTGTGACTAGGCGCAGATTCTATCTAGTCATGGTCAAGTATTTGTTTGCTGCAGTGTTAACAGAATAACTTAAAAGCTCACTGGCAACTTTGCAGTTTCTTGATTCATCTCATATTCCCTTTAATTTCTCGAGGGAATATTCTTTAATTTGGTCTGTCACTACTGAACCGACTTTGTCAGGCCAATGAAAGAGCCAGGTCCAAAAAGTATTTGATAGGCTGCTTTCTTGGCCAGTGAATCAGTAAGACGGTTACCTGTCGATGTGGCATGACCTTTGATCCATCTTAAGGGTACCACGTTGTTGATGGATACGGCCAAAACTTCGTGACATTCTAGTACTAACCCTGAATAAATTCTTGGTCTGTTCAGGGTGAGTAGTGCTTGTCTGTTATCTGTATAGATGAGCATGTTCCTTCCAGTGATACTGTTTCTAGTGATTTCTTTTGCTGCTATGAGAATCCCCGTGATCTTTGTTTGAACTACACTGGCACTATTGCTCACAGCCCATTCTATGTTAAAGTTTAAGGATCTGGAGTATATTTCACATCGACGGTCTTTGTTTTAGAACCGTCGGTGTAGATATGAATCGTACCTGCCACTTCCGGCTCTTCCATTTATTCTGTTACAACTTTCTATGGCTTATGGAAGATATACTTCGGTGAAAAGCAGCGGGAGCCTATAGAACACCTTCTGCCAAAAGCCACGTCTCGCCTCACCAGATTCTCTTCTCCTTGATATAAATATCAAGGGGAGTGAGACTAAGAATGACTTCCATGGCTCCGGTCGGTGTTGGCTCCTTTTATGTTGAGACATGCTGTTCTTTGAATTTGTTCTAGTTTACAGATAGTTGTTAATTTTTTGGATTTTGGTACTCAGACAACTGCATCCTGTGTTAGCATAGGCGTGTAAGTCGATGCAACGACTCTGAGGGAGAAACCCCAGGTGCGCCCCACGGTTAGGCGGCATTGTTCATAAGCAATGTATGCTCTTTTGACATTGTTTTCTAAATGCGAGTTACATGTTAACTTGCTGTCAAAGGTGAGACCTAAGTACTTCACCTCAGTTGCAAAGTTTAGTTTTGTGTTTAGGAGTTCTGGAGGTTTTAATTCCATTTTCATTCTTTTTCTTGTGAAAAGGGCAATTTCAGTCTTCTTAGGATTAATAGACACTGATTGGTCCTTACACCACTATTCTATAATTTTGAGAGCGACTTGCATTCTTTCGCAGAGTATGTTCTCAAAATTCCGTTTGCAGAATGACCAGGTCATCTGCATACCCTCTTGTATAGTGACTGTCATTATTAAGGCGGCTGATGAGAGTGTCGAGAACCGTGTTCTACAGAAGAGGTGATAGCACCCTCAATCAAGGCATATATTTCGGAATAATTCAAATACTAAATTTAATTCAAAACCCATCATGTACTTAGTTAAATTGTGTTTATAGGTGATAAGAAAATATAAAGCCTTTAGGTTAATATTGCTAAGACTCTTTTTTCTTAAAAATATATTTTTTTTACAAAACTTGAATTTTAGTCTTTAGGAAGCAGTCTGTTTGAAATATACCACCGGAAACCCCATAAATTAACGGTTTTTTTTTAATGTTACATACTACGTGCTTATGAGGATAATTTAGTGATAATTTATGTAAACTTAAACATTTGAATTTAAAATTATATCTGTCATGCTCTGTCAATACAAATATGCGCGGTCTTGCCAAGTGTCCAATTAAAATCAGCGAAAGGAAATAAAAAAAAATTATTTTTGAGAGAACATTTCCATACACTCTAAAAAGGAGTTCTATTTATTTTTTTCCAGTCACACCTGATAATTTATTTATCCACTTTAATTGAATTGTTGTAGTGCATATTTTTTTAATATTAATATTACGTCATCTATAAAGTAATTAACAATGTACTTTTTGAAAAGTTTTAAACATAATTACTTTGTGCTATCCAAAATTTTTTAAAACTTTTTTGAGAAATAACGCCAGCCAGCCAAATTTAAAGACTACTCTTAACAAGAGGATAGGGGAGTGAGTTTAAATTTTGCTCTGTTAACTGTGACATCACTCGGTGGATACTTTTAAAGTTATCCCAATTTAAACGTACAACGATATACCCTTTTTTTTAATTACGACGTTTATTTTTTTTTAATTTTAAATAAATAGGAAAGTAATAAATTTAAATACTATGACCATGTTATCTAAACATTTTCTTTAATTAAGAAATATTCAGAAATTTGAAATGTATAAATCTAAATTTATATACAGACTGTACAAAAAGTATTGTAACCTAATATATAGATTTCTTAAATGTTTAGAAAACAATTTTAAGTGATATTTTATGAAATAAATCAAGTTAATAACATTTCCAAAATTAGGCAAGAATCTATTTTTTTAAATAATTTTTCGCACTCTATTAAATTTAAAATAAATCTGTTATAACTGCAATGTGTCAACTTTATTAGCTCGAATACATCGTTGTGTTATTTTGGAATAGTGGTGTGACTGGTAGATTTCTAACTGACATGCTGATAATTTGATTTATTTTATAATTTTTTTATTAAATCTCTTATTGTAAACATATTCAAATACAAAAAAATAAAAAGACCCCTGACACACCTACACTATAAAAGCACGCTCGTCTTCCCAAATATCAACCAAACGCATCGCTTCTAAGGTAGTAAGGACGTGGTAGGACGAGCGTGCTTCTATGGTGTAAGTGTAACAGAAAACTTTTAATTTTTTTGAATTCCGATAGGTAGACAAAAATCGTTTTGGATAAAAAATGTATATAATAATTCAAATTTTTAGTATTTTAAAAATATGTCAGGCGCACCGTTATTCCAAAATAACCCAAGGGTGTATTCAAGCTAATAAAGTTTGTTATGGATAATGTAACGTTAACTTAGCTTTAATAATAAAATAATCAAAATGGACTGTAATAACTTTAATTTCTTGTAATCAAAAATTTCGAACACCTCAACACATCTTACATCATTGCTTACTGAATCTTATGATTGTCTCTTTTTGGTGTTGCCACGTGCACTTAATTATCCGACATACCGACGGCCTTGAATAAACTAAAACTTTTTTAATAATAAACATAATTAGCTCACTAATAAACATATTGAAAAAAAAATAAATTAAAAAAATAAATAGTCTTTAGTCTAAAGGAAGGACACAAATCTTTGTCACTGGTCGCCTAAACTCTCCATCACGAACTTCCAAATCTACCACTCGAGTAACAACATCTGGTCCAGGATAGTCTTAGAACATGAGCTAGCTGCCACTCAGAAACAAAATTGGCATTGCTACCTTGTAGTAGCACTAGGGAACCAATCGGCGCACATTTGTGGACTTTGCTAACATTCCCAGTGGTTGGCTTCTTGAGTGATCTCCTCTTGATTGGATTTCATCTAGTTCCATTCTCTTTTGAACTTGGCTGCACCGTACTGATGAAGACCAATATATATATATATATATATATATATATATATATATATATATATATATATATATATATATATATATATATATATATAAATTAGAATAGTAGTGTTATAAAATAAATAAGTGTTTAAATAAACTGTTTAAAATAAACAAACATCACATTGTTGTCGAGAAGTGAGATAGTGTAAATAAATAGTGGACAATAATGGCTAAAAAACTGTGCGACTTAAAAGTGCCTGAGCTACATCGAGAATTAGAAGAACGTGAACTGGAAACGACAGGGAAGAAATCAGGGCTAGCAGAACGACTCGAAAAAGCACTAGAAAATAAAGGTTTGGATCCGGAAACGTTTCTATTTTCGGATGATGCGTCTGCTATAATTTCTTCAATTTCTTTTGATATATCTTCTATGAAAACCGATATTTCTTCTAATATTTCCTCATTAGAAATTAAAGTTTCTTCTAATTTTTCCTTATTAGAAACTAAAGTTTCTCTAGATATTTCTTCCTTAGAAAGTAAAGTTTCTTCAGACATTTCTTCCTTAGATAGTAAAGTTTCTTCTTTAGAAGAAAAGGTGTCTTCTAACATATCTTCTTTAAAAACCGAAATTTCTTTCGACTTGGAAAACAAAATGTCTTCTATGGAAAATAAATTTACGTCTAATATTTCTTCTTTAGAAGAAAAAGTGTCTTCCGAAATGTTTTCTATGAAAAACAAAATTTCTTCTATGGATGATAAAATGTCATCCGTCGAAGAGAAAATAAAAGAAATGGAAAAGAAGATAGAAGAACTGGAACATACAGAACCGGCCAAGGACGGTAAAATAAAGTGCCATGAGGTAGAGTCGAAGTTGAAATTCGAAGGAGCTGTAAACTCTCCTCGTGTTAAAGCCCCAACTTTTGACGGGAATATGTCATGGACGAACTACCTTAAACAGTTCGAAAGAGCTGCCAGAGCAAACGAGTGGTCTGAACGAGAAAATGCAAAACATTTGACCATCGTCTTTCGAGGAGACGCTTTGGATGTCCTTCAGACTATACCCGTAGAAGAGACAGATGATTTTGAACAACTCAAAAAGAGACTATATATGCGATATGGTCACGAACACTTGGAGCATTTATACCAGTCACAATTGAAGAATCGTAAACAGAAACGAGACGAGACTCTTTAGGAATATGAAGTAGATATTTCCAGGTTGGTGCGATTTGCCTATCCATCAGTTCCGGAAAACATGATGGAATGTTTGGCAGTCCAAACATTTGTTGATGGACTCCGTGACCACGAGATGTAGAAAACACTTCGACTAGCCCGTCACAAAACATTGGTCGATGTCTTGTCCACTGTTTTAGAATATGAGGCAACTACGCAGGCTTCTGATGGATACAGTAAAGTAAGGACCGTAAAAGAAGAAGAAGAAGAAGAGGAAGGTAAACTCAACCAACTAGTGAACATGATAAAGAGCCTTACTGACAGAAAGATAAAGACAAAGGCCATCAGGTGCTGGCATTGTGGTGAACTAGGACATGTACGCAGTTCATGCAAACGTCCAAGGGTCACAACGAATCAAGACAACACGCCGCAGGAAAACTAGAACGTGTCGGCCTAGAGGGGGCTATGACCCGAAACCGTTTCAAAGACCCTCTTATACTGATAGCCTCTTTGAAATGTCGCTATGATAGTGTATACGTAGACACCGAAGTAAATGGCAAAAAGTATACACTGTTGGTGGATACTGGAGCAACTAGGACTATTATACGACCAACAACTATAAATAATCGTAAGAAACTTCTACCAACAAGATTGCGACTACGGACTGCCACAGGTGAAAGTGCCAACATCCATGGGGAAATCCAGGTTCAGTTGGGAATTGGTACAGAAAAGTTCACTTATACTGTTATTGTCGCTGATATCAAAGAAGATGTTATTCTTAGAATGGATGTAATGAAATTACATTGTTTCCAGTTGAACTTTAAAAACAGAATGATAAAAGTCGGTGAAGAAGAGGTATTCCTATCTCCATATGGGGAGAGTACTGTGCCAGTTGCTGTACAGGAGGATACGGTGGTACCTGGCAGAAGTGAAACCGTTAGAGTAGCACGGCTTCAAGAAACTATGGAAGAAGGAACACCTGTCATGATGGAACCTTGGAACCACGATAAAGAGGTTCGACGAGGAATTCTGATCGGAAAGGGGTTGGTCGCGACTGCTAAGGAGATTCCAGTTCGTCTTATAAACGTTAATGATCACCCAATTACCATCAAGAAAGAGACCAGAATCGGAACTTGTGTACCAGTAACTTCCATAATTCGTCAGACAACAACTTCTGATAATTCCAACGATAAATTTGAGCAAATGATTGCAGTTGCTGGTCAATCACTGAATCAATTAGAGAAAAAGAAAATAAAGAAATTTTTTCGACGATATCGTAACATTTTTGTGCCAAAAGGAGGAAAAACCGAAAGAACTTATGTCGTAAAACACAAAATTGACACTTGTAAGGCCAGGCCGATTCGTCAATCAGCTCGAAGATTACCAAAGGCCAAGAGAGAGGAAGCTGAAAGGATTATTCAGGAAATAAAGGAAGACAGGGTGATAGAACCTTCTACCAGCCCATGGGTCTCTCCGGTAGTCCTGGTCCAAAAAAAAGATGAAATTACGAGGTTCTGTGTGGATTACCGTCAGTTGAACAATGTAACCAAGAAATACACTTATCCTCTTCCTCGAATCGACGATACCTTGGACACATTGGCCCGAAATAAACTATTTTCTACCTTAGACCTAAAGTCTGGATATTGGCAGGTGGAAATGGACCCAGTAGACAAAGAAAAGATAGCTTTTACCATCGGATCTGGATTGTGGCAATTTAATGTCATGCCATTTGGACTATGTAATGCCCCCGCGACATTTGAAAGACTTATGGAAAAATGTATTAAGAGGGCTATCTTGGAAAACATGCCTGGTTTATTTAGACGACATAATAGTCTTGGGAAGACATTTGATGAACATCTAAAGAACTTAGAAGATGTTTTTAAAAGACTTTAAGCCGCCCAACTGATGCTAAACCCCAAAAAATGCCAGCTATCCTAAAATAAAGTCAATTACTTGGGCCATATAGTCAGTAAGAATGGCGTGGCTGTAGATAAGGAAAAAGTCGCTCCTATTAAAGAGTGGCCACAACCAACTGATAAACACCAAATGAGAAGTTTTCTTGGGCTTTGTACGTACTACCGAAGATCCATAAAGAAGTTTGCAGATATTGCTAAACCACTAACACGACTAACAGAAGAAGCAAGAGAATTCTGCTGGGACGGGTACTGCGAAACTGCCTTTGAAACATTAAAGAAGCATTTAACAACAGCACCAATACTAGGCTATGCACTACCAGAGGGAAAATTTATCCAGGATACTAATACTAGTAATGTGGGAATTGAAGGAGTGCTTTCACAGATTCACGAAGGGAAAGAAAGAGTACTAGCTTATTTTAGTCAAGTGCTTTCGAAACCTGAACGAAATTACTGAGTCACAAGAAGAGAACTCCTGGCAGTTGTAAAGTGCGTGAAATATTTCTACCAATACCTGTACGGAAGGAAATTTTTAATCCGCCCTTAAGTGGCTGATGCAGTTCAAAACCCTAGAGGGTCAAATAGGCAGATGGATTGAACTACTTTAAGAGTACGACCTTAAGATCGAACATCGAGCCGGAATAATTGAAGAAATGCCAATCCCCTTTCTAAAAAACCGTGTCCAGCAGAGTGATCCCACTGCAACAAAGCGGAATCCAAAGAAAGTGGACTACTAAGAACAACTGTAGTCAACGATGAGTGGGCCCCTGTTAAAAAGAACAAGAGAACGATACCGTTTTAAAGAAGATGCGACAATGAAAAGAGGAAAATCTTCGACCTACTTGGCAAGAAGTATCTAATCTCTCTCCAGTGCTTAAGTCGTATTTGACCCAGTGGAACTCCTTTATCCTGGAAGATGGCTTATTTAAGCGAGTACTTGAAAATGATAATGGTTCCGAGAACAGAAGGCAGTTGGTCATTCCAAGGAGTAGAGTAGCCGAAGTACTCCGTCAGTTACACAACAGTCCATCAGGAGGACAATTTCGGTGTTAGGAAAACCCTTCAGAGAGTTCGGGAAAGGTTTTACTGGATGAACAGTTTCGATGATGTAAAGGACTGGTGTAAGAAATGTACCATCTATGCTATGAGTAATGGACCTCAACGAAAAAGGAAGGCTCCCATGAAGCAATACAATGTTGGTAGCATATTTGAGAGGATCGCCCTAAAAATTGCTGGACCATTCCCCGCGAACGAGGATGGTAATAAAAATATTTTGGTGGTTATAGATTATTTTACAAAGTGGGTGGAAGTCTATGTCATTCCAAATCAAGAGGCCGCAACTGTTGCAGATGTATTGATAAAAGAGTTTATCTGTCGATTTGGAGTGCCCTTAGAGATCCACAGTGACCAAGGCAGAAATTTTGAAAGTCAACTATTCCGTGGAATGTGTGACAGACTGGGCCTGAAGAAAACCAGAACTACAGCATTTCATCCACAATGGTAGAGCGAATGAATAAGACCATTCAAAATATCTGTCAAAAGTGGTTTCAAACCATTAGAAAGATTGGAATCAGTATATTTCGCTCTTTACAATGGCTTATAGATCCACTGTCAATGAATCAACAGGCCAAACACCAGCAAAGGTCTTGTTTGGGCGTGAGATGAGACTACCGTGCGACCTCGAGTTTAGATGCCGACCTGGAGAAGATGTAACTGGTGAAGATTATGTGATCCAGTTACGACGAAGAATGGACGATATGTATAAATTAGTTCGCTCCTATCTTCAAATTGCCAGCGACAGAATGAAGAAGCGATACGATACCCAAGCAACAGAAGAATGTTTCAAAGAAGACGACAAAGTCTGGCTCCATAACCCAAAAAGACAAAAGGGTTATTCTCCGAAGCTTCAAAGGTACGGACCTTTCCAAGACCTTTGAAGCTTCGGAGAATAACCCTTTTGTCTTTTTGGGTTATGGAGCCAGACTTTGTCGTCTTCTTTGAAACATTCTTCTGTTGCTTGGGTATCGTATCGCTTCTTCATTCTGTCGCTGGCAATTTGAAGATAGGAGCGAACTAATTTATACATATCGTCCATTCTTCGTCGTAACTGGATCACATAATCTTCACCAGTTACATCTTCTCCAGGTCGGCATCTAAACTCGAGGTCGCACGGTAGTCTCATCTCACGCCCAAACAAGACCTTTGCTGGTGTTTGGCCTGTTGATTCATTGACAGTGGATCTATAAGGCATTGCAAAGAGCGAAATATACTGATTCCAATCTTTCTAATGGTTTGAAACCACTTTTGACAGATATTTTGAATGGTCTTATTCATTCGCTCTACCATTGTGGATGAAATGCTGTAGTTCTGGTTTTCTTCAGGCCCAGTCTGTCACACATTCCACGGAATAGTTAACTTTTAAAATTTCTGCCTTGGTCACTGTGGATCTCTAAGGGCACTCCAAATCGACAGATAAACTCTTTTATCAATACATCTGCAACAGTTGCGGCCTCTTGATTTGGAATGACATAGACTTCCACCCACTTTGTAAAATAATCTATAACCACCAAAATATTTTTATTACCATCCTCGTTCGCGGGGAATGGTCCAGCAATTTTTAGGGCGATCCTCTCAAATATGCTACCAACATTGTATTGCTTCATGGGAGCCTTCCTTTTTCGTTGAGGTCCATTACTCATAGCATAGATGGTACATTTCTTACACCAGTCCTTTACATCATCGGAACTGTTCATCCAGTAAAACCTTTCCCGAACTCTCTGAATGGGTTTCCTAACACCGAAATTGTCCTCCTGATGGACTGTTGTGTAACTGACGGAGTACTTCGGCTACTCTACTCCTTGGAATGACCAACTGTCTTCTGTTCTCGGAACCATTATCATTTTCAAGTACTCGCTTAAATAAGCCATCTTCCAGGATAAAGGAGTTCCACTAGGTCAAATACGACTTAAGCACTGGACAGAGATTAGATACTTCTTGCCAAGTAGGTCGACGATTTTCCTCTTTTCATTGTCGCATCTTCTTTAAAACGGTATCGTTCTCTTGTTCTTTTTAACAGGGGCCCACTCATCGTTGACTACAGTTGTTCTTAGTAGTCCACTTTCTTTGGATTCCGCTTTGTTGCAGTGGGATCACTCTGCTGGACACGGTTTTTTAGAAAGGGGATTGGCATTTCTTCAATTATTCCGGCTCGATGTTCGATCTTAAGGTCGTACTCTTAAAGTAGTTCAATCCATCTGCCTATTTGACCCTCTAGGTTTTTGAACTGCATCAGCCACTTAAGGGCGGATTAAAAATTTTCTTCCGTACAGGTATTGGTAGAAATATTTCACGCACTTTACAACTGCCAGGAGTTCTCTTCTTGTGACTCAGTAATTTCGTTCAGGTTTCGAAAGCACTTGACTAAAATAAGCTAGTACTCTTTCTTTCCCTTCGTGAATCTGTGAAAGCACTCCTTCAATTCCCACATTACTAGTATTAGTATCCTGGATAAATTTTCCCTCTGGTAGTGCATAGCCTAGTATTGGTGCTGTTGTTAAATGCTTCTTTAATGTTTCAAAGGCAGTTTCGCAGTACCCGTCCCAGCAGAATTCTCTTGCTTCTTCTGTTAGTCGTGTTAGTGGTTTAGCAATATCTGCAAACTTCTTTATGGATCTTCGGTAGTACGTACAAAGCCCAAGAAAACTTCTCATTTGGTGTTTATCAGTTGGTTGTGGCCACTCTTTAATAGGAGCGACTTTTTCCTTATCTACAGCCACGCCATCCTTACTGACTATATGGCCCAAGTAATTGACTTTATTTTAGGATAGCTGGCATTTTTTGGGGTTTAGCATCAGTTGGGCGGCTTAAAGTCTTTTAAAAACATCTAAGTTCTTTGGATGTTCATCAAATGTCTTCCCAAGACTATTATGTCGTCTAAATAAACCAGGCATGTTTTCCAAGATAGCCCTCTTAATACATTTTTCCATAAGTCTTTCAAATGTCGCGGGGGCATTACATAGTCCAAATGGCATGACATTAAATTGCCACAATCCAGATCCGATGGTAAAAGCTATCTTTTCTTTGTCTACTGGGTCCATTTCCACCTGCCAATATCCATACTTTAGGTCTAAGGTAGAAAATAGTTTATTTCGGGCCAATGTGTCCAAGGTATGGTCGATTCGAGGAAAAGGATAAGTGTATTTCTTGGTTACATTGTTCAACTGACGGTAATCCACACAGAACCTCGTAATTCCATCTTTTTTTTGGACCAGGACTACCGGAGAGACCCATGGGCTGGTAGAAGGTTCTATCACCCTGTCTTCCTTTATTTCCTGAATAATCCTTTCAGCTTCCTCTCTCTTGGCCTTTGGTAATCTTCGAGCTGATTGACGAATCGGCCTGGCCTTACAAGTGTCAATTTTGTGTTTTACGACATAAGTTCTTTCGGTTTTTCCTCCTTTTGGCACAAAAATGTTACGATATCGTCGAAAAAATTTCTTTATTTTCTTTTTCTCTAATTGATTCAGTGATTGACCAGCAACTGCAATCATTTGCTCAAATTTATCGTTGGAATTATCAGAAGTTGTTGTCTGACGAATTATGGAAGTTACTGGTACACAAGTTCCGATTCTGGTCTCTTTCTTGATGGTAATTGGGTGATCATTAACGTTTATAAGACGAACTGGAATCTCCTTAGCAGTCGCGACCAACCCCTTTCCGATCAGAATTCCTCGTCGAACCTCTTTATCGTGGTTCCAAGGTTCCATCATGACAGGTGTTCCTTCTTCCATAGTTTCTTGAAGCCGTGCTACTCTAACGGTTTCACTTCTGCCAGGTACCACCGTATCCTCCTGTACAGCAACTGGCACAGTACTCTCCCCATATGGAGATAGGAATACCTCTTCTTCACCGACTTTTATCATTCTGTTTTTAAAGTTCAACTGGAAACAATGTAATTTCATTACATCCATTCTAAGAATAACATCTTCTTTGATATCAGCGACAATAACAGTATAAGTGAACTTTTCTGTACCAATTCCCAACTGAACCTGGATTTCCCCATGGATGTTGGCACTTTCACCTGTGGCAGTCCGTAGTCGCAATCTTGTTGGTAGAAGTTTCTTACGATTATTTATAGTTGTTGGTCGTATAATAGTCCTAGTTGCTCCAGTATCCACCAACAGTGTATACTTTTTGCCATTTACTTCGGTGTCTACGTATACACTATCATAGCGACATTTCAAAGAGGCTATCAGTATAAGAGGGTCTTTGAAACGGTTTCGGGTCATAGCCCCCTCTAGGCCGACACGTTCTAGTTTTCCTGCGGCGTGTTGTCTTGATTCGTTGTTACCCTTGGACGTTTGCATGAACTGCGTACATGTCCTAGTTCACCACAATGCCAGCACCTGATGGCCTTTGTCTTTATCTTTCTGTCAGTAAGGCTCTTTATCATGTTTACCAGTTGGTTGAGTTTACCTTCCTCTTCTTCTTCTTCTTTTACGGTCCTTACTTTACTGTATCCACCAGAAGCCTGCGTAGTTGCCTCATATTCTAAAACAGTGGACAAGACATCGACCAATGTTTTGTGACGGGCTAGTCGAAGTGTTTTCTACATCTCGTGGTCACGGAGTCCATCAACAAATGTTTGGACTGCCAAACATTCCATCATGTTTTCCGGAACTGATGGATAGGCAAATCGCACCAACCTGGAAATATCTACTTCATATTCCTAAAGAGTCTCGTCTCGTTTCTGTTTACGATTCTTCAATTGTGACTGGTATAAATGCTCCAAGTGTTCGTGGCCATATCGTATATATAGTCTCTTTTTGAGTTGTTCAAAATCATCTGTCTCTTCTACGGGTATAGTCTGAAGGACATCCAAAGCGTCTCCTCGAAAGACGATGATCAAATGTTTTGCCTTTTCTCGTTCAGACCACTCGTTTGCTCTGGCAGCTGTTTCGAACTGCTTAAGGTAGTTCGTCCGTGACATATTCCCGTCAAAAGTTGGGGCTTTAACACGAGGAGAGTTTACAGCTCCTTCGAATTTCAACTTCGACACTACCTCATGGCACTTTATTTTACCGTCCTTGGCCAGTTCTGTATGTTCCAGTTCTTCTATCTTCTTTTCCATTTCTTTTATTTTCTCTTCGACGGATGACATTTTATCATCCATAGAAGAAATTTTGTTTTTCATAGAAAACATTTCGGAAGACACTTTTTCTTCTAAAGAAGAAATATTAGACGTAAATTTATTTTCCATAGAAGACATTTTGTTTTCCAAGTCGAAAAAAATTTCGGTTTTTAAAGAAGATATGTTAGAAGTCACCTTTTCTTCTAAAGAAGAAACTTTACTATCTAAGGAAGAAATGTCTGAAGAAACTTTACTTTCTAAGGAAGAAATATCTAGAGAAACTTTAGTTTCTAATCAAGAATAAAATAAATGATGTAATTTACCGTATAAGTAAGATCCCAAACGGAAAACCGAAGGTAGTGCACCAAAACAGGCTGGCGCCATTTGAGGATGACCATGAAGAAGAAGTAAACCAACTTCAAGAAACACCAGACCTTGTCTTTGAAGAATTAATGGGTGCATATGGAGGTACTGGAAAAGCCAGACATGCTGTTACGACCGAGTAACAACAAGATCCGCTTTCGCTTTCGAAAGTTTACTCGCTGGTCCATATTAATTCCGCCAGCATCAACGACGTGCGAGTATTGGCGTATGTGCTTCGTAAAAAGTTTGGTCGACTGCTAGAACTTCAACGTCAATTACCTTGAAATTTCAAGACGAATCGCGCTACCTTTTCTATTTGGTAACGAAGAACACATTTCGAGATCGATATACTTATCAGGATGTATGGGAATCATTGCTCAGTCTAAGGCAATACATACTAGAGTCTAATGTACAGAAACTAGCCATGCCAAAGATAGAAGGAAATCAGCTGGATTGGAGGATCATTAGGAACATGGTGGAAGTAATCTATCAAGATACCGGAGTCCAAATACTGGTCTGCAGCCATTCGCCCAGTGCCCAGGTTACAGTTCTTGTTACTTCCATGCAACTGGAAATTGTAAAAGAGGATTTAGTTGCAGATACAACCATTCCAGTTTAGTTTCGTAAGAGTTCAAGGAGAAACTATCTCTTAAGGAGGGGGCAATGTTATGTAAGCCATTTTAATATTCAGTTATGCTCTAATCCTCCAAGTCCCTCTCTGTCTTATTTGGCCTTTGAGGCTCAACTTGTCCGATTATCATATATAATTAAACCCCTTAAGACCAAACATATGTGAAGACTATGGTGGAGGCACTTTCGCAAACATTCATGAGTCATCGTGATAATGTTTCTGGTATATTTCGGATATGAAATGTTTTGGTGGAGAAGCATTCTGGAATCACCAATTTGTTTATAAATATTGGTGGAAGATCAACAAAAGGTCATTAGATATATGGATAGTGAAGATAAATAGTGAACAGTTTAAAGACATTCGAAATATATATGAATTAGAATAGTAGTGTTATAAAATAAATAAATTATTAATAAATAAACTGTTGTTTAAAATAAACGAACTCACAGTACATTGTTTATTACTTTATAGATGATATAATATTATTATTTAATTATTATGTACTACAACAATTTAATCAAAATGGATAAATCGTCAGAAGTGTTTGGGAATGTTATGTCGAAAATAAGGCAATTTAGTATATTTCTTTTTCGTTGGTTTTAAACACTTGGCAACATCGAGTATATTTGTATTGATAGCGCATGACAGATATAATTCTTAATTATAATAAGTAAGTTTACATAAATGATCACTTATTAATCCTCATAAGCCCTTACTATATAAATTAAAAAACAAAAACATTATTTTATCAAGTTTCCGGTGGTATATTTGAAAATTACTCTGTCCTAAAGCCTAAAGTGTAGGTTTTGTATAAAAAATGTACTTTTAGGAAAATGGGTCTTCGCAATATTTACTAACCTTTTTAGAATTTAACTAATATATAGTTAAAATTATAATGTACCATTTTGTAGGCATCTGATTTTCCTTGTTTGGAACTTCCTTGTTGTGAAATAAAGTATTTTCTTGTTTGTTTACTGGTTTTTGAGGCCTCGGTACTTAATCGGGAGGTTGTACGACTTTGTGACATTGAGATTGGTACTTATTTCAATAAAATTCTCAAAATAATATTTAATAAATAAACTCTATAAACTCTATAAATGTCAAGTAATAAAATAATGACATATGTGTAAATGGTTTAAAACCAATGACATATATATGACATTATTTGAAACATGTTTGAAAGATGCTCAGATAAACGAAGGGAATCACATACGTATGCCGCGTTTGAGAATCCACATCGGATGCATTTTTTACATCTCGAGCGTTTTTTTATCCACATTTGACACATCTGTCCCATTACATTTACGTACACTGAATCACGTGATCAAAGATTTACTACATCTCAGATGCATCCGATGTGGATTCTCAAACGCAGCATTTGATTACTATACGGGGCAAGAGAGAGGTCCGACACGCCCATTGATAAGGCAACGTAAGGATACGTCATATCAGGGCTGGTATATCTAAGGGGGTCGCGACATAGGAGTCCATTTTGGACGCCATTTTTTTCGAAATAGTAGTCACATACAGGGCTGGTATATCTAAGGGGGTCGCGACATAGGAGTCCATTTTGGACGCCATTTTTTTTGAAATAGTAGTCGCCATTGATCTGGCAACGTGGCAACTTGTAGTCGCCAGGTTTACCAATATAAAAAAAAATCAATGTCATTTCTTAAATGACATTTCCATTATAAAATGCCCATATTTTTTAGGAAAAAATATTTCAATTTAATAAATTATTAATCTCAGATGTACATAAAATACGTCGGGAAAAGTAGATCACTTTCAATTTTGTGCTGTTTTAGTTTATTTTATTTTAAAAGGTAATTGAAGAGATGACAATTTTCTTATAGATGATGCATAACAAATTATTGCTCCCTTTTTAGAGCTCCAGTCCCTTAAGTCTATTTATTTTAGTTCTTTAAATTGTTGGTAGGTATTATTCACTTCATTTGTATGTTTTTAGTTAATTTAAATAATTTTGTGTAATATCTTGCGATTTGTTTTCTATACATTTTAGCATGTATTTGTTGTCTACATCTTACAAAGGATGGATTTGAAATACCTTTACAACAGAGGTATTTTCCTAAAACTGGCCGAAATTTGAAACTGAATACAGTTCTTAGAGAAAATCTCCAGTAAAAAATGTCTGCATGCAGAATAACAGTAGCATAGATTAACAAAGCTGACAAAAGAGTTGGACAAACCTTTGTCTAGCTTTTTTAATATTTCAGGACAATAGTGTTAACAGCAGACTACAACAAAAACATCCAAAGTTTAGTAATCAAGCAAAATATTCTGGTATCTATATTTTTATTCAAAACTTTTGTGCTTCTACTCCAATACTAAATAGAAGCATATGCATTTTATAGTATTTGCAAGATTCGGATCAAATGTACCCACAATTTATAAAGATTATTAAACTAAAATAAAACATTTCAAATAACACCTGCTTTTATGTTAAATGTTTTTATTAAATACATAAATTAGTCTCAACCACACATTTTTTTTTTGTTTTTACTTCTAGTGTAAAAGTGACTACTAATTCAGTCTTTCAAGTTTATTATTTATAGAGACCAGCTACTACAAAATATCTTATTGATGATAACTAATTTCTCTTTAATAATGGTTTTGCATTTATTAACATTTTACAGCACTTTGTTTATATGAAACCTCTATTTCACTCTTAATTAAATCACATTTAAATCAAGTAATTACATTTTCATATTCAACTTATGTATTCTTATTAGAACTTGAACTTGGTCACTTTATTTTTACTTTGAATCTTTTGACTGTGGTAACAGTCCATTCACCAAACCACAAAGTCACTTAAAAATGTTGAAAGAGAATGTCATAAAGGTAAAATTCCTTCTTCTGTCATGTTTTTCATGCAATTTTAGGTTGTAAACGTTTTGTCCAACACCTTTTTTACAATTTATCCCAAGCAACACTATGAAAGATTTAAATCCTGGATTTACAGCATTCAGTTTTGAGATGAGTGCAATCACAATGTAGTTTAAGAGATAATTTTCACATGAACACTTATTTACCACAGCACAAACGCATGTACCTATTCATGTAACATTAAAATAAAGTGGAAACAAATTGCATAATTTGGTATATAAAAAAGTAAAAAATGTTTTTAGTTTTAATTCGACATTGGACTACGAGGAAAACAGTGGTTCATTCCACTTGTACCATATTGACATTATTATGCACGATGCTCGTTCAAACGAACGTCAGAAAAGTGTTGCCAACTTAAGCTGACTACTATTTCCCCCCTAGCCTCAGTCACCCCCTCATCCATTTACTGGGTCTATGTCGCGACCCCCTTAGATATACCAGCCCTGGTCACATAGTAGTCGCCATTGATCTGGCAACGTGGCAACTTGTAGTCGCCAGGTTTACCAATATAAGAAAAAAAATCTATGTCATTTTTTAAATGACATTTCCATTATAAAATGCCCACATTTTTTAGGATAAAATATTTCAATTTAATAAATTATTAATCTCAGACGTACATAGAATACGTCGGGAAAAGTAGATCACATTCAATTTTGTGCTGTTTTGGTTTTGTTTATTTTAAAAGGTAATTAAAGAGATGAAGACAATTTTCTTATAGATGATGCATAACAAATTATTGCTCCCTTTTTTAGAGCTCCAGTCCCTTAAGTCTATTTATTTTAGGTCTTTTTAAATTGTTGGTAGGTATTATTCACTTCATTTGTATGTTTTTAGTTAATTTAAATTTGTGTAATATCTTGCGATTTGTTTTCTATACATTTTAGCATGTATTTGTTGTCTACATCTCACAAAGGATGGCTTTGAAATACCTTTACAACAGAGGTACTTTCCTAAAACTGGCCGAAATTTGAAATTGAATACAGTTCTTAGAGAAAATCTCCAGTAAAAAATGTCTACATGCAGAATAACAGTAGCATAGATTAACAAAGCTGACAAAAGAGTTGGACAAACCTTTGTCTAGCTTTTTTAATATTTCAGGACAATAGTGTTAACAGCAGACTACAACAAAAACATCCAAAGTTTAGTAATCAAGCAAAATATTCAGGTATCTCCAGAATTATAAACGTATGAAAACTATAATAGAAAACATGTATGGTTTCAAATAGAAAATTAGCATATCTAGTGAATATTGTATTTAAAGAATATATTTTTATTCAAAACTTTTGTGCTTCTACTCCAATACTAACCATATAGAAGCCCAGCTAGCACAAAAACATCCCATCTACGTTAATAAGCTGCAATTTTAGGCTCTTTAAGCTCGCATGCAATGTACTGTTAATGTAACCCTATCATCCCTGCAACCACCGAATGTCCGCAACGGCAAGACTTTTATAGCACATCTCACAGAAGTTAAAAAGTGAAGTTCGGAAAACATCACACTAGCACTTTTACGGTACTTACCCTGAAAGTTGCTCTGAAACTTTCTATAGATGTTATAATGTGAATTCATTCTACAGCATTATACAGTGTGTCCACGGATGGACTTAACAATACTTTTAAAAATATTTATTTTAAATTTAAAAGTACTTCTTCATAATTTCTTTTGCTTGTTAAATAAATACGATTAACGTTGAGAAATTATGAAAAAGACCTTTTGAAAAATTTAAAATAAATATCTTTACAAGTATAGTTATGTCCATCCTTGGATACACTATATTCAAAATAGTATATTGAGGATATAGTAAAATCTGAAGAAAACAAAATAAAAAATTGTATAAATTTATTATTAAAAAGCTTTTGAAATCAAGAACCAATATCATACAAGTAGAGGTAGGTATTAATAATATAGGTAAAAAAAACACTGACAAATTGGACAAAAGTTGGTATAAAGGGTATATAAGGAATATCTCAAAGGTTCACTAGAATCGAAAACACTGAACGCTTGCACGAAAGAGTATAATAAGGTACCTATATTGCAAAGGTTCACTGGTAGCTAAAATGGTGCACGATTGTACAAAAGTAGTAAAAAGTGTATTTATATACGGTATATTTCAAAAGTCACTAGATTTTTATTAAGATGGCAGTTGTAGGATGCTAAAAAAAGATATTTGCCTACAACTGGTACTAATCATAGTTTTAATATGATATAAACTGAATATTGATAAATGTAAAGTCATAAGGTTTAATAAAACAGCTAATATCATTATGCATGATTGTCATTGCAGGTTCTGAACTAAGTTTTGTGCAAACTATAAATGATCTTGATGTTATTTTTGAGAGGGACCTATAAGAGTTTGGAATGCAGATGTCGAGAAGCATCATTTGTTTTCCTGTATAAGTTATTGAACGGTTTGATTGATAGTGACAGCCTGGTACACTTTATTAGATTCCTTGTTCCTGCCAGACTTACTAGTATTTTTCAAATTGACATTTTAAAAGGTTTATTTTTTAAAGTGTCAACTTTTATTACACTATTGACTTCATTTTTATACTGTGACAATTTTATTAATTTCTTTTTTATTTTATTTTGATATTTTAACCATTTAGAACTTTATATATCAGTAGCGTACTGTAAACAAATAAATATGTGAACTTAATTACATAGTTTCTTCCGTAAAAATAACTTTGTAGATAATAAATTTACTTGTTTAATTATTATTAAGAAAATAATATATATATATAAAGAAAATAAAAAGTATGCTCGTTTAAATCATTGCACCTATTTTTAGTTGATTTTTACTTACTTTGTTTTTTTAAATAAATAATAACATTTATTTTGACTTTTACAAATTTTATACTTAATAATGGATGTTCAACTTATACAGAACAATGTTTTTTAGCATGATATTCTGCTATGAAAGAAAAAGAAATAATCTCAGGTGTTATATATTCTTCTTCAACCAATTATGTATTAACTTTAGCTTCTAAAATTCCTGAGATTTTTACTAGAATTATAATCCAGCACAAAGGAAACCTAAAACACAATATTTTTAACATTTATTTTTAGTGATTAAAATATTATTACACTAGGGCGACCATACTTACAGCAATTTTTCTGTATTGTAAAGCATTTTTAAAGTTTGTCCAGCAATTGGTATTGTGCAGCAAACGTACAGCAAAATGGCATAGGTATATATATCCAGTGAAATGCTGTATTTATCCACCCAAAAGGTCACTACTGTCCAGCAATGGTAATACTTAATTTACTGAAACGTAACAAATTTAAATGTTATTTATCTTTAGTGAACTACATGAGCACTTCTATACTGCTGTTCTAGCAAGAAAGGTTTTATCTGCAAAACTAGCAGTTTTTTTTATGTGCATTTGTCTACATTTTATCTTTCTCGATACTGAAAAGGAATGTCTTATTTGTAACAAAGGTACTAAAATGTTAAAAAGTTACACAAAAAAAGGTTTAAAAGATAATAAATATAAATTTTCAGATAGGACTTCTCTTGTTAGGATGGCAGTATATGACTTCTCTGTTTTTGTATTTTTATAATTGGGAGTAGGGTTGAGTATCGGTCAAAGGTATCAATACCGGTATCATGTGAGATACTTTGTGGTAGAGGCATCGATACTGTTAGATATTATGTTAAAGATATTGATATTTATAAGTCTTGAGTAACAAAGTATCGAAAAAGTAAAAGATTTTTGTTAAACGGCTGGCAACCCCCATTCAACAGGACGGAGTAGGGAACTTAACTAATAACAAGAGTGCATCAGTAAAGTATATTCTGTAGTCGACACCTTTTCTTTCTCTACTGGTACTCTACCTGGTACAAGTTATAGTGTCAATAACTGGCAATTTACCTTATAATTAAATAACAAAAAAACAGTGGTAACGCTTAATCATATTACCAAGTTTCACCACATGCAAAAACTAAAATATTTCAGTACAAATATTTGAACAAACCTTATAATCTCTGACCACACACATAGCGATACAATACTTGCTTCTAAGTATCACTATGGCGATAGTATTGGTAATTCAGTAATTCAGTGCCTAAATATCGATACTTTCATTGTTTAATATCGTTACTTCTACAGTATTAAGGCATCAATAAGATCCCTATTATCGTGTAAAATAAATATTTCATCATTTAATTGTATCTACTTGTTTACAATGATTTATTTTTTATTGTATTTGGAAATTGAAATTTTACCATCTAAAACAACAGACAATAAATTAGAAAATTAGAAAATTTATTGAAAAGAAGAAAACAACTTACCAAACTTATTCAAACCTATAGTTTCCAATTTCTTTAAAATCTGAAATACGTACAAGAAAAAGTGACAAGTGACATTTTTTTATGTTTTGTTGGTTATGACAAACGAATGGCTACGTTCGAAAGTCCATAGTACTTCTCGTGGAAACTTTTTTAGCAAGTTACTTAATTACGTTGTGTTATCATAACAGGCAGGTTAAATACGTAAGTAACAAATAGATGTTTCGCGAGGTTTTGATTTCCCTCAACAACTTCTCATTAACGTTGCAATTACGTTGTATGGGTATGTTATTATGTTCCCTTAAAACAACATCGCCGAAAGGCTTGGTAACGTTATGTGCTAGCTGGGAGCATATGCATTTTATAGTATTTGCAAGATTCCGATCAAATGTACCCACAATTTATAAAGATTATTAAACTAAAATAAAACATTTCAAATAACACCTGCTTTTATGTTAAATATGTTTTTATTAAATACACAAATTAGCCTCAACCACACTTTTTTTTTGTATTTACTTCTAGTGTAAAAGTGACTACTAATTCAGTCTTTCAAGTTTATTATTTATAGAGACCAGCTACTACAAAATATCTTATTGATGATAACTAATTTCTCTTTAATAATGGTTTTGTCCAACACCTTTTTTACAATTTATCCCAAGCAACACTATGAAAGATTTAAATCCTGGATTTACAGCATTCACTTTCGAGATGCGTGCAGTCACAATGTAGTTTAAGATATAATTTTCACATGAACACCTATTTACCACAGCACAAACGCATGTACCTATTCATGTAACATTAAAATAAAGTGGAAACAAATTGCATAATTTGGTATATAAAAAAGTACAAAATGTTTTTAGTTTTAATTCGACATTGGACTACGACTACGAGGAAAACAGTGGTTCATTCCACTTGCACCATATTGACATTATTATGCACGATGCTCGTTCAAACGAACATCAGAAAAGTGTTGCCAACTTAAGCTGACTACTATTTCCCCTCTAGCCTCAGTCACCCCCTCATCCATTTACTGGGTCTATGTAGCGACCCCCTTAGATATACCAGCCCTGACGTCATATGTATTATTTTTGATATACAAAAGTGGGACCGGTAGGCGTGGCTTTTGCACTCACTAAAATGGCGGAAGAGCAGAACCGCATTTACAAGTTTTTATTGTACTATTTCTGGTTAAGTATCATTATTTGAATTATAAAAAAATTAATTTCCTTTTTATAGACATTGACTTAAAATAGGGGGGGATATCGCGCATGGTGTCATGGCGGCGCTGACGTCATGCGTAGAGTTAGTAGAGCTGGCGCGAAATAAATATCATATGACAGACGCATGTTGCAGTAGTTTGTGAGTCGTTTATAGTGATTTATAAGATACTAAACAGATATCTGTATTATATTGTGTTGTAAACTTCGTTCTCTGTGAGTGGCCTTAATGAAAAACATTGAAAAATTGCGGTACGGATGTAACAGTAACAATTAAAGGAAAGGATTCAAGAAAGATATTATGGTTTTTCGCTTTCCTCGACAGTAAGAGCTTAGTCAGAAGTAAGAAGTGGCCCAAGGGTGGCTCCAGCGGAGGCCCAGGAGAGCATGCCGTTCCCTAGATTAAAATTCTTAAAATCCATGAGCCTTTTATTAAAAAAAATATGCTAAATAGGCAATTCTACCATCCTTCCCAAGAAAATTCGGCATGGAGCAGCCCTTGCAGTGGCTTGTGACCCTGCAGATAAATTTTCATATGTATTTCAAGAACTTTCAACCTTCCAATTATAAGAGAGATCTTAAATCAGAACTTCACATAATGTGAAGTTGTGAATGAACCAGTGTGAATCACATTGGTTAGTTCACAACTTGGGACTTCTAAACTGGAGACTCTACCCTTTGAATGCTAAAAGTTTCTCAATACAAGCGAAAATAAAATTGTAAATGTCACCAAAAAAAAAAGAAAATTTCGACTTGTACTTCATGAATGATTTAAAAACTGTCAGCGACTAGGTCCAGGAAAAATGCAGCGCCATTTTATTTTTGTATTGTAACAGTTATTTGTATTTGGTACATTTTTTTATGTTTTGCATTATATGAATTTCTGCATTATATTATATAAAAAAAATTTTTTTAACTTATTTTTATTTAATTGGGTAATATAATGAAGGTAAATGAGTTGCAAATCCTAATCAGGTAAAAATTTTCGGCATATCCAGATGTGAAATTGTTACCAGGATCCCCAGTTTCAAGTTGCAAAGATACCCTTTATTTTATTATCCTGGTTACAAAAACTATTCTTTAGAAGTCGAATTTGTATAAACAGAATAAATCATTAAAAAAAAGGAAAAAACTATTCAAAAAAATATTTCTTTTATGTATGTATTTGCATTTATGTTCCTTCATATTTCTTTCCTTAACTATCCCATAATAATATCCATAGATATTTCATGTAATTTCTAAAATATTATCCTTAATATTTATCAAATTTCTATAAGTTAGCATATATTTTCCTCACACTTCGTTAGTATTTTTAAATTCGCGCTTATACAAACTCTACGCGTGACGCCATGCGCGTGGCCGTCCTAGTTTTGACACTATTGATATCCTACCTTTTATTTTTTATACCATGGACTTAAAAGGTGGTGGAAGGCCGAGGTTATAAAAGAAGGGGATTTAAAAGCTTAAATATGCCCGGTTTTCAGCCGAGAGGTGCTGAATAAAGTAAATGTAAATGAAAGAAATAAAATATAACTGATTTAATTATCACTCAAGTGGCTATTAAGCGCTGGAGAATATATTATTTGCAAAATTGCAACTAATCAATGACCAATAAGATATAACTAACTTGGGGCCGATTCCACCATTGGGTTTAACGAAGTTTAAAATGACATTTTTATATAAAATGTAATTTTAATCTTCAATTAATAGTTTAAACTTTAGGTTCTTTCGTTCGCTATTGGTGAAGTGTACACCAGTGTAAATTACACCAGTTACACCACTTTATTTACCTTAGTTTACTTCCCTCCTTATTCCCTATATACATGTCGAGTGTAATTCACTCCTGCTAAATAGCTAGTGGAGAAAATATCCACCAGTGGACACCACATCGCCGACAGGAAGGTTTAGTGGATTTTACACCGGGCCGAACGAAAGGTTTAGTGTACGTTGGTGTAGTTCATTCCTACACCAGTGGGACGAACGAAAGAACCTTTTAACACAATGGTGAAATTAAGCCTAAAGCGTTGAAATCGTTCATAGAAAAAATAAATAGTACATTTTTGGTTCACATAAGCGACAAAAGTAAACAGAGTTCGATTTATTGGATCAGTCGTCACACGTTTGCACTAGGGCACATAAATAGCCCAATCTTTAGTTTTTCGTTTTTCTATGAGCCCAATGCTTTCTGTCTTTAAATCGGAAAGTACAAGGTCGCAAATGTCAAGTAATCTAACCTTACTTTAATTAACAGCTTTCTCGAAATTAAGAACAAATGTTCATAATCTAAAAGCTCGATAATCAGATACGAAACTTAATGCAAGGCTCGCGGAAAATAGCTAATAAGCAATCTCTGTGTAGGTAGATGCACTATTCAGGAAATCAAAATGTGGAAAAATCTTACTTGGTCTTGGTCCTTTTGTAGATTCAGACTGAAAGGTGTATATCTTCATGCAAGACATTCAGTAAATCTGCGAAGCCACAACCAGCGATGTGCAGGTGCACTTCTAACAAATGTAAAATATGAAGAGATCTTACTTGAGACCTATAGATCCAATGACGATATTATGGTAGTTGGTTTGAGCTGGGCTTCTCACCATCTGCAGAGATTATGGCTACTTATGTAAAGGCCTACCGTAGTAACACACAACATGCACCACAAGCATGCCGGTCCAATTTAATTGGTCTGTGCACAATAATCATGCATGTATGATTGAAAGTCAGACAAAGAATGTGAAGATAAAGTTGAAGTCTCAATCATAGTTAAAGTCACAGATGAAGTTAAAGTTAACAGCAAAAGAGTTGAAATTGTAGGCTGGTGATAAAGGGAAGCCAACATCTAGGTAATAAATGTTTATCGAGTTAGGAAAAGTATCCACTGTAAGCGCTTTTCTTGACCACTGAGGTAAAAACTAGAATATTTCCTTATACACATTTTTTTCGCTAGGCAAAATAAGAAATAAATTTGTAAGAGTACTTCCCAAGTGTTTTTCCAAAAGCTCTAAGAACAAAATTGACGAAAATGGCCTAATCCAAGTTCAAATTCTAAAACTTGAACATTAAAGATAAGTATCTTACTGTAAAACCCCTTTGTTGACTAAATGGTTGAATAATTCATTACCTACGTAAAGGTAGAATAGGGACTAAAGTTTAGCAGAAAAAGCCACTAGAAAAGGTGAACAAAACAGACTGGGGCATATGAACGACAAGCAAATATTGTAAATGCAAATAATGTGTACTGTGATTAAATAAAAGTGTACAAGGAATAAAGTTTTAATATTTTCTTATCCATATATATGAGTGATATTAATTGATAATACTAGACAAACGGTTATGGTTTTGTTGCTAGCCTCATTAAAAAAAACTAAGTGAGTATTGATGTTAAATATTTATTATTATAAGAACTTATATACAGTATGTTCATAATATGCACTATACAAACTTAAATATCATATTCTTGAATTCATTTCAAGCATAAAATGTCCTATGAACAAATATCCAATTCTACATGGTTACCAAGCTACAAGAGTTTAAATATCAAAAGATATATTAACATAGTATTTTATGTGTTGGAATATGTCGAAACACAGCACTGAGTGTTTGGTGCCTTGGAACTTGTCGGTATGGAAATTGTCACTGATACTCCATACAAGCAGCTCGCGAATAATCATGACAAAATCATTAAAGGTACACTATTTTGGCATATTATTAATTTAAATTTATCATAAAAAGGAAACGTAGTTGACAAGTGTAGTACTGAGTAGCCAACTGACGTTTATAATTATTGTTGATAAAAAACCAATAGTTTTGAAAATGTGATATTTAAGTTTGTATAGTGCGTCTTGCAACATTTTTTTTAATAAATCCCCCAAGTAAAGAAACATTTACGATTATTACAATCTAATCATTAAAATCAATTAGAAATTTTATTCTAACTTATCAATGGATGAAAAACTTCACAAATTGATATTCTACTATCTAGTATACCTTAGAGTCTAAATCACTTAACTGCACTATACTATGCTTTAACATCACTGAACTAACTCAAAAGGCTTGGTCTCTTGAGTCTTCTTATTAGATTTGGCATTGTTGAGGAGCTGGATAATCTCGAGGTTTTCATGCTGGAACAGTTGTTGTTGGTGACTACTGGCAAATTTTTGTATTGTATTTTCAACAGTCTCCACTTTAAGGTTCCTATGAAGATAAGTATTGTGGCAGTACCAGGGTGCATTGACGATGTTCCTTAATGCTTTATTCTGGAACCGTTGAACAACTTTGATGTCCCTTTTCTGGCACATCCCCAAAGTTGGCGAATCGCTTTATTTTCACCAATTTCTTTAAACGCACTAATCTGAAACAAATTATAGGTAATTAAAAAGGTATATTAATATTGTTTTAAATTAACTATAATAAAACAAACAATACTCATGCATACACAAAACATGAAGCTCTACTTTTCAATCAGCTGTAGAACTAATAAATAAAATTGGTGGAAGGACAGCAAATGTAGGTTATATTTAAATAGAAATAAGAATATAAAATGCCTATAAATTTGATAAACGAAATGGCCTACGATTAATGTACTTCTCAAGAAAATGCTTGAAACATATACTGCTGAATTTAGAAGGTTACCAATTATACTTGTTGACAAACTGTATCCACGCGCTACGTTTTTTAGGATTTTTTGGAAATCTATAAATATTATTTCGTATGAAAAAGTATTATTCCAATATGGGTAGGCCCAAAAGTTGATAGATGATTTTTTTTTGCATTTTTAAAAGCATACTTTTACACATTTTATACAAACGTGTCATAATACTGTCCTGTATAATATTTATAATTTTGATACTAACCTATGAAACGTTATTCCAGTCGATTTTTCACAAAAACGTCTATCGCTAGAGCAGAAACGTATAACACATCAAGGCATTATATACTTTATAAGTTTGTAACACTCAAAATTTGCTCAAACACAAATTAAATTCAAATATAACCTATAAAATTGACAATTTGCACTCACAGTAATGGCGGACCGGTCCCACTTTTCGCTTACGCATGTCGTATCCCTAGGTTGCCAGATTAATGGACACGCCCAACATAGGGCGCGGCCATTTTGAACCCTATGACAGTTTATAGCTAAAGAATCAGATCGCTCACTCTGCGTCGGTACTTTTTATCTCAATGTTCCAGTTTATACACTGGGCAACTCAGATAATACAATATATGACAACCTCCTATAATAAAACAGCAGTTTTCTGCGTATCCTGAATTTGTATCCCTGGAGTGGATGTTATTTTGGAACTTTCAACTGGTCCGAGTGAGCTAACTGATTCTTTAGCATTAAACTGTGACTCCAAAAATAATTAGGCATTCCAAGGACCTGTCCAAATGGCTACCAGTGAGTAATGACAGTTTAGATATGGCAACCCTGTTGTCATGTTGTCATTAACAGGGTCAATGATACATATATAGTTATATAGATTGCTCAAAGCTGGTCGTTTACGAGCGGCCATATTGCCTGGCAAATATTTATTAATTTGAATCTGTTTAGCAAAAATGTGTTTTAAAACCAATTTTTAGCCTTTAGATATTAAAAAAAAAATAATTGCTTACATTTTTACTTCAAGGCATAAGCTTATGTTGATTTTGAAAAATATGGATGATTAATCTATGTAACTATCTATTTCATTGACCTTGTCAAATCACCAGGCCTACAGGGTTGCCATACTTTTGCCATATCATAACCCGTCAGAACCCACTGGTAGCCATTCAGTTTGGAATGCCTAATATTCACTGACACTGACAGCAGCAAGCAAAATATCAGGTGCGTTTTAATCATCCGCTTCTGCTTCTGGAACTGTCGGTTCAGTCGTTCTAACCTGTCAGATTAAAACAAGAAAACCGACAATTCCGAAGCAGAAGCGGATGCCCAACAAACACCTTACTGCCGGGAAACTCGCGGCCTAGTGATGGAAGTGATGGCAAAGGGAGGGCTTCGGCTAATAGTATTATGGGCCGCCACTTGTCCATCACTTATGGGCCAAATCAGGTAAATTACTGATGGCCTGATGATGGGAGACAGTGTGTTTCCCAACGTTTATTTTTTCCACTGTTGGCCTAAAGCTGGCCTATATGAGGCTGTGGCTGGCAGATATGTTGAATAAAAAGAGAAGAAGTATAGATAAAAAAGAAGCGCACACTTAACCTACAAAAAAATGTGGTTATGTGGTTTTTGTTTTACCGAATTTTGCGAGGGAACAAGGTCATTTTTTTCCTAGACTTTATTTTCACGGCTAAATTCTTTTATTTTGTGTTAAGTACAGTTTATATACGTGATCGCGATGAGCAGCCAACAGTTTTTTAATAACAAGTAAGTGTAAATATAGATAATAATTAATATTAAGTTTTATATTTCTGTTCGCGCCCGCCTAAAAGCATTGTCTAACATCAAGAGATGTCTAAAAGTGATCAGCTCTCAGTTGCAATCAGTTGCTTTTTTGTTAATTACCTACCTACTTTGCAAGCATGTCTGAAACAAAAAGAAAAAGTAAATCTTACATGTACCGGAATATTAAGAAAACCATCACCGAGTCTCTGCTTTTGTGTGATCTAGATAAAAAAGTTGTGCTAGTACAAGTGTACAAAGTGATTCTAAATTAAATTCATCTGACTCCTCAGATATAGAAAGTTCTTCACCTAATTTTCCAATTTCATATGAAGATTCTTCCAATTCTGATGCAGATTCTCCCATTCCTGATGCAGATTCTCTTATTTCCGTGTCCTTTCTTAATGATATACCAGTTAGTCCAGAAGTACCTGTTGCTTCAGATCCTGTGATACCATTAAACATATCAAGAACTTTTCTGAAAGATTGGGCACTTTGTCATAATATTACTCATAATGCTTTGGATGCTCCAGCAAGATCTTTCATTAAGTGTGTCACTGCCCATAATGGCTATTTTGGATGTGACAAATGTATTGATAAGGGCAATTATTTTAATAGAAGAATGAGATTTTTAAAATTACATGCTACCCTTAGGACTAATTTAGACTTTAGAAGTAAGAATAATAACACCCATCATAAAGGAGAAAGTCCACTACAAAAAATAAAAACTGTTGATATGATTAATTCTTTTCCTCTCGATTATATGCATATTGTATGTTTGGGAGTTATGCGTAAGCTATTATTTGAATGGAGAGATGGAAGCAGAATATATAGATTAAATGCAGGAGATTTTGATAACTATATTAAAAGTATTAAACATTGGCCCTTTGAATTCAATAGAAAACCCAGAAGCATTTTAGAATTGGAAAGATGGAAAGCATCAGAGCTTAGACAATTTTTGCTGTATACTGGATGTGTAGTTTTAAAAAAGTTAATGTCACCCCAGATATATGCTAATTTTATGCTTTTAAAGTTTGCTTTAACAATATTGCTCAGCAATAGTCTAAACAATGATTATAATCACTATGCCCAGACATTGTTGCTAATATTTGTAAAAAATGCAATAAAAATTTATGGAAGAGATTTTTGTATATACAATACACACTCTTTAATTCATTTAGCAAATGATGCTAGACTGTTTGGAGATTTAAATTCTATAAGTTGTTTTCCTTTTGAAAATCACCTACAAGTAATAAAAAATTTGCTGAGGAAACCAAATTTGCCACTTCAGCAAGTAATTCGAAGAATTTCAGAAAGAGAAAGTGATTTAAGTTTTCAGATAAAAAAAAGGATATTTATGTAATGGGAAAGCCAGTGAATCCATCAAAAGTAACTCAAGAATTTGTACACTATAACCAGAAATTGTATACTAAATTGTGTTTTGGAAATAAGTATTTTTCCATTTCTCGAACTTCTGGAAATTACATGGTCATGCTAAAGAATGGACAAATTTTTTCATGCTGTTTTTTTTTAGATAATGAACAATTCACTATCATTGGAAAAAAATGTGACATTATTAAACCCTTTACCTCCTATCCTACCGATTCTTCAGTTTTCCATTTGTATGAAATTCAGTTTTTAAGTGATGAACTAGTAGAGTTTAGTGCTGAAATTGTTATGTGCAAGGGAGTGGTCCTGCCTTTCGAAGATACTTTTGTGTTTACTCCACTAGTTCATTTATTTTAGCTGCAATACAAAAATGTGTTGTGTTACTAATTTATTTTTTATTATTTTGCATTTTATTTATAGAGACTATTATGTAGTGGAGTTTCCAGAGGAAGCAGATACACCTTTGGCAGTAGTTCCTTATTGTTGGCTAGATATTAATGAAAATAACAAAACCATATGTATGTGGCCCAATGGCTTCAAAAGTAATAAACAGCTGACCAATGCAGTTATTTCAAAACAAGAAATACCAATTTCAGAAACCAAAATTTTTCTTATTCCATGGAATAAGAAAAAATGGTAGGGTCGGGTGTGTATTCGTATTTACAATTTGGATGTCTTAGCAATTAAGTCCCGGTGGCCTAATTGGTAAGGCGTTGGACTGGTAATCCAGAGGATGTAGATTCGAATCCCGCCCAAGCCTGCCTTTTTTTCTATTCCAAAAATTGTCCGACATGCCATAAACATTATAAATAAGTACATAATGTCTAAAAGAAACTTTTAGTAATGAATATATTCATATTCTCATAAGACCTTTTTTACATTTCAAAAATCATTAAATTTCTGACAGGAAGGGTATTTTTTAAATTCTACAAAATAATTTGGTTGTAACATTTACTTATTTTTTAAACTAAAATTAAATAATAAATTAAATTTCTGTATTTTTTAGAATTATGTGTTAATAATTCTACTAAGATTGAATCTTTGAAAAATGAGATTACACACTTAAATAATGTGATTCAAAACAAAGATACGATAGAAAGAACCCAATTGGAAATAAAATCGATCAGTACAATTGATGACCTCAAAAAGTTGGAAGAGAATCTAAAAAGTGAAGATTTCTTTTCTAAGGCTGTAATAAGTATATAAAACGAAAATTCCATTTATTTATATCAATTTACTAACAACTTTTGTAAAGTTTTTCAATAATTTTAAAAACTGGTTATAGTTATTAAAAATTTTTAAGTTGATAGTATTGCTAAATGTTCTCCCTTTGTCATCCACATTTCATATATTTTAATATTTGTTTTCTCTATATTTACTTATTCCTTATTTTGCTTTTTTTTAGTGCCAGTCATTGTCTATATTGGGTGGTAAAGACGGTACCAACACGGTACGAAGAATTATAACTCAACTATTAACACATCAGTTTGTCCTGACCTTAAATTGGTCAGGGCGAAATGATAAATGCGGTTTGAAGCAGTTCGAAAATGTTCTTCAATTAATTCTTGGTAAGTAACTATTACTTCTATAAATTCCTATTAACTTATTTTAGAAAAATTTTAGCTACTGCAAGGAGAAACATGTTTTCTAAGGATATTACAAAACAGGAAACTGAGTTCATCCTCAAAAATTGGTTAAGAAGTGCAGGTGATAGAGAGGGGGGAAGAGAAAGGAGGAGGAAAATATGATGTAATATCAGTTTTTTTCTAGAATATTTATTTTATTTTTTAGAATAATTTTATATTTTTTATTTAAATCCAATTTGTTTACTGTTCCTTTCTGGTTTTAATAGGTTTTTTTATGATATGTATCTTGTTTTCTGTTCACTTGTTTATTTTTACTTATTATTTTGTGTTTTAATAAAATTTTTATTTTTTTTATATTTTAGTATAATTATTTTACTAATATATTGTTTCACAATATATAGCTCGTTTCAATTTTAAAAGTACCAGTTTTGGTTCAGAGGAAGGGGAATAAGTATAATACCCTAGGTCAGAGGCCCTGAGTTTTGGCCTTATGATAGCCCCTTGTTGGAGACCCATTAAACAACTGCTGGCTAGCCGATCCGGGGGCAGCATTGATAGGCCAGAGCAGTAAGTATAAGGCATCCATCGGCTTTTAAAGCCAATGGATATGTGATAGACGAATGGTGAGGATAATCAATCATTTAAGTTAACCTAAATTTATGAGTTCAAATATAAAACGACTGCAGAATAGATAAATTACATCAATCACTGATGGAACAATTATTGAATAAAAGAACACACCTTATATCACAAACACAAGTACACATGTGGGATAGAAGAAGCTACCTAGAAAGCACTGAACGATTGGACAAAATTAGCTAAATAGTATAATAAGGTACCAATATTGCAAAGGTTCACTAAAACCTTAAATGGTGAACGATGATAAAGCTAGATTGGTGAAAAATAATAAACGAATACAACAATGACTAGGTACATATTATTATATTAGATTACTAGAGGATAGCTAAGTTCGCTGATTTCTTACCTAAGACGCAGAGATATATCTTTTTTAAATCAAGCCTTTTAACTTTTTTTGCATAGATATTTATAAAGTGCTATAATGTAACCTAAATATGACAATTTATTAGAAGAGCATAAATTATATTTTTATATAAAAAGATTTTACGTCTCAATACATTAAATAAAAAAAAATTGTTAACTTGTTTACCTATTATTAATTAAAGGAAATTATATAGAAATTAAAAAATATGTCTTACTTTGTTGTTTTAAATAAAACAACCAATGTTAGTGTATTGAAATTTGTTTGAATTTTACAAATTTTATGCTTGATTTCCAAAGTAGATATATCGATGGCTCAATCAAAAACCGCCACAAGTCAAAAAACAAAGCAATTACATTTTTGGTTCAATGGATGCAAAATATCATTATGGTTTTACTTTAAATACCACCACAAACAAAAATATCCTAAAGATAAATCATTTAAAATGTAGCCACAAACTGTGTCTAAAACTGCCTCAATTCGAGTTATTTTCTTCAACTCACTTTTATAATCGTAATCATTTTATTTAACAGCAAAATATCGAAGCTTTTAAATAAAATATAAAGAGTATGTCAAAAACAAAATAATGATAATAGAGATTTACAAAATTTCAAAATGAAATTTCTCGAAATAATAGTATTTTAGTTGTGGCAGTATTTGATTGAGCCATCGATATGTAGATTTTATAAAAAACAACTGGTGTTTTTTAGCAAGATATTCTATTATACTCGAGAGTATCATCTATGATTTCTCTCAACTTTTCTGCTGGGTTTTCACTTGAACTGATGGTTGCATTTCCAGGCAATCTAGCCTGTTGAAGAGAATGAACTGCTTGAATTCTGATATACCTTACATATCATGTACCTATAGATTTACTTTTTATAAAACTTCAGGTGTTATATTCTTCTTTACACTTCTGTAGTATTTACTTTTGCTTCTAAAATTCCTAGAATGTCGAAGGAAACCTAAAAAATAATATTTTTAAAATGTATTTTTAGTTCGATAAAGTATAATTACCTTTTATAAGTATTTGGTGTCAAATGTTGCCGGACATTCGGTTAAATGTTAATCTTCTGGTTTACAACGATTGATCTGCCTGTCTGCAATTCTTTGTTTTTATTGTAGTTTTTTTTTTATTTGGTGTCATCGGCATCGACTGCTAAAGATATTTAATGAATGAAATAATAAATTTACATCAGGCATTGTAATCTAAAACAAAGACAATGGTTTAGAAAATAGTTATCTATTTTATAGAGGACCCTTACCAAATCTATTCGAATGTATAAATAATAATTATTTATAAAATAAATTCTGGATACCTATTCTCTAACTCATGGGAGCACTTCCACACTCCCATGCTCCCATGCCAACGTTGCCAAGTCGACAGAATAACTTTGATCTACTATTTAAGGACCGATCCACCGTTGTGTTAAACGAAGTTTAAAATGACATTTTTACATTAACAATGTCATTTTAATCTCCGTTTAACTCAACGGTGGAATCGGCCCTTAGTAGTTCAAATTTGCTTAGTGATAAATACGGACCTAATCTGGCAAGCCCGCAATTCTCCCTCCCATAGTATAAAATCTGACCTTACTACGCATGTACCTGTGCTAAAAGTGAGTAAGCACGATATACCCACCTAAGAGCAAGAGAGCAAAATATATGGGAGCACTCCCATGGGAGCGCTCCCATGACTTAGTGAATAGCTATCCTGGATGTCGAAAAATAAACCATTAAAAAAGACAATTGACAAGAAAAACTGACAAGTGACAATTGACATAAAACTAAACGTTCTCATTGCGTTCGGTCTGCCAAGTTCCTTTAACGGGATTCGCGATTTGAATTTTGGAGTGCAAAGTCGTTTCGTATTGTGCTGGCCAAAGTTTTTTTTTTTTTTTTCGTTTAGTTAAGGATCCAGGTAAAGGCTAATACTAACATTTCCTTTGTCAAATTAACCCTTCTCTTCCTATAATTTAAAAAGAAATTGTTTTCTCTTGGTTTTCTTTAATATAATTAAATTTAAAAAAAAAAAAATAGTAAAGTAAAAGGTAGTTAGATGGGAGATAACTCGGGGGGGTCGGGCCCCCCTAGTGAAATGAGTTTGATTAATAGTGATAGCAATCTTGATATTTCAGATGTGGATATGGATGGCTCAAAGCCGGCAATAGACCTATCTCCTTTTTGATGGTCTTTATTACTCATGCGCGAATCTTACCCCCTCTTAAAGTAACCAAAAATTGTTATTGTTATGTTTCCTACCCCGAGTGTCAAATGCCGATGACACGGATGACAGTCGGCAAATGTCATTGTGTTCTCGTCTTTGATAGTGATTGTTTGTTTTTGATTTTGATTATTTTATTATGGAGATGTGGCAAAAAAATCTACAGTGTATTAAACATTTTAATTTTGGCGATGCTCAAAAGTTTTTCGAGGAACATGGTTCCACCCAACAGCAGCATTCTAGGGGCTACAAGTTTTTTGTTGAAGGTTTTATTCACGATGTGTGGATAAATGAATCTAAACCTTCCGTGAAAGCGAAATGTTTTCATAGCCAGAAGAGAAATGAGAAGCCTCATAATCTCGTCCTCGAATTTAGAAAGGAAAATGATTTTTTAAACTTAAAAGAATGTCACTGCTCTTGTGAAGTTGGGTAAGTACTTATTACCTTTTTAATGCCCAATTATCGCTGATTATACATATTTGGATAAGGGTTCCGCTAGGGTCGAGATAATGATCCGAACTGTCCTAGCATCAAGACCCCCAACCCATATTTGTAGTTAATTATTGTTTATAATTTTAGGTTGTCACAGTCTTGTCATCACGTTATTGGTTTGGGATTTTATTTACAAGATAAAATACTTCGTGGAGATAGTGAAATTCCTGAATCATTATCATGTACTTCGAAACCTATAGAATGGAATAAGCCGAGAGGTTCAAAGATTGCCCCAGAAAGCGTTTTGCAGACAATTTTCCAGAAGCCCACAAACATAAATAGAAAGAAAAGACCTGTTTGTCCAAACTTATTTTCTCCAAAAACAGCGTTTGCTGGCAAGGAAGTTTCTGGAGAAACGAAAATAAAGATATTAAAAAGCAAACTCAAGAAAATCAATGAAAATATTCCATTTTCTTATATACTTAATCTAGATAACAGAGGTAAATAACATATTTTATATATTCTTGATTGTTTCAGTCATTCACCAATTATATCTTATTATTAAATTAAATTGGAAATAAATAAATCACATTCAGAACATTACAATAGTTTAATTAAAAACAAAAATTCTACATTTCTTATAAGGAAAATTGTGAGATTTTACAAAACAAGGACATTAAATTAAACCATTTAGAGACACATGAAATACCTAAATAGATTTAAAAATTTAGATAATCTGTTAAATGACCAATCAGATATCAATCATTCACCCTTTTTACCTGTTCCTAGTATTCTTGAGATAATCCCTGTAATGATAAGCTTTATTATACCATTATAAAACATATTAAATTCTTAATTACTTTAATTTTGTATATAATGTAAATTAATTATATTTGAAGAAGTTTTACTTCCTAGAATATTTTATGTTTACATATTTTTTTCTTGTAACCTGCATTATTAAAAATCTTATTTTTTTTTTAGATGAAAGCATGACAACATTAGGTATGCAGAAATTAAATGCAATGGAGGATGATATTGTTCCAATAAATTTGCCAAACATGGACATGGAGTGTATTAATATTTTAATATCCAAGCCACTGCCAAGAAAGGATTCTTTTTTTTTATTTACGATGGAAGATTCGTCTTCAATACAAGAAAGAACCAAATTGCAGAGCAATTGCAATGAATGGCACATGCTTAGACGTGAACGTTTTACATCATCTTGTTTTGGAAATTTATGCAAGAGACAGAAGGCCATTGATTTAGATTATTTTAACAAGCTTTGGGAAATCAGAGACCTAAGTAATGTAAATGCAATACAGCATGGCAAAACACATGAAGAACATGGAAAAAATGTTTACAAAACAATAACTAAACATGATGTGTTTGATTGTGGTTTGGTTATTCATCCGTATGCCCCCTATTTAGGTGCTAGTCCAGATGGCATTATTAAGGACAAAAATGGACAATTTGGCATTTTGGAAATAAAATGTCCATATTCAAAAAAGTATAATACTTTAAAAGAAGCCTTAAAGTCCAAAACGTTTTTCTTACAGGAAGATGAGAATAAAAAACTATGTTTAAAGGAGAATCATAATTCTTTTTATCAGGTGCAGGGATGTATGCTGATAACAGGTTTAAAGTGGTGCGATTTATGTGTTTATTTAAAAGAAAGTAATGAATGCCACATAATTCGGGTTGAATTCAATGAATTATTTTGTATTAATATGTATGATAAATTAACTGACTTATACAATATATATTTAAATTTTTAAATGCTTGTTTTTTTAACAATAAATCCACATCCTTCCATGTTCAAGTGTTGACTCTTTTTATCTCAGTGAATATTTGTATGAATAAATAAATTCTTTATTTAGCAAAAAAACATGCTAGTATATACAATAAGAAAGGTATTTACAAAAAATGCTTAATGTAAGTAAATATAGAAAACAAAATTTACACTTGAAAATAGTTCTTAATCTTTTTTTGAAGACTCTAATATTAGGTGATGTTTTAACAATAAAAGGTAACTATACTTTTTTAGACCTTCAACAAATATTGATTTTTTAAGTGTGCTGGTGTGACACCTATCTACATAGTAGTCCTAATTTGTCCTTAAATAGTAACATTTTAATATTTCTACAATTTATATTCACTCTTATTAACTAAAATTTAAATAATATGTATATTGCAAATAAACATTAATTAAATTAAAACTTTATTTATTTCTTTAATTCATATAAAAAATTTGTTAATAAAGAACAGACTGTAAAAATTTGATTTATAGAACCCAGTAAACAAATTGGAATTCTATTGGATAAAATTTTAAAACATTTCAACCTCCGGATTGCTCTTTCGACATGTATTCTTTCCCTAGCAATATGTCTAATATATTCAATTTCTTTAGGCTGAAACTGAATACCAGATATACGAAAAGTTGGTATATTAAGGGATATGCCCACATCTTCTAGGATGGTTTTAATATCAAATCCTTTGTCTGCTAATATTATATCACCTCTTTTTAGTTCTCCAATTTCTACCTTTTTCTTTAAAAGATTGATAAACCCACTTTCTTCTACGATTTTTTTATCGGATATGGAACCTGAAAAAAATTTCATTAAATTTCAACCCCAGTGATATGAAAATAACTTATACCTGTATAAAGAGAAGATACAAATATTACTGCACCACTTGGACTTATCATAATTAATGCTTTTAAAGTTGTTGATCCTTTATATTGTGAATAACACTGGGATTGTCGTACCAGTGAAGAAGGTGTTTGTAATAAAAATTCAGTGCAATCTATGCTACCTATTACATTTGGATATTTCCTTTTAAATACATCTGAGACTTTATCTAAAAGCACATCACGATGGGGAAATATGTTTAAACCAGCCAATTTTTCATATAATAAATTTATCCATGCTAGAAAAATCCGCCCTACTGCAGATTTTGACAATTGGAACATATCAGCTAATGTTTCATAGTCAAATCCTCTTCTTATTTTCATCAAAGTTAGAAAAAATTCATTTAAAGGAGTTAATTTATGATGTTTCCTTAAGTTTCCCTTAGCCTGTCTCTGTTGAACGACACCAACAGGTCCCTTTTCTGATTTAAATACAAAGTTATAAGCTATAATAAATATCTTCCAACTGGGAAATCCAGTATAATATGAAATTTTTTTGTCATTTTGTCTGAACTTTTCAATGCAAAAGGTTGAAATTATTTTAGCTTGTTTTCTACTGAAGATAGTTTTTCGTTTTCTTATTTGTATTGGATTATCTTCAATATGAATATTTTCTGTTGTTTCTACATTATTTAAATTTAAAGTGGGGATAACTCCAGGCTTCAATTTCACTTTTGTCGAAAAATTAAAACAATCCTCTTTTCTAAAGTGCAAGGAACATACCTATAACATAAATCTATGTAAGTCTACTATAATCAAAATTTAATATGATACTACAACTAGTAAGATTTTATTATTCTTACCTTGATATTCTCCGTTATTAAGTCAGGATTAATTTTTATTGCTGCTAACCAGAGATGTTTTATATTATTTTTGCTTGGAATGGCAAAAAAACGTTCGGTTTTTCTGTTTGGTCCAGAATTTGGACAAGTGGGTACACAACAACGCATTGTCTTGGGATTATAAAATCAAAAAATATTTTCTATAAACTCCTATGAAACTAAACAAAAATATACACTAACACTGTTATTGTTATTGGAACGATGACAGACAGGGACAACCATGGAGGGGACAACCGTTGTAGCCAACACAACAATAATTCTCTATAGGGGAGGATAAGAGAGAGAGAGAGAAAATAAGTTGCTTCAAAAATTACTAGATTCAAAAGACCCGCACTTTTTCGCGCATGAGTAATGCGAAATGATCGAATAAGGGGAAAGGTGTGTTGATAATGTAAATAATCATGTAGAAAATGAGGTTGTAAAAAATGTCACAAAAAATTCTGACAAAAAACGTCTAAATAGAGATAATTATACATACCTAGATAAAGGCCCATATGAAGTATACATTGAAGCCACTCTTGATAATAAAAATATAGGTAATTATAATTATTTAGCTATTGCTCGTGAACTTTATGACCTCCAGGTAAATAATATTAAAAAGATAAATAAAAAAGGGAAAAATAGAATTGGGGTAGTATTTTCGGGTTTTAAAGAGGCAAATAATTTTTTAAGTAATGAGGAATTAAAAGCAAAAGGGTATGCTCTGTTCATCCCTTCAAAAAATGTGTCATGTAAGGGTATAGTTAAATTTATTGATAAATCATTCTCTGATGATATGTTGCTTAGATATTCTGAAACTGATACTGCTAACATCAAAGTAAGTGAAGTTATGAGATTTATGAGGAAGGTCAACCCGCAGGGAGGGGGTGATGGTGAACTGGGTCCATGAACAAGGGAAGTTTTGCATAATGAAGTGTGTGCATTGTAAGTCGCTTGAACATACGAGTACATATAAGATGTGTCCTGAACGTAAACGTCAAAACTTGATTAGAGAAGCCATGTCTTTAGATAATATCTCCTTTTTTGAAGCATCAGAAAAATTCCCCAGAATGTCAAATAATGATAATGAATTTTCACGTCACTCTAGGGATTTTCCTCCCTTACCAAGTATTGAGTCCCCAGAGGACAATATTATTCCCATCAGTAGTAGAAGGGCAACCCACGTACAACAAACCCCCTTAAGAAATTCCTTTTCTTAAGTTACTGGGAAAAAAAGGAAAGGTGAAAACCGAATTGGTTATGATGCAAAGGCTCATAATAAATATTTAATAAGCCCAAGTGGTAGATCACACTGTTCTACTGAGACATACTATATTCCCCCTTCAGTAGATGAAGAGGAGGTCTATTCATGTGGCTCAGGGAGAACAAACAGAAATGAGAGTGAATCTCATATGTTAAATGATATAATGAATATAGCTAGTAAATTAAACAAATATGATAGAGAACATGGTCTCAAGTTTATGGATCAGTTAGTTAGAATATCAGTTCCTGATGTTTTTAAATTAGGTAAGAACGTCTCAAATCAAGGGAAGTGACCTAGATAGAATAGGCTATAATGTTAATAATTCTTGTAATAATAATAGCAATAATAATAATAGTAATATGAATTTGAAAGGTAAAAATAATTTAGACTCTAATTTTACTAAACATAAATTAAAAATTTTCCAATGGAATATCCGAAGTTTAAAATCCAACTATGATCAGTTAAAGTATTTTCTAGAAGAAATTAATCCAGATGTCGTATTATTGAATGAAACTTGGCTAAATAACACATATTATTTTAAAATAAAAAACTATAGTACATATAGACAAGATAGAATTGATGGATATGGGGGTATTATTACATTGATTAAAAATAAAATTGACCACCAGTTTATTAATGAAGTAAATTTTTTAACACCCATGCAGACATTGACAATAAAAATTAACTCATTGAATTTACATATAATTAATGTCTATAACCCATCAGGTAATAGAATTAATATCAATCAGTGGAATTCACTTTTAAATAATACACCAAAACCTTTTATTATAATGGGGGATATTAATGCCCATGATCAACTTTGGGGTTGTCACAATTGTGACTATAATGGTAAAATTATTAAAGAATCTCTGGTAGAGGAGGGTTTAATTATAATGAATGATGGGAGTCCAACAAGAGTTGGGCTACCGGGACAACATGAATCGGCAGTAGATCTAACTATAGTTACTAAGGAGCTAGGATTAGAATGTCTCTGGTATGTTCATAATGACTTGGGTGGTAGTGATCATTATCCAACTATATGTGAGATATTTAATAATAAGGATATGGTTTATACAGTTAGGAAAAGGAATTTTAAAAAATCAGATTGGAATGGCTTTAGTAAGGATATAGAAGTTTCATTCAATTCGTTTAGTGGGGATTTGGACTATATAAATTGGTATGAGTTAGTAGATAGGTCAGCAGAAAAGTACATTCCTTATTTTAGCAACAATGGAAAATGTAAATACAATGTTTGGTGGGATAAGGAGTGTTCAGATTTAGTTGCTAGAAGAAGGCAGGCAATACAAAAATATAAATTGGAAATGAATACAGTAAATTATATTGAACTTAAAAGGGTTCAAGCTCTTGTTAAGCGAACATTTAAAATTAAAAAGAAAACATCTTTCAGAGAATTTTGTGGGACACTAAACAGAGATACTCCAATTAAAAAAGTTTGGAAAGTAGTTAAGCGCTTTAAGTCCTACATGACTAACAATAATATAAGCTTCCCAAATAAAGAAATTGCCCAAAATTTGCTGGAGTCACTAACTTACTGTGACATTGATCCGGAGTTTAACATAGTTAATAATAATATAGATGTTAATCCATTCTCCTTTAATGAGTTCTGTAATGTAGTAGAGGGAAGAAAAGATAGGGCTACTGGTAAAGATAATATATCTTTCTCGATATTAAATAATCTCCCTAACGTGGCACAACTTAAATTACTGCAATATTATAATTATAGTCTGGAGACTGGTAGTGTTCCTGTACAATGGAAGGAGACTATTGTGGTTCCTATATTAAAAGAAGGTAAAGATCAGGGCTCATTTGAAAATTATAGACCAATTGCATTAACTTCATGTGTAGGTAAAATTTTGGAGAGTATGATTAAGATTCGCTTGGAATGGTTTTTAGAACATAATAAGATCCTTTCAAAATTTCAAATGGGTTTTAGAAGGGAACGGGGATGTAGTGATGCAATTGCAATCTTGTCACACTCAGTATTAAAAGCTTTTAGTTCAAAAAATCATTTAATTGCAGTATTCATTGATCTTAAAGCAGCATATGATAATGTAGACATCCATATTCTTTATAGGAAAATGTTAGATCTTAATATCCCTTCATATTATACAAATGTAGTTTTCAATTTGCTATATAATAAGAGAATATATGTTAGGGATATGAATTATGAATTAACTGGTCCTGGGTTAAGTAGTAAAGGTCTGGCTCAAGGTTCACCATTGAGCCCCCTTGTATTTAATATATATATGATTTCATTGTTCGATATTATTCCGGATAATGTTAAAATTATTCAATATGCTGATGACTTGGTGCTTATGATAGAAGGGGATATAATAGCAAAATCTATCAATGTAATAAATCTTACTCTGGATAATGTCGCTGAATGGTTAGACAGTCACAAACTCAAAATCTCTCCACTAAAATCTTCTGCTGTAATTTTTAATAATTCAAATAGGAAATTGGTAAGCCCTAATATTAGAATTAAAAATAATATAATTGTAATTAAAGAAAATGTTAAGTATTTAGGTGTCTCAATAAATAATAGATTAAATTAGAATGTTTATGTACAAGAGCTAGAAAATAAAACTCAAAAAGGATTAAATATAATGAGAACGATAAGAGGTATCCATTGGGGAGCAGATCCATCCACTATGCTTTCTGTATACAAAGGTTTAATTAGATCTCACCTAGATTATGCATATTATGTTCTGAGACCATGTAGTAAAAAAATATTAAATATATTAGATAGGGTACAATACAAAAGCTTGAGGTTAGTAACAGGAGTAATGAAATCAACACCAATCAACTGCCTACTTGCTGAATCTGGTGAAATATCCCTTGAATATAGGAGACAATTGTTAGCCATTAAGTTCTATTTGAAAATAAGATCGGACAATAACAACCCCCTGAATGCAATTTTAGATTCTTTGTCAGATATGTATCGAGCTAGGATTGGTTTTTGGAGAGTGAGGGACCCCCCTTACCTAATTGAAGCTAAAATTGTAGCAGATCATGTTATTACTAACCTGTATAGAACAGATGTAAATCCGTGTTTCCAAATTGAAGTGTCTGATCAAGTCGATAGAATAAGAACAGTCTTTTCAGCTGCAAGTAAAAATGGTATTTATAGTAATCAATGTTTTTTAAATGAATTTGCGGATAAATTTATGTCATATACTTGGGTATTCACTGATGGTTCATTAAATCCTATAGATCAGAGTGTAGGCTGTGCAGTTCATATTCCTGATATTAAATATAACTTTTCTACTAGGCTACTTGACCATACACAAATATGTTCTGCTGAAATTTTAGCTATCAATAAAGCCATTGTGGTATGCATAGAGAAAGAATTAACAAAATGTATAATCTTTTCAGACTCTCAGAGCGCAATTAGAATGATTGAACACAAAAAATATGGGAATAATAACCTTAATGCCTTAAAAACCAAAAGACTATTATTGGACGCTAGTAGGGCTGAGTTTGAGTTCATTCTAGCATGGATCCCAGGTCATATGGGGGTAATGGGTAACAAACAGGCAGATGATCTGGCTAATATAGGTAGAGTTTTGAATGTTCCAGCTGATATTAAAATAGACAGGCATGATTATTTTCCTTATTTTAAAAAACGAATATTTAATGCGCACAACATTATCTGGAGTAGATCCTTTTTGGAAAAAGGGAAATGTTATCCAAATCAGGGGGACTTTCCTCATAAAGCTTGGTTTTTGAAATTTCCATACACTGATCGCAGACATATTACAACTATTATTAGGTTGAAGACTGGGCACACCCTTTGCCGAGCTCATCTTTTTAAAATTGGGTGAAGCGATGACCCATTCTGTGAATGTGGTCAAATTGAAAGTCTACATCATATATTTTTTGAGTGTCCCTTGAACATTACTTTTAATTTTGATTTATATATAGAATTGATTAAAATAGGCTGCACTTCTCCTATCTCACTTCCTTGTATTTTAAATCACCTAAATTTAAATGTTATTAAAGTTATTATGAAATTAACACATTTAAAATAAAAATTTAATATACAAATAAAAAAAAATAAATATATATATATATATATATATATATATATATATATATAAGGTAAAAGGATTATTGGGCAAATACCGCAAAAAATGAAGAAAAAAAATGCCTAAAGGCAAACCGTAGACACGTGTTTCTGACTATTGGTCTTCATCAGTACGGTGCATTTTTTTTTTTTTTCATTTTTTGCGGTATTTGCCCAATAATCCTTTTACCTTTTATATTTTTTCACCGCACTAAACCTTCTCTTATATATATATATATATATATATATATATATATATATATATATATATATATATATATATTCTTGTTAATTCCAGAATAATTCCTGAACTATTTAACCTGGGTGCTTTTTCTATCTATCCGAGGCAACATTTCTGGGTTTGTGTAGATGCTCGGCAGTTGCCCCCGAGCGAGAAAAGTTTATACCTTTGTTGTGTTGTCTTTTAACATGTTTAGCCTATGTATCAAGTATTAATACAATCAATGGAAAAGAGTGAATATGGATTTTTCTTCAATGGGAAGATGGAAAATTCCAGACGTTCTTTAATGAATATTCCCTAAAAATAATAAGCTAAATTACCTGCGCTGGCTAAATACCCATAGGGTGGAGGCCAAAAAACAAAAAGAAGAAGAAGTTCCTTTAACTCCTTTAACACTTTTAACTCCAAACGACCCTTTTAGCGTTAGGTTTAGTCCGATTAGTGACAGTTTAACACGCTTAAATGTCATTTAAAAGCACCCTAAAATTTGTCCCGCTCCAGCCCCTGACTGACCGAACTCGCCTTCTGAATTCAGATTTGTAATGTTTACGCGTTGTATTATCTTCATACAACGGTTTACGGTAGGTCACGGTGGACTATAAGGTGCATCAACTCCTATTTAAAAACAAATGAAAACGGCGATAAAACCGATCGTACTTCCTAGCCAAAATCCGCTAGGTTCGCTAGTACCTATCCGGCGAGAAAGTAAATAAAAGATAAAAGTAGGGGCTCTATCAAGCTAGCGGACACTCTGTGGCGGCACCATACAAGACCTGGTGGGTTTTTTGTAGCTTTTTTGTTACGCTATTTGCGAATTTGTAGCTTTGCCCAGGTCCGAAAAAACAGCGGATCCGCTAGCTTGAATTTCCATAAATTCCATAGTAGCGGCACAGATTCAGACCCAGCTGGTTTTTCGTAACTTTTTTGTAGCTTTTTTGTTACGCTAGTCTCCCTTTTGTAGCTTGTACTGAACCTGAGAAAAGCGCGGATCCGCTAGCTTAGCGGATATTTTTAGCGGCACCAGCTCGGACCAGGCTCATTTTTTGTAACTTTTTTGTAGCTTTTTTGTTACGCCTGTCTCCATTTCGTTGTGAGGCCTGGGGGGCTATTTTCAAAGTATGGGAGCACTCATTTCTCTCAAGATTCTCATCAGAAATGTCATACGTCAATGTGAAAATGTTGTTTTTAAAGGCATCGAGGATTAAAATTCTTAGGAAGATTTTAATTCTCTCTAAATAAACCGAGAGAAACAGTCAGTGAATTCACACTGGCCCTAAAAGCCCTAAAAATACGGTTTTAGGGTACCGTACAAAACCGTATTTTTAGGGTCCTAAGGGCCAGTGTGAACTCACTGATTGTTTCTCACGGTTTATTCAGAGATAATTAATATCCTCCTAAGAATTTTAATCCTCGATGCCTTTAAAAACAACATTTCCACATTGACGTATGACATTTCTGATGAGAATCTTGAGAGAAATGAGTGCTCCCATACTTTGAAAATAGCCCCCTGAACGTGAATAATAATCGTTTCTCCATGAGCGTGAGAGAAAAGTGCGTTAATTAAAATCAAGTTTCAGCCTCTACAAGTAATATGTGCAACTCGATAGTGTGACTATCTGTTGATAGATGGCACCAGTATTGCATTTCACGAATTATGGCCATCTTCCATCCAATATATTTTTGAGAAATTTAGATATAATCCAAAGAAGTAGAGAGGGTAGAACGATAAGGTACCGTCTGCGCATCCATCACGAGTGTAGAAATTATGCGTGATTCAGCCTTCCACTCTTACACACGTAAATGACAAGGAGAGGTTGCCCTAAAGCACTGTAAACAAATTCCAGGATCGACTTTATTCAGCGATTATGTTCAGCTCTGTTTTTTGTTTGTGTTTTGGCTGTTGTAAGATTTTTTGGCGTCAATTCTTTGTTATCTTGCTTATAGTTATGATTTTTTATGCTTTTATTCCGATTTAGTATTAAATTATACTTGTTAATTATTTTTCGATGCACTATTTTATAATTGTTGCACAAAATGTTGTTAAACCGTCTCTGAATTTTGTTTACAAAATGGGCAAAACGAAATTGTGTATAGTGTCCAGACCTCAGATAAATAAATAATAATAGATAACTGAATGTCAAAAATTTACATTGCGTTTGTTTGAAAGCAACATATACAAGCCAGTTGTTAGGAGGGGAAGAGCGGGGTTTGTTAGCTTTATTATCCAGTAGCGTATCAAATAAATGTCAATAGAAATGCTTTTGATTTATATTATTTTATTAGTTTTGAGATATTTTAATGGCTCAATGTTTCTAATATGAGATGTTTATAGAAAACCGTCAAAAATGAATTTTTCAGTCGACCAATACATATATTTTTTAAATTAAAAACATACATTATTTTTATACACAAATAATTTGAATAAACGTTGCAATGATAGGTTTTATAAATTCTAAATTTTTGTACTAACATTTTTTAATAATATCGATTCTTTTGTAAATTATTTTTATTGATTTGTTATGAGTACCGCTTATATATGTAATAAAAAATAGAATAAAGTATCTGTTTATTGTTAGTACCTTTTAAGTTAATTAAATTTTGTGCACAAAATATTTATGGTTTTTAATAATTGGGAAAGTAGGGTTAAAAAAACAATTTTTATAATTCATTTTATTAAATAGTTGGGTTAGATCTGGATAACAAAACAAAGACAAATGTTATAATAACAGTTTAGAATAAAGCGATACTTATATATGTAATAAATGATAAGTTCATAATTAGGCACCGTTTTAAAATATTGCCAAGGTTTTCTAATACACAATATTTTGAATAATAAAACTTAATTTCGATGAATTCTTGTCAGTTAGAAATAGAACCACGTTAAGCAATTTTTTAGAGACGTTGTGTTATTGTACTCATTTGGTTTAATAACAATTAATAATGGGGTGATTATAATAATAATTTAGTTGCCAACAATTTTCCTTTCACATAATTTATAAATCAAATAATTATGTGACAGGTACCTAGATATAACTAAAACTAATATTCATTAACTACAGATAAATAAAACCCTACAATTTTCCTACCACACAATTTACAAATTAAATTAATTATGAGACCGATAATAAGTTGTTGGGAATGGGGTGTTAATACACTGCGACCTAAAAGATTTATTGTGCCCCTTCTGTCGCTAATGCACCAAGGAAATGTCTCAATGCATATAACGACCCTTCCAATCCTATCTTCCCAAGGAAGTGTAGGATTTGGAGTGGCTTCGTGTTAGGTAAATCTCTCTCTTTTTTCTATTTGATATCCTCCTACTAGGTATAGTGCCCTTGGATTCTGGAGTACTACACATTCAGTTAGAATGTGAATGGAGGCTTCGTCCTCCTCCTCACAGAATCTGCACTCACTATCCTCTACTACTCTCAGTTTACTAAGGTGTCCTTTAAGTCGATAATGCCCGGTAAGGATCCCTGTTACAATACGAAGCCTGTTCTTGCTCAGGCAGATGCAGGCTGTGATGTATGCCTTATTTATACACTACTCAATAAAACAACACCTTGTTGTAAGCTTTTATTCTCTAGTATTCTGATAAACACCGTAATTCAGTAATTTATTTATTTATTTATTTTATTTTTTTATTTATTAATGGCCGTTTGCACCGACAATTTTAAGGGAAGCTTAAGGTTAAGTAATACTTAAGTATACGAAACTCGTTGCACCGATGTTTAAGTATCACTTATTCCAACCTTAAGGGTTTCCTACTAAAGCGGCCAAATTTGCAGGCTTTATACCTTCTTTAGTAAGTATTTGACACAAAGTACTTCTTTCGTTGAGATCTTGAGGGTGGAAGGATCCCACCCATTGCGAAAAGAATTTATATGAATACAGCTAATTTACAATTGCTTAACGACTATCAAGATATTGTAGATTTAATAAATTTCTGATTTTCTAGGCGCCTTTATGAGAGATCAAATTATTTTGAAGAACTGAAAAACCTCACATTTTTCAAACGGTTTAGACTCCATAGAGAAACAGTTTTACATCTGTTGGAACAAATAGAAGTAGATCTGGAATACCCTAATGATAGGTAGGCACCTAAGTTTATGTTTTACAACCAGTCGATATGAAGTGATTTTTTTTATTTTTAGAAACAATTGTGTTTCGCCAATTAACCAACTTCTTTGCTGCAATCGTTGAAAAAAAATTAACCTTTTTTAATTATTTGAAAAAAAAATATTTGAAATTATCAAACAGTATATAAATATGTAGAAAATCAACAAAATTAGCACGCTTCATAGACCATGAACAAAAAAATATTAGGTTAAAATCGTCAAGTTATAAGGATAATCAACAAAAATCCCTAGAAGTCACCAGAAAATCTAGCCTCTACGCGGGGTTTGCTGGATTAGTAAAGTTAAGGAATCATTCGTTCGGTGCAACGCTTCCGCATTTAAAGGGTCTCTTATGATTTAAGGGTTACTTAACTATACCTCTCTTAAGAAATTGTCGGTGCAAACGGCCATAAATACACTATTTCTACAAGTAATACCCAATTACAGAATAGGAAAATATGACAAAAATATTTAGACGAAACGTACAAAAATGAAAAATATTACAGGAAATAAAGTACAATGATGGTTATCCTAAATAATGCCTTTTAATATCCTGAATACTAATGTGGAATATATCCAATTGCTGACTTAGGGAGCGTTCAAGTATTACGTAACGCAATTTTTGGAGATTTTTAACCCCCCCCTCCCCCCATGTAACGCGCCGTAACGTTTTTGTGAAGGTAAAAAAGGTCAAATGGTGACTTGAAATTTTGAGAAAAAAAAAACGTTCTAAAAAATGCGTGAGAGAAACTCTCTACGCGACTTTTCTGAAGGGTTAAAAAATAATAATGTTGCGTAACGCGTAGTTTAAACGGTCCTGTAACGCATCGTAACGTTTTACAAAAACCCCCCTCCCCCCAAATTCGTTACGTAATACTTGAACGCTCCCTCATGTAATGGTTATAATACAAGACAAACTCAAGATGAAATACGAACTTGTAATACGAAACAATGCGCATCTGACTCTTATTTAGTACTCGTGGCGGCATCTACGTACGATCTATAATCCTACTGGGTCACAGACTACAGATGACTGTGATATAAGGAGAAACACTTATATGAAGCTGAAACATAGATGGCGTCACGGGTACTAACATTACCATTTATAAATGGGTATACAGATCTCACACAGGTTTCCGATGTTTCTTGCCATGGTTTCTGTAATATATGTAACCTACCTATGGAAGTGTAGCCACTTCCATGGATGGGAGTTTAGCCACCAATGGTTGGCAACACTGATATAAAAAGTTGTTGGTATGACTGATTTAAGAAATATGGTTAGTTCTGGATGTCTGCTTTCGCTAAATAAAAAGCATGCATCGCTAGTCTGTGTTTTATTATGGTTTTATTAAATAACTAAGTACATAACAATTTTGGCGACGAGTAGTGTCGAACTCACAAAGATAAAGTATTGTTAAAGTTTGAGCAAGTCAAGTCTAACGTGTTTAACACACACGAAACATAACCTAAAGTCTGAAGAAAGGAATTCGAGTAGTGAAATGGCGTTAATAGGCACCATCGAGCCGTTCAATCCGCGGGAATCCGATGTCTCGACATACATCGAACGATTAGAACAGTTGTTTTTGTGTAATGTAGTCGAAAACGACAAGAAAGTCCCATTATTTTTAACACTAATAGGAGGAGAGACCTACAGAGTTTTGAAGAATATCTTAGCACCAGCGTCTGTAGCTAGCAAGTCTTATGAAGAGCTTAAGCACGCCTTGCGTGAACACTACTGCCCGAAGCGCCTCGTAATTGCAGAAAGGTATAATTTTTATAACACAAGAAAATTCAGAGAATGTTAAAGATTATGCAGAAAAATTAAAGAGATTATCAGTGCACTGTCAGTTTGGCGCTTTTCTAAATGAAGCCTTACGTGACAAATTTGTATGTGGATTACGTTCTGAGACCACAAGACGTAGGCTACTCACAGAAGATGGTCTTACATATGAAAAAGCTTACCAAACAGCTCTGGCCGTGGAGTTGGCAGAAGGACAAGCAAAAGTAATGGTGCAAGAAGGTATGCCCGTAAACAAGTTACAGAAAGCAAGGGTGAATAGAAGTCAGTCACATATCAGTCAAAGTCACCAGCAGTTCCATAAAAGTCGTCCTTTTTCCAATTATCAGGCAGCTGGCCCAAGTCAGGTAAATAAATCAAGTTGTAAAAGATGCCTAAGGATACATCAGGATAACAACCGATGCCCAGCAATTAATTGGAAATGTTATGCTTGCAACCGTATGGGGCATACAGCTAGATCCGTATTATGTCGGAATAAAGTCCATACTCTGGAAGAAGAAGAAGAAGAATATGAGAGTGTGAATGAAGAAGCGGAAGAAGAAGAAGATTCATTAGAGTTGGGCTTTTTAGATGAAGCTGGTGAGCTGTATCATTTAAATTTTTTACATAGTAAAAGTGAGGACAGTCTAAAAGTAAAACTATTAGTATCTAATAAATTTTTAACTATGGAAATAGATACGGGGGCTTGGAGATCAGTTATTCACGAAAAATATTATAATGATTTATTTTATAATATTGCTTTACAACCTGTCAAATTTAAGTTAAAAGTTGTAACTGGGGAAAATGTATCAATTGTTGGTCAAATTGTAGTAGATGTAAAATATAAAGATGAAAAGTACACACTACCTTTAGTAGTATTGCGTAGTAATAATATATTCATCCCACTATTAGGACGAAATTGGTTGACAGCATTAAAACCAAACTGGAAAAATTATTTATTGGATACTAATTGTTCTAGTTATTCACATATTAATGATATACATTCAGTTAAGTCTAGTTCAGTGTCAATAAATGAAAGTCAAGTCAGTAAACAAAGTCAAGTCAGTAAACAAAGTCAGGTCGGTAAACAAAGTCAGGTCGGTAAACAAAGTCAGGTCGGTAAACAAAGTCAAGTTGATTCTAAAGTTGGAGAAAAAAATGAAAAACTAACATCACAGGTAAAATATAATTTTGAAGAGGTTTTTAAAGATGAACCAAAGTCTTGCATTAAAGGGTACAAAGTCGACATAAAATTAAAAGAGGGAGCAAAACCTATATTTCAGAGAGCCTATGAAATGCCATATGCTTTGAAAGAAAAAGTCGAATCTGAGTTAATGAAAATGGTAGAATCCGGTATTTTGTCAAAAGTTAAGAGTAGTAATTGGGCCAGTCCCATTGTAGTTGTACCAAAAAAAGATTTGTCAGAGATTCGTATTTGTGTTGATTTTAAAAGATCCTTAAATACAGTTATTGATACTGATCACTGTATTTTACCATTACCAAATGATATATTTGCTAACCTTAGTGGTAGTAAATGCTTTACTGTGCTTGATTTAAAAAGCGCCTATCAACAACTCCTAATTAATGACACTTCTAAAGAACTTTTTACAATCAACACGCATTTAGGTCTGTTTAGGTTTAATAGGCTGACATATGGAGTCAGTTCTGCTCCGGCTATATTTCAATCGATAATGGAAGCGATTCTGGCAGGTTTGCCAAAGGTTAAAGTTTATTTGGATGATATTTTTATTCATGGGAAAACCTTAGAAGAATGTCATCAAAATGTAATAAATGTATTAAGCAGATTAAGGGAATATAATGTTAGAGTTAATGTTAAAAAATGTTTGTTCTTTAAGCCGTCGGTTCAGTTCTTGGGCCATATTATTGATGCCCATGGTATTCACCCTACTAAACAGAAAATAGAGTGCATTGAAAAGGCACCTTCTCCTGAAAACATAACCCAACTAAGGTCTTATATTGGTTTGATTAATTATTATAGAAATTTCGTACCCATGCTATCAACAAAGTTGAAGCCTCTTTATGACTTGTGTCAAAATGATATTGTTTTTAACTGGTCCGAGGAGTGTGAGAAATGTTTTCAGCTTAGCAAAACACTTATTACCTCAGATGAGGTACTTACATTCTATGACCCTACTTTACCTATCTATATAACTTGTGACTCCAGTGGATATGGTGTTGGCGCAGTATTGAGCCATCGAATTGATGGAGTTGAAAAGCCTGTACTGTTTGCTTCAGCTACATTATCAAAAGCTGAAAAGCAATACTCAAATATAGAGAGAGAGGCACTCGCTATAATGTTTGGAGTGAATAAATTTCACAAATATATTTTCGGTAGAAAATTCACGTTGGTCAGTGATCATCAACCCTTAAAATTTATATTTGGTAGTCACAAGGGAATACCTGTTACAGCTGTGGCACGAATAACTAGATGGGCCATAACGTTGTCAGCATATAACTATGACAATGAGTACCGAAAAGGATCATTAATAGCAAATGCTGACAGTTTATCGCGCCTACCAGTGTCAGATGACACTAAAATTTCAAGTGCAATTTATTCATTTAACGTTACAAATAGTATGCCATTAAGTGCATCAGACATAGCATTTGCTACAAAACATGACCCCGTGTTGAATAGAGTATATGAACTAACAATGACTGGATGGCCTACAGCTATCACAGATGAAACATTAAAACCTTTTTGGAAAAAAAGGTATGATTTGGCACTGGAAAATAATTGTATTTTGTTGGGTAATAAGGTGGTTATTCCTGGGTCGTTGCAACAGGAAGTCTTACATTTGTTTCATGAACAACATCTTGGCGTTGTCCGAAGTAAGATGTTACTAAGAGGATACTGTTGGTGGATTGGTATCGACAATGATATTGAAAAGTTCATTGCATCCTGTGAGATTTGTCAACAAACCCAGAATTTTTCAAATAGGGAAACATTAATTCCTTGGCCAAATGCACCCGTCAATTTTTATAGATGTCATATTGATTTCTTTTATAAATTCAAATATACATTTTTAATCTTAGTTGATCAGAAAAGTAAGTGGATAGAAGTAAAACTTATGGATGAGGAAACTACTGCAAATGAAACTATTTTAAAGTTAAAAGATATTTTTTCTACATTTGGGTTACCCGTTGAATTAGTATCAGACAATGGGCCACCATTTAGTTCTGACCAATTTATTAAATTTTGCCAAGCAAATGGAATAAAACCGGTAAAAAGTCCTCCATACCACCCCCAAAGTAACGGTTTGGCCGAACGGGGGGTACAGACCGTCAAAAAAGGGTTAGAAAAGGCGTTTTTATTTGAAAAAGGGGAAAATATTAGTAAGAGTGTTGTAGTTAGTAAATTAACAAACTTTCTATTCACATATCGTAATACACCATCTACAGTTACTGGCTTGGCCCCATCTTGTAATATTTTTAAAATAAGACCTAGAACTAGGTTTGACCTACTAAAACCAACGGTTCAACATGTACTTTTAAAAAAAGAATCTGATATTCCTAGAAAAAAACAATTGTACTCTGTAAATGATTTAATATATGTAAAAAATATTCATACACACATGTGGCAAAAGGGAAAAATACTGAAGGTGCTTAGCTATTGTACATATTTAGTTCAGTTGGGAGATAATGTAAAATCGGTGCATGCTAATGATATTCGTTTAAATAATAACTGTATTGGTAACAATGTGACACATGAAAATGGCATTCCAATAATGTGCGGTAGAAGTGATGACTCCGAGAAATCTTGTGTTAGTGATGTGCCTAATATCTATGACAATTCAAACAATGTAACTGATAATTATACGCCAGCTACTGCAGAGCTTCACTCACCTAGTTTAACTAAGAATAGTGGAGTACCTAATCATAATGCTTGTTTAAGTACCCCAACTATCCCTGTTGAGGACCCTCAGACCCAAGTCTCACCTGGTATACATACTAGGCCAAGAAGGCTTATTAAACAACCAACCAGGCTAGATTTGTAGTCGTTTTTGATGAGGAGAGAAATGTAATATATGTAACCTACCTATGGAAGTGTAGCCACTTCCATGGATGGGAGTTTAGCCACCAATGGTTGGCAACACTGATATAAAAAGTTGTTGGTATGACTGATTTAAGAAATATGGTTAGTTCTGGATGTCTGCTTTCTATAAATAAAAAGCATGCATCGCTAGTCTGTGTTTTATTATGGTTTTATTAAATAACTAAGTACATAACAGTTTCCTGGTTATATTCACCCAGAAATATCTTAGCGTGTCTTAGCCTTAAGAGATTGATCCAATTATCGGTTCTTATACTGCCCAATTATTGTTTAATCTCGTCGTGGACATTTGAAAGAGAAAAGTGAGTAAATGTGACCATCGCCTTTCAAGGGGATGCTTTAGATGTTCTTCAGACTGTACCTGTGGGAAAAACGGATGACTTTGAAAGACTTTAAAGGATCGTAAGCAGAATCGAGACAAGTATCCAAGAATACGAATTAGATATTTGATATTTCCAGGATGATGCGATACTGGCAACCATTTTCCTACTACACAATTTACAAATTAAATTAATTATATGACGTGTAACTATATAATGAGCAAATATAATATACATTCACTTGAGATAAATGTAATCTATTTTAATTTGGACAATAAGAAAACATATCATAATAATTACATATATTATTGTGTTATTAAAATAACATGAATAGGTAATTAAAAAATTACAAAATTTATTGGTTCCCGTACTAATACTTAGAATATTCAAATTAATTAAACAAAGACAAAAAACATTTTTATTATTTATAGTTTTTGTTCAAATACTCACTTAGTTTCAGATGTAGAAGGTTTAGAATGTGACAGGTAGTTTCCAGTTGAGGAACAGCTTCAGGATGTGAGTGAAATAAGGGCATTACTCCTTTCATTAAAAACATTTTTCCTCCTGGAGTCTTTGCAAAGGCAGAATCCTCAAAATGTATTGAACAAATTCTACTGAATACACTCTTCATCCTCACATATACCCAAACTCTTCATCCACATATATCTAGTTTGAGGATCTTTTGGAAAGCTAAATAGGTATAAATAGTGTTTTCTTATTCATATAGGTAGGTATATAGGATTTCATGTAATACAGAATGCAACATAGTATACTTTAAAATAACTATGGTGTTCTAACAATATATTTTGTCATTAAAATAAAGCAATACTAAGATTGTATAACTAAAGTAAATGCCACTAGAGCCTTCTTAAATGTACAGTGTGCATTACAATATAACTTTAATTTAAAGATAGCCTATTAATAAATTCAAAGTTATTAAACACAGGCACAATAAAATAATTCGAAATTCGACGTTGAATGTTATTTTTAACTTTAAAATAAATCGTTGTTGTTTAAACCTTATTTTGAATTATGATACCCCTCAAAAAATTGTGATGCAACGGTAATGGTTTTTATTTACTTACCTATGAAACGTTATCCAACTGAACTTGAGATACTTTCTTGAGCACACAATACAATTCACTGGCATTTTTAAGCAATTAAATGCACTAAAATAACTTAAACCACAAAAATTGTTCAATTAAAGTACGAAATAAACTCAAAATGAACCACAAAATAACCATAAAATAACTAACCTAACTAACGTAGTCCTGTCAATTTTTTGCTAACCAATCAGGTGTGTAACCAAAATAGCGAATATCCAATCAAGTCGTGTAACCACTGCTATATAGTGAGAGGAGATGCTGGTTACAAATATTGCATGATAGGGCTGTATCTATTATTTATTTATTTATCTGAGGTCCAGACTTTTCCATTGACAGTTATCATTCTACCCCTCTCCACTTCATTGATATAATCTCAAAATCGGACATTTGTTTTTAAATGTTTTTTAGTGTTGTTTATGTATTTATACTTTTGTTGAATCAAGAATATTCTTACATCTTTTTTGAATGATTTCCTTAACCAATCGTTTTGCAGTATTTATAGACCAGTGTTTAATTCTGTGGGATCACAACTATACAGTGTGTTCCATCTCATACGAGCCACCCCGTATATTTCTTATCCCATAGTAATTGGAAAAATTTCCCGAAACACGTCGGATGATTTTCTTTGGGGGACATCTTTTGACGTATATTTGAGGCTTGAACCAGCAACCCCTTATTTTCAAGTAAAAAAAAAACAAAAATATTACTTAATACTTAATTTGGTAATAAACTCAAAATATTTAATTTTCAAAATAAAGTAGCTATCTAATAATAATGTTTATTTGTCAATTATATATAAACATTTAAATAATATAACTATAGGGACTGCATCATCTCACTGTGTTCTGTATACCTACATCACGAAGATTAAAAACCTTTTTAGAAACATAAAAAAAACCATTCATATATGGATCATTAGATTATATTTAATTCATACAAAAAATAAGAAAATACCTACATAAATGTACAAAAGTAGAGAGTATTTGAAAATAAATACATAATAAATAAATAAATAAGCGATGACAAAATAACAAACACACAAGAGGACTTAGCTGAAAGTTTTAACTAATTACTGTTAAAATAATTTAGCTTTTTAAAGGGAGTTTATATCATGAGATAATTGATTAATTTAAACTCTGCCTTCCTACTTGTTATAACACAAAAATTAATAGAATTCGCAGCTCTTGTATGGTACTGATGTATGTAAGAAATAGGAGTAAGTTGACAATTCAATACATTAATTACTATTTAAAAAATAAAGGTCATCATTGCCTGCACATAGAAACTGTCCCATATTCAACCAGTTCAACGTAGTCAACATAAGCTGAATGCTATATCTGCTACATCCTAAAATAGCTCTCGTTGCCTTATTCTGAGAAAGCTCTCAAAAGTAGAGTTAGAACATCCTGCGTGTATATTATATATTTGGCATAGCTTGTATCCTAAAGATATCACTTGAGCATAGTTTAAACCATAGTGATTTGTAGATACTTCTTTACTACCATATTTTGATTTTTTTACATTCGATTTCCTTTCCTGAATTTTCACAATTTCTTTGCTTGAACTTCTAGAGGGTATAAATAAAAGTGTCCTTTTTATATAAATTGTTGCAATTTGCCTGCAAGAGTATACTTATTCCTCTGGTAATATCTTTTAGAACTTCTATTTTCTTACATTTCTTTGTTATTACTTTATAGTTTCGTATCATATTTACAGCTGAAAAAATGCAAAATATAGGTAATATTAGATTGTTTAGCCTCAAATATTTTTATTATATTACAAAAATAAAATGGCGAAAAATATCATAATATTAAGGTAAAATCCGAGAATAACGATCAAAGAGAAGCGACAGTAGGTGTCGGTGCCTTTGATATCGGATGTACCTTTTTCACAGCATGACTTTGATTGATACACAACTTAGCACGCTGAGAAAACATGCTCATTTTCTACACTGAGCGAAATAGTTTGGCAAATTATCTGAAATCATTGTTATAGTCCATGCGCAAATGTTGTAATGTGATTTAATTACATTGAAGTAGTTAGGGTTAATAGTAATGGTGAAGTTTCGGCACCAAAATATAATTCATTATGTAATAATTAATTATTTGTTATAAAAGTAAAAGACGTTTATTATTTCATAATTTATCTATAAAATTTGTTCAATATTTGGTTTATTTATTGTTAAAAATGTAATAAAAGCCCCATTTTTAAATTAAATTACCTTTTCCTTAAGTAAAAATAAGGTAAATAAAATTAAGGGTGCCAAAAAAAATTTAGGTAACAATTAAAAAGACATTAAGTTTGAGAGACTTAACTAAATATTTTCAAAACTTTTAGGTTTAAAAAGTACTTACATATTTTTAGAATTTCTGGATTTATATTATATTAAAAGGACTTTCAAGTTTATTACTCATTTCTGTATAAACAAGTGTTTTCTCGCCAAGTTAAGCCAGATGTCATTTAAGGTTTATGTATTTAGAGTTAAATACCTGGTCTGGCTATCACCCAGACAATACAAATATGTCCATTGCACGTCCATTCGATATACAATTTTGGATGTCTAGACGTCCAAAAATTAGTTTTTTCTGGACTTCCGACATCCAATGGACGTCCAGTGAAGTATACAAATGGCACACTTTTGACCATTCAGAGGACGTTCAATTCTGGAATATATTTGGACGTCGAATACTGAACATTCAAAAAACGTCCAGGATTATATTTCCATTGAGACCACATCCCCACTTTTTTTACAGAACCGCAACTTACCACACACTATTTTATATTATTAATAATTTGTTTATTATTTTCGCAAACCGCTATACACTATTTATTTTTTTTTTATTAAAAATTGCTTGACCTGAGCACGAATCGAACTCACGACACATCCATTATCGTTTTACGCTTTCAATTGCTAGACGAGCTCGACCAAGGAACCACTTGAAAACTTTTTACTAGATACAGTTATAATTGAATAAGATTTCAAACTTCCGCTGATAGAATGAAATGCAATAGATTCAATTTGTCAATTTTTAATGACCAGTTATATTAAAAAAAGAAATATATATTATAGATGAGTATTATCTGGTAGGCTTAATAAATAATGACCTAAGATGGACGTCCTCTGGACGTCAAAATACTAATAAACTTAAAATTAAGTCCAAAAACAGACGTTCTCTGGGTATCGATATTCAGCTGTCAATTTAATTAGCATAAACGGACGTACACTGGATGCCCGGATATGGACGTCCTGACCCTCAAATAGATCTAAAGTGGACGTACATTGGACTATGTGTGTTGTCTGGGCATAGACGAATTTTTTGAAATAGTACTTATTTAAGTATTCACCAATATTTCCAAAATCAACTCCAGTATGATTCATTCAATAAATGTAAATATGAATGGGCAAAACATCTTTATATTGACATAATTGTACCTTACAATTTAGCCATAATAAAGGGATTTCGCCTATTTTGATCAATCCTAATTGAAACACGCGGATTTACTGTATTTTTTTAAATATAATTTTCAAATAAAATAAACAAAATCTCCAGTTCATTTTTTATTAAATTTATTTAAAAGAAGAAAACATATATTTCACAAAATACAATACCTACATATAAAAAATAAAATGTCAAAAATGATTTAAATCATTATACTTTATATTTATGCATGCGATAAAATTCTTAGTTTCCTAATAACTTTTTTGGCACATTTTATATCTGCATTAGAATACCTAAGTGTGTAAAAATCTTCATCTTATTACTACACAAAACAAACACCAAAAAATATCACTTTACATTGCTCACGTACTAAACACAACTTGGACTGACTTTGACAGATAACATCATTTTGAGTGATACACAACTTATTTTCGCACATGCGCGTTACAAAACGGTACCCTAAAAACACCAAGCTGTCGCTTCTCCTTGATCGTTATTCTCGGGTAAAATCATATGCACAGCTTTAGAAATAATTTAAAACTACTCACCTCCATTGAGGAAGGATAATTACTCACCTCTATTTCAAAATGTACTCGAAATTACAACTTTACTTCAAAGAAGTTTCTTGTATATTATTTAAAATAAATAAACGTTTCTTCTAGTACATTTGTTACCTTCACTTGAAATCTCAAAATATCAAGAGGTAGGCTACCAGTTTAACATTTTGGATAAATATGTGTTGCCTAACATGGTAGTAAAAGAGTCAAAATGGCCGCGCCCTATGATGGACGTGTCAGACCTCTTTAAAAGTATGTGGTTTAGTCCAATTAGTGACAGTTGAACATGCTTAAATGTCATTTAAAAGTACCCTAAATAACTCTGCTTTTGTCCCGCTCCTGCCCCTGACTAACCGAACTCGCCTTCTATGTGTCGGTTTGTTCGTTGGCTTGGTTTTGTATAACAAAAAAAAACTTCGACACAAGCTGATTGGTCTATTCCCGATGACGTATACATTTCAAATTTCAATTGGGCTTAATTTAAAAACTTTTGGCTTTTTTAACGAACTGATTATTTAGAATAACTTGTATAGCGACTAACTATTACAATATAATTTATAAAACAGCATATCTCACATGTGAACATGGCCAGAGACAATCCAGCGAGACGTGTAACTCAATGTATTTTTTTTGTTCGGTAAAACTTATTTGGGCGATTGTAACCACAACCAGTCTATGATGGCGCCACTAGTAAATAGCGGGAAAATTAAAAATGCTTTAGGGCGGGAAATTCAAACATGGATTCAGAAATCATTTTTGTATACAACAAATTTACAAGAGAAACAAAAACTATTGTTTCACTGTTTATTAAAAAATATAAAAGCTTCCAATAACATCAAATTTTTTATGATATAAATAATCATTTAAATAAAGGAAGTTTTAATCAGTTTAATAAGCAGTGAACATAGTTTTTATTACTCTTGTAAATTTCGTTAAAAAAACTTGAAAATTCTATTGATTATTAAATATTTAAACTTGGAAAAATAATACACCAAACTCTTTTTCTATAAATTATATTTTTTTAAGGTACAGAAAAACAAACTACAATTGCTATGTTTAGAAAGTACCTCCTATCATTTTGTGACAAATTACAAAGAAAATAACAGTTGTTATATATTCATAATATATTTAAAAACTAATGTAACAAATATTTTATAAAGTATAGAGTATATCGATATCTTTTTGCCAGACTATCATAAGTGCCATTTGAACAAATGTCGCTTATGTTAGTCTGGCAAAAAGGTATCGATATGTTATGACTGTTTATTTTAATAGAAACCATGGAAATGAAACAAACACACATACACTCAACACAAATGTATAAGGCCTGAGTCGAGTCCCCATCCTGTAAACTGGATCGAAACCTGCTAGACCCATTCCGTACACCCCCTGCTAACTCTTCTTAAGGTAATCAAGATCAATAGATTTATATGTCATGCCTTCTAAAAGGGAATGAAGGATGACATACTATCATTTAAACAGGACGTTGCTGAAGGCTTACCCCTGTTATTTTGTTTGTTTGTGTATCTTGTGTGTGTGTATTCCTGTTGTGTCCCCAGTCATGTAAAAGTTTTCCTAGTCTCCTAATTTGGTTACTAGGTGGACCTTCTCCAACTAGTAGTCTAATCTATTCGATCTGTTCTGCAGCAGGAGGTACTTTTCAAACATAGCAAATAATATTATTAATAATAAACACTATTTAAAGATAAATACATTTTTGTAATTTTTTTGTCATTGCCCCTTACCTTTCTCTTACACCACCAGGGTATACCTATTTTCCATATTCCCTTAATTATAGATTACCTTACAATGTTCGAATGAATATAACATTTTACTCATGAAAAATCTAATTTCATATTTAACTCTTTTTCAATTTCATTTGAAACAATAATTGGTACCTATATTACAATTTAGTATCAAAGAAAATTTCTAATAAAGTTATAGCAAATCCTACTTAAACTACTGGTTGTTCTGCAGGATAAATTAACTTTTCTTGAGATTGATCTCTCTATAAAATCCAAAACCGACCTGATGTCCCCAAATTTATTTTCCAATGCATCCTGATTTAAAATTCTGCCCTTTTGTGATTCAATTTTTTTTTTCTTCCTTTAGAGTGGCTGTTAGAGGTAGGTGTATGTAAGAAATAGCTAATCTCTAATCATTTCAAAAGTCCTTTGCCAATACTACATGTACAGATTTTTTACTCAGCATACATTTTACTTTTCTAGTAGATAGGAACTTTGTGCTGCCATTAAAGCTGTCCAGATATTCATCTACCTACTTAATGAACACAAGTAGCTGTAACAATGGATCTCTGTTCCAATTCACCTAAAATAATTATAGTCATTGTGTAATATATTATTAAACACACACATTATACACATATACATAATAAATTGGAAATTACTTACCTCTAGAAAGAAATGTGTACAAAAACGCGAGTTTGGTTCCAGAAATTGCTTCATGCAAAAAATAATATGCAAAAATAAACATTCCCCCTCAAAGAAAATTAATTAAACAACAAAATCAGACTAAAAGAAATATACGGGGCCCAAATTAAATTAATTTTAATAAAATGCACATGTTCATAACAACATTCATAACATTGTCAGTTGTCAGTTTTAATACTTTTAATCGATATTTCGACGTCAAAAAACCAGCAACACCAGCGCCCTCTGAAAATGGTGTTAGTTTTATTGGAGAGAGATAGACCTATGTAAAGATCAATGTAAAAGAAAAAGAGGGTCATATATGTAATTTAAATGGACCACCGAACATATTTTCCTATTAAGTTACACGTCTCTGTTGTCTCTGACATGGCCCATTACTACGGGACACTACTATACGGGGTGGCTCGTCTGAGATGGAACACCATGCATATAGTGAGAATAGGTAATTGCTTGGTAGCTATTACCACCGGTGTGAAGTTAGCAGTAAGTTTTTAGCAGTAAAAATAACCGAAAACACCCGATCGGGAAAATAGTGGCGTCCAGCATACAACTATTTTAATAATCTTGTCAATATGTATTTTACATTAATATCGAACAAATAATTAATATACATACCGTTGAAAATGTCCGATTTTGAGATTATATTTAAATTTATCAAAAATATATTGGATGGAAGATGGCCATAATTCGTGAAATGCAATACTGGTGCCATCTATCAACAGATAGTCACACTATCGAGTTGCACATATTACTTGTAGAGGCTGAAACTTGATTTTAATTAACGCACTTTTCTCTCACGCTCATGGAGAAACGATTATTATTCACGTTCAGGCCTCACAACGAAATGGAGACAGGCGTAACAAAAAAGCTACGAAAAAGTTACAAAAAATGAGCCTGGTCCGAGCTGGTGCCGCGCTTTTCTCAGGTTCAGAACAAGCTACAAAAGGGAGACTAGCGTAACAAAAAAGCTACAAAAAAGTTATGAAAAACCAGCTGGGTCTGAATCTGTGCCGCTACTATGGAATTTATGGAAATTCAAGCTAGCGGATCCGCTGTTTTTTCGGACCTGGGCAAAGCTACAAATTCGCAAATAGCGTAACAAAAAAGCTACAAAAAACCCACCAGGTCTTGTATGGTGCCGCCACAGAGTGCCCGCTAGCTTGATATAGCTAAAAGTAGGAGCTGCAATTTAAAAAGTGTTGACAGATAAATATTTTTTAAAATCTTAAAATATATAAATCATGGTGGATCGTTGTGCTGTTTTTAATTGTGATTATGGGAGAGAGTCTTCAAAATATTAATAGCAGTTTTATAATGCCAAAAAACAGTTATACAGAATATGGTGCAAATTATTGGTGGTATGAAAATAAACATTAAACCCAAAAGTTCCATTTGTGAAAAAAATTTTAATGCAAATTATGTTATCCGTGAAAAAGTGCTAAGAAATCTACTAGGAAACGTTATTTTTCAAGTAAATATGTTTAATGTCTACGTTTTAAATGATTGTAGGGTTATGTAAATAGGTTATTCAACTTTGTCTTTTCTGTAATAAAAATAATTAGTTATATAAATATTATCTACACTTTTGTATACTGTCCACTACGACACTGTTATGTTATTTTCGTTATATAATTGTCATTACTATTGTCAGTTATATGGTTGTATTTTCAGCTTATTAAAGCCTATAATTCTGAGGTTTTCTTTATTACAATTTAATAAGCTGAATAAAATGGATAAACTCTTGAAGCCCGAACGCTTAGATATCGATTTTACCTCCAGCAATTCTGGTCATCGTTGGACTCACTGGTATCGAACTTTTGTTAACTTCCTAAAAGCTGCTAAAGTTGAATCTAATGAAGACAAATTGAACTTACTGATAAATTATGTAACTCCTGCAATATTTGAACACATTAATGAATGTACGTCATATGATAATGCTATTACGATTTTAATAAATCTATTTGTCAAACCACAAAATGAAATATTTGCAAGACATTCCTTATCTACAAGAAAACAACAAGTAGGTGAATCTATTGATCAATATTTACAAATTCTTAGGCAAATGAGCAAAGATTGTAATTTTAAATCCGTAACCGCAGAACAAAATAGAGACGATTTTATCAGAGATTCTTTTATAGCAGGTCTCATTTCTTCGCATATCAGACAACGACTTCTTGAACATACTTCCTTAAATTTAGAACAAGCATTCGATTCTGCTAGGTCTTTAGAAATGGCCCAACACCATTCAGAGTCTTACCTTACTCCCTACAATTCTTATGCAAATGCTGCACAGTCAAGTACTATTTCTGAAAACAAATCCCATTCGTTTTCTAATGATACTAACATTCATTCTGAAGTTGATTCTACTATTGCTATTACAGTTTCTAAATGCTATTTCTGTGGCAAAAATAAACATCCTCGAGAAAAATGCCCAGCAAGAAACTCCCTCTGTTATTCATGTGGTAAAAAGGGTCATTTTACACAAGTATGCAAGTCTAGAAATCAAAAACAATCAAGTTTTATTAATAAAACTCCTGCTGCTATACTTGGAACTATATCAGCCTCCTCAGTTAGCTGTTCATCAAAAGCATTATTAAAAATAGAAGTTAATGAATACGTTGCTGAAGCACTGATAGATACCGGAAGTTCAGATAGTTATATTTCCAGTAAGTTTGTAACTGAAAAAAATATCAAAGTTTTTTCAACTAATGTAAATGTAACAATGGCATCATCATCTTTGAGCTCCACTATTCGTGGATTCTGTGTTGTGCAACTAAACATATTGAAGTTTATTTATAAAAGTATCCGACTATTTATTTTGGAAGAACTTTGTGCCGATGTAATTATTGGTCACGATATTCTTAGACAACACTCAGGCGTTGAAATTTTGTTTGGGGGAAACAGGTTACCCATTTCCATATGTAATTTAGCTATAGCAAATGTAGACCCGTATCCATTATTTGCGTATTTAACATCCGATTGCAAACCAATTGCTATAAAATCTCGAAGCTGATTCGAAATTTATTGAAGATGAAGTACAACGTCTTTTAAAAGAAGAAATAATTGAACCAAGTAATTCACCATGGAGAGCACAAGTGGTTATAACTCATAACGAATATCATAAGAAACGAATGGTTATAGACTATTCACAAACAGTCAACAGATTTACACTCTTAGACGCTTATCCTCTGCCACGTATTGAAGATATGGTAAATAAAATCTCACAATATGAATATTTCAGCTCTGTAGATCTTCGCAGTGCTTATCATCAAATACCAATCTTAGAACACGAACGAATCTATACTGCATTTGAAGCATGCGGGAACTTGTATCAGTTCACTAGAATACCGTTTGGTGTGACTAATGGTGTTGCTTGTTTTCAAAGAAACATAAATATTATTATTGAAAATGAAAGATTGGAGGATACATTTGCTTATCTTGATGATGTAACTATCTGTGGTAAAACTAAGGAGCATCACGAAAGAAATCTTCAAAGATTTTTATATGTTGCTGACAAATACAATTTAACGCTTAATAAAGAAAAGTGCAAATTTGGTATGACTACAATAAATATTCTTGGCTATACTATCGAAAGTAAAACAATAAAACCAGATTCTGATCGACTTCAACCTCTTATCCAATTGCCATTGCCAACGAATGCAGCTGCTCTTAAACGAGTTCAAGGTATGTTTGCTCATTATTCCAATTGTATACACAAATTTTCAGAAAAAATACATCCGCTTATCCAAGTTAAACAATTTTCACTTTCTGAAACTGAAGTCGCAGCCTTCAAACAATTAAAGAATGACATATTATGCTCGGTTGTCACTTCCATTGACGATAGTGACATATTTACTGTAGAGACTGATGCGTCCGATTTTGCTATTGCTGCTCAATTAACACAATCAGGAAAGCCTGTTGCATTTTTCTCTAGAACCCTATCCAAGTCAGAACAACGACATTCTTCTGTTGAAAAAGAAGCAAATGGACGTTATTTTCGACTTGTCACAGATCAGAGGTCTGTTGCTTTTATGTTTGATAATAAAACTAGCTCTAAAATTAAAAATGAAAAAATAATGCGTTGGCGTTTAGAGCTGTCATGTTATAAATATGACATATTGTATAGGCCTGGAACAGAAAACACAGTAGCAGATGTTCTTTCGAGGGTATCTGCAGCCATTTTACCTTCAACTTCTACAAAAACTTTATATTCTTTACATAACTCTCTATGCCATCCTGGGATCACTAGATTTTATCATTGGATCCGTTGTAAAAATTTGCCTTATTCTTTGGAGGATATAAAGAGAATGACTTCATCCTGTCCTGTCTGCGCAGAAATAAAGCCAAGATTCCATAAAAATCAGGGATCTCTAATTAAAGCTACGTCTCCGTTTGAAAGGCTGAATCTTGACTTCAAGGGACCACTTCCGTCAGAAAATCGCAATTGTTATGTATTGACTATTGTCGACGAATATTCAAGGTTTCCTTTTGCCTTCCCTTGTCCAGATGTTTCCTCATCCACAGTAATAGACTGTCTTACAAATCTTTTTTCTGTTTTTGGTACACCATTATATATACATACGGTTAGAGGAACAGGTTTTATGTATGAAGAATTAAAAACGTTTTTGTCCAGCCATGTATGTGGAACTAGCCGTACTACACCTTACAATCCTAAAGGTAACGGGCAATGTGAGCGTTATAATGGGATAATCTGGAAAACTATTCAACTAGCCTTAAAATCTAAAGATTTAAAAATTAGTCAATGGCAGCAAGTAATCTTAGATTCTTTACACTCAATTAGATCATTATTATGTACCGCTATAAATTGTTCTCCCCATGAACGTTTATTTAGCCATCCTCGACGATTTTTGAATGGTTTCTCAATACCTAGTTGGTTAAGTAGCCCTGGACCAGTTTTTCTAAAAAAATATGTGAGGCAAAGCAAATATGAACCCTTAGTTGAAGAAGTTCAATTATTAGAAGCAAACTCTGATTACAGTCACATAAGATTAGCCAATGGAAAAGAATGTACTGTATCAACACGACATTTAGCGCCCAGGAGAGATATTGCTCTGATAGATCAGTTGTGTCAAGATCAAAGCCGCAATGAAATTAATTTATCACCAAGGAATAGTCAAGATCAAGGTTGCAACGAAATAAATGGTAAACATAACGATGCATTAGCTCCAATTTCAGATGCGCAACAGTCTAATGCAGAAATTCCAACTTCAGATGCGCAACAATTTAATGCAGAAGATCAAATTGCAGATTCACAACAATGTCCCGAAATTCGCCGGGGAACCCGAGAAAGAAAAGCTCCAGCTTACCTTGTTGATTATGTTTTAAAATAGGTGGGGTGAATGTTATATAAATATTATCTACACTTTTGTACTGTCCACTACGACACTGTTATGTTATTTTCGTTATATAATTGTCATTACTATTGTCAGTTATATGGTTGTATTTTCAGCTTATTAAAGCCTATAATTCTGAGGTTTTCTTTATTACAATTAGTATAAAGTTTTACTATATAAATATTTAGTATTATTTATCCTGTCTCCTTGGTACTAATAATGTTATGACTTGGACCCTATTATAATGTGTTCATGATATAAATTTCATATACACAAGGTACCTATTTCTTTTGATATTTTTCTGACCCTGCGAATAAATAAAATCTTTGACTTATTCCTTTTAGCATGATTATAATGCTAGAAAGTTGTATCTGGTTATAAGAATCAAATAGATACTATGATAAATTTATTTTACTTGTAGCCTTTTTATTTTTAAGTGTTCAAATATACATTTGTTTAATAATAATCATCCCCAAATGTGTTTTGTTCCAGTTCTTTAAATGTATTTACTAGGTTTTTATAGAAGTACTGATTTTAAATTAATAAAAATTTGAGCTGTAAGAAATATTTAAGATTTTTCAATTCTGTTTTTTTTCGTATTTTTATAGGAGTTAATAATCCCTTTAAGTAAATAAATGTAGTTCGGGGTCGTAGATGTTGGTAATTTGTGTATTGAATAATTTGTACATACACTGGTTAATAATTTAAACAATGTTTTTTCTGATGTACCTAATAATTATTTAAGGTTATCTTGTAGTTGAGGAGTCTAGAAATCCGCATATTCACACCACTCTGAAGTCTAGAATTTGACACAAATTTGAAGTTAAAAATAACGATCGTATTACTTGAAAATCTACAAATTTTTTAATTTTTTATCAATGTAAAAATTACCGGTGTGAAGTTAGTAGCCAAAAACTGGTAGCCCGTTTACCGAGTACTCCTAAACAATACAGTGGCCCGTTAAAAAGGGCAATACATACGTTTATTTCAATTTTATGTGTTAATTGAAAATTGAGGTCGTTTGTATTTTAAATGTTATTTTCCTTACATAAGTAAATAAAACAAATAAATACATTCATAATGAAATTTCTTAATATTCATATTATTAAAAATAAAATATCAAAGCAGAATTAATACCACGTTTAAGTTTTAATACAAATAGTTACTGACCAAAAGCAGATTCGCTTAGAACCCTGTGAAGGGGTAGCAATCACACCCCTTTTCAAAAAATAAATATTTGACGCACTTAAAAATGAGATATCAAGTTGGGATTAATACCAAGTATACCTTTTAATGCAAGCAGTTACTGGCCAAAAGCAAATCGCTTAGGACCCTCGGAAGGGGTAGCAATCCCACCCCTATTTTAAAAACTAAATATTTGACGTATCTAAAATTTAGATATCAATTTGGGATTAATACCAAGTATACCTTTTATTGCAAGCAGTTACTGGCCAAAAGAACAATCGCTTAGGACCCTCGTAAGGGGTAGCAATCCCACCCCCACTTCAAAAAATAAATATTTGACGCACTTAAAAATGAGATATCAAGTTGGGATTAATACCACGTATACCTTTTATTGCAAGTAGTTACTGACCAAAAAGATAATCGCTTAGGACCCTCGGAAGGGGTAGCAATCCCACTCCCATTTCAAAAAATAAACATTTGACGCACTTACAAATGAGATATCAAGTTGGGATAAATACCAAGTATACCTTTTAAAGCAAGCAGGTACTGGCCAAAAGAAGAATCGCTTAGGACCCTCGTAAGGGGTAGCAATCCCACCCCCCACATCAAAAAATAAATATTTGACGCACTTAAAAATGAGATATCAAGTTGGGATTAATACCAAGTATACCTTTTATTGCAAGAAGTTACTGGCTAAAAGAACAATCGCTTAGGACCCTCGTAAGGGGTAGCAATACAACCCCCACTTCAAAAAATAAATATTTGACGCACTTAAAAATGAGATATCAAGTTGGGATTAATACCAAGTATACCTTTTAATGCAAGCAGTTACTGGACAAAAGAAGAATCGCTTAGGACCCTCGTAAGGGGTAGCAATCCCACCCCCATTTCAAAAAATAAATATTTGAGGCACTTAAAAATGAGATATCCAGTTGCAATTAATACCAACTATACCTTTTAATGCAAGCAGTTACTGGCCAGAAGCAAAATCGCTTAGGACCCTCGGAAGGGGTAGCAATCTCACCCCTATTTTAAAAAATAAATATTTGACGCACTTAAAAATGATATATCAAGTTGGGATTAATACCAAGTATACCTTTTAATGCAAGCAGTTACTGACCAAAAGGATAAATGCTTAGGGCTCTCGGAAGGGAAAGCAATTCCACCCCTATTTCAAAAAATAAATATTTGACGCACTTAAAAATGAGATATCAAGTTGGGATTAATACCAAGTATACCTTTTATTGCCGAAGTTACTGGCCAAAATAACATACGCTTAGGACCCTCGTAAGGGGTAGCAATACCACCCCCACTTCAAAAAATAAATATTTGACGCACTTAAAAATGAGATATCAAGTTGGGATTAATACCAAGTATACCTTTTAAAGCAAGCAGGTACTGGCCAAAAGAAGAATCGCTTAGGACCCTCGTAAGGGGTAGCAATCCCACCCCCATTTCAAAAAATAAATATTTGACGCACTTAAAAATAAGACATCAAGTTGGAATTAATATCAACTATACCTTTTAATGCAAGCAGTTACTGGCCAAAAGAAGAATCGCTTAGGGCCATCGGAAGGGGTAGCAATCACACCCCCATTTTAAAAAATAAATATTTGATGTACTTAAAAATTAGATATCAAGTTGGGATTAATAACAAGTATACCTTTTAATGCAAGCAGTTACTGGCCAAAAGAAGAATCGCTTAGGACCCTCGGAAGAGGTAGCAATCCCACTCCCATTTCAAAAAATAAACATTTGACGCACTTACAAATGAGATATCAAGTTGGAATAAATACCAAGTATACCTTCTAATGCAAGCAGCTACTGGACAAAAGAAGAATCGCTTAGGACCCTCGGAAGGGGCAGCAATCCCACCCCCATTTCAAAAAATAAATATTTGACGCACTAAAAAACGAGATATCAAATTGGGATTAATACCAAGTATACCTTTTAATGCAAGCAGCTACTGGACAAAAGAAGAATCGCTTAGGACCCTCGGAAGGGGTAGCAATCCCACCCCCATTTCAAAAAATAAATATTTGACGCACTAAAAAACGAGATATCAAATTGGGATTAATACCAAGTATACCTTTTAATGCAAGCAGCTACTGGACAAAAGAAGAATCGCTAAGGACCCTCGGAAGGGACAGCAATCCCACCCCCATTTCAAAAAATATATATTTGACGCACCTAAAAATGAGATATCAAGTTGGAATTAATACCAACTATACCTTTTAATGCAAGCAGTTACTAACCAAAAGCAAAATCGCTTAGGACCCTCGGAAGGGATAGCAATCCCACCCCTATTTTAAAAAATAAATATTTGACGTACTTAAAATTTAGATATCAAGTTGGGATTAATAATAAGTATGCCTTTTATTGCAAGCAGTTACAGGCCAAAAGAACAATCGCTTAGGACCCTCGTAAGCGGTAACAATCCCACCCCCCACTTCAAAAAATAATCATTTGACGCACTTAAAAATGAGATATCAAGTTGGGATTAATACCAAGTATACCTTTTATTGCAAGAAGTTACTGGCCAAAAGAACAATCGCTTAGGACCCTCGTAAGGGGTAGCAATACCACCCCCACTTAAAAAAATAAATATTTGACGCACTTAAAAATGAGATATGAAGTTGGGATTAATAACAAGTATACCTTTTATTGCAAGCAGTTACTGGCCAAAAGAACAATCGCTTAGGACCCTCGTAAGGGGTAGCAATCCCACCTCTATTTTTAAAAAATAAATATTTGACGTACTTAAAATTTAGATATCAAGTTGAGATTAACACCAAGTATGCCTTTTATTGCAAGCAGTTACTGGCCAAAAGAACAATCGCTTAGGACCCTCGTAAGGGGTAGCAATCCCACGCCCTACTTCAAAAAATAAATATTTGACGCACTTAAACATGAGATATCAAGTTGGGATTAATACGAAGTATACTTTTTATTTCAAGAAGTTACTGGCCAAAAGAACAATCGTTTAGGACCCTCGTAAGGGGTAGCAATACCACCCCCACTTCAAAAAATAAATATTTGACGCACTTAAAAATGAGATATCAAGTTGGGATTAATACCAAGTATATTTATAGTACATTTTTAAGTGCGTCAAATATTTATTTTTTGAAATGGGGGTGGGATTGCTACCCCTTCCGAGGGTCCTAAGCGATTATCCTTTTGGTCAGTAACGGCTTGCATTAAAAGGTTTACTTGGTATTAATCCCAACTTGATGTCTCATTTTTAAGTGCGTCAAATATTTATTTTTTGAAATGGGAGTGGGATTGCTACCCCTTCCGAGGGCCCTAAGCGATTTTGCTTTTGGCCAGTAACTGCTTCCATTAAAAGGTGTACTTGGTATTAATCCCAACTTGATATCTCATTTTTAAGTGCGTCAAATATTTATTTTTAGAAATGGGAGTGGGATTGCTACCCCTTACGAGGGTCCTAAGCGATTCTGCTTTTGGCCAGTAACTGCTTGCATTAAAAGGTATAGTTGGTATTAATTACAACTTGATGTCTTATTTTTAAGTGCGTCAAATATTTATTTTTTGAAATGGGGGTGGGATTGCTACCTCTTACGAGGGTCCTAAGCGATTCTTCTTTTGTCCAGGTAACTGCTTGCATTAAAAGGTATACTTGATATTAATCCCAACTTGATATCTCATTTTTAAGTGCGTCAAATATTTATTTTTTGAAGTGGGGGTGGTATTGCTACCCCTTACGAGGGTCCTAAGCGATTGTTCTTTTGGCCAGTAACTGCTTGCATTAAAAGGTATACCTGTTATTAATCCCAACTTGATATCTCATTTTTAAGTGCGTCAACTATTAATTTTTTGAAGTGGGGGGTGGGATTGCTACCCCTTACGAGGGTCCTAAGCGATTGTTCTTTCGGTTATTAACTGCTTGCAATAAAAGGCATACTTGGTATTAATCCCAACTTGATATCTAAATTTTAAGTACGTCAAATATGTATTTTTTAAAATAGGGGAGGGATTCCTACCCCTTCCGAGGGTCCTAAGCGATTTTGCTTTTGGTTAGTAACTGCTTGCATTAAAAGGTATACTTGGTATTAATCTCAACTTGATATCTCATTTTTAAGTGCGTCAAATATTTTTTTTTTCAATGGGGGTGGGATTGCTACCCCTTTCTAGGGTCCTAAGCGATTCTTCTTTTGGCCAGTAACTGCTTGCATTAAAAGGTATAGTTGGTATTAATCCCAACTTGATATCTCATTTTTAAGTGCGTCAAATATTTATTTTTTGCAGTGGGGGTAGGATTGCTACCCCTTACGAGGGTTTTAAGCGATTGTTCTTTTGACCAGTAACAGCTTGCATTAAAAGGTATACTTGGTATTAATCCCAACTTGATATCTCATTTTTAAGTGCGTCAAATATTTATTTTTTGAAATGGGGGGTGGGTTTGCTACCCCTTACGAGGGTCCTAAGCGATTGTTCCTTTGGCCAGTAACTGCTTGCAATAAAAGGCATACTTGGTATTAATCCCAACTTGATATCTCATTTTTAAGTGCGTCAAATATTTATTTTTTGAAATGGGGGTGGCATTGCTACTCCTTATGAGGGTCCTAAGCGATTCTTCTTTTGGCCAGTAACTGCTTACATTAAAAGGTATACTTGGTATTAATTCCAACTTGATATCTCATTTTTAAGTGCGTCAAATATTTATTTTTTGAAATGGGGGTGGGATTGCTACCCCTTCCGAGGGTCCTAAGCGATTCTTCTTTTGTCCAGTAACTTCTTGCAATAAAAGGTATACTTGGTATTAATCCCAACTTGATATCTCATTTTTAAGTGCGTCAAATATTTATTTTTTGAAATGGGGGGTGGGTTTGCTACCCCTTACGAGGGTCCTAAGCGATTGTTCTTTTGGCCAGTAACTGCTTGCAATAAAAGGCATAATTGGTATTAATCCCAACTTGATATCTAAATTTTAAGTACGTCAAATATTTATTTTTTTAAAATAGGGGTGGGATTGCTACCCCTTCCGAGGGTCCTAAGCGATTTTGCTTTTGGCCAGTAACTGCTTGCGTTAAAAGGTATACTTGGTATTAATTCCAACTTGATATCTCATTTTTAAGTGCGTCAAATATTTATTTTTTGAAATGGGGGTGGGATTGCTACTCCTTATGAGGGTCCTAAGCGATTCTTCTTTTGGCCAGTAACTGCTTGCATTAAAAGGTATACTTGGTATTAATCCCAACTTGATATCTCATTTTTAAGTGCGTCAAATATTTATTTTTTGAAGTGGGGGTGGTATTTCTACCCCTTACGAGGGTCCTAAGCGATTGTTCTTTTGATTAGTAACTGCTTGCATTAAAAGGTGTACTTGGTATTAATCCCAACTTGATATCTAATTTTTAAGTACGTCAAATATTTATTTTTTAAAATAGGGGTAAGATTGCTGCCCCTTCCGAAGCTCCTAAGCGATTTTGCTTTTGGCCAGTAACTGCTTGCATTAAAAGGTATAGTTGGTATTAATTCCAACTTGATGTCTTATTTTTAAGTGCGTCAAATATTTATTTTTTGAAATGGGGGTGGGATTGCTACCTCTTACGAGGGTCCTAAGCGATTTTTCTTTTGTCCAGTAACTGCTTGCATTAAAAGGTATACTTGATATTAATCCCAACTTGATATCTCATTTATAAGTGCGTAAAATATTTATTTGTATAAATGAGAGTGGGATTACTACCCCTTCCGAGGGCCATAAGCGATTCTTTTTTTGGCCAGTAACTGCTTGCATTAAAAGGTTTACTTGGTATTAATCCCAACTTGATGTCTCATTTTTAAGTGCGTCAAATATTTATTTTTTGAAATGGGAGTGGGATTGCTACCCCTTCCGAGGGCCCTAAGCGATTTTGCTTTTGGCCAGTAACTGCTTCCATTAAAAGGTGTACTTGGTATTAATCCCAACTTGATATCTCATTTTTAAGTGCGTCAAATATTTATTTTTAGAAATGGGAGTGGGATTGCTACCCCTTACGAGGGTCCTAAGCGATTCTGCTTTTGGCCAGTAACTGCTTGCATTAAAAGGTATAGTTGGTATTAATTACAACTTGATGTCTTATTTTTAAGTGCGTCAAATATTTATTTTTTGAAATGGGGGTGGGATTGCTACCTCTTACGAGGGTCCTAAGCGATTCTTCTTTTGTCCAGGTAACTGCTTGCATTAAAAGGTATACTTGATATTAATCCCAACTTGATATCTCATTTTTAAGTGCGTCAAATATTTATTTTTTGAAATGGGGGGTAGGATTGCTACCCCTTACGAGGGTCCTAAGCGATTGTTCTTTCGGTTAGTAACTGCTTGCAATAAAAGGCATACTTGGTATTAATCCCAACTTGATATCTAAATTTTAAGTACGTCAAATATTTATTTTTTAAAATAGGGGAGGGATTCCTACCCCTTCCGAGGGTCCTAAGCGATTTTGCTTTTGGTTAGTAACTACTTGCATTAAAAGGTATACTTGGTATTAATCTCAACTTGATATCTCATTTTTAAGTGCGTCAAATATTTTTTTTTTTCAATGGGGGTGGGATTGCTACCCCTTTCTAGGGTCCTAAGCGATTCTTCTTTTGGCCAGTAACTGCTTGCATTAAAAGGTATAGTTGGTATTAATCCCAACTTGATATCTCATTTTTAAGTGCGTCAAATATTTATTTTTTGCAGTGGGGGTAGGATTGCTACCCCTTACGAGGGTTCTAAGCGATTGTTCTTTTGACCAGTAACTGCTTGCATTAAAAGGTATACTTGGTATTAATCCCAACTTGATATCTCATTTTTAAGTGCGTCAAATATTTATTTTTTGAAATGGGGGGTGGGTTTGCTACCCCTTACGAGGGTCCTAAGCGATTGTTCCTTTGGCCAGTAACTGCTTGCAATAAAAGGCATACTTGGTATTAATCCCAACTTGATATCTCATTTTTAAGTGCGTCAAATATTTATTGTTTGAAATGGGGGTGGGATTGCTACTCCTTATGAGGGTCCTAAGCGATTCTTCTTTTGGCCAGTAACTGCTTGCATTAAAAGGTATAATTGGTATTAATTCCAACTTGATATCTCATTTTTAAGTGCGTCAAATATTTATTTTTTGAAATGGGGGTGGGATTGCTACCCCTTCCGAGGGTCCTAAGCGATTCTTCTTTTGTCCAGTAACTTCTTGCAATAAAAGGTATACTTGGTATTAATCCCAACTTGATATCTCATTTTTAAGTGCGTCAAATATTTATTTTTTGAAATGGGGGGGTGGGTTTGCTACCCCTTACGAGGGTCCTAAGCGATTGTTCTTTTGGCCAGTAATTGCTTGCAATAAAAGGCATACTTGGTATTAATCCCAACTTGATATCTAAATTTTAAGTACATCAAATATTTATTTTTTTAAAATAGGGGGGGATTGCTACCCCTTCCGAGGGTCCTAAGCGATTTTGCTTTTGGCCAGTAACTGCTTGCGTTAAAAGGTATACTTGGTATTAATTCCAACTTGATATCTCATTTTTAAGTGCGTCAAATATTTATTTTTTGAAATGGGGGTGGGATTGCTACTCCTTATGAGGGTCCTAAGCGATTCTTCTTTTGGCCAGTAACTGCTTGCATTAAAAGGTATACTTGGTATTAATCCCAACTTGATATCTCATTTTTAAGTGCGTCAAATATTTATTTTTTGAAGTGGGGGTGGTATTTCTACCCCTTACGAGGGTCCTAAGCGATTGTTCTTTTGGCCAGTAACTGCTTGTAATAAAAGGCATACTTGGTATTAATCCCAACTTGATATCTAAATTTTAAGTACGTCAAATATTTATTTTTTTAAAATAGGGGTGGGATTGCTACCCCTTCCGAGGGTCCTAAGCGATTTTGCTTTTGGCCAGTAACTGCTTGCATTAAAAGGTATACTTGGTATTAATCCCAACTTGATATCTCATTTTTAAGTGCGTCAAATATTTATTTTTTGAAATGGGGGTGGGATTGCTACCCCTTCCGAGGGTCTTCTTTTGTCCAGTAGCTGCTTGCATTAAAAGGTATACTTGATATTAATCCCAACTTGATATCTTATTTGTAAGTGCGTCAAATGTTTATTTTTTGAAATGGGGGTGGGATTTCTACCCCTTCCGAGGGTCCTAAGCAATTATCCTTTCGGTCAGTAACTGCTTGCATTAAGAGGTATACGTGGTATTAATCCCAATTTGATATCTCATTTTTTAGTGCGTCAAATATTTATTTTTTGAAATGGGGGTGGGATTGCTACCCCTTCCGAGGGTCCTAAGCGATTCTTCTTTTGGCCAGTAACTGCTTGCAATAAAAGGTATACTTGGTAATAATCCCAAATTGATATCTAATTTTTAAGTACGTCAAATATTTATTTTTTAAAATAGGGGTGGGATTGCTACCCCTTCCGAGGGTCCTAAGCGATTTTGCTTTTGGCCAGTAACTGCTTGCATTAAAAGGTATACTTGGTATTAATCCCAACTTGATATCTCATTTTTAAGTGCGTCAAATATTTATTTTTTGAAATGGGGGTGTGATTGCTACCCCTTCCGAGGGTTCTAAGCGAATCTGCTTTTGGTCAGTAACTATTTGTATTAAAACTTATACGTGGTATTAATTCTGCTTTGATATTTTATTTTTAATAATATGAATATTAAGAAATTTCATTATGAATGTATTATTTTTCATGTATTTATTTTTTTTATTTATTTATATAAGGAAAATAACATTTAAAATACAAACGACCTCAATTTTCAATTAACACATAAAATTGAAATAAACGTATGTATTGCCCTTTTTAACGGGCCACTGTACTCGGTAGTACTCGGTAAACGGGCTACCAGTTTTTGGCTACTAACTTCACACGGGTGTAAAAATTGGTAAATACATGATAAAAAGTAAAAGTTATTTCAAATAATTAAATATAACTTTGCAACTATATGTTACGATTCCAACTATCAGAACTAGCCAGAACAAGAATGGTGCATTTCCAGACCCTTTAATTATAAGATTACCATTATTTAATGTGCAGCGCAAATATAAAAAAAAACTACCTAAAAAATGTTGTTCCTGCTTTTATTACTTATGATGGGACTACTTTTCAAAGGAGACAAGAATGTGGAAAGTATTGCTGATACAGTTACCGAAGTTATCCACTGGGGGTGAAGTGTTAATCTTTTAGGAATATAGTAAATATTTTTTTATATCTAACAACTTAATATTTTATTTATTGATAAGTTATAGATACTATGTGCTATGTATTTGAAATTCGAAGTAATCATTATGACAGCAGTGTTCCTCTTATTGTATTCGAATTCTAACACAAATAAAACATCTCATTAAATTTTTGTTAAAATTATTAATTTATTAATTTTACATTAGAAAGAAAATTAACAATACACACAAAATTATTTAAAATTAGAAATAAATACAATTTACACATTTCCCATTATTACACTTTTACTTACTTAATTTATTCATTTCTTATATTAACAATTTAAATTAATAATATAGTTCATTATTTAATTGGAACTCATTTTATAATTTTACTAATTATTTTTTTATATTTATTTGTGGAAAATTAAATATTAAATAAAAGCATAGGAATTGTTCTATTAGATAATAGCAGTAATGAAAAAATAAGTAGGAAAATTTCAAATGTATAGTTTCCAGATTTATTATGAGTTTTTCATATTAATGTACTCAATAAGTAGGTTTATTATGTTCGCTTGTACACATCACAGTTAGCAGCAGACAGTAACAAACCTGACACTTCCGATTTCAGAAAAACATTACAACAATTTGTTTTACATTATATGTTTCAATAATGTAATATAATAATCATTTATATTTAATTAATGACAAGGTTTACTTTTTAAATAAAACTATATGAGCCCTGTCCCGTTTCAATTAGCACACTTCTCAAATTTATAGTGACTGTCACTACAAGAACAAATCATACATAAATCTGATAAATTACTTTTATTTTTTTAACCCTTTCACTTCCACTTTCATTAAAAAAAATACCATTGTAGTACCTAGATTGTATGTTTTCTTTGTTTATTTTAAGTAAATTAAAATTTTTTCATAGTATTTTTTATTACTCCAAGACATAACGTCCCTGTTCAAGGACATTACAAAAACAAAAATTTACTATGAAAATAATTTTTTTATAATATATTAATCCTTAAAAGTAATGCAAATAAAATAAATAAACCAAAAAGAAAAAATTTCTACCAAAATTAACAGATGTATACTTCAGGGTTAATTAAGACAGTGTCCCTCTGGAGGGACAAATACACTGAAAGGGTTAAATATTTACAAATTTTCATGAGTGTTTCATCACCTTTAACTTTGATAACGGCAATAATTCATTAAAACATTGTATTTACAAGTTCTTGAAAATCTTACGTGCAGGGAACCTACTCCATATTTCTAGATTACCCATTTGCTTTAATTCTGGCAGTGATCTTGTGGGTGCTGCACGCCTCTGCTTAAAAATTATCACCACATATACAAAAAAGCATCTTTATTAAATGAACAAGAAACTAAAAAAAAATAAGCATTATTAAAAACTACAAAAAGTGCATAATTTGAAAATCCATATTCAAGCTTGAGATTTGTAAAATTAAAAAAAATTCCAAATACACATTTAACTTGTTCAATTATGTATTGAATAAAAGGCCTGTTCCAACAATGATCAGAAACAAACCACTGGGTAGTACACAATTTTGCAGTATCGATAAACTACTGTGCAGAATCCTGATGTCAGTAACTCATTTCTGAGCATTGTTAGAACAAACCTAAAGTAAATCGAAACCACTTAAAAACAAGCACAACATTTATACTCGAGCATAATTTTTAATTCCTATCAAAATTTTTAATTACTGAATATTTTGTTCTAGTTATATTAAAATTTAAAAGTTCTTACTCTTCATTATAATTATATTTTTTATTTTCCCTATATACCTACATACTATCTCTAACATTTTACAAATTTGATGCCTAATTAAAGATTTCATCTAGCATTGCAGCATTTTTTAGAATATTTGAGAGAGCATAGTAGTAACTGCCAGTTAAAACTTTATTTCTAGTATTTAGTTTAGGTAACAGAGACAACGCTTGGAACAGAAAATACATACTTTTGTTAATTCAGAATTTTTAAATGTTGTTTTATATTATAAATCTTTCCAGGTATCCTATATCATTTTTTTTATAATTTTAAACCAAAACTGTTTAAAAACAAAAAGTTTAATAAAAAAACACCCATTATATTTAATAAGGTTTATGCTCTAAAACTCACTGTTCTTTTAATGGCAGATTTTTTAACCTCTGAGCAGTGTTGCCAGGTATACCATTTTTATGGTATTTATACCATTTTTTCTACTACGATACCTGCAAGTTTTTGAGGATACCATTTTCCATTTTTGTACCATTTTTTGGCTACTTATACCATTTTACTACCATATTTTTAACTCTTAGGGTCGATCTTTTTACCTTTAAGTAAAGTTACATGTAGGTTTACTTAACAGATTAACAAACAATGGCAATATAGTTTAATCAGCAAGCTTTAGAGGACTAACTGTCCTGCACTAAGGACTAATAGACTACTAGTACACTTTATTACCTACATATAACACGAGGCTAATGACCTAAGTTGTCATAGGTAATAATACAAAGGGTACATTGAGTATTTGTCAAAATTAGTCAGTTAAGTAAGATTTTAGAATGACCCTACTGCCTATTCTCTGTTCTTCCACTCTTGCTCTTAATAATACGTTATTCAAATCATGGTTTAAAATAAAAATTTTATGTTACTTTCATTTTTTGTTTGTTCATTATGTGTTAATATGTATTATTTAGCAAAATTATATAAAAATATAGACCTTTGCCATAAAAACTATGCTATCATACATTTTCAAATAAAGAATTGGTTATTTCCTTCATCCCACTGGTGTAGGAATGAACTACACCAACGCACATCATACCTTTCGTTTGGCCCGGTGTAAAATCCACTACACCTTCCTGTCGGCGACGTGGTGTCCACTGGTGGATATTTTCTTCACCAGGGGGTCGATTCTCGACTTGTAGGAACCTTTTCCTATAGGAATTTGTGACACTTTCCTATGTGTAGGAAAATGTCATAAATTTTCGATGTATATAAAAATGTCAAAAATTCCTATAGGAACCTTCTCCTATAGGAATTTGTGACACTTTCCTATATGTAGGAAAATGTCATAAATTTTCGATGTACATAAAAATGTGAAAAATTCCTATAGGAAAATATTCCTACGAGTCGAGAATCGACCCCCAGGGGTGTTATTTTCAAACTCGAGAGCATTTATTTATCTCGAGAGAAATGTCATACTTCAACGTAAAACAGTATTTTTAGGGCTCTACGGGTGTGAAGTTATCCACATCCACAAATGTACACTGAGAAAAATATAACTCTATCGTAATAGTCATATAACTTGGTTCAAATTACCTGTAGAGGCTTTTCATTTGTAGATTTCAATTGGGGAGCTTTCAATACACAGCAACCATACCCGCAATTAACTTTTGCTTTGTCTCAGGGGGTGCAATTGGGGGTGAATTTAAAAAAAAATCATAGAAGCCACAAATGGCTTTGTACACCTTTCTGCTTGGGACATGTTATGTAGTATACTCTTTTCTTTATCCCTGATACCATGCTGGAGTTTGTCGAGCCGTCTTGAGGGGGTACAAATGGGGATGAAATTAAAAAAAAAACATAAAAGCCACAAATAGCTTTGTACACCTTTCTGCTTGGGATATGTTATGTAATTTTCTCTTTTTTTCATCCATGATAGCATGCTGGAGTTTGTCGAGCCGTCTGAGGGGGTGCAATTGGGGGTGAAATAAAAAAATCATAGAAGCCACAAATGGCTTTGTACACCTTTCTGCAAGCGATATGTTATGTAGTTTGCTCTTTTCTTCATCCCAGATACCATGCTGGAGTTTGTCGAGTCGTCTGAGGGAGTGCAATTGGGGATGAAATTTAAAAAAAAATCATAGACGCCACAAATAGATTTGTACACCTTTCTGCTTGCGATATGTTATGTAATTTGCTCTTTTCTTTCTCCCAGATACCATTCTGGAGTTTGTCGAGCCGTCTGAGGGGGTGCAATTGGGGATGAAATTAAAAAGAAATCACAGAAGCCACAAATGGCTTTGTACACCTTTCTGCTTGGGGTATGTTATGTAGTTTGCTCTTTTCTTCGTCCCTGATAGCATGCTGGAGTTTGTCGAGCCGTCTGAGGGGGTGCAATTGGGGTGAAATTAAACAAAAAATCATAGAAGCCACAACTGGCTTTGTACACCTTTCTGCTTGGGATATGTTATGTAGTTTGCTCTTTTCTTCATCCCTGATAGCATGCTGGAGTTTGTCGAGCCGTCTGAGGGGGTGCAATTGGGGATGAAATTTAAAAAAAAATCACAGAAGCCACAAATGGCTTTGTACACCTTTTTACTTGAGATATGTTATGAAGATAGCTATTTTCTTTATGCCTGATACCATGCTGGAGTTTGTCGGGCCGTCTGAGGGGGTGCAATTGGGGGTGAAATTAAACAAAAAATCATAGAAGCCACAAATGGCTTTGTACACCTTTCTGCTTGGGATATGTTATGTAGTTTGCTCTTTTCTTTATCCCTGATAGCATGCTGGAGTTTGTCGAGCCGTCTGAGGGGTGCAATTGGGGATGAAATTTAAAAAAATCACAGAAGCCACAAATAGCTTTGTACACATTTCTGCTTGCGATATGTTATCCAGTTGGCTCTTTTCTTCATCCCAGATACCGTGTTGGAGTTTGTCGAGCCGTCTGAGGGGGTGCAATTGGGGGTGCAATTGGGGGTGAAATAAAAAAATTAAAGAAGCCACAAATGGCTTTGTACACCTTTCTGCATGCGCTATGATATGTAGTTTGCCCCTTTCTTCGTTCCAGATACCATGCTGGAGTTTGTCGAGCCGTCTGAGGGGGTGCAATTGGGAATGAAATTAAAAAAAAAATCACAGAAGCCACAAATGGCTTTGTACACTTTTTTACTTGAGATATGTTATGAAGATAGCTATATTCTTTATGCCTGATACCATGCTGGAGTTTGTCGAGCCGTCTGAGGGGGTGCAATTGGGGGTGAAATTAAACAAAAAATCATAGAAGCCACTACTGGCTTTGTACACCTTTCTGCTTGGGATATGTTATGTAGTTTGCTCTTTTCTTCATCCCTGATAGCATGCTGGAGTTTGTCGAGCCGTCTGAGGGGGTGCAATTGGGGATGAAATTTAAAAAAAATCACAGAAGCCACAAATGGCTTTGTACACCTTTTTACTTGAGATATGTTATAAAGATAGCTATTTTCTTTATGCCTGATACCATGCTGGAGTTTGTCGGGCCGTCTGAGGGGGTGCAATTGGGGGTGAAATTAAACAAAAAATCATAGAAGCCACAAATGGCTTTGTACACCTTTCTGCTTGGGATATGTTATGTAGTTTGCTCTTTTCTTTATCCCTGATAGCATGCTGGAGTTTGTCGAGCCGTCTGAGGGGGTGCAATTGGGGATGAAATTTAAAAAATCACAGAAGCCACAAATAGCTTTGTACACATTTCTGCTTGCGATATGTTATCCAGTTGGCTCTTTTCTTCATAAAGATCTTTTTTGATAATTTTATGTTTTTCCTTTGTGTCAAAATTAAGAGGGCCCTTCTCGATTTTATGTTTTTTATTTTTAAAATTCCAAATCATTAAGCTGTGGAAATAAAAAATATCACATCCGGAAAAAAGAAGTGATTCTGAGCTGAAATAATAGAAATATGGACAATATGTTCTTATATAAGTTTTCCGAAATTTAAAATATATCACATAACATATCCCAAGCAGAAAGGTGTACAAAGCCATTTGTGGCTTCTATGATTTTTTGTTTAATTTGACCCCCAATTGCACCCCCTCAGACGGCTCGACAAACTCCAGCATGGTATTAGGCATAAAGAAAATAGCTATCTTCATAACATATCTCAAGTAAAAAGGTGTACAAAGCCATTTGTAGCTTCTGTGATTTTTTTTTAATTTCATCCCCAATTGCACCCCCTCAGACGGCTCGACAAACTCCAGCATGCTATCAGGGATGAAGAAAAGAGCAAACTACATAACATATCCCAAGCAGAAAGGTGTACAAAGCCATTTGTGGCTTCTATGATTTTTTGTTTAATTTCACCCCCAATTGCACCCCCTCAGACGGCTCGACACTCCAGCATGGTATCAGGCATAAAGAAAATAGCTATCTTCATAACATATCTCAAGTAAAAAGGTGTACAAAGCCATTTGTGGCTTCTGTGATTTTTTTTAATTTCATCCCCAATTGCACCCCCTCAGACGGCTCGACAAACTACAGCATTGTATCTGGGAGAAAGAAAAGAGCAAATTACATAACATGTCGCAAGCAGAAAGGTGTACAAATCCATTTGTGGCGTGTATGATTTTTTTTTTTAATTTCATCCCCAATTGCACTCCCTCAGACGACTCGACAAACTCCAGCATGGTATCTGGGATAAAGAAAAGAGCAAACTACATAACATATCGCTTGCAGAAAGGTGTACAAAGCCATTTGTGGCTTCTATGATTTTTTTATTTCACCCCCAATTGCACCCCCTCAGACGGCTCGACAAACTCCAGCATGCTATCATGGATGAAAAAAAGAGAAAATTACATAACATATCCCAAGCAGAAAGGTGTACAAAGCTATTTGTGGCTTTTGTTTTTTTTTTAATTTCATCCCCAATTGCACCCCCTCAGACGGCTCGACAAACTCCAGCATGGTATCAGGGATGAAGAAAAGAGCAAACTACATAACATATCCCAAGCAGAAAGGTGTACAAATTGTGGCTTCTATGATTTTTTGTTTAATTTCACCCCCAATTGCACCCCCTCAGACGGCCCGACAAACTCCAGCATGGTATCAGGCATAAAGAAAATAGCTATCTTCATAACATATTTCAAGTAAAAAGGTGTACAAAGCCATTTGTGGTTTCTGTGATTTTTTTTAATTTCATGCCCAATTGCACCCCCTCAGACGGCTCGACAAACTCCAGCATGCTATCAGGGATGAAGAAAAGAGCAAACTACATAACATATCCCAAGCAGAAAGGTGTACAAAGCCAGTTGTGGCTTCTATGATTTTTTGTTTAATTTCACCCCCAATTGCACCCCCTCAGACGGCTCGACACTCCAGCATGGTATCAGGCATAAAGAAAATAGCTATCTTCATAACATATCTCAAGTAAAAAGATGTACAAAGCCATTTGTGGCTTCTGTGATTTTTTTTAATTTCATCCCCAATTGCACCCCCTCAGACGGCTCGACAAACTACAGCATGGTATCTGGGAGAAAGAAAAGAGCAAATTACATAACATGTCGCAAGCAGAAAGGTGTACAAATCCATTTGTGGCGTGTATGATTTTTTTTTTAAATTTCATCCCCAATTGCACTCCCTCAGACGACTCGACAAACTCCAGCATGGTATCTGGGATAAAGAAAAGAGCAAACTACATAACATATCGCTTGCAGAAAGGTGTACAAAGCCATTTGTGGCTTCTATGATTTTTTTTATTTCACCCCCAATTGCACCCCCTCAGACGGCTCGACAAACTCCAGCATGCTATCATGGATGAAAAAAAGAGAAAATTACATAACATATCCCAAGCAGAAAGGTGTACAAAGCTATTTGTGGCTTTTGTTTTTTTTTTAATTTCATCCCCAATTGCACCCCCTCAGACGGCTCGACAAACTCCAGCATGGTATCAGGGATGAAGAAAAGAGTAAACTACATAACATATCTCAAGAAGAAAGGTGTACAAAGTCATTTGTGGCTTCTATGATTTTTTTTTAAATTTCACCCCCAATTGCACCCCCTGAGACAAAGCAAAAGTTAATTGCGGGTATGGTTGCTGTGTATTGAAACCTCCCCAATTGAAATCTACAAATGAAAAGCCTCTACAGGTAATTTGAACCAAGTTATATGACTATTACGATAGAGTTATATTTTTCTCAGTGTACATTTGTGGATGTGGATAACTTCACACCCGTTGAAAATAGCCCCCAGCTATTTAGCAGGGGGACAATTCTCGACTTGTAGGAACCTTTTCCTATAGGAATTTGTGACAATTTGCTATATGTAGGAAAATGTCATAAATTTTCGATGTATAGAAAAATGTCAAAAATTCCTATAGGAAAAAATTCCTACGAGTCGAGAATCGACCCCCTGGAGTGAATTACATTCAACATATGTATCAGGAATAAGAAAGAAGTAAACTTGGTAAATAAAGATAGTGTAACTGGTATAATTTACATTGGTGGACACTGCACCAACAGCGAACGAAAGAACCTTATTATTTGGTGTTACGAAGATTATTCAAGATACCATTTTTTGTCAGTAAAATACCATTTTTTTAAGTGTCGAATACCATATTTTTTGTTTTTCATCTGGCAACACTGCCTCTGAGTAAAGTTAGATATAAGTATAATCTATAGCCTAATCAGCAAGTAGTTACTTTCAACTTTATTCAGAGGTAAAAACCTGGCCATTAATCTTAATATAATTGTGGAGGATGGAGACTACATTTGCTAGGGATTAGGGAATAACTAAGATCTGACTACTATAATGACACTTGCTAAAAACTGTATAAGTTTTATGTACATGCAGATAGACCTATGTGAATAACTTTAGTGCTTGGATAACACAACATTGATAATTAACAGATGAACATATTGGTCACAAAAACAAATTAAATAATATATTCTACCAATCTCATTTTTTCTAAAAAGTACAGTTACAACCTTGTTATTCTTTGAGATGTATATATTACTGATACTTATTAATAAAAATGATAATAATTAATATAGGTACTTACTGATCTTTGGAAACATACAGTGAGACTTCATTATTCTGGTATTTCACAGAAATGTTTGTAATTCCAATCACTTATGTATGGATTTGATTATAGTAGGTATAAAACTAAATGTTTATTGAATATCTTTAATCTGGGCAATGAAAATCACAAAATTCACTTTAAAAATAATAAGCTTCAATCTGAGTACCATAGTTAAGGTCCACTTCTTCATTTTATAATCAGTAACCCACTGTATTGCTGTTTTTGCCAAAGCCAAAGGTAATATTTGAACACAAAACAAAATCAGCTGTTTTTTATAAACACCCCCATTTCTCTTATTTAGTAACAAGTCTCTGGCAGCAACTTGTAACTTAATTGGAGCATATTTATTAAATCTTTAACACTTTTTTTGATCGTATAAACTCACACATCAGTGCAGCTTGTTTAAAAAAAAACTTATAAGCAACCATCAATAACAATAAACTTATTTGTTGACCATTAATTTTTTCATCTGTATTCCTTCTGATAGTTTTGTCATTTTCCATTTCATATAAACTCGAATTTTCACCATAGAAGAACTATTTTTATGATTGCACTTTTTTGACAGATAAAAATATTGCCGCAATTTTCCGCCGTAACGACACTAGCGAACCTAGCGGATTTTGGCTAGGAAGTACGATCGGTTTTGGTATGTTTTTTTCAGGGAGTTGAAACACCTTTATAGTACGCCGTGCGGTAGATTAACATTTGCTGCGTTTGAGAATCCACATCGGATGCCATTTTTACATCTCGAGCGTTTTTTATCCACATCGGACATATCTGTTATAGATTGCTTTATTTGTAAATTAAAGAACCTATAAGATTTTTATTAATTCTTTTTATTTCCAATTGACATTGAACGTATATATAAATTCCAAAAAACTGTCTACTTGACAACACTAAACTCTAACTATCTATCACTAAGAACTAAGGTATATCCTCCAAGAAAGGCTAATAAGAAGGGTACTAAGGTTAATTCCTACATTCTCCGGCCTCCAACCGAAGTAGACTATTAACGGGTCGTACAAGATAACCATTTTGAGTTTTTAACTCCACACTTCGAACCCCAGCTAGCACAAAAACATCCCATCTACGTTAATAAGCTGCAATTTTAGGCTCTTTAAGCTCGCATGCAATGTACCGTAAACGTAACCCTATTATCCCTGCAACTACCGAATGTCCGCAACTGCAAGACTTTTATAGCACATCTCGTAGAAGTTATAAAGTGAAGTTCGGAAAACATCACACTAGCACTTTTACGGTACTTACCCCGAAAGTTGCTCTGAAACGTTCTATTGATGTTATAATGTGAATTAGATCTACAGCATTATACAGTGTGTCCACGGATGGGCTTAACTATACTTGTGAAAATATTTATTTTAAATTAAAAAAGTAATTCTTCATAATTTCTTGCTTGTTAAATAAATTCGATTCACATTGAGAAATTATGAAAAATAACTTTTTCTTTAATTTAAAATAAATATTTTTACAAGTATAATTAAGTCCATCCATGGACACACATTGTGTAATGTAATACAGAGAGGCTGAAATTGAGGCTATAGTAAAATCTCAATCGAGACATGAAAATTTCAAATAAAACAAAATATTTATATAAATTTATTATTAAAATGTTCTTGAAATCAAGTACCAATAGCACAAAAGTAGAGGTAGGTGTAGGCGTGTTCTTTTATTCAGTGCTGTATCCAGCGCTTGCAGCAAACCGTTCGTAAATTAAGTGATGGAAAGACGATTGTATGTGTCAATCATTCTTTTTTCCAGTGGTGAGTTCACCAATGAGCCAAGGCATCCATCGGCTTTAAAAGCCGATGGATATGTGATAGACGAATGGTGAGGATAATCAATCATTTAAGTTAACCTAAAATATAAGAGTTCAAATATAAAACGACTGCATAATAGATAAATTACATCAATCACTGATAGAACAATTGTTGAATAAAAGAACACACCTTATATCACAAACACAAGTACACATGTGGGATAGAAGAAGCTACCTAGAAAGCACTGAACGATTGGACAAAATTAGCTAAATAGTATAATAAGGTACCAATATTGCAAAGGTTCACTAAAACCTTAAATGGTGAACGATGATAAAGCTAGATTGGTGAAAAATAATAAACAAATACAACAATGACTAGGTACATATTATTATATTAGATTACTAGAGGATAGCTAAGTTAGCTGATTTCTTACCTAAGACGCAGAGATATCTTTTTTAAATCAAGCCTTTTAACTTTTTTTGCATAGATATTTATAAAGTGCTATAATGTAACCTAAATATGACAATTTATTAGAAGAGAATAAATTATATTTTTATATAAAAAGATTTTACTTCTCAATACATTGAATAAAAAAGAAATTGATAACTTGTTTACCTATTATTAATTAAAGGAAATTATATAGAAATTAAAAAATATGCCTTACTTTGTTGTTTTAAATAAAACAACCAATGTTAGTGTATTGAAATTTGTTTGAATTTTACAAATTTTATGCTTGATTTCCAAAGTAGATATATCGATGGCTCAATCAAAAAACGCCACAAGTCAAAAAACAAAGCAATTACATTTTTGGTTCAATGGATGCAAAATATCATTACGGTTTTACTTTAAATACCACCACAAACAAAAATATCCTTAAAGATAAATCATTTAAAATGTAGCCACAAACTGTGTCTAAAACTGCCTCAATTCGAGTTATTTTCTTCAAAAACACCCAAATTTTTTACAACTATGCAACAACTCACTTTTATAATCGTAATCATTTTATTTAACAGCAAAATATCGAAGCTTTTAAATAAAATATAAAGAGTATGTCAAAAACAAAATAATGATAATAGAGACTTACAAAATTTCAAAATGAAATTTCTCGAAATAATAGTAATTTAGTTGTGGCAGTATTTGATTGAGCCATCGATATGTAGATTTTATAAAAAACAACTGGTGTTTTTTAGCAAGATATTCTATTATACTTGAGAGTATCATCTATGATTTCTTTCAACTTTTCTGCTGGGTTTTCACTTGAAATGATGGTTGCATTTCCAGGCAATCTAGCCTGTTGAAGAAAATGAACTGCTTGAATTCTGATATACCTGACATATCATGTACCTATAGATTCACTTTTTATAAAACTTCAGGTGTTATATTCTTCTTTACACTTCTGTAGTATTTACTTTTGCTTCTAAAATTCCTAGAATGTCGAAGGAAACCTAAAAAATAATATTTTTAAAATGTATTTTTAGTTCGATAAAGTATAATTACCTTTTATAAGTATTTGGTGTAAAATGTTGCCGGACATTCGGTTAAATGTTTATCTTCTGGTTTACAACGATTGATCTGCAATTCTTTGTATTTATTGTAGTTTTTTTATTTGGTGTCATCGGCATCGACTGCTAAAGATACTTAATGAATGAAATAATAAATTTACATCAGGCATTGTAATCTGAAACAAAGACAATGGTTTAGAAAATATTTATCTATTTTATAGAGGACCCTTACCAAATCTATTCGAATGTATAAATAATAATTATTTATAAAATAAATTCTGGATGTCGAAAAATAAACCATTAAAAAAGACAATTGACAAGAAAAACTGACAAGTGACAATTGACATAAAACTAAACGTTCTGAAATCAGATTTGTAATGTTTACGGTAGGTTAACTAGGTAAATAACAAATAGAAGTTTTGCGAGGTTTTGATTTCCCTCAACAACTTCTCATGAACGTTGCATTTACGTTGTGTAGTAATGTTATTACGTTCCCTTAATGCAACATCGCCGAAAGGCTTGGCAACGTTATGTGCTAGCTGGATACTTGTTTGTCTCTTCCTGGAAATGTTTTGGTAACACGTGCCATCTTCCATGAATTTTTCATGCCTGTATCGGGTATGGCTACCACTTCACCAATTTTAATATTTCCATTTTTAACGTGCCATTTTTGTCTCCTCTGTTGAAGTGGAAGATATTCGATGAGCCAACGTTTCCAAAAATGTTGGGATTTAACCTGTGCTATTTTCCATTGCTTCCTTCCGTAAATGTTGCTATAGGGAAAATTTCCGGGAATGTTTTCCGTATTGGCTGTACCTATTAAAAAATGCATTGGTGTTATGGCTTCCAAATTGTCTTCATTGTCACTAGATATGAAGCTTAGTGGTCTTGAATTGACAATGCTTTCTACTTCCACCAGAAGAGTTTGTAAAAGCTCTTCAGAGGGATGCATCTCCTTCAGTATTACCCTCAATACAGTTTTTACTGATCGTACCATTCTCTCCCACACTCCTGCCATGCTGGGAGCTAAGGGAACATTAAATATCCACCTGATACCTTCTTTCTCTAAATTTTCTATTATTTTTGTCTGATTTATTTCTTGTAAACACCTTTTCATTTCTGCTTCCGCACCAACGAAATTACCACCATTGTCCGAGTGTATTTCTATTGGTCTTCCTCTTCGTGCCATGAATCTCTGCAAGGCCATCAGTGCCGAGTCTGTGCTAAGATCACAAACCTTTTATATATTGTTTAGCTAAGATCGCCAGCTCTGGTGTTCAAACATGTAAAAAGGGTTCCATACCTTTTTACTATACTTCGTTTTATTTTCACCAGTAACGGTCCAAAGTAATCTACGCCACAGTAGCTGAAAGGGCGACTGAATGGCTTAAGTCTACATTCCGGTAATGGTGCCATTTCGGGTTGTATTGCCTTTGCTCTTCGAATTTTACAATATGCACATTCCTTAATTACTAATTTTACAGTTTCTCTAACACTAATAATCCAGAACTTTTGTCTTATATTATTAACAACAGTTTCTCTTCCAATGTGCTTCACCTTTTCATGAAAGGACTTTACTAAGAGCTTTACTATTTTGTTTTTCTTTCCAGAAGGTAATATTATGGGGAATTTTGAATTAAACTCAATATCGGCGTAGATTATTCTACTGTTCATTCTAAGAACTCCTGCATCATCCAAGAATGGAGACAATTTCAACAAAGGAGAACTTGTAATCTTTTCTTTCTTTTTAAGACACTCTATTTCTTCACTAAAGGTTTGATATTGTATGTATTTGCATATTACTTCTTCTGGTTTTTGATATTCTTCTACTCTTAATTCTGCATTACTTTTCCGGCTTTCTAAATTCTTTAAATTATATATAAATCTAAGTACCCAAGCAGTAGAACGTAGAAAACGAGACCACTTCGAAAATCTTATAGGATCTGGTAAGCAGTTCCTCAGAGAAATTTTATTTTCGGCTATGGCTACTACATTTACAGAAAACCTGCGCAGTTTTTCTTGTGATGTTTTCATAACTTTTTCCATAATTTCTTTATTTTTTAAAAATGGCGGACCTTGCAACCATATATTTGATTCTAAAGTATTCTCTCTTCGTCTATCTTTTGTAGCCAAATCTGCAGGATTATCTTTCGACGAAATCCAATTCCAGTTACGTGCTTCTGTTAGCTCTAATATTTCTTGTATTCTGTTAGCCTCAAAGAACTTCAGGCGATTCTTTGGAGAACATATCTAGTTTAAAACAATTTCTGAGTCAGTCTAAAAATATGTGTTTAATATTTTATATCTAGTTTCACTATTAACTAATTTCCCCAATCTTGCAGCTAAAACGAAGGCCTGAAGTTCCATACGTGGGATGGTAACTAACTTTCTTAATGGTCCAATTTTGCTCTTAGCAGAAATAAATGCTACCTGGATATCGTTTTCGTCATGTTTACTTCTATAGTAAGCAACGCAGCAAAATGCCTTTTCTCCAGCATCAGCGAATACGTGTACCTCCAGGTATCGGTAAGGTCCGGTTTTTCAATCTCCGGCTATTTAGGATAGCTGGCAGCTACCGAGATAGCCGTCAGCCACTGACTGTCAAAACGTTTTTCGACCTCCAGTTATACGATAGCCGTCAGCTATTTTGACTGTAACCGTAACCGACACTTGCAAGTGGTAATTTCGTATAGATAGCCGCCAGCTATTTATTGTACATGCGTAGGACGTTGTTTGTCAAATTTAGAGGTTAATATTTTTATTAATTTTATTTCTGAAAAATGGGTTTCTTTGAATATATTCACAGCGACGATGCCAAAAAATAAATTATTTAAATTATTGAATATTAATCAATGATGACCTTGTAATCCGTGTGTTGTAAGGGAACGGCCCATTTATTTCGATATCGATGAACTGAATTTTATTTTTTTTTGTTTTTTGTGTCATCGGCATCAACTGCTATGGTTATTAGCCTCGTGTTCTGTGTAGACTTTGTAACTGTTTCCCAGCGCCACTTTAGGAACAACACTGTTAATTTGTACCCAACAGTAAATGGTCGAGTGGGGAATCCTACCATTCACTGTTGGGTACTAATTAACAGTGCTGTTCCTAAAGTGGCGCTGGGAAACAGTAACAAAGCCTACACAGAACACGAGGCTAATAACCATAGCAGTTGATGCCGAAATATTAAATTTTAGATTTTTCTGCAACCTTCTCATTTCGTTTCCGTGATATTGCATTTTCCGTTTTTTTTTTTACATTTTGTAAGATAACCAAATTTCAATAGTATGGCTCTATCTGATTCCGCGTAATTAGATATTTTCTCTTTTTTCTAAATCACCAATTGCCCAAAAACAGAAAATAACAAGATCTTAAAGAAAAATGGAAGCAAAATAGAACAATTTTTATGTGAAGGTCGGTGACGATCAACACAAGACACGATATGTAAAACGGAAAATTTAAATTATCCAATAAAAACCATTTAACAAATTAGCAGAAATGCCAACCTGTCTAAGAATAAATAAAAACTATTAGACTACGTAGCTAGCAGTTAAATTCGTGATGAAAAACACTTCCATCCATATTCCATCGGTAACAGGGACTTTGACTGCCAGCTAAATATAGCTGTCGGCTACGTAACAGCCACTTTGACTGGACATTGAAAAACCGACCCTAACTGGTATAGCCCGAGCTGAAACTATATTTTTGTTTCAAGGAACAGATTCTAGATGGCGCTGTACACAACAATTTACAGAAATCTACAATTGATGGTGGAAAGAGTGGGAGTGTCATTTGTCAATTGTCAGGCATCCATTATCGATTACCTCGCGGTGAATGACATTTGCCATTTTACCTGTATTTTTGTGTTTATCAATATCATATTGTCAATAATTATTATTTGTTTGTATTTGGGTGTGCTCTGGATCCTGGATGAATAAATAGTAAGTATTTTGTAAATAATTGTTTATTGTATTGTCAACTTGGTCTTGTTCAATTGTGTTTTAAATGTTCAATTTGTTTACTTGATCTTGCTGACGATTGAGCTTATTTTAAATTTTTGTGGTAATTTTTAGTTACAAAAGCTGTAATATATCGTATTGTTGTATGCCAAATTGTTTTGTAAACACTCTGAAATCCTAATAACGATTTATTTCAAATTTGAGTATTGGGTGTTCCCAGTCCATTTTTCAAGAATAAAACAACAAATTTGTAAAAACTATTTAGTATGTGATAAACATTTTGAAGATATGTTTAAAGTTCTTGGTGCACGCAGCGATCTAACTGTATTTTTATTTGTTCTAGTACAAACTTTTTCAAGCCGTTTGGAGTGGCAGTAGTATTGCATCGTTGAAGACAAAAACAGCCTAGTCAGGGAAGTAATAGTCACTGTACTTTTTGTATTCATGCCTCACATCTGATTTTTATATTGATTTAGTTCAGATTGTTACTTTTACTGTTTTTTTATTTGTTCTAGTACAAACTTTCTTCAAGCCGTTTGGAATGGCAATATTGGATTGTGGAAGACAAAATAGCATAGTCCGGGAAGTAATGGTCAGTATACCTTTTTTTATTTATGCCTCACTTTCTGTGCTCCCCAATAGATTTGAAGGGTTCAGGAAAAAAAGGGGCCTAGTCACAATTAATTACCAAAATGTTCAGAAAACCAAATTTAATTTAGACTGACTAAATACAAACTTTTGATACTTTAAGGTAATTGATTACAAAAAGATGTTACTTTGTTTAAATGTTGCCTGATTATATTGTACTTTACCACTTAATTTACCAGACAGTTGTAATTTTTTATTCTAAATACTAAAAATGACAAACAAACAGTAGGAAAGTCCTTGGACATAATTTTAAATGCACTGTTTTGCATTTGCTAATACTGGTAATTTACAAAATAGGGCGGACCAGTTCAATTTTGATAAAAATGTGGCTTAGCTGCTTTTTTGTTCCTGTACCCTTCTTGATTTATAAGTTGATTAATATTTATTTTTTGTTTTAGATAAAACTCTTCAACCTCTGTAGACAATGACTTAACTTTCCAGCTAATTAACACGCTACATTTAATTATTCTATTTTGTATGTTTTTTTTGTTTTAATAAATTAATTTTGTTGATCATGCTTTTTAATTTTTTGTAAAAATATTTCAGCTTGTAGTCAAGTTAATATTGGTTCATACTACTCATTTTTTGCTTTATTGTAACAAATATAATTTTATTGCTACAATAAACGTAAAAAAGGAGTTGGTATGAACAAATCTTAATTTGACTACCACTTTTAAACTAAATATTGAAGGACCATTTTGAATGTTCCCGCGTTTTGTATTAACTAAAGTGACCGCGAGATGGCGCCACTTCCGCCAAATAGTTCAAAGAACGCCCACCGGGTGTTACAAAACTGTCGCAAATTTTAACATTGCAGTTTCCATTCTAAAAGTAATTGTTCTGTGTGTACCTCTACTTCCGTAACAATTTTGGAAAAATAACATCTGCAAATTCTGAAATTCTTAATATTCTTTAATTTTATTATCCATTCTTCCCATATCGTATGTAATTCTTTAGGAACCTTTTCGTCCCAACCCAATTCTCTTCCCCAACATTCTTGAAAAATAAGTTTTCCCAAAATGATCAAAGGTGACAAAAATCCAAGAGGGTCAAAGATGCTCATTATGACTTTTAAAATATCTCTTTTCGTGGGTACTTCCTTATTATTTAAAATATTATGTGAAACTTTATCAAATTTTAATGTAAATTCAAAATTATCATCTTTTGTGTTCCAATATAAGCCGAGAATTCTATCTAAATTTTTGTAATCCAAATTTATATTATTCTTTTTGCATATGTATTCTTCTGGAAGTTCTTGTAGTAACTTTTCAGAATTGCTCATCCAATTTACCATCTGAAATCCACCTCTTCGATGTACCTCAATAACCATTTTTACCGTGTTCAATGATTCTTCCATAGAGTTTTTTGAGTCTAGGTAATCTACGTAGTGCTGCTTTAACATTATTTCCATTATTTGTGGGAAGTCGTTTTTATGGAGTTCGGCATTAAATTTTTTTACAAATTGTGCTATTGATGGAGAACAAACTGCACCAAAAATCAAAACCCTCATTTCATACACATCTGGGGCTCGGTTTCTGTCCATCCCCCTAAATAAAAAACGTTGACAACTTCGATCCTTTGCCCTTATGACCACCTGATGAAACATTTCTTTAATGTCGCCCGTAAATGCTATCTGTCCTTCTCTAAATCTAAATAAAATCCCAACTAGCAGTGGATAAAAATCCGGGCCAGTTAATAGAAAATCGTTTAAACTTGTTCCAGATACTGTAGCTGCAGCATCAAAAACAAATCTTAATTTTGGTTTCTTGGGATTGATTACTCCAAAATGTGGAAGATACCATGTCTTGGTATCCTCTTCTAGATTGATGGAAGACAGCTTCTTTGCGTAACCTTTTTCAATATATTCTTCTATTTTCTGACAATATTTTTCTGCGAAATCTCTATCTTTATCCATTTTACGTTCCATACATTTTAATCTGGTGTAAGCCATGTTGTAGGTTTCAGGTAATACTATATTATTTTCTTTCCAAGGGAATCCTATTTCAAATCGATCATCCAATTTTCTAATAGTTTTATTATAAATTTCCAATGCTTTTTCATCATTTTTTGATAATTTTTTAAAATTTTCATAGCAATTCTCTATTTCAAAATGATCTTCAATAATTTTATTTAAGTAATCTTCATCATGTCTACATAGATTAACTAATCCTAAACGATGATCTCGTTGTGAATAAGGGCCATGAATAACCCATCCCAGAAGGGTTTTACTTAATACTACTTCGTTATAGTTTGGCTGAATAATTTCTTTAGGTATTAAAAGAGAAACATTGTCCTGACCTATCAGAACCCTCGGTTTTGCGTGTTTAACTGCTTCTAATATTTCAGGATCTATGTAGGGATACTTCATGCACAAAAATTCTACATCAAGTGACTGTTCAGGTAAATCTAATTTGCTTATTGTTCGAGCATTTTTGATCCTATAGGACTTAGATGGATCTTGATGAGAACATATATCAAAATTTACTATCTTAGAAGAGTCATCATTATAATTAATTTGAGTAGCCCATTGTAAACAAATGACAGAGGTAGGTCCTTGCAAATTAAGGATTTCAGCAAGGTCTGAGTCTATTAGAGTTACCGTAGAACCTTCATCCAATAAGGCATATGTATCAATGCATTTGTTATTATTTTGGAGGGTGACTTTAACTATCTTTAGAATTACTGTTTGGGGCTTGATAGTGTTTCTTTTTAATTCGCATGTGGTTTCTGTAGTTTCTAATATATTTGCAGCCAAGTGCCGTTGTTCATCTGTTTTTTAGTCTTCTTCATCTAACGCCTGTTCATCAAGTTTAACTTTACTTTTCCCATTGTGAAGAAGACGATGATGTATTCTTTTACAATTTCTAATATTACATACTATTTTACTGTAGCACCTTTTTGCTACGTGTCCTATATTTAAACATTTGTAGCATATTCTGAATTCATCCGCACATTTCTTTCGATCATCTACATTCATCATTAAAAATTTCTTGCACAGATATATTTTATGCGCTTCGTTTTTACATACTGGACATTCTACTATTTTAGCAGGCTGGATGTTGTAGACTTGTTTTGAATCTGCTGGCATGGGAGATACTCTTCTGTAAGTAGATGTAGTAGGTAAGCTAATAGACATCAACAATTCCACTTCTCTCTTCAACCACTCAGAAAAATCTTGCAAATACACGTCTTCTTTATGAATTTGTTTAGTTCTCTTAACTTCTCCCCAAGAACGTTTTGAGCTTCTAGGAAGTTTCTCTTCTAATCTAAATAGCAATTCTGGATTATCTAATTGCTTGGAACAGCCTACATTTTGAATGGCGTTAATCATGTTTGACACCGTCAAAGAAAATTGCATGAATGTGTCAATAGAGTCTTCTCTGGGGGCTGGACATTTTTTTGCTTTTTCAATTTGATTTATTATTATCCATTCGTCTCTGCCGAAGTTTAATTTTAATGTATCTATGATAAGATCTATATTATCTGGACTGCGGAACAGATCTTTGACTAAATGATAAGCCCTGCCTTTCAAACATTTATTAAGACGCCCTAAGTTATCAGAGTTGGATATGTGCTTCTCATTTGTGGTTCTTTTAAACTCATTAATCCAGAAGGGGAATTCATTTATGTTGCCATAAAATTCAGGTAAATCTCTTGTAGACTGTTTATTTGCAAGTTTTTCTAAATTAACTGTTAAATTTTTCATGCACTTTACTAAAGTTTCTGACAAATTATTTTCTTTTTCACCTTTTAGCTCGGTTTCCGCAGCTTTTGTACTTTTCCCTACTTCTTGCTTGGAATGGTTGCTAGTGTAGTTAGAATCAGTTTCGCTTTGTACAGTATATTTCAAACTTTTTTGATACCTGTGGGAATGTTCATCATAAGCCTTATGTTCCATAAAATCTTCTGGATATTTGATTGCATTTTTATTTACTTCCATTACCCATTTATTTACAAATGAATTCTTATCTGTAGCAGTACTCTCATCAATTCTTTCAGATTTTTTACTCTCATCAGTTTTCCTACTTTTCATTGACTTTTCTTTATATTTAAGATCCTGAAGCTGTAATTTGCTTAGTCTAACTTCTGCTTTAAGTTCTGCCATTTCAGCTTCCAACTGTAGCTGTTCTATAATCTTATATTCATATTCTTCTTTTTTAATTAATATTTCTTCCAAGGGGTTTTCTTGTAACTCGTACTTTTTAATTACCATGTTTAATATTTTCAGTTCAGCTTCTAATTTTTTTCCTTTAGCCGATAACTGTAGTTTCTTAATTTCTTTCTGCTCCAATTCTCTGGTTTCTAAATGGATACTTTCGACAACATCAGGCGTTGCTGAATTTACGACTGAAAAACTTTTATTATAAACCAAAGTCGTAGCTAGTCCATTGTCCCTCTGTTGCGTAGCTGTACCATTTCCTCAGATGACTGCACTGGCTTCCAAACCTGTGAGATTTTCTGTCTCACCAGGTATATACCTTCTAGGAGGTACTCCAAAATTACACCTAGTGCTCTTTCTAACTATAGCTTCTTTTTCTGATTCCAAAACTCGAAGGACCAATTATAGATTGCTTTATTTGTAAATTAAAGAACCTATAAGATTTTTAATTCTTTTTATTTCCAATTGACATTGAACGTATATATAAATTCCAAAAAATTGTCTACTTGACATCACTAAACTCTAACTATCTATCACTAAGAACTAAGGTATATCCTCCAAGAAAGGCTAATAAGAAGGGTACTAAGGTTAATCCCTACATCTGTCCCATTACATTTACGTATACTGAATCACGTGATCAAAGATTTTTTACATCTCAGATGCATCCGATGTGGATTCTCAAACGCAGCATAGGTAAATAACAAATAGAAGTTTTGCGAGGTTTTGATTTCCCTTAACAACTTCTCATGAACGTTGCATTTACGTTGTACAGTAATGTTATTACGTTCCCTTAATGCAACATCGCCGAAAGGCTTGGCAACGTTATGTGCTAGCTGGGGTTTTAGAAACATTTTCAGGGAAAAATTTAACTGAAATATTTCAGTTGTTATATGTTTGAAAAGTTTGTAATATTTCTTTTTTTGTTTGTAAGAACATTTGTCAAGATCTGATGATGAGATCTATGATAAAATCAGCAATTTGTAATGCCATCTGCGTTTGAAGTCCGTTTTTTAAAATTACTTTTATAACTTGTAAAATTGTATAAATGTAAAATTGTTATAAATTTTTGAAATAAATATCCAACCATTTTTGCTATTTTTCGATTTAGGTGTTGGTACATTTTCATAAAATATAACTTTTTTAAAAGCCGGTTATTCAGTACGTTTTTTAAGAATCAGTACGTCTAAAAAAATTTCAGTACAATTACTACGATTTGTCATTTTCATTCTGACAGTTGGCAGATGATAGCTAGTGTGATGTGTTTTTGTTTTTTCTGTTAGTGTTCATTTTAGGCTTGTGTTTACTGCATGTTCACTGTGTTCATTTGTGTTGTTGTTCACCTTTCGTCTACCTATTGCATATATTTTTATTAAACCAAGAACTATATAGACTAGGTAGACAAACTTGTAAGAGGAAGTAGGTTAAAGGAAAGTAGGTACATAGGGAACAAAAATAAAAACATTTTGTAGCTGTCTGTTTGGCCTAAGATTAAGGAGTTGCTAAAAATTTTATATGATGCTTTAATTCTCTACAAAATATGCCTAGTTCTTTGCTTTTTGGTATTAATAATGAGGGTAGAGTTCACACCCTTTCAACTACAGGGTCGGTATGGCGCGAGTTACCCTATGCAGGTCAAGAATTTAAGAAGTTGTCTGCTGTGCCATATTTTTTGTGGGCTTTAGGAGGAGATCACCAAATATATGTGTATGTATATGGTTTAGATGTACCAATAAGAGTTATGGAAGAAGCCTATGAAAATGAAGTAGGTGGAGTTTTATTATTCTAAAATATTTTTTAATTGTTCGAATCCCACCGTTGGCCGGGATTTTTTCATTTAATTTAATTATTTAAAATTAATTCTGATGCCTTGGTAGGATTCCCCACTCGACCATTCACTGTTGGGTTCTAATTAACAGTGTGCTGTTCCTAAAGTGGCGCTGGGAAACAGTAACAAAGCCTACACAGAACACGAGGCGAAATAACCCTGGTAGTTGAAGACGATGACACAAAAAAAAATTATAATTGTTAATTAATATTTTCACTGCCCCGCTGTCCAAACCTGCGCCAGTGTGGTGTCCACCGTACTTAAAAAAAAATACAGATGTAGGTATACTTAATTTATTTTTTGGACCAAAATAGGTTTACTTTTCTAGAATTTGAAAAAATGGTAAAAAACAAAACACGTTAAGGGGCACCCAGTTATAAAGAATTACCTGGATGTCCATAATGCTATCTTGTTTTTTTGATAAAAATACCCAATATTTTTTTGCAAAATTCTACTTTTGTCATTGTTTTTATAATAATATAGTAATCCTTGGTAAAAATCACAAATTAAAAATTAAACTGGACATTCTGAAACAAAAATATTAAAAAACTGAATAAAAAAATCAGTGGTTACAAAATTTAAAGTTCCATCTAAAAACTATAATCTTCTAAGTAAGTTCAGCTTAGAGGTATTTTATTAATATTCACTTATTACAACTAACATGCAACCAACACTATCATATAGTTAATATAAATAAATTTCAGAAACTGCCACCTATTTTATTTACTTACAAGTCTTATCTATTTACTCAACACTAATGTGTTGCAATAAAACGTGTGCTCGCTTGACCAGTTCAATATAAAATCAAATATATGCCGAACAAGGTAGCTTCGTTGTGGGCACATGGATTTGACTCGGCCAAACATGGGAGCCACATTGTGGGCAGTGAAAGTGTTAAGTTGTTTATACATTTCTTCACTTTATTAGCAGTGATATCATTTTTAATTACAATTAATTTAATTACATTGTCTAGTTTGAGCTCTTTCTTATGAAAAACTAATCATACGTACTTGAGGTTAAGGTACTAGAGTTCCTGACTCAAGGTTTGTTTTGGAATACTGGTATGACAGCAAATAAATCAACAAATACAGGGATTTTCCTAAGTATGGTACGAAGTCGGTTCAAAACAAAATGTAGGTATACCTACCTATTTCCGACTCGATGAATAAAATTTCTTCTAACGTAGAACCATATTGATTTTATCTAGAAAGTGCTTTATCGGCACTAGGGAGGATATATATATATATGCTGCCACTGTTCTAAACGTTTAGTATCCTATAAAAAACATTTACAATGACACATTGGGATAAAAAAAACAGTAGCAACTCTTTATCTAACATTAAAACTCAATAAAAAATAAATTTTCTTCTCTAGTAAGTTAAATTTAATGCATAATTATTGTTGTTTGTAAGTCAGCATCTATAACTGTAAAATTTTATATTATAGAAACTTATAATAAAATAAACTACACTTCGTAAGATACATATTGTGACTTTTACAATAAATATTACCTATATTTAGACATGAATACATTATTTTACTTACATTAAAAGCTTTAAAAAGACATTGAATTGATTTCTTGTTGTGTTTTCTTTAGTTTTACATTTGATTTTTATCCTGTTTTACAATCTGAAACGACGTACATCTTGCTTTGATGCTTTTTGTCACTCATGTTAGGTACTTTTTTTCACAATATTTTGATTCTTTTTATCAATTTTATTAAAAAATCACTTTATTTTACATTGACTTACATAGAAAATTGACTGCGCTGTCATTAGACATGCCAACAGCAGTCAATTTCGCGAACTTTATAAAAAGGACAGAAATTTGAAATTTGACCATTGCCGATTCGCCTCCTTCTCTCTAATCTTCATAGACAGAACCTCAGATAAACAAATGAAATATAGTTAAGTAATGGGCTCAGAGTAAGTTATCTAGGGTAATGGGCGCCGTTTAACATAGGCTTTGTTTGAAGCCAGTATCTACGAACTTTTAACATATGTGATCTCCATGGGCGTATCAAAGATTTTCCAAACGATTGTTTTGTAAATATTTTGTCGAGGACAAATTTTAAGAAAAATGCAATTCATACAAAATTTTATTCAACAAAAAATGAATTCTATTTTTTATTCAAATGTAATAAACGATATTTATAAAAAAATTAGGTATCAAATTATTGTTTATAGCTATATACCAATGAACTGTATATTTAAAATGGAACAACATTCCCTATTGACAAAAGTACGCCAAATTGAATTCGCGCATTACGTGAGATTGCGCACAACGTGCCTTTGCAGTTCGTTTTATACATTTCATGTACTTATTTTAAAATCAGTAGAAATTAATATTTTTGAAACTCAACATCTTCTGTTATATACCTAAAGCTGGTCATTCTTACCACTTGAAGTGATAAATTTCAAATTTTTTAACATACACGGAATATCAAAAAATAGGAATTAGGGCAGAGCAGGGCCGCCGAGAGACAGGTGGGGCCCCGCGACACTTAAAAAAATAATTAAGCCCTTTCAATCTTACATTTATTTAAAAAAAATAAACTTCCTCATCTAAAGCTGCCGGGCCCCCACTTGTTCCCAGGCCCCGGGAATTTGTCCCGGCTACCCCATTCTCGTCGGGCCTGGGGCAAAGTTACACTTAATTATAAAAATGGAAAAAAATTATATGGAATCGGTTGAAGTCCGGAAGTTTTTTGTATAAAATGGGTCCTATACATTTAAGAGACCTTTTAGTTAAATGTAATTTACTATCTGGCATATGACTAGTTCCAAAATTATGAAATTTATATTTTACTTAAATTTAAGTTCTAAAACAAAATTCTAGAACATATAATGAAGCTAGTGGTAAAATACATTCTACAAAAATTGGTCGACAAGAATCATATTTAGGAACTTTACCTGTTATTCTTAGGATCTTCCTTTGAAGAATAAAAACGTCACTCGAATCAGTTGAGTTTTCACATAGACTAATTCCGTATCTCGATCGACATGCTACTTGTGCATAATAAATACAGATTAAAGTTTCATGTTCTAAAACTTCTCTTACATTTCTAAATAAGTAACACAATGAATTTAATTTATTTTTCCAAAATTCAAAATGTACTTGCTGATGAAGTATATATAAATTCAAATTAAAAACGATAACTATAAAACACAGGTACCTACTCTGAAGACGCCAAATACCAAAACCAAGCAAAGAAATTATAGAATAACGAATATCGTTAAAATCACACCCAAAACTGTAAAATTATGAGATTACATCAATAATGCGCCTGAGTACTCTAGATGTCGAAAGTACAGTGTTTTCATGACATTTTTGCTACATTTTCAGCAGCGTTAGAGGACTTTTTCTACCACTTGCACCTGGCCATAATGGCATTCCATTTTAAATGTATAGTTCACTGGTAAATACACAATAATAATTATTTTGTTATATGTGCATAGTAATGTAATGTGAGCCATTTCATTATTCAGTCATGCTCTAATACTCCAAGTCCCTCTCTGTATTATTTGGCCTTCGAGGCTCAACTTGTCCGCTTATTATACATAATTGAACCCCTTAAGACCAAACCTATGGGACGACTATGGTGGACGTGTTTTCGATGATGTTCGAGAAAGGACGAGATAATGTTTCTAGTGTATTGGAGAGAATATGTGAAAATTACTATAACGTTCTGGAGCCCCCACCATTTTTTTAAATTTGTATATAAATTGGCGGAAGAACTCGGTGCAATCAAGTTGATATATGGACAGTGAAGATAAATAGTAATTAGTAGATAGACAGTGGTGAATATAAATAGTGAGCGATTCAAAGACATTCGAAGTGTATATAAATTAAAATAGTATTGTTTAAAATAAATAAGTGTTTAAATAAATTATTAATAAATAAACTGTTGTTTGAAAATAAACAAACATCACAGTAATTTGTATGGGTTGGTGTAAAAATTGCCCATCTTACACTGGTAGGCGACGAAAAATGAAAATCGACTACAGTGCATCCCCACTTCAGACAATATAGATTGTGGTGACTTTACATGACAATTAAATGTGTTGTTTAATGTGCAAAAAACAGATAAATAATCTGTTCAAACAGAATCTTACTGTCACCAAGCTTGTTTACTAAGCTGATAAGAATTTGTATATATAAGACTCATTAAAGCATCATCCAAAAATGTATAAACATACAATTAACGCAAAGGATATAATAATTTAAAAACAATAGAATAATTAAATATAAAAATCCAATATAAAATAAATAAAAAAATATCAAAAGTGGTAATTATAAATCAAAAATGATAAAATCTCTATTTTCAAAGCAATATATGGAAATCCCATAGGAACTAAAGTTGTGCGTGGGCTACATATATTTAAATGACAACATATGTCACCAAATTGAATTAATGTTATTTTAATACTAGATACCTCAACTGCTTCTGATGCATTTTCACCTATGTAATTTTTGATCTCTTAAATAAATATATTAGAAGCGAATATTGACAGATATTCTAGAGTGAATTTTACTTCGCTGAATTAATCAGGGGCTTATTCTCTAATCGGCATTTTTGAAAGCACTCAGCGCGTCTCTCTAGAAATGCGACGAACAACTAACAAAAGTGTAAAGCACAAACGTTTTGGTATTCTCTACTTGCTATGCTGTTCTTATTAGAAAAAATCTGATGTGTCCAACACATGACTTTCCTATCTAGTTATTATAGGCTTTTTCCGGTTATTTTGTACAACCTATTGCAGCACCTCTATAAATGTTTAGAGGATAAACTAAATATATACATTTTCCACATACATCTACCTCGAAACATTTTTCTATATTCATTGAAAACGAAAATCCTGAAAAATTTTTTTTCCTCCAATTTTTCCATTACGGTCCATTTTTGAAAAATCATGTATTACCAAAAATTATAGCTATCGATATCGCAAACAACTTTTAGTTTAACAATTTTCTTAAAAATCAGAATTTTGAACATTTTGTTAAATTTCTCGAATACGGACCATTTCAGGAAAAATTTGTGATATAGCAAAAATTATAGATAATAATATTAGAAGTAACTTTTATTTGAACAATTTTTTTCTCCAAACATAAAATATAAAAACGGTCCCCCATAAAGTACCCCCCCCCCCAGATGTTCCGTCCTTGTCCAAAGTCTAATCATTTCACGTCAGGCCGAAATAAAACTTAAGTTTAAAATTTAATGTTTTTTCCTTTAACCGTTTTTGAGTTTTCTACAAAATTCGAAATTTACACATTTTCTCAAATATCTCGAATACGGTCCATTTTAGAAAAATTATGTATATGATAAAAATTATAGAGAATTACATTACAAACAACTTTTATTTGCAGAATTTTTATAAAAAATTATTTTTTTTACATTTTGTCAAATTTCTCGAACACGGACCATTTTAGGAAAATTTTGTATAGTACAAAAAATATTGATAATAATATTGTAAGTAACTTTTATTTAAAGAATTTTCTTCTCCAACCGTAAATAACAGATATATTCCATAAAATCCGTCGAAAACTGAAGGTCGAAAAAAGCATGATTCCTATAATTTCCTTATCTGTATACAGATAGGAAAATAAAAAGTAAGGCTATGGCGAGGGGTGGTTCACTCCAGGAAATACATGTACAAATTACAGAACATCTCACGGAAATCACGGAAATCCCGGAAATCAACCAAGAAATCGCGAAATCGTTTCGAAAAACAGGAAATCCATTCGGGAATCGCGGAAATACTTCTGGAATCTCAGAAATCGCTCGGAAATCCTTCTGGGAATCTCGGAAATCGCTCGGAAATCCCAGAAATCGATGATGATTTTTAACGAACCGGTTGTCTCTCATCACGTGTTTAGTGTTGTGGTGGTCATTGTAGAGTTTACGTTCGTGCTATTTGCGAAGCTATTTGTGTTTTTTGCTGTTTTTTTTACTAGATTTAAAGCAGGTAAGTAAGTAATTTTTTATTGAATATTATGGTTAGTTATTGTTCTTATAGTGCAGATAATAATATTGTTTAATTTTGGTAATATTCGTCGAGAAATTAGAGTATAACCTAACTTTATAATTACAAACGCGAGTACAAACAAAAATGCCGACTGATATCGTTCTGTTTGTGGACGCCCTTAAACATAAAATCTTTGAAATATTAAATCATTTATTATTTATTATTTATTGTACTACTCAGATTTTTAACTACAAGAGAATAGGGTGCCGATAAAATTTTGAAAATAAAGTTAATAGGTACCTATTAATTTTTGCGTATTTGAAAATGCACTTATTTTATTCAAATTTTGACAAGGAAATACCGGGAAATACTATGGAATATAGCATTTTTAATGATAGAAAAATGTCGATCACAACCAAATTTACTTCTACCATGGTTACGTACCAGCCAGCCTTGTGAACAATACTTTAGACAAACCCGTTCAATGACATCGACTTACTCAACCGTTGTTAATTTTGATATAATGGAGTTCATTCAAAGAAAAAATAGAATCCAAACTCTTAATAGTATAGTGAATGATGCAGGTAATTAAATTTTTATTAATAGTTAATTTGACAAACCCCACTTTCATAAAAAAAACCTCACATTTATGCAGTGTAATGGGGGATTATGAAAAAGGAATAATAACCGTCAGTTTGGAATATAATTACGTTCGTATTTCTCATAGCACTATCTTCTAACTTGGTTGTATTTGTAGTTAGGTATAGAATAGGGATGTTAGTAGATGTCTTCATTACTCATAATCCTTCTAGTTTTTTATTTATTTCAGGAAATGAATTTGTTTTTCCAAGAGAGAAAAGCGGAAAACTTGGGAGAAACCAGTCTACACAACATGGTGAATTACCTACTTGTGACCAAATAAAAAATATTTTGGAGAATGCAAAACATTCTGCGATTATTGACTCAAATATGATTCTCCCTGATGACATCCAGGAAGAAGTGTTAAGAACAGTGTCTATCCCTCGCATAGAAGATACCGAGCAAGATACTGAGGAAGATACTGAGTGGGATCATCATAACAAACCAACAGAAGAACAAATTACATCTTTAGAAGAAATTTCTGAAATTCCCGAAGAACAGGACGAATATTTTAATGATATTAGAGAAGAACTAACTTTGTTTTCTGATTTTGAGAGTTTAAATATTACAGATTACTCCGATAAATGCAAACTTGATGATAAAACACTTTTAAAAATATTAGTTAATGGAAAAGAGAAAATAGTTAAAAAATCTATATTGTGTTGGTTATTTTCAAAAGATTTACATAAAGGACATTTATCAAGTGATAGACTTCTCCGCTGTAAGTCCTTATCATCGGCTAAAATTCCAAAAACAAAAAAAAAACTTCGCAAAAAAAGAAATCAAGTTCATCCAGAAATTGATAAAGAAACTGATACCACCTCTGATGAGAAAGACACAGTCAAGTTAGAGAGTGAATTTGAGTGCGAAAGCATTCATTCTGGTACTGACTCAGATAATGATGTGAATAAAATTCTGGAAATCAATGAAGAAAGTTATTATGCCGTTTGTTATGAAAGTTGGTACATTGGAAGAGTTGTCAATAAAATTATTAAAAATCAGAGTAAAATCAAATTGCTCAAGTTTGAACTAAATAAATACATATGGCCAAAAGATGACGTCCAAGTGGTACAAAATGAGTATATTTTTTATGGGCCCATCCAGTTAATTGGAAACTATCCATTCCAGTTAAAAAGACACGATAAATTGAAGATTGAAAAAATTTTCAAACATGTCAAAAAAAGGAATATAATACCTATTTTAACGTATTTTAAAATACCTTTTATCTGTTATTCACGAATAAAAATAAAATTCACTACCAATTTAATCATTTCAGGTCTTTTTATTGAAATATTCTGAACGATCGATCTATACATATATACAATTTCTAGTCGTTATTTGATAAAGAAGTACTGTGACTCCTTTGTTAAAAAGGTGGACCAAAATCCACTCAAATCATTCATTCATTTTATTTATTATTCTAAATATATATATATATATATATATATATATTTAGAATAATAAATAAAATGAATGAATGATTTGAGTGGATTTTGGTCCACCTTTTTAACAAAGGAGTCACAGTACTTCTTTATCAAATAACGACTAGAAATTGTATATATGTATAGATCGATCGTTCAGAATATTTCAATAAAAAGACCTGAAATGATTAAATTGGTAGTGAATTTTATTTTTATTCGTGAATAACAGATAAAAGGTATTTTAAAATACGTTAAAATAGGTATTATATTCCTTTTTTTGACATGTTTGAAAATTTTTTCAATCTTCAATTTATCGTGTCTTTTTAACTGGAATGGATAGTTTCCAATTAACTGGATGGGCCCATAAAAAATATACTCATTTTGTACCACTTGGACGTCATCTTTTGGCCATATGTATTTATTTAGTTCAAACTTGAGCAATTTGATTTTACTCTGATTTTTAATAATTTTATTGACAACTCTTCCAATGTACCAACTTTCATAACAAACGGCATAATAACTTTCTTCATTGATTTCCAGAATTTTATTCACATCATTATCTGAGTCAGTACCAGAATGAATGCTTTCGCACTCAAATTCACTCTCTAACTTGACTGTGTCTTTCTCATCAGAGGTGGTATCAGTTTCTTTATCAATTTCTGGATGAACTTGATTTCTTTTTTTGCGAAGTTTTTTTTTTGTTTTTGGAATTTTAGCCGATGATAAGGACTTACAGCGGAGAAGTCTATCACTTGATAAATGTCCTTTATGTAAATCTTTTGAAAATAACCAACACAATATAGATTTTTTAACTATTTTCTCTTTTCCATTAACTAATATTTTTAAAAGTGTTTTATCATCAAGTTTGCATTTATCGGAGTAATCTGTAATATTTAAACTCTCAAAATCAGAAAACAAAGTTAGTTCTTCTCTAATATCATTAAAATATTCGTCCTGTTCTTCGGGAATTTCAGAAATTTCTTCTAAAGATGTAATTTGTTCTTCTGTTGGTTTGTTATGATGATCCCACTCAGTATCTTCCTCAGTATCTTGCTCGGTATCTTCTATGCGAGGGATAGACACTGTTCTTAACACTTCTTCCTGGATGTCATCAGGGAGAATCATATTTGAGTCAATAATCGCAGAATGTTTTGCATTCTCCAAAATATTTTTTATTTGGTCACAAGTAGGTAATTCACCATGTTGTGTAGACTGGTTTCTCCCAAGTTTTCCGCTTTTCTCTCTTGGAAAAACAAATTCATTTCCTGAAATAAATAAAAAACTAGAAGGATTATGAGTAATGAAGACATCTACTAACATCCCTATTCTATACCTAACTACAAATACAACCAAGTTAGAAGATAGTGCTATGAGAAATACGAACGTAATTATATTCCAAACTGACGGTTATTATTCCTTTTTCATAATCCCCCATTACACTGCATAAATGTGAGGTTTTTTTTATGAAAGTGGGGTTTGTCAAATTAACTATTAATAAAAATTTAATTACCTGCATCATTCACTATACTATTAAGAGTTTGGATTCTATTTTTTCTTTGAATGAACTCCATTATATCAAAATTAACAACGGTTGAGTAAGTCGATGTCATTGAACGGGTTTGTCTAAAGTATTGTTCACAAGGCTGGCTGGTACGTAACCATGGTAGAAGTAAATTTGGTTGTGATCGACATTTTTCTATCATTAAAAATGCTATATTCCATAGTATTTCCCGGTATTTCCTTGTCAAAATTTGAATAAAATAAGTGCATTTTCAAATACGCAAAAATTAATAGGTACCTATTAACTTTATTTTCAAAATTTTATCGGCACCCTATTCTCTTGTAGTTAAAAATCTGAGTAGTACAATAAATAATAAATAATAAATGATTTAATATTTCAAAGATTTTATGTTTAAGGGCGTCCACAAACAGAACGATATCAGTCGGCATTTTTGTTTGTACTCGCGTTTGTAATTATAAAGTTAGGTTATACTCTAATTTCTCGACGAATATTACCAAAATTAAACAATATTATTATCTGCACTATAAGAACAATAACTAACCATAATATTCAATAAAAAATTACTTACTTACCTGCTTTAAATCTAGTAAAAAAAACAGCAAAAAACACAAATAGCTTCGCAAATAGCACGAACGTAAACTCTACAATGACCACCACAACACTAAACACGTGATGAGAGACAACCGGTTCGTTAAAAATCATCATCGATTTCTGGGATTTCCGAGCGATTTCCGAGATTCCCAGAAGGATTTCCGAGCGATTTCTGAGATTCCAGAAGTATTTCCGCGATTCCCGAATGGATTTCCTGTTTTTCGAAACGATTTCGCGATTTCTTGGTTGATTTCCGGGATTTCCGTGATTTCCGTGAGATGTTCTGTAATTTGTACATGTATTTCCTGGAGTGAACCACCCCTCGCCATAGCCTTACTTTTTATTTTCCTATCTGTATACAGATAAGGAAATTATAGGAATCATGCTTTTTTCGACCTTCAGTTTTCGACGGATTTTATGGAATATATCTGTTATTTACGGTTGGAGAAGAAAATTCTTTAAATAAAAGTTACTTACAATATTATTATCAATATTTTTTGTACTATACAAAATTTTCCTAAAATGGTCCGTGTTCGAGAAATTTGACAAAATGTAAAAAAAATAATTTTTTATAAAAATTCTGCAAATAAAAGTTGTTTGTAATGTAATTCTCTATAATTTTTATCATATACATAATTTTTCTAAAATGGACCGTATTCGAGATATTTGAGAAAATGTGTAAATTTCGAATTTTGTAGAAAACTCAAAAACGGTTAAAGGAAAAAACATTAAATTTTAAACTTAAGTTTTATTTCGGCCTGACGTGAAATGATTAGACTTTGGACAAGGACGGAACATCTGGGGGGGGGGGGGTACTTTATGGGGGACCGTTTTTATATTTTATGTTTGGAGAAAAAAATTGTTCAAATAAAAGTTACTTCTAATATTATTATCTATAATTTTTGCTATATCACAAATTTTTCCTGAAATGGTCCGTATTCGAGAAATTTAACAAAATGTTCAAAATTCTGATTTTTAAGAAAATTGTTAAACTAAAAGTTGTTTGCGATATCGATAGCTATAATTTTTGGTAATACATGATTTTTCAAAAATGGACCGTAATGGAAAAATTGGAGGAAAAAAAATTTTTCAGGATTTTCGTTTTCAATGAATATAGAAAAATGTTTCGAGGTAGATGTATGTGGAAAATGTATATATTTAGTTTATCCTCTAAACATTTATAGAGGTGCTGCAATAGGTTGTACAAAATAACCGGAAAAAGCCTATAATAACTAGATAGGAAAGTCATGTGTTGGACACATCAGATTTTTTCTAATAAGAACAGCATAGCAAGTAGAGAATACCAAAACGTTTGTGCTTTACACTTTTGTTAGTTGTTCGTCGCATTTCTAGAGAGACGCGCTGAGTGCTTTCAAAAATGCCGATTAGAGAATAAGCCCCTGATTAATTCAGCGAAGTAAAATTCACTCTAGAATATCTGTCAATATTCGCTTCTAATATATTTATTTAAGAGATCAAAAATTACATAGGTGAAAATGCATCAGAAGCAGTTGAGGTATCTAGTATTAAAATAACATTAATTCAATTTGGTGACATATGTTGTCATTTAAATATATGTAGCCCACGCACAACTTTAGTTCCTATGGGATTTCCATATATTGCTTTGAAAATAGAGATTTTATCATTTTTGATTTATAATTACCACTTTTGATATTTTTTTATTTATTTTATATTGGATTTTTATATTTAATTATTCTATTGTTTTTAAATTATTATATCCTTTGCGTTAATTGTATGTTTATACATTTTTGGATGATGCTTTAATGAGTCTTATATATACAAATTCTTATCAGCTTAGTAAACAAGCTTGGTGACAGTAAGATTCTGTTTGAACAGATTATTTATCTGTTTTTTGCACATTAAACAACACATTTAATTGTCATGTAAAGTCACCACAATCTATATTGTCTGAAGTGGGGATGCACTGTAGTCGATTTTCATTTTTCGTCGCCTACCAGTGTAAGATGGGCAATTTTTACACCAACCCATACAAATTACTGTGATGTTTGTTTATTTTCAAACAACAGTTTATTTATTAATAATTTATTTAAACACTTATTTATTTTAAACAATACTATTTTAATTTATATACACTTCGAATGTCTTTGAATCGCTCACTATTTATATTCACCACTGTCTATCTACTAATTACTATTTATCTTCACTGTCCATATATCAACTTGATTGCACCGAGTTCTTCCGCCAATTTATATACAAATTTAAAAAAATGGTGGGGGCTCCAGAACGTTATAGTAATTTTCACATATTCTCTCCAATACACTAGAAACATTATCTCGTCCTTTCTCGAACATCATCGAAAACACGTCCACCATAGTCGTCCCATAGGTTTGGTCTTAAGGGGTTCAATTATGTATAATAAGCGGACAAGTTGAGCCTCGAAGGCCAAATAATACAGAGAGGGACTTGGAGTATTAGAGCATGACTGAATAATGAAATGGCTCACATTACATTACTATGCACATATAACAAAATAATTATTATTGTGTATTTACCAGTGAACTATACATTTAAAATGGAATGCCATTATGGCCAGGTGCAAGTGGTAGAAAAAGTCCTCTAACGCTGCTGAAAATGTAGCAAAAATGTCATGAAAACACTGTACTTTCGACATCTAGAGTACTCAGGCGCATTATTGATGTAATATATATATATATATGTATGTCAAAGGGCAGTTTTGAGGACATTTTGCAACCCCTATATACAAACGTATACATTTGTATACATTTGATATACAAACGTATATATCCAACTTTTAGTTCAAAATATGCCAAAATAACTTATATATAGGTATTTTAATATGGATTGGCATATATGGGAACATTGACTTTTATCATATACAGTGTGTCTTAAAACTAAAAATGGAGAAATTACTCGATGACTAATGTCATATTTGAATTCACTGACAAACAAAATTCTTTTCTGAAATATTTTTTTAAAATCCTGTTTTACATTTTTATTTTAAATACCATTTAAAATAAAATTTCTTCATTATTTATAGTTTGCTAGAGTCGTTCAAAGTATTTTAATACTGGTTAAAAAATCCAAAAATTATACAGGTATTTAAATACGGATATACATGTACGGCAACATAAACTTGGAACAACTGTGGGAAAAAGTACGCAAAAAATAATGTCAGATTTAAATATTAACCTAAGAAACTCTTTTTGCAATTGTTTCTAAAAATAGATTTGCACTTGTATTTTTTATATTTTAAATAGTATTTAAAAAATATTTTCATTGTTTTGCTAAAGGGGTCCAATGTATTTAAAATGCTGGGTTTTTGGGGCAAAAAAACCAAATCTGAATTTTGTTCTTGTCCACCGCAACCTTTTTAGACCTATTGTGGGACTTCGTTACAGAGTATGTCTTCTTAGCTTAGTCTTTATTAATAAAACTTATAAGCTTTAGAAACGTCAATCTAGCCTTCACACTGACACGTGAAGTGGATTATTTTTATCTTCTTCTTCACCGAACCTGCACAATGTTTCTTTATCTGCTTGATTGATGACATTCTGTATAATATCAAATTCAATGTTCTAATATGCTAATACATATACAGGGTGGGCCAATTATCTCCCCGCAGAGTATAGCGCCGAAACTAATTGAGATATCAAAATAAAACAAAAACCGATTTGTTTTGTTCAAAAATCCCCATAACTAGAAAATAGTTTCATTTATACAGAGTACTCAAAGTTCAAGTAGCAAAACATTTTGATAAAATTTTTATTTAAAACGCCCTGTATATTTTTACATTTTTAGATTTCTACTTCAATGACCTTTACAAAAATGCATTGTTTTTGTAAACATGATGCTGTATTGCCATGTTATTCAAATTTTTCTTAAATTTACTGAAAAATCGGTACATTTTAAAAATATTCAAAAACTCTTTTATTCTACAAATTTGAAAAATAAGTTTTGGCTAAAGTTAGTTGAGACCCGAACTTCTTATCTCGTCCATATTTCATAATTATTTCAATATGTACATATTATAAGATATTATATTGTCGAAAATTAAACTATAAAAAACTTCTTTTTTTTAAATGAAACGGTCTGTAAATTATTCAATATTTTGAAAGCCTATTACACAAGCTTTCCACGGATGCAACATCTTATAGGTTTAAATTAAATCATTTTGAAATATTTAAAAGAAAAGTTCATTAAGCGGGAATAAAAACTAATTTACAAATTTACCGAAAAAATTGTATTTACTTATTTTTAAACTACATTAAATGCTCAAAATGTCTTCCATTTTGTTCAATGCATTTCCTTAGCCTTTTTTTTTAATGAACTACGGACGTTTGTAAGCATTTCAGGAGTGATTGTTGTGAAGGCCTCTTGAATGCGTTCTTTCATATTTTTTTGTGGTGTCCTGTTCACTGTAAAACTTCTCCTTAATATGACTCCACAAAAAGAAATCCAAGGGAGTGAGATCAGGGGACCTACCAGGTCAAGATATGGGACCTGCTCGCCCTATCTAATGATTTCCAAATTGAGCCAATTACGGACGTTTAACTGGTAAGGTGGTGTAGCACCATCTAATTGAAACCACAATATATTGGCACACGCTGTATAAGTCCTGCAAAATAATTTTCTAAAAATGACAGAAATATTGCGTCATTTACAGTTCCATTAAAAAAATAAGTACCTATACATAGTTATCTATTATGCCCGCCCAAACATTCAGTGACCACCGGACTTAAGACGTTGTTCTAAAAAGATACTTGTTTGTGTCTGGGTAATAATGAAAATTGTGTCTATATATACAGAACTATTTTTAGCTTTATTTTATCACAATAGAAATTTTGTTAAGAAAATTGCTTTCTGTATTTATCTTATTAATTAGCCAACTACAATTTGCCACTCTCTGTGCGAAATCTTGAGGTAATAATTTTTGATATAGCTGAATGTGATATGGATGAAACTTATTTTTCTTAATAATGCGCCTTATGGTAGTCCTCAAAATATTTAAATGGTTACTTAGTTTCCTCTTACTTGTATATGGATTTTCAATAATACTGGTGATTGGACAAAATTTCATTTTCTTCAGTAAGTACTGTAGCAGTTCGATGGTGTTTTTCATAATCCACATTACCGCTTCTTTCTCTATTCTTGTTTTAAGACATACTGTATATTATCAAAGTCAAAGTCCCCATATATGCCAATATATATTTTAATACCTAAATTATTACTTCAGATTTTGATTTTTTAACCACAAAAATGCAGGAATATGATTTATTTTACGATTCTGGTAAGCTCCGTTAACATTCTGTTTTAAATGCCAATTAAACTTCAAAAAGTACAAGGGCAAATAAATGTTTATACAATATTGCACAAAAGCGTTTTCGAGGCAAGTAAACTCAAATCTAAAGTTATTTTTGTCGTATTCTTTCCTATAGTAGTTTTAAGACACACTGTGTATTACCAAAGTTAATATCCCCATATATGCCAATCCGTATTTAAATACCTAGATAATATTTCTGATTTTGGGTTTTAAATCCCAAAATCATAGGACTAAGAAACATTGGACAACTCTAAAGCAAACTGTGTAGAACTGTTTTGTATTAAATGCCTTTTAAACAATAAAAAGTGCGAGTGCAAATTGATTTTTATAAAATATTGGTCTAAAGCGTTTTCGAGGCCAATTAAACTCAAATCTGACTTTTTTTTTGCGTAATTTTCCCTATACTTGTTTTAAGACACACTGTATATTATCAAAGTCAAAGTCCCCATATATGCCAATACATATTTTAATACTTACTTCAGATTTGGATTTTTTAACCCCAAAAACGCAGGAATATGATATATTATACCATTTTGGTAATCTCCGATAACATTTTGTATTAAATGCCATTTAAACTTTAAAAGTACGAAGGCAAATAAATGTTTATAAAATATTGCAAAAAAAAATCGGTTTTGAGGCCAGAGAACTCAAATCTAAAGTTATTTCTGTCGAAATCTTTCCTATAGTATTTTTAAGACACACTGTATATTATCAAAGTTAATATCCTCATATATGCCAATCCATGTTTAAATACCTAGATAATATTTTAGATTTCGTGTTTGAAATCCCAAAATCATAGTACTAAGATTCATTGGACGACTCTAAAGCAAACTGTGTAGAAATTGTTGGTATTAAATGCCTTTTAAACAATAAAAAGTGCGAGTGCAAATGGATTTTTATAACATATTGGTCTAAAGCGTTTTCAAGGCCAATTAAACTCAAATCTGACATTTTTTTGCGTAATTTTCCCTATACTTGTTTTAAGACACATTGTATATTATAAAAGTCAAAGTCCCCATATATGCCAATACATATTTTAATACCTAGATAATATTTTAGATTTCGTGTTTGAAATCCCAAAATCATAGTACTAAGATTCATTGGACGACTCTAAAGCAAACTGTGTAGAAATTGTTTGTATTAAATGCCGTTTATACAATAAAAAGTGCGACTGCAAATTGGTTTTTATAAAATATTGGTCTAAAGCGTTTTCGAGGCCAATTAAACCCAAATCTGACATTTTTTTGCGTAATTTTCCCTATACTTGTTTTAAGACACACTGTATATTATCAAAGTCAAAGTCTCCATATATGCTAATACATATTTTAATACTTACTTCAGATTTGGATTTTTTAACCCCAAAAACACAGGAATATGATATATTGCACCATTCTGGTAATCTTCGATAACATTTTGTTATAAATGCCATTTAAACTTTATAAAGTACGAAGGCAAATAAATATTTATAAAATATTGCAAAAAAAAAATCAGTTTTAAGGCCAGAGAACTCAAATCTAAAGTTATTTTTGTCGAAATCTTTCCTATAGTATTTTTAAGACACACTGTATATTATCAAAGTTAATGTCCTCATTTATGCCAATCCATGTTTAAATACCTAGATAATATTTTAGATTTCGTGTTTGAAATCCCAAAATCATAGTACTAAGATTCATTGGACGACTCTAAAGCAAACTGTGTAGAAATTGTTGGTATTAAATGCCTTTTAAACAATAAAAAGTGCGAGTGCAAATGGATTTTTATAAAATATTGGTCTAAAGCGTTTTCGAGGCCAATTAAACGCAAATCTGACATTTTTTTGCGTAAGGTTTCCTATACTTGTTTTAAGACACACTGTATATTATCAAAGTCAAAGTCCCCATATATGCCAATACATATTTTAATACTTACTTCAGATTTGGATTTTTTAACCCCAAAAACGCAGGAATATGATATATTATACCATTCTGATAATCTTCGATAACATTTTGTTATAAATGCCATTTAAACTTTAAAAGTACGAAGGCAAATAAATGTTTATAAAATATTGCAAAAAAAAAATCGTTTTTGAGGCCAGAGAACTCAAATCTAAAGTTATTTCTGTCGAAATCTTTCCTATAGTATTTTTAAGACACACTGTATATTATCAAAGTTAATGTCCTCATATATGCCAATCCATGTTTAAATACCTAGATAATATTTTAGATTTCGTGTTTGAAATCCCAAAATCATAGTACTAAGATTCATTGAACGACTCTAAAGCAAACTGTGTAGAAATTGTTGGTATTAAATGCCTTTTAAACAATAAAAAGTGCGAGTGCAAATTGATTTTTATAAAATATTGGTCTAAAGCGTTTTCGAGGCCAATTAAACTCAAATCTGACATTTTTTTGCGTAATTTTCCCTATACTTGTTTTAAGACACACTGTATATTATCAAAGTCAAAGTCCCCATATATGCCAATACATATTTTAATACTTACTTCAGATTTGGATTTTTTAACCCCAAAAACGCAGGAATATGATATATTTTACCATTTTGGTAATCTCCGATAACATTTTGTATTAAATGCCATTTAAACTTTATAAAGTACGAAGGCAAATAAATATTTATAAAATATTGCAAAAAAAAAATCGGTTTTGAGGCTAGAGAACTCAAATCTAAAGTTATTTCTGTCCAAATCTTTCCTATAGTATTTTTAAGACACACTGTATATTATCAAAGTTAATGTCCTCATATATGCCAATCCATGTTTAAATACCTAGATAATATTTTAGATTTCGTGTTTGAAATCCCAAAATCATAGTACTAAGATTCATTGGACGACTCTAAAGCAAACTTTGTAGAAATTGTTTGTATTAAATGCCTTTTAAACAATAAAAAGTGCGACTGCAAATGGATTTTTATAAAATATTGGTCTAAAGCGTTTTCGAGGCCAATTAAACTCAAATCTGACATTTTTTTGCGTAATTTTCCCTATACTTGTTTTAAGACACACTGTATATTATCAAAGTCAAAGTCCCCATATATGCCAATACATATTTTAATACTTACTTCAGATTTGGATTTTTTAATCCCAAAAACGCAGGAATATGATATATTATACCATTTTGGTAATCTCCGATAACATTTTGTTTTAAATGCCATTTAAACTTTAAAAGTACGAAGGCAAATAAATGTTTATAAAATATTGCAAAAAAGCGGTTTTGAGGCCAGAGAACTCAAATCTTAAGTTATTTCTGTCGAAATATTTCATATAGTATTTTTAAGACACACTGTATATTATCAAAGTTAATGTCCTCATATATGCCAATCCATGTTTAAATACCAAGATAATATTTTAGATTTCGTGTTTGAAATCCCAAAATCATAGTACTAAGATTCATTGGACGACTCTAAAGCAAACTGTGTAGAAATTGTTGGTATTAAATGCCTTTTAAACAATAAAAAGTGCGAGTGCAAATGGATTTTTATAAAATATTGGTCTAAAGCGTTTTCGAGGCCAATTAAACTCAAATCTGACATTTTTTGCGTAATTTTCCCCATACTTGTTTTAAGACACAGTGTATATTATCAAAGTCAAAGTCCCCATATGTGCCAATACATATTTTAATACTTACTTCAGATTTGGATTTTTTAACCCCAAAAACGCAGGAATGTGGTATATTATACCATTCTCGTAATCTTCGATAACATTTTGTTATAAATGGCCTTTAAACTTTATAAAGTACGAAGGCAAATAAATATTTATAAAATATTGCAAAAAAAATCGGTTTGGAGGCCAGAGAACTCAAATCTAAAGTTATTTCTGTCGAAATCTTTCCTATAGTATTCTTAAGACACACTGTATATTATCAAAGTTAATGTCCTCATATATGCCAATCCATGTTTAAATACCAAGATAATATTTTAGATTTCGTGTTTGAAATCCCAAAATCATAGTACTAAGATTCATTGGACGACTCTAAAGCAAACTGTGTAGAAATTGTTGGTATTAAATGCCTTTTAAACAATAAAAAGTGCGAGTGCAAATGGATTTTTATAAAATATTGGTCTAAAGCGTTTTCGAGGCCAATTAAACTCAAATCTGACATTTTTTGCGTAATTTTCCCCATACTTGTTTTAAGACACAGTGTATATTATCAAAGTCAAAGTCCCCATATGTGCCAATACATATTTTAATACTTACTTCAGATTTGGATTTTTTAACCCCAAAAACGCAGGAATGTGGTATATTATACCATTCTCGTAATCTTCGATAACATTTTGTTATAAATGGCCTTTAAACTTTATAAAGTACGAAGGCAAATAAATATTTATAAAATATTGCAAAAAAAAATCGGTTTGGAGGCCAGAGAACTCAAATCTAAAGTTATTTCTGTCGAAATCTTTCCTATAGTATTCTTAAGACACACTGTATATTATCAAAGTTAATGTCCTCATATAGGAAAATCCATGTTTAAATACCTAGATAATATTTTAGATTTCGTGTTTGAAATCCCAAAATCATAGTACTAAGATTCATTGGACGACTCTCAAGCAAACTGTGTAGAAATTGTTGGTATTAAATGCCTTTTAAACAATAAAAAGTGCGAGTGCAAATGGATTTTTATAAAATATTGGTCTAAAGCGTTTTCGAGGCCAATTAAACTCAAATCTGACATTTTTTTGCGTAATTTTCCCTATACTTGTTTTAAGACACACTGTATATTATCAAAGTTAATGTCCTCATATATGCCAATCCATATTTAAATACCTAGATAATATTTTAGATTTCGTGTTTGAAATCCCAAAATCATAGTACTAAGATTCATTGGACGACTCTAAAGCAAACTGTGTAGAAATTGTTTGTATTAAATGCCGTTTATACAATAAAAAGTGCGACTGCAAATTGATTTTTATAAAATATTGGTCTAAAGCGTTTTCGAGGCCAATTAAACCCAAATCTGACATTTTTTTGCGTAATTTTCCCTATACTTGTTTTAAGACACACTGTATATTATCAAAGTCAAAGTCTCCATATATGCTAATACATATTTTAATACTTACTTCAGATTTGGATTTTTTAACCCCAAAAACACAGGAATATGATATATTGTACCATTCTGGTAATCTTCGATAACATTTTGTTATAAATGCCATTTAAACTTTATAAAGTACGAAGGCAAATAAATATTTATAAAATATTGCAAAAAAAAATCAGTTTTAAAGCCAGAGAACTCAAATCTAAAGTTATTTTTGTCGAAATCTTTCCTATAGTATTTTTAAGACACACTGTATATTATCAAAGTTAATGTCCTCGTTTATGCCAATCCATGTTTAAATACCTAGATAATATTTTAGATTTCGTGTTTGAAATCCCAAAATCATAGTACTAAGATTCATTGGACGACTCTAAAGCAAACTGTGTAGAAATTGTTGGTATTAAATGCCTTTTAAACAATAAAAAGTGCGAGTGCAAATGGATTTTTATAAAATATTGGTCTAAAGCGTTTTCGAGGCCAATTAAACGCAAATCTGACATTTTTTTGCGTAAGGTTTCCTATACTTGTTTTAAGACACACTGTATATTATCAAAGTCAAAGTCCCCATATATGCCAATACATATTTTAATACTTACTTCAGATTTGGATTTTTTAACCCCAAAAACGCAGGAATATGATATATTATACCATTCTGATAATCTTCGATAACATTTTGTTATAAATGCCATTTAAACTTTAAAAGTACGAAGGCAAATAAATGTTTATAAAATATTGCAAAAAAAAAATCGTTTTTGAGGCCAGAGAACTCAAATCTAAAGTTATTTCTGTCGAAATCTTTCCTATAGTATTTTTAAAACACACTGTATATTATCAAAGTTAATGTCCTCATATATGCCAATCCATGTTTAAATACCTAGATAATATTTTAGATTTCGTGTTTGAAATCCCAAAATCATAGTACTAAGATTCATTGGACGACTCTAAAGCAAACTGTGTAGAAATTGTTGGTATTAAATGCCTTTTAAACAATAAAAAGTGCGAGTGCAAATTGATTTTTATAAAATATTGGTCTAAAGCGTTTTCGAGGCCAATTAAACTCAAATCTGACATTTTTTTGCGTAATTTTCCCTATACTTGTTTTAAGACACACTGTATATTATCAAAGTCAAAGTCCCCATATATGCCAATACATATTTTAATACTTACTTCAGATTTGGATTTTTTAACCCCAAAAACGCAGGAATATGATATATTATATCATTTTGGTAATCTCCGATAACATCTTGTTTTAAATGCCATTTAAACTTTAAAAAGTACAAATGCAAATAAATGTTTATGAAATATTGCAAAAAAAGCGGTTTTGAGGCCAGAAAACTCAAATTTTAAATTATTTCTGTCGAAATCTTTCCTATAGTATTTTTAAGACACACTGTATATTATCAAAGTTAATGTCCTCATATATGCCAATCCATGTTTAAATACCTAGATAATATTTTAGATTTCGTGTTTGAAATCCCAAAATCATAGTACTAAGATTCATTGGACGACTCTAAAGCAAACTGTGTAAAAATTGTTTGTATTAAATGCCTTTTAAACAATAAAAAGTGGATTTTTATAAAATATTGTTCTAAAGCGTTTTCGAGGCCAATTAAACTCAAATCTGACATTTTTTTGCGTAATTTTCCCTATACTTGTTTTAAGACACACTGTATATTATCAAAGTCAAAGTCCCCATATATGCCAAAACATATTTTAATACCTATATATTATTCAGATTTGGATTTTTTAAACCCAAAAAGGCAGGAATATGATATATTATACCATTCTGGTAATCTTCGATAACATTTTGTTTAAACTTTATAAATACCTTTTAAACAGTAAGAAGTGCGATTGCAAATGGATTTTTATAAAATATTGCAATAAAGCACTTTCCAGGTCAGTAAACACAAATCTGACATTATTTTTTGCTTAATTTTCTCTATAGTCGTATTAAGACTCACTGTATCTTATTAAAGTCATTGCCCCCATATATGGCCTTCCATATTTAAATACCTATATATTACTTTAGATTCGGATTTTTCGACCTCAATATCGCAGGATTACGATACATTGTACGATTTTAGTAAATTCTATTTTAAATGCCATTTAAACTACAAAAAGTACTACCGCAAATGAATTTTAATTAATTTATGCAAAAAAGCGTTTTTGAGGGCAGTGAACTTAAAATCGACATTTTGTTTCATAATCGTTTTAAGATACACTGTATATTATAATCAGTCAATATTTTCATATATACCAATCAATATTTAAATACCTCACTTCAAATACGAAGTTTAAAAAAAAGTTGTATAAATAAATTTTTTATTTATTGTCCTCAAAAACGCCGAACAGCATAATGTCCTTAAAACAACCTATCTATATGTAATCTTATGAGGACAGTCTCCAAACATGCCATAATACATAAAATCTTATGAGGACCGACCTCATAAGCACCAAATGTCCTCGAATCTGCCATTAGTTACTACTTTTCGTCCTCAAAACTGCCTTTTGACATATATATATATATATATATATATACATTTGATAAATAAATACATTAAACCTTGCTCAGACTCCCTGCAGTATAACAGTAAGGCTTTAAAGTTTGAAATAAGTTATTTAATTTTAAAGTTTTTCTTTGATAATCTGAAGTCCTGGAAATCCTTTACCGATTTCTGAAAATCACTGGAATTCCTTAAAATATCTTAGAAATCTATGGAAATCCCAAAGTATTTTCAGAAATCCCCGGAAATCCCAAAAAGATTTCCAGAAATCACTGGAAATCCCAAAAAGATTTGCAGAAATCACCAGAAATCCCAAAAGATTTCCGGAAATCTCTGGAAATCTTAGGAGATTAGGCGATTTTGGAAATACATGTACATTTTTTTCAGGAGTGAACCACCCCTCGGGCTATGGTTATAGTGGATGCGTGTTCTGACGAACTGGCGTTCAGACGAAAATGTCGGAATTGTTGTTCAGATCAACAATGGTTATTTTGCATGCATATTCTGAAGAACTGATTTTAAGATTCACCAGTTTCTTGTTTTGTTGCGATATATCCATGATGAATGACATGGACGATTATCTGTTTTTAGAAAGTCGTTTAATAAAAATTTGACAGTTTAAGGACAGATTCCACCGTTGTGTTAAACGGAGTTTAAAATGACATTTTTACATTAACAATGTCATTTTAATCTCCGTTTAACACAACGGTGGTTTCGGTCCTTAGTTAATTAAGTAAACCTAAATCCCTATTTAATAATGTACAATACTAATTTATGTAGTAAGGAATATCTGTATACTTAACGATTCATTTCCTTCGCATTTTTTTAATATTTTGTCGAGTTTGATCTCTATTATCGTAACTTTTATCTTTCATGTGCTATAAACCAATAAATTTTTCTACATTTATGTTTGAAATTCACATTTCGCATTTAAATTCGTCCGAAAAACAAACTGATTTGAAAGATCTCTTGTTCTGACGACTTCGTGCGAGTTCTGAAGAACAATTCGTTCGTAATATGACCACATCTGTTCGTCGGACATAAATAAGGCTATGGTTATAGTGGATGCGTATTCTGACGAACAGTTGTGGTTATATTACGAACGAATTGTTCTTCTGAACAACAATTCCGACATTTTCGTCCGAACGCCAGTTTGTCAGAACACGCATCCACTGTAACCATAGCTTAAGTCAGGTTATGGTTATAGTGGATGCGTGTTTGGACGAAATCGTCAGAATATGCACGAAAAAATCAAATACACAGCAATAAACAGATGTTATATTACGAAAGAATTGTTCTTCAGAATCCGCACGAAGACGTCAGAATAAGAGATCTTTCAAATCAGTTTGTTTTTTCGGACGAATTTAAATGCGAAATGTGAATTTCAAACATGGATGTAGAAAAATTAATTAGTTTATAGCACATAAGAGATCAAAGTTACGATAATAGAGATCAATCTCGACAAAATGGGAAAAGATTACGAAGGAAATGAATACAAATCGTTAAGTACATATTCCATACTACATAAATTAGTATTTTTTTATAATATTAAATAGGAATTTCGGTTTAGTTAATTAAAAATGTCAAATTCTTATTAAAGGACTTTCTAAAAACATGTTATTCATATGGATATATCGCAACAAAACAAGAAACTGGTGAAACTTACAATCAGTTCTTCAGAATGTGCATGCAAAATAACCACTGTTGATCTGAATAACAATTCCGACATTTTCGTCCGAACGCCAGTTCGTCAGAACACGCATCCACTATATACATTAAAAGATGAACCTAAATATTAAAATGTTGTTTATTATGTTTTTGATTCCTTATAATTCTGGAATTGGCCTTAATATATTCGAATAGATTTTATAATTATAATGTCAAAATGACATTCAAATCCTATCCTAGATATTTAGACCAATAAGCACTTACGATTTATAATTACGACAGCTTACGACAAAAATTAAAATCACGAATAGCAAAATCGTCTAGCATTAGAGAATACCATAATCGCATGCTTCTCGTTTTGGTGATCGAACTTTGTTGAGAAGTTCGCTTAGCGCTTTCGTTACTATGCGTTTTAGGCTGAAAGTCGAGAATAGCCCCCTCTGACTTGTTCTAGATTAACAAACTTCTCATTAATAAACTTTCAACATGTTGTTTTTGGAATTTTAGTTCTTTTTATAATCTTCAAAATGATGTGTCATAAATATTTTCTAAAACGGGAATTTTTAAATATGCCTATTATTTTTAGCATAACTTTTTTCTCTAGCTTCTGGAGCAATGTTGGTGGAACAACTTGAATTTTCTGATCTAGTATGTGCAAATTATAAATATAAAACTCTTCTAGACTGTCTTTCACTATTTTTAGTAGGAAGTAAATTTTCCCCAAAAAGAATTATAAAATATTTACAATATAATCATTCTGTAAGTATAATAATTATTCATTTCATTGCTAATTGTCAAGGAGAATACAATATAGTATTAATTTTTTAAATTTAATCTCTAAGTTTAAAATGTATGAATAATTTGTATTATGTATTGTATTACATAATATTATGGATGAGTTCAATAATTTTTTTTCTACCATAGCTGACACAATCACAAAAAATATAGAAGACCCGAACATTACTCCACTAGAATATCTAAATAAACAGGAAAAACCGTCTTTTTCTATCTTTCTCTCTCCAGTACTGGAGGATGATATGAGACAGGCAATACAAAAACTTAAAACTTCTGCATGCTTGGATTATTATGGCCTTAACAGTCGTATGATCAAAGCGGCGCAGGAATTTTTAATCAAACCTCTTACCATTCTGTTTAGTAAATGTGTCGAAGAGGGTAACTGGCCAGAACAACTTAGAATCTCAAAGTTGCTGCCAATACATAAGAAAGGTGATATCGACTGCCCAGGAAATTATCGACCTATTGCTATCATACCAATTGTATCAAAAATATTTGAAATAATACTAAAAGAAAAATTGATCTCTTATCTTGAAAATAAACTACTACTAACAGCCAATCAATATGGATTTAGGAAAAACAAATCCACTATAAAGGCTCTTACAGATCTCGTTGAGGATATTGTCGAGGGATTAGATGACAGACACAGTACTACGGCTACCATGTGCGATCTGACGAAAGCCTTTGACTGTGTCAATATCGAGCTCTTGTTATACAAACTTGAATTCTATGGTATAAGGGGAAAATTTCAACTCCTATTAAAATCGTATTTAACGAATAGAAGGCAGTTTGTTAGTTATGCAAATGGCGAGTCTAGCATTTTAACTATAAATGTTGGTGTACCTCAGGGATCTGTTTTAGGTCCCATTTTATTTCTTTTGTATATAAATGATTTACCAATAGCATTTGATTCAGGTTCAGTCTTCATGTTTGCGGATGATACCACGATTACTTCAAGAGTTGGAAAATTTTACAAAGACGAACATATTTTAAAAGCCAAGCAGTGGTTTTCTTCAAATAAACTCCAACTTAATGAATCAAAAACCACACAGATTACATTTACTTCTGACAAATTCATAAATGTATCTGAACCGGTGAAGTTATTGGGACTTACCCTAGATACAAACCTGAATTGGATGGCACATGTAAATGACCTTTGTAGAAAATTGTCTACGCAGGTATTTGTATTACGACGACTCCAACCATTTTTAGATAGCCACACTCTAAGGACTGTATATTTTGCTCTTATCCATAGTAAACTAACTTACGGTATAACTATTTGGGGTAACGCAAATGTACAGAGGTTATTTAGTATGCAAAAAAGTGCAATTCGGATAATTGACGGTTCTGTATATGGTGAACATTGTCAACCGCTTTTTAAGAAATACAAGATTCTTCCTCTACCTTGCCTATACATTTTTGAGGCTTTGTTATGGATTCATAAAAACTATTCTGAAATCTATACTCATTCAGATTATCACGACTACAATACTAGGAACAGAGAGAATCTTGTAAATCAACTATCACGAATTAATATTACGCGAAATAACAAAATAGATCTAAATCTGTATAACCACTTTGTCAAATGTAGTGTAATTCCAGTCAAAATCATGACAATAAACTCATTCCATAAAGCTGCAAAGGAATTCTTGTTAGAGCACTGTTTTTATTCAGTAGAAGACTATCTTCTGTTTAGTCAAAACTGAACACATCAATTTTAACTGTGTACATAAGTCTTGTTTTATTTTAACTTGTTTTCATTTTAACTGGTACGTTGTTATTTTAACTGTGTGTATATTTATGTTTCTATTTTATTATTATAAACATGTTTGTAACGGATTATGATTATCAAGATTATATTATATTTTATTTTGTAACAGAATGTAAAATTGTGACATCAAATGTACTATTGTATGTAATTGTCAATAAATGCATCTATCTATCTATCTATTATTATTATAATTATTATTATTATTATTATTATTATTATTATTATTATTATTATTATTATTATTATTTTTGTTGTAAATTCCAGACCAGGCTATCTCGTATCTCCGACAACACGAGACCTGACTGGCAAAAATACTCACAACTTCTCCCCGCTACCTGCAGAGTAAGAAATTATGAGTTCCGATTCTCGTGAGTTCTGAGCAACCTGAGTGAGCCCAGGATGACAGCCTTCTGCATTTCGGCGGCTATGTTTTCGGGTCTATTATGGCACGCCACCATTAATCTTAAATTAGGAACCAGATTATTTGTGATACCACCCAAGCAGCCAATTATCAACACGACAATTTTTACTGAAAGCTCTGGGTACAGTCTGCGGAGGTCGAATAACAAAGGTTGATATTTTGTCTTTTTTTCCTCTTCCTTGATGTTTATGTTGGACTCTGCTGGTGCCGAAAACTCAATTACGCTCATGGTTTTTAGTTGGTGATCAATAAGCACCATATCGGGCTTGTTAGCCTGAATTCGATGGAGGGTTGGGAACGGGTAATTCCAATATATCCTGGCTCTTTCATTTTCGACAACAGACTCCATATCCATTTGAGCGTATGGTAGTAGCGGTGCCTCATCTATACCGTAGAAGTGCCTCAGGTGATAGTATAGCACTTTTAAAGCCGCATCATGGCGATGGATATAATTAGTGCTAGCATAGGTCTGGCAAGCTGATAGAAGGTGCATAACAGTTTCGGGTGCTCTATGACAAGCTCTGCAACTTACATCTATCAAATTTATACCCATCACTTCTCTACGATATACTAAAGTGTTATAAACACCATCTTGCACCGCCACAATAAATCCTTCCGTTTCGGACTAGACCTTAAGAAAGCAAAGGTTAGTTTCTTGGACAGCCTGCGATCCTCAATGTTCTTGTAGAAGATGCTATGCATGGGCTTATCCATATGAATGCGAAGGTTAGTGTCACATTCAGCTTGCTTTATATGGGACTTAAGTCGAGTAGGTTCAAGCTCTGTTATGGAGTTTCGATTTGCTCGTCCTGGATCAAAAGCGAGTTCTAGATGTTCAGAAGCTCGACGAGCTGCTCTAAATAGAAATGATCCCACTCCTTGCTCCTCATGGCTTTTAACTATTTGGAGAAGCGGGTCCTGGCTCCTAATAACCTTACAGGCCGCACTTAGTACCATTCTATCGTGCATACACTCCAAACTTAATAGCCCTCGGCCTCCCAGATGACGGGGAACATTATTATTATTATTATTATTATTATTATTATTATTATTATTATTATTATTATTATTATTATTTATTATTATTATTATTATTATTATTATTATTATTATTATTATTATTATTATTATTATTATTATTATTAATATTATTATTATTACTATTATTATTATTATTATTATTATTATTATTATTATTAATAATAATATTTTTTTTCTGAGGTGAAATCCTTTATGGACCGTCATGTGCCCGAGTTGATCAACGGCAGCATGGTGTGAGGGGATCCTATGTGGTAGGTGCAAACATAGTGTACCCTCTAAAACACCTCTTTCCTTCAACCTTGTGGACCGGAATCTCCTTGGTTGAGGTTACGTCAGTCCCCAGAGCTTGTCTTATTGAATATTATTCGGCTGTATTTCTCTATCTTCCATTTCTTTTGTTGCCATTACTTCAATTATATATTCCTGTATTGCGTTCCATAACCTGGGACTTCAATCATTGTTTCTATAATGGTTTTCTGGCTAATTTCCTGGTCAATATCAATTATTAAGACCCTTCTTTTATTTTCCCACCTTGGACACCGGAAAACTACGTGCTCGGGGGTTTCATTCTCTCTACAGTGCCTGCACTCTCCGCTAGGCCTTATATTCATCCTTTGGAGATATTTTGCGAAATTTCCGTGGCCGGAAAGAAACTGCGTTAGATAGTAGTTCGTTTTCCTGTGTTCGCATTTAACCCACTTCTTTACATCTTTTATTATCAGTTTTGTCCAATCTCCTTTACCTACTTGTTGCCGCCATTGTTCTTGCCATATCTCCAAAGTTTCCGCTCTTTCTTCTTCCCTGGCTCGTTTGTTCTTGCTGTCGTCTCTTAAATGTAACCTGAACCTTTCCTCCACTAGTAGGTTAATAGGGGGGATTCCTGCTATTACCTGCGTCGCTACTGCCGAGATTGTTCGGTACCCGCTGACTACTCTTATACGTGCTCTTCTTTGCACAGCAATTAGCATATTTCTGTATTTGGCTTTTTCTATTACGTCTTTCCATACTGGGGCCGCGTAGAGTAGTACAGATTGTACCACCCCGTAGAGTGCTATTCGTTTCTTACTTCCTGGGCCGCCAACATTTGGCATTAGTTTAGAGAGGGCCGTTAGCTTTGATTCAGCTTTTTCTACGATGTCTTTTATATGCTTTCCGAATCCCATCCTGTCGTCTAGAGTGACTCCTAGATACTTTACCTGTCTGGTATGGTCAATTTCTGTTCCAGATATTCTTACCTTAATCTCTTCTCTTTTGCTTGGGCCTTTTAAGATTATTACCTCAGATTTTTGTGGAGCTAGTTGTAGCTTATTTGCTTCTATCCATCTCTCTATCCTATATAGTGATTCGTTAGTTTTATAAACCAACTCTTCCCTGTCTGCAGCTTCCGTAATAACCGCAAGATCATCAGCAAAAGCCACTGTTGTTACCCCTTCCATTAGCTGTATCCTAAGAATGCCATCATATAGTACATTCCACCGTGGGTCCTAATACAGATCCCTGTGGTACTCCTGTGCTTAGTTCGATGTACTCGTTTTCAACCCTTATGTATCTGTGACTTAAATAACTGTCTATTACATTTATCAGGTATCTTGCTATTCCTTTTTCTTCCAACTTATCCATAATTTTTTCCCAGGATGCCATATTAAAAGCATTTTTGATATCTACGGTCACGACTATTACCCATTTCTTATTCGATTCCATTGCGCTTTGTTATATATGTTACTATCGGCGTTTATGTTATTTTAACACAGATTTTAGTATAAATAAAAGTCACTAATTTGAGGAACTATTTATTCTTTTTAGTCTCGAGTCTCGACACATACTGGTTGGAAATAAAAACTGAAAAACATTTTATATGAATTATACAGGGTGTACCTAACACCTCTTCCCTTAAAAAAATTAACAAACATTTTAACTTCTCCAAAATCTTATTCTAATCCTATAACTAAGCGATCCGGTGGTTTCAACCCACTTCGCCGTCTTAAATTTCTATTAACCCCACTTTGAGCTACCACTGGTTCACTAACACTTACATTTTCATTTACCAAAGCCTTCTCTTTACATATCTCTGAGCGTGGGAGAATCGAAACGTCACTTTTATCCAGTGAATAATAATTAGGTTTTAATTGATTTGCGTGACGTTTCCATTCCATTCCACTATCAGTTTTTATAATGTACGTCCTTCTACCTAAAATTTCCTTAATGCTTCCGGCACACCACTGTGTTTTGCTTGCCCTAAAATCCCGAGCCCAAACACGGTCATTTTTCTTAAAATAAACCTTCCTGTTGGAGCTGTAGTACTTTTGTTGGTAATTTTGCTTACTTTCCACAAACGAACTAACCGAAGGTAATAAAAAATCGAATTTGGTTCTGATTTTACGATTTAAAAGTAATTTTGATGGCTTTTCACCCGTGGTGGTGTGTGGAGTATTACGGTGATGAAATAAAAATCTTTGTATAATTAAATGTATGTCACAAGTAGAATTTTCATGACGGGCCTTTAAAATAGCATTTTTCATAATTTTCACTGCACTCTCCGCTAAACCATTGGTGGTAGGATGGTAAGGCGCACTAGTCAAATGTTTTATACCGCAACAAGATAAAAATTTTTGGAACTCATCAGAAGTGAAAGTTGTGGCATTATCTGTGGTAATTTCTAATGGTAACCCGAATCTTGCAAAAAGCTCTCGAAAAAATTTTATGGTGGAAGTAGCTGTCAAATTAAAAATTTCATAACATTCAATCCATTTTGATGTGGCATCTTGTATGACTAAAAAATTTTTATTGAATAAGGGTCCGAAGAAATCAGCGTGCAACCGAGTCCACGGTTCCTTAGGCCAGTCCCATACAGTCAATGACATTTTAGATGGATTACTAGCATACGCAGCACAAGATTGACAGTTTTTTGATAGGTTCTCTATTTGAGCATCTATCGATGGCCACCACACATAAGACCGTGCTAATGATTTCATTTTAACTATGCCCATATGTGTGCTATGTAATTCATCCAAAATGTACTTTTTAATTTTTTCTGGTACTATTAGTCTGTAACCCCACATCAAACAATTTTGTTCTATGGTAATTTCATTTTTCCTAATAAAAAAACTCCTAAATTCTTCTGAAGGACACTTAATAGGCCAACCATTTTCAACAAAAAAAAATATTTTACTAAGGACAGGATCCTTAGCTGTTTCCTTTTTTATTATACTACAATCTATTGAAAAGATTGATTCAGAAAAAAAATGTAAATATGAAATATTCGAATTTATATTGAAATTTAAAAATTCATCATTCTCATTTATTTGTTCAACTGGCAATCGTGATAAACAGTCAGCGACATTTTTTTCTGAAGTGACATATTTAATTTCATAATCAAAACTTGATAAAATGTGGTCCCACCTTTGTAATCTATTGGCTGCGAAAATCGGAAGTCCCTTTTTTTCTCCAAAAATGGTAAGTAAGGGTCTGTGGTCCGTTACTAATAAAAATTTTTGATTGCAAAGGTATTGAAAAATTTTTTTTAAACCAAATATTATAGCAGCAGCCTCTTTCTCGATTTGCGAATAAGACAGTTCAGCATTATTTAGGAGGCGTGAGGCAAAAGCGATGGGTTTTTCGGAACCGTCATCGTAAACATGACTTAAAGTGGCTCCTAACGCAAACTGAGAAGCATCAACTGTCAATTTAATTTTTTTTGCTGGATCGAAATGATCAAGAACAGAGGGAGACAATAATATATTCTTAGCTTTTTCAAAACTATTACTACATTCCGCTGTCCAAGACCATTTAACATCTTTTTTTAGCAAGTTGTAAAGAGGCTTTAAAATTGCTGAAGCATTGGGTATAAATTTGCAATAATAATTTATCATTCCCAAAAAAGATTTCAATTCTGTAACCGTTTTTGGTATTGGGGCCTTTTTAATTGCCGTTACTCTAACATCTAAGGTATGTAAACCATTTTTGTCTATCTTATGGCCTAAATATTGAACACTTTCTTGAAAAAGAGAACACTTTTCTTTTTTTACTTTTAACCCACATTCTTTTAGCCGCTGAAAAACCTGTTCTAAACGCTCTAAATGTTCTTGATAATTTTTCCCAGTTATCAAAATGTCATCTAGAAAACATACCACCCCTGGAACTGCAAACATTTGTTCCATAATCGATTGAAATATTGATGGAGCACTTGTAACTCCATAAGGGAGTCTTGTATAGGAAAATAAACCTCTGTGAGTCGAGATGGTAACCAATTTTCTAGAATCATCTGTCAATAAAATTTGTTGATACGCTTCTGAGAGGTCTATTTTAGAGAATTTTTTTCCACCTTGTAGTTCTGAGAAAATATATTCTATACGCGGCAAAGGAAATTGTTGAACTTGCAAACAAGGGTTTATGGTAACTTTAAAGTCACCACATATTCGTAATGATCCGTCTGGCTTTAAAATTGGGACAATTGGGGTTCCCCAATTTGAAAATTCTGTTGGGACCAATACCCCAATTTTTACTAATCGATCTAACTCTTTTTCAATCATAGGTTTGAGTGCAAATGGCACCGGTCTTGGTTTAAAAAATTTTGGTACGGTACCCTCTTTTACATTTAAAGCAATTGGAAATTTATTGAAAGTGCCAAATTCTCTGTCAAAAATTTCGTGGTACTTTTTTAATAAATAGGAAATTTTGGTAGATGGACTTACATTTTTATTATTATTATCACATGATACGTATTTAATTTTATTTATACCTAAATTTAACATTTGAAGCCCATTTCTACCTATTAGTGGAGGTCCACCATTTTTAATAACGTAAGTTTTTAGCACAAATGATTTATTTTCAAAAACAATATTGGCGTTGCAATAGCCCAAAGGTTCAATAGTAAAACCTACATAATCTTTTAATGTCAAGTCACTTTTATTTAAAATGATATGTTTAAAATGTTTTAAATAAAGCTTTTCCGAAATTGCAGAATGAGCGAATCCCGAATCTGCTTCAAAATTTAATGGAATTTTTTCTACTAGTAGTTTAATATAAGTAGGTTTTACGTTTCCATGATTGTCAATTAACGTTTCCTGAAATACTCTGATATTAAAAATAGTTTCGTCCACATTATCATAATCATCATTATCAGTAATATTTGTTAAAAAATTTTGAGCTGCTCTTTTATTACATTGGGGTGCCAAATGTCCCTTAATTCCGCAGCGGTGGCAAATACAATTTTTATAAGCGCATTGATTGGAAAAATGGTTTTCACGACCACATACACTACACTTACTTGTTGATAACTGCTGACGGTAACTGGGTTTATCGCCACTTACTCTTTGATTTGTACGGCCCTGCTGGTACACTTTAACACCACTTGAAGATGGCATTTGCTGCTGTTGTACTGAAGTTGACTCGTACCCTCTCCGCATCGGTCTGTGATAATTTACCGGTTCAGATTTCACCACCGCACTTAAGCTATTTCGGGTAGTGTGTTCCTGAATAGCTGATTCTTTAGCTAAAGCTATTTTTACCACTTGTTGTAAATTAACCTTTGTTGCATCTTCTTCAAACAGACGATCCATAATTCTTTCGTCGTTAATGCCCACTACAAACAGGTCACGCATAACCGTATTTAACTCGGTTTGGAAACCACAATTTGAAGCTAAACTTTTGACTCTTGCTTCCCAATCTGATACACCTTCATTTAATAACCGTTTACTATTGTAGAATTTTAAGCGTTCCGCAAAATACGATTTTACGGGCGAAAAATGTTCGATTAAAATTGTAATCAATTCGTCGTAACTTTTAGTATCTGGCAAATTTGGCACACACAAATTTCTAACTAAAATATAACAGTCTTCCGATAGTGTGTTTAACAAAATAGCCTTTTTTTGTTCGGCTTCCGTAATTTTGTTTGCTATAAAAAACTGTTTAAGTCTTTCTGTAAATACTGAAAAATTCGAAGATTTGGGGTCAAAAGTATTTAAACTTCCCAAAAGTCCAATACTTTCTTGTTTGTTAGGCATTTTTTTTTGTTTTTTTAGCACCGGCACCGATTTAATTCACAATCTATATTTTACCGAAAGGTCACCGGCAAAACAAAAACAATACCGATAAAATAATTTCAGTAATTATGAAGAAACACTGCTACGATTGCACTTTTAGTCAATTACGCGTGGATTTTAGATCACTACTCGCCGCCAATTGTTATATATGTTACTATCGGCGTTTATGTTATTTTAACACAGATTTTAGTATAAATAAAAGTCACTAATTTGAGGAACTATTTATTCTTTTTAGTCTCGAGTCTCGACACATACTGGTTGGAAATAAAAACTGAAAAACATTTTATATGAATTATACAGGGTGTACCTAACACGCTTTTTACTACCTTTTCTATCGCTTGAATTGTTGATTTCCCTTTCCTGAATCCAAATTGATTTGCTGAAAATCCTCCCTTATTTTCGATATCTTTTTCTAATCTGTTTTTTAGCATCGTTTCGTATAATTTCCCTAGTGAGCTAAGCAGACATATTGTCCTGTATGACGATGCCTGAAGCAGTGGCTTATCTTTTCCTTTTGGTATCAACACTACCAGGGCTTCTTTCCAGATTTTTGGAAAACTTTGGTCACGTAGTAGTCTATTTAACACTTCTAGTACAATCTGTGGAGCTTTTTCTACCAGTATCTTAACCGCCTCAGGCGGAATTTTGTCTATACCTGGGGCTCTGCTCGATTTGATTGCTTTTGCTGCCTTTGCAGTTCTTCCACCGTAAAAACCGTTACTTCATTTTCAGGGATTCCGATCCATCGGGTACTTTTTTTGTCACTGTTTGGGAAAAGTTGTCTGCACCATTCGATTTTTTGTTCTTTGCTAGGATTGTAGGGAGCCACAAATCTACCTATGCGTTTCACTGCTATCTTATAACCGTTTCCCCATATGTCTTCTTCTAGGTCCTCGCATAGCTTTCTCCATAGTTCCCTTTTTGATTTGTTTATTTCGTTTCTTAATGATTTTTTCATTTTATCATACTCCTCTTTTGCTTCTAGAGACCTTACATTTTCTCTTCCATACTTTTCATTTAGTCTGGTCATATTTCTTCTGATTCGAATGCATTTTGTCCTGTTATTTTCTGTTTTCATTCCACCAATATGGAATTTTTTTTCTCTCTGCATGAATAGAGCCAGTACTCCCCTCCACTGCTTCCTTTACATCCTTAACTAAGTCTCTTACTTTATCGTAGTTCGGTTTAAGTTCGGTTTCCATTTTTTGTGAAAACATCTGCCTGTTAAACATCGCCTTTCTGTTTGTATTATTTTTTACTTTTTTCCTCCACAATTTACCTCGTATAGTATGTGGTTGTGGTATGTTTGGAATTCCCCTGAGAGGACTTGCCACCCCAATATTTTACTAGCTATTCCCGGTGATGCACAGGTTACATCTATATGCGATCGTGTATTTCCTCTTTCAAAGGTAGGATCTCCAGTGTTTAGGAATATAAGGTTTAGCTCAGATGCCCAATCCGCTAGATAACTTCCTCTTCTGTCTGACATGGGTGCACCCCATAATGGGGATTTGGAGTTCAGGTCTCCTGCTATAATTGTATCTTTTCCACAACTCCGCGCATCGTTCATGATAATATCTAATGAGTTTTCAAACATTTCTACCGTAATATTTGGCGATATATAGCAACAATACAAATGAAAAGTTTTAAATTTTAGACTAATGTATCCTTTACCTATTGTGTGTCCCTCAATTCCAATGTTTTTGTTAATTATTTGTACAGCCACCACTTTGTTCTTATCTCTAATGAATTCCGCCCCATCAGATATCCTAATGTTCGGCTCCGAAATTATTATTAAGTCAGCATCTATTTCTAGAGCCAACGCATAGGCTAGGTTATGTGCCACCCTGCCCCTTCCTAGATTAGTCTGCAAACACTTCATTATTGGAGTCTACTCTACTTCTGTAGGTGTTTCTCCGAATAGTTCCCTTCCTATTTTCGTCCCTTATTATTTTTCTAAAGTTCGGACAACTCGTCTGATCTGCCCTATGCCCCTCCGTTTTACAATGAATGCAAAATGGGTTATTGGAACACTCCTTGGCAATATGCCCTGTTTTCCCACATTTTAGACACAGATTAGATCTGTCTTCTCCATTACAGTCTGCCTTTTTATGCCCGAATCCTAGGCATTTGTAGCATCTTTCCACATGTATTCTTTTCCTGACTCCACATGTTACCCATCCTATTTTTATTTTCTTTTTGACAAATTTCTCTGCCAATTCCTTCTTCATACTCACAGTTGCGGACTGATTCCCGTAACTGGTTTGTCTCAAAGATACAACTTTGAAGCTGTCTTCCTCCATATTATTTTCGCTTTTCCTAATCGCATCTCTAAGTTCTTCCTCTGTTATAACTGCATCTATATTGTTTATAAATAGGATGGTGTTATTTTGTTTCTGAAACATCTCCGCTTCTCCCACATTTTTGTTTATAGCCTCTTTTAATTTCATTGCGTTAAGATTTCCTTCAACTTCCAATAAAAGATCTCCCTTTTTTGTCTTTTTTAGTCTCTTGACTTCCACTCCAGTCTCTTCTAGATTAACGTCCCTTTTTACAGTTCGTAATAGGTCAGCGTACGACTTTCCTTGGGATTTTACTATAATTGTCTCAGAGATGTTTTCTGGCTTTTCATTTCTTTCCGTTCTTTTTCGTCTTTTCTTTTTTCCTCTATTAATTATCGTTATCCTAATGCCTTTTAAACCTCTATAACTGTAATCCATACATTTTCTCCAATAGTCAACGTTTGTTTGTCCCAGTATTGCCACTTTAATATTTTTTACCCCTTGCTCCTCAGATAGTTCTTTAAGATTCATGCATAGCTGGTATGCAACTTTTACATCACATATACCACTATTATCCATTTGTATTGGGAGTGCGAAAATAGTATTCTTTACTCCCTTTTTACATTTCTTCGTAGCTACTTCTGTCTGAATCGACATGATTTCTACTTGACCCTCACTTAGGCCGTCCTCTATAAGGGCCACCGCAGCCGGAAACTTCCGTATCAACGGTTCCACTCTCACGTCCTCGGGCGTTGTGTTTGGGTCCACTATAACGGCAAGGTTTTCTTCTATCGTCGCATTTTGTAGGGTACCATCTTCAATTTCGGTTACTTTATATATATCTTCTGCCCATTCCTTATCTATAATACTTGTCAACTTATCGTAGTTATCTTCCTCAGTGCCCAGTACTTTTTCAATTTCCACTTTTATTTCTTGTTTCATATTTATAATTTCTTCTTCTTCCGTCTCTGTTTGTATTCCTATACTCTTGGATGCTTTTATTTCCAACCTTGGTTTTGTATTAACGGGGATTTCATCCCACTCTTCTATTCTCCGCTTCATGCTGTCTAGTAGCCAATTAGATTCTTTTACCCTGGTTTTAATGTCCATTTTGGTATTAGCGTTATACCCAATTATCTGCATTAATTCGGAAGATATTTTAACCAGTTTTTCCATGATGTCCTTTACCTCGTTTATATTATTACCGCCGCTCTCTTCTGTTGCTTTTCTCTTAGTGCTGCCACTAACTATGCTAGTCCTGAATATCTTTTCAAGACTGAGTGAATTAGATTTCTGTCTCTCGAACATCCCAAATCCTTCAGATTTACTTCCAGCTACTTTGCGTCCGGAGCTGGGCGATCTAGATACTTTGTCTTTTCTGTCAGACCTCCTTTTCTGTTGTTCCAGTAATAATTCCAGAGGTACCGGCCTGGTTCCCTACCGAAGTACACTCTGTCTCCATCTCATCATTGCAGTCGTTGGATGACGGTCGGGGAGGGCCTGCTTTCGCACTCTCGTCACCGACCGGAACTGGGGGAGTTCCGAACCCCTGTTCAGTAGTCTATACTGTTTTCATTGTGTCTGCCATATTTTTCAAAAAAAAAGAGTTTGTCCTTGTACTAGCTATTTTCGTCATTAAGAGTCCGGCCAGGTGCCAATTTTGGTTCACGCCGGCTATTTCATTTGACCGGTACCACCCATAAATGGGAAGCATTCCCCTATCCACCACCCGGGGACGCGCTGGATGGGAGATTGGCAACTCCACACCAGATTATTATTATTATTATTATTATTATTATTATTATTATTATTATTATTATTATTATTATTATTATTATTATTATTATTATTATTATTATTATTATTATTATTATTATTATTATTATTATTATTATTATTATTATTATTATTATTATTATTATTATTATTATTATTATTATTATTATTATTATTATTATTATTATTATTATTATTATTATTATTATTATTATTATTATTATTATTATTATTATTATTATTATTATTATTATTATTATTATTATTAATATTATTATTATTATTATTATTAATTTTTTTTTTTTTTTTTTGAAGGTGGAAACCCTTTATGGGCACCATGCGCTTCGCGTCGGTTCTATCTGCGACATGGTAGTGTGGTAGACTCCCGGCCGGCCGGATACTCCACTAAAACCACCTCTCTCAACATTGCACGCTGGAACCATCCATTCCTGGATATCACTTCGGCAGTGCATGGTTATCCTGTTTTTTTTTTCTTTGTTATTGTCTGTCCCTTTCTCTATCGTCTATTTGATTCTTTTTCATTATGTTTTTAATAAATTGGTATATCTTCTCGTATGCCTCTTTGTTTGCCACCATTTTCGATACTATATTCTCCGGCGTCATTTCTCCAAACTCCCTTTGTATGTTCTCTCTTAGTGTTTCCCACTTTTCGCAACTAAAGATTGTATGTTCAGGGGTATCTTCTCCTCCGCAGTATCCGCACAAATCGTCTTCTCTTTTATGCATTCTTTTAAGATACGAGTTATAGTACCCGTGACCTGTCAGAAATCGGATTTTCTGAATTTGCACTTTACCCACTCCTTTATATCTGGAATTAGTCTCTTGGTCCACTGTGCTACTTCCGTCGTTTCTTCCCAAGTCCGTTGCCATCTACCCATTATTTCTTCTCTTACTCTATTTCTAGTTGCAGTAAGATGACCCTCCCCGCTTTCATACAATAGATGTCTCTCTACTGCGAGCAAATCTATTGGAATTACACCAGATATTACATTTGCTGCTTCCTTAGATATAGTGCGATAGGCCGATGCTACTCTAATTAGCATTTGTCTCTGGAGACTAAACATCATATCCCTATATTTCTTTTTTTCTAGGACTGTATACCATATGGGTGCTCCATATAGTGCAATCGATTCCACTACCCCATACAACATCCTTCTTTTCAGACTTCCTGGTCCTCCTATGTTTGGCGTGATTCTCTTTATTGCACTCACTGATTTCTGTGCCCTTTCTACCGTTTGTTTAATATGTTGGTTAAATAACATTTTATCATCTAGCCAAACTCCAAGATATTTTATGCTCTTTTGAGGAGTTATTTTGCTTCCCTCTAACCCAAAACTTACTCCGTCTTTTTTTCTTGCCCCTTTCATCAGTACCGCTTCAGTTTTTTCCGGTGCCAGTTTTAATCTGTTTTCCTCCATCCATATTGAAATCCTCAGTAAAGATAAGTTGGCTATATATATATATATATATATATATATATATATATATATATATATATATACGTAGCCAAATACAAAAGCGAGGCCCGATGTAGTCAACACACCACCCGAGGCCCTCCTGAAGGAGTGATTTTTTGAATATATATTTTAATGTTTTAGAATGTACTAATAATGTTAAATTATAACGCCACAAGAGGGGTAATATATTTCTAAAATTTAAACATACATGTTTGCAACGTGCATGCGAGTCCCTTAACAATGTTTAACTGACATGAGAGGCCTTCTGTTTATAAATTACTTTTTCAATATACATACGAGTCCCTGCGACGTTGTCAAGATGGGCCCATGAAATTTGCCCTTCAAAAGGTTTGACTCGAAGAATTTTTACAGATCTTTACAACAAATCTCTTTTCTATGAGTTCGCGCGTATAGTGGTATAATAGGTTTGTTCCAACACGTGCGAAAACGGTAATATTACGATACAAAGTATGCGGTCTGTACAAAAATTGTTTACAGCGTTTGACTTGTTCCGAAATATTATCGATTCCACTTTGTGCGTTTTTAGAATAATCTATTTTACGGAGAGAAAAATGTTATGTAGAGAAGTTGTAGGTATTATAGAGATGCCTATAAAAGGAGATATATTATATCTTTATTTGTTTGTTTTGTTGTATTCTAAATAAAAAAAAAAGCTTGGCGAGGGTATTAATTTAAACTATATCATCCGTTTAAAACACTAAATCTCTGACTTTAATTATTGTTTTTGCCCTCTAACATAAAACATTAACAATAGTAATACAGACAAAACAAAACTATAATTTTAATCGTGAATCTGTCTCGCTCAACGCTGGGTTCCAATGATTTAATTACGCCAATTTGACATCAGCACAGATTTTGCCAAAATGAGGAATACAGATTTTTATTTTTACAGAGGGTGAGAGGAATAATTTATATTGCCAATTATCTTTGTCTAGAAGATTAAGTGAAAATATAGACATTTAAAATTTTAAAACATATTTTTTTTAATTTTAAGTTAAAGCAAAAATATAAAATTATTCAAAGAAATGTTTCTAAAGTTAGCTTTAGAAAAATTTACGCTTGTCGGAGCATTAAATTATTTTTCTTTTTAAGTTTTATTTTGAATTTAATTCAGAATCGTTCGTAGTTATTACGGACATGGGACATGAATCGTATCTTTATATTTGTCGATCATGGCCTACTTCAGAAACATTTTTTTTAGATAACTTTTTTTGTAAATAAAGTTCTGTGTTCCGCTGGAACCACTGTTTCAAAATTTGTTTTAGTTTTTATGGAAAACAAAGCAAACATTTTAATATCACTTTTTTTAAGCTTTTAAGAATTTGTATTCCTACTTTCTTTTTATCAGTTTGAAAGAGCTCACCTGCTAAGCGATTCCGGTCTAATACCTGGACCGGTTAATATCAGTTCTAAAGGCCATCTAGGCCCGCAGCTTTTGATATAACATTCTTTCCCAATTTACGTCATTTTGACGAAAAAAATATATATACAGGGTGAGTCGGGAGGAGCGCACCAAACTCTAGGAGTATATTATACACGTGAAAATAATTTAAAAAACTCATGTGTTCTTATCCGATTTTCATTTGTTTTCAAGTTATGGCGTAATAAAAAATGTTCATCTAGCCTTCCACTTCTGAATTTTAACATTATCAGAGTATGCCATATGTTCAAGGCTCAAAGGCATTTGATAATTCTGACGGTTTGATGAACTGTCAGTGTACAGTGAACAGTAACTGAACGTTTAATTTCGAATTTATGTAATTGTTAGTGTTGCAAAATGCCAGATACTTATTCAAATTTAGAATAAGAGAATTTTTATGTGTAAATTTGTTTATTTGTTAATATGCTATAACTTGAAAACAAATGAAAATCGGATAAGAACATGAGTTTTTTTACATTATTTTCACGTGTATAATATACTCCTAGAGCTTGGTGCGCTCCTCCTGACTCACCCTGTATAAACAACGTATTCTTGTATCTATAACAATTTATGATATAGGGTGTTCACCAGGGGTGTTAAATACCAGAATTCATAATAATCGTTTTCATTAGTTTTGGTGAAAATTGATACACATTTTAGTGACAGTACCTACTTGTGTTAACCAATGATAAAAAAGTTGAATAAAAATATTTTAGAGTAACATTTAGCAATATAGCAATTTTTTATATTTTATGAACTATTTTGAATGAAAATAAAAATAAAAAATTGTCATAGAAAGATGAATGTCTTGTTCCTACTTCAGAATTAATTAATTTACCAGATAATAAAGTGACTCTGTATTTGAATAGTTTAGAATCAATATCAAATTTGTATATTTTCGATTTTGTATACGAGATTGGATGCACTGAAAAAGCATATACATTATTACAGCCTGTCAATTTTACGTCAAAAAGTCTTCAAGACGTAAGTGACAATGTAAAGAAAATGTATTATTTATATTGATTAATAACAAATTATAAAGAATTTTCATTGAAGATGATTTTTTTTTTATTTATTATGTTTGTCATGTTTGTTTTAAAATAATATTGATGTTGAAAACAATATTGGCAATGTTAATGTAGGTAACAATATTGGTAAAAATGAAAATATTTTAATTTCAAAAAATGATAATGTCCCTTTTTTAATTGAAACTAACAAAAATGAAAATGATGGAATCGTTACAAATGAGGTAAGTATCTATAATTTACAGATTTTAAATTATTATTTCAAATAAGTTGAAGACGGATATAAAGGATGAAGATAGGAAGAATAAATTCTTGTACAAGACTAAAAAAATATTATTTAATATCTAGTAAAATTAAAGGTTAAAAAGTCTTATCTTTATTGTAAATCTATTAGAAACACATTTTATAGAAAACTAGATGAGAACACATACGTCAAAAAAAATATTTAAAGTGGCATGTCGTGTTTTTTAGTTAGTTACATGGAAAGGGGGAGGCAGTGAATAACATGTAGGTACTTTGTCCCGGTGGTGGGAGCTGTCGTTTAACCTGTCAAATTCAAAATAACGTTTCACATCGATGCAGTTTTTCGTCTTAGCTGAAAATAAAATAATTTACTTCTAGACGTCTATAACAATAAAAAAACTCTTCAGTGGCGGAGCAAGACCTAAATTTTATGTGGGCAAGATATATTTTTGCAAGGACCTCTGGAGGCGCAAGAAGACGTATTTTATATAGAGAAATAACATTAAAACTTGTATAAAAAAATGCTAACAACTCTTAGACTTTAACTAATATTTTTAAGTAATTATTACTAGCAGTAAAGAATTACAGAAACATAAATTTCCTGCTTTTAGCTTTACTGAACTCTTGTACCATAATCCAGATTATATATCTGCTTCAATAGATAAAATTGACAATGCTAAAGTCTTTGCTGGCCCATTGTACTTCTTAATTTTTTATTAGTTTTAATTTTGAGAAGCTCCTTTCAGCAGTTGTACTTACTGGTACTGTTAACAAAATTTGAATAACAATATAAATATTTGTATACATTTCTTTCAACTTATTTTCTATTATGTATTGGAGCAGCTGTTTTACACCTTTATTGAAATCAGGTAAATTTAGGATCATTATTTGTAAATCTTCATAAAATTCGTAAGGTTTGAAATCACTACTCTCACCCACTCGAGAACAGTCCACTTTAAATAATTTTAAAGGTGATGCTTTTAAAAACAAATACAAAAATAAGTCAAAAATCATATAAAGGGGGATGTCTTAGGAAAGAAAGAGAAAAGAAAAAAAAAAGCGAAAAGTAAAGAAAGAGAAAGAGCGCAAACAAAAACGCAAAAGACGCACCTTTTAAATGATTTACTTTTCCCCTCTAGAATCGAATATTAGAGGAGAATAAAAAAAAGTAAACCAAATCGGAACGTTTTGTTAAATATAATAATTCGATTTTTAGTTTTTAATATAATTATATTGTTTTATAAATAAAGTAGTTTATTTTTAATATTCTTGCATAGAACGATTGCCAAAAAGCAGTTTTGAATTGACACACTATATGTGCGTAATAGTTTAAATATTTCTCTTTAACGAGCAAAACTTTTAAAGGTTCTAACCATAAAACCATTTTTTTTTACTTATTTTAGTTCAATGGACCGGTTTACTTTTTATTTAATATTTATCCCTTTCAATCAGTGGATTCTCACATCAAAATCTGTTTATACAAACAGAAAAAAAAATAAGCGAATATATGGCCATTTACAGGATTTTACCAATGTAGCATACCTACTTAGTAAAAATTGTAGTTTGTGCAACAAGAGTAGATATGGACAATCAACTTGAGTCGTACAGTATATTTTTTCTACGACCCACTAACAAAAATCTACAAATTTAAAAAATTATTTTAGGTTGTTAAGTCAAAATAATTAATTTTAAAATAATTAATGAATTTTATTAATTTATAAATTAAAATAAAATAAAAAAATTTGTCTCGAGCACGAATTCAAACTTGAGCTATTCGCGTGAAAAGCAAATGCTCTGCTCACACCTCCACGGCCACTTTTGTGATTTTAGTTTTAATACTCTTAATTAAATTAGTTTCATAAAGATTGATAAAAATTTTCAAAATGTTAACCAAATAATACTAAAAATGATATTATTTATCGTTTCTACAAAAAAATAACTTTCATTTTAATATATATTTAATCTTAATAACCAAAAAATATAATGGCAATTAGTTTGACAGAGTTGTCACTTATTTAAAATAATAATGGTTGGGTGTCTAAAATATGAACTATTATTGGTGGATTTAATTTTTTTGCAGTCTTCTCACTACCTAGAATGGATATAAAATATATTCGTTTAGTTGAACGCAATAGCATACTTTTTCGTCTTGTAATCTGAGCGTAGATAAGCTAATATCTATGTGGGTGTAAAAAAACGATATTACCTATTTGTTATATCACTACGGCGCCACTTCCAGAGATATACATATATTGGAACAAAAAACAGATTTTGATAATGTTTAGAATTTGACATTATTTCTTATTTAGAATAATTCGTTATTCGTTGTTTTTTATATTAAAGTTAAAATAGAGAGTGTTTGAAAGTTAACATTCTTCTATATAATTTTTGCTTACATATAAATAGGTCATATGTGAGAATAAATATTTTTCATAAGTTAAAGACAGCTGCATTAAACTTTTGAGGCGCGAGACCCTTCAGGCCGCGACGCCTAGACGGTGGCCCACGTCGCCCACGCCTTGCGCCGCTTCTGAAACCCTTTTAAAGCATTTTTATCGTCGAGTTTTGGTACTTTTGGTGTAAGTTTAGATATTTTCTTACATCGATAATAGCAAAACTAGACGGCGCAAAGGATTTATTTATTGTTATAGACGACTAGAAGCAAATTATTTCATTCCCAGAAAAAGTTAGACGAGAGCTCATACCACCGGAACAAATATTTATGTTGTTCACCCCTCTCCTGTACCAAACTACAAATAGCAAGCAAAAAACACGACATAAAACGGTCGCCTAAAAAAATATTGTATGCACCTCGGCCGTATGATCATTTTTGGTCTAACCAGCTTGGCCAGGGACGCAAATTTCCAATTCAGTTAAAAAAGATCAACTTTACGGCCTTGGTACACAATTATAACAACGGTAACAATTATAATTTTTATCTGTTTTTATTTTTTTGATAATTATTTGTAATGGGATCAACTTGGAGGTTTAGTTTGTTATTTATTGAAAACCCTATTTACAAAACAAAGAAAATTGTGTATCTATTTAAGTAGATCCATTTTTGAAACTTATTTAAACGTTACTCAAGATTTGAGACATTAAAAATATTAAAATATTAGTGTTCTGTACAAAGCTAGAAAATTTTAAATTATCTTAAAAGTCTTACAATAAAAAGTAATGGTTAAATTTATTTTGGGGTTCCAACAGCTGATGCCTGGGATATTAAATCCTATTCATCAACATTTTATGTACCTGCTATGAGAAACTAGTAGGGCCTCAGCACACGAACAACGTTGCCATATTTAAGGGACTCGGAATTGGCAATGAATAAATACATTTAACGGATATACGAGAGCCTCGCATTGGCAATAGAAATTATATACAAAACGCTCGGAGTGCACCCTAGTAAGAAATATAATGAACTAAAAACCGTATAAGAGGAGATATCCACATCACATATGAGTCCAAAAAAAAAAATGAGATTGTGGTTTTGGGGGGTTGGGTGATGAAAAATAGCTCTATTTACACGTGTTTGACCTGCGAGGCCCGTTTTCGGGCCTCGCATGTGAAAACCGGGCCTCTAATAGTATCTTGCACATGTATTTATGGGTCTCGTATGTGACAACTATAAATCTATATATATATATCAGCTCTTCCTTTCTCATTGCTTGAACCATTAGTGCCAAATCATCAACATATCCAACCATTTGTGCCCCCTCTGGAAGCCGGATTCTTAAAACCCCGTCATACAGGATGTTCCACAAGGTCGGTCCCAGCACTGACCCCTGTGAGACTCCAGCAGTGGCTAATTCACTCTCCCTATTATTGATTTTAATTTTTCTTTGATCTAGGTAACTTTCGGCTGTTCCAATTAAGTAAGGACTTATGCCGATCTCTCTCATTTTCCTTATAATAAGGCTCCAAGACGCTGTGTTAAAGGCATTTTGCACATCCAGTGTAATAAGGGCAAAAAATGCTCCCTTAAGTGTCCTTCTTGCCGCTGTCACCACCCTATCAACCGCTTGTATAGTTGAAAGGCCCTTCCGAAAACCGAACTGGTTCTCTGAGAGCCCGTTTTTTTCTTCAAGTTCCTTTTCAAGTCTCGTCCTAATGAGCATCTCGTACAGCTTACCAAATGTGTCTAGCAAGCATATAGGTCTAAAGGTTTCCTCCCCTTCAGTATTTTTTTGCCCTTTGGAATCAGGACAATTCTGGCTTCTTTCCATATATTTGGAAAAATTTGGTTTGTTATCAGTGCATTCACCATATCCAGAACTTTGCCTGGAGCAGCCCCTATAAGTTCCTTGATAGTTTCCACCATTATACCATCTGGTCCTGGAGCCTTTTTGTTTTTTAATTTGTCTCCTGCCACATATAATTCCTGCACATCGAACAGCTTTACATTTTCTACTACTGTGCCTTTAACCCATATATCTTCTCTTTTCGGGAATAGGTCTGAGATTATCCTGCGCTTTTTCTCAGTTGTCAGAGCATAAGGTAGTCTTTGCTGTTTAAGCTGTTTAACAACAATCCTATAACCCTCTCCCCATATATCTTCTTCCAGATCATGGCATAGCTTAATCCACAGGTCCCTTTTAGACTTATTTATTGACATTTTAAGTTCTTTCTTGTTTTTTTTGTAAGTTTCTTCTTGTTCTCTAATTTGTTGTATTGTCTCTTCATTTCTTACGTTTGTTGCTCTTAACCGTTTAATTTTTCTCCTAGATGTTATACACTCTTTTCTTTTCTCCTCTATTTGTGAATTCCACCAGTAGGGATATTCCCTGTTGGTCCCTTCGGTATTTGAACATTTGTCTTGTACCAGTTTCATTTGTTTCACAAAACTTTTTGGGTCATTTATGTCTAGTTGGTGTAGAACTTCCTGAATTTGAGGCCTAAGCTCCTCCTTTCTTATATATATTTTTTTGTTTTCTTTTATTTTAGAGCCTTTTCTTTCTTTATCAATCTCTACTTCGTACACAATATATTTATGAAGGCTGAGTGATTCTTCTTCGTCCACATGCCAATTTTTGGTTTTACTCCCTATCCTTTGTCCGCATAGCGTCACATCAATAAAAGATTTACTATCCCCCCTTTCAAAAGTTGGAATATCTCCATCGTTTGCCACCATCATGTCCAGTTCCGATAGCCAGTCTGAGATATGCTCTCCCTTTGTATCGTTTATCGGTGATCCCCATAAATGCGATTTTCCATTTAGGTCTCCCGCAACTATAGTATTTTGCCTATTTTCTCGAACCTCTTCCATTATTTCATCTATGTTGTTCTTGTATTCCTCCAAAGGGATATTTGGGGAAACAACATCCGATCAGTACAAAATTATCCGCAACTATTTTAACATAACCTCTTCCTTCCTTGTGTGATTTAATCCCTATGCTCTTATTTCTACAAAGGATTGCTACATCGCTTCTTTTATCCTTGATCCATTCTGTTTTATCAACAATTTTTTTGTTTGGTTCAGAAACAATAATTATATCTGCGTTTATTTTATCCGCTTTTGCAAAGGCCAGGTCATGCGCAGCCCTCGCTCTCCCTAGGTTAATTTGTAAAATTTTAATTTTTATTTTAAAAGTTACTAGCCGTACTTCCCCTTCTTACAGAGTTTACCGACTTCAGCCGTTCCCTTCTCTTGACTTCTATTTGAAATGCGGACATTTTATATGATCAGCCCTATGTCCCTCTATTTGACACTTCGTGCAAAATGGATTGTTTTCACAGTCTTTCGCCTTATGTCCTTTCTTCCCGCATTTTATGCAGTCATCCCTTCTGTTTATTTGTGCTGTACACTTGTCGGCTCTATGTCCATGCTCTAGACAATTGAAACATCGTATAATCATCAATTTTTCCCTTACAAGGCAATTGACCCATCCCACTTTAATTTTTCCACCGTATATCAGCTTCCGTCCTTTGCCGTGTGGTACTCTTACCGTGGCCATACTATCTCCGTATCTCCCAGGTCTTATGGATATACTCTCCATTTCTCCATCTTCAAGTTCCAAAGTTGTTCTTAAGGCCTTCCTTAATTCTTCTTCAGTCGTTGTTTTTTCCATTCCCGTAATAAATAACGTAATTCCATTTTTTCTTGTTGTGATGTCAAGATTTTCTATCTTATCCTGCATCTCCTTCTTTAGGACTTCCGCTTTTTCCTTCCCTCCTCCAATTGTAAGCATTATGCCACCTCTTTTGTCTTTTTTTTTTTTTGTAATTTCTACGTTCATTTTGTTTAGATCAACTTTTTGCTTCATGTCTTTTAACAAATCTGCGTATGATATTTCTCCCTTTTTGACTGTAATTGTGGTCTCATTTTGGCTCTTCTCCCTTAAAGTCTTTTTTCCCTCTTTTATCGGTACTAGATAATTTATTTCTATGTCAGTATCCTTAAATATGTACTCCAGCAACTTTCTCGAGTATGTCCTATCTAAGCCATCCGGCGATGCGAAAGCTATCTGTCTTCGATTGTTATTTATTAATGAATCCCGGAGTTGCAGATATCTCTGATATACATTTTCCATATTAATTACACCTTCTGAGTGTATTTCCAAATTTATAATATACATGAATTTAGACTCCTGTATACTTCTTCCAGTACTCGTATGTAGTTTAGTGGCTCTTTCAATAAACCTCACTTCCTTTTCTCCCTGGTTCCATTCCCATATTTCTTTCATTTCGGGATACCTATCTAGGACTACTTTACTCCATCCTTTCTCTCCTGTGTCTTTTGGGTCTACTACTATTACCAGATCCACTTTGTTTCCTTCTCTTCCCGCTTTTCCTACTTCCTCTCTAGTTATCTTGAAAAACTCCTGCGGCCACTCTCTGTCCAGGAGTTTCTCTATATTTTCAAAAGCCTCGTTTTTTCCAAAACTTTTTGTCAGGATACTCATCTCCTCCTCCTCATCAGAATTTGTTTGCGTTCCTGCCTCCCTTGTCTCTTTTTTACTATCTTTAAGATTATCATCTTCCGTCTCCGTTCCTATGTCTCTCCTCTTCGGTTTCTTTCCCTCTGTTACTTCGTAGGTTTTCTTTTTAATTTCCTTTCCCAGTTTTTCAATTAGAAGATTTAAATTTCTTGAAACTTCTTTGATATCCATTTTTGTATTAATATTTGTCTTAACTACGTCTGCGAGTTTTTCTATATTTTCTCTTAGTTTTTCTACTAATACATTTACTTCTTCTGCGGATCTTTCTGAGTCCTGTGTGCTTTGTGCTTTTAACTCCCTTTTTCGCTTCTTTACAATCTTTTCCTCTGGGCTGAGAACCTTTGGTTCATCTTTGTCGCTGGAAGAGGTCGAGGTCTCTGTCTCCTCGTCCGTTTGAGTCGTTTGGTATGTGAATGCGGGCTCATTTCTGACTATAGTACTGAAAGGGTTATCGTATCTTTCCCCCCATTCTTCGAAAAACGTTAACTTCGTCTGTCTTAGTACCGGAGGTGTCCTCTGAAGACTATCTCTCCTCCCAAATATTGATTCCATCTCCCTGTGAACCTCATGACTTCCATCTTTAGAACTGCTCTTTGCTGCGATATGTGTTAATCCTTTTGCGACCTCTATAGTCTCATTTTGTGCTTTCGCGTTTGCATTTACATTAAACACGTCGCTTTGGCTCTCTGCTGTCGGTATACTCACATCAGTATTTTCGTTTCCTGACTCGTTTTTTTCTAAGCTAAACTTCTTCTCGTCTGTGCCTGAAGCACTTCCTCCTTCGTTATTTATTTTTTTTTTGGTTTTTTCTTTTTCTAAATGTTGTTCTTGCTTTGTATTCATGCTTTTCCCACGAGTAGGGCAGAAATTTCGGTCAGACGCGGCAGTGCTCCCTTACCGCGTCAAGGCCTTGCTTGCGCCTACCCCCCAGGCCCTCGCCATGACCGGGAGGGACCGTTTGCGACCTCGTCCGTAAGGCCATGCATCCATCGGCACGGTCAACACCTTAGATTTCGGATTTTTTTTAGCTGGTTTTCTCCATCTGGACTCTTCTGTCTGGGTTCCATACCATAGCCGACAGGTCCCCGTTATTTAATGGCGCCGGGATCTCGCCATTCGCCCACCCATTCTGGGTTGGACTTGCTGGTGTGTTCCTATGTAACATGGGCTTGTTGTTCTTCTACTGGCATTTGCTGGTATCGCTTTAGTCGACATCCACGATCCCACCAGTGCCCCACCAACCGTTTTAAGCTGCTCCTTAGCTTCGCTCCCACTTTCCGTCCCATAAGGCTCGAAGAGAGGGAGCTACTGAGCTCCCTGACCACAGCAAGGTCTCACAGCTCCTACAGGGAGATTATTATTATTATTGTTATTATTATTATTATTATTATTATTATTATTATTATTATTATTATTATTATTATTATTATTATTATTATTATTATTATTATTATTATTATTATTATTATTATTATTTATTATTATTATTATTATTATTATTATTATTATTATTATTATATTATTATTATTATATTATTATTATTATTATTATTATTATTATTATTATTATTATTATTATTATTATTATTATTATTAATTATTATTATTATTATAACTTACTTGAAGACGGACCAAGTTAAAAATTTAATAAAATAGGAATTGTTTCCAGTTTTAAATTCGTCTTTCTCGGCAGAATTCATAATAAAATCATAATTTATAAAATATTTCCAATATATTTTAGTGTTTTTTTTTTTAATTATATCAACTTCAACCGTTCCTAATTCTATGTTTTAAATCCAAATGTACAAACAAAACTCATGTGTTTGTTGACAATTGTGAGAAAATTTTAGCGCTGCTATTTAAAGTAAACGAATCACATCAAAGGCACAGGAGAAAGAGAAAGTAATAGAAAAAACGGTTCATATTGGCTTCAAACAAATTAAGACCATTAGTTACCTATTATCCATTTGTTTTATTTAAGGACAGAACATAATATTAATTATTTATTCTCAACGACTGGGCTTATTAAAATTATTTAGTTTTTAAAAAGTGGATTGATTATTTTGTTTGTCGTTTTAATTATTTTGTGCTGATTCAGAATGGAAAATAAGGACCAAAACAACATTACTACGAGGTTGTAAGTTTAAGCAAATTCTATTTTTATAAGTATATTTGATATAAACTTTCAATAATAATGTATATGATTTATTTTAAAACCAAAAAAAGTTCATTTTTATTTGTTTTCTTTTCGCAACTGGTGATATAACCAGTTTCATAATGTTCAACATTATACAACTGGTTGTGTAAAGTAGATAAATTTGACACTTGCTGCGATTACAAAAACGTCCACTTTATATGTCAAAATTAGAAAAAATATGTTATTTATTTAATTTTCAATTCAGAAGTTACCTATTTATTGTAAGTTAAAGTGCGGTAGTGAAAATAATAGTTTTATTCAAACATGTGTGAGTTTATGGATCAAAGGTGGGAAAAAGAAAGAAAACAGGCCCTTTATGTCTCACAAAGAAATTTGTATTTGAACGGCGACCGGTTTCGAAGTTTGTTCACTCCATCATCAGGCACACCTAGTAGGTAAAAAAAGGGGGAATTGATGAGTTTTAAGTTGTTAGCAAAAATTAAAAAAAAATGAAATTAAAAATTGATGGGATATTGATTTAATTTAAGTGAAATTAACAAATCTAATAATACCGCTAATATTTATTTATTCACACTATATTTTGTTTGCGCACCCAGAACCCCTACTAACTTCCTTTCCCGTAAAATTAATAATATTAATTGAAAAAACGGCATATTTTTATTTAAAAAATTATTTGTGTCTTTATTATTAATTTGCACAAGCTATAGAACTTGGGTTTTTGTTTACACTAGAAATACCTACAAGTAGGTATGCTTAGTATTCCGTAATCGAAAAGAGTTTAAACTAGACAATTACCATTGATTGAAGTTAAAAGACATCTTTGTCTTCCCTATACAACTGTTACATTTGATCATTTTATATTTTTCTCTGGTTGTGCAAATGACCCTTTAACAACTAGAATTTATAAAAATTTTTCTTTAAAAGAACAACTGCTTATATGCAGTGTCTGTAATTTTAATACTTTGTTTTAGAGGTGGCTACCAATAGAAGGTTTCTGTTCCCATCTCCTTCCCACAGACCGTTATCATTTTTCAAATGCAGATGGTACTGAAGACCGTTCTATTGACAAAATCCGTCTTCCATCAATGGCCTGGCAATGGGAGGGAGATTGGCAAAAAGAATTAACATTAAATGGACAACCACTTGACCATGATGGCTGGACTTATGCTGTTGACTTTCCATCTACTTTTCACCCTAAAAAACAGTGGAAGAGCTGTGTAAGAAGGAGGTTATGGGTGAGATCAAGAAGATATAGTGCTATGAGTACTTGGTGTGCCATTGCACCTCTACATAAAGATGCAACAAATGTAAGATTTCATACAACAAAATTGGTCAATATTTTATTTATTTATGCTGTTCACATTTTCATTAGCCTGTTGAATGGTTAATTCAATAAATACCATCATTATTATTGTCTCAGAGATAAAGAAAAAGACTAAAAAAGTGAAATCAGTATTTGCTTCATTGAATATATATGTTATAGAAAGAGGTTCTTTTGGTGAATGCAGTCAAAAAAATTGGCCAAATTTTAGTAAAACTCTTTGATCATAGTCGAGCTTTAGGAAATGTTTATATCAAGACACTAAAATAATTACAAATTTTAGTCTCAAAGTATGTGACTTACTAATCGTGAGTTTAAAATTTATTGCACAATATAAGCTTCGTTCGTGTTAACAATCATGAATTGATTCAGAACTACTAATTGAAGGAGTTAGAATACAAAGGGTATAAGTACCAATTAAACTATTTCGAGTAAATTACGTTTAAACTTAACTAGCCAATAAAATCTGCAAATAAGTTTAGTTTGTAGTTTTTGTGGGGGAGGTTTGTACAGGGAATGCTACTCATAAGGATTGTAAGAAAGGTGGAAATTGAAAATTTTTTCCCAAAAAAAAAGGAAAAGTTTACTTTTACCTTTTGTACCTCGACATATATTTCAGAACAAATTAAACTCCAAAAAAAAACACTATAGGTTGTTGTGTCAATACACAATGACAAACATTTTACTACGTATTCTTTTAATCGAGTCAATATTATTATCATGCACATCGCAGTCTGATTCTGATTCTTGCACAATCCTAGAAGTTAAAGCTTGCATTATTGGGGCTCTCGGCTTGTGAGTTTTATTCAGATTTTTTAAAATCAATAGGCTTCTTCTCTTATAAAGGTTCATTTTTGCAACATTTCAAGTTTGAATTTTTTAAATATTTCAACCTCCCTTAAGGGGGGTTGAAAATCTGAATAAAAAGAGGGGTATTTTTAATCAGATTTTTTTCAGAATCATAGGATTCATTTCCTAATGGAGCTTGATTTGACTATAAAAATTTTGTTGAACTGCTTTTCGGTTTTGATTTATGAGTTTTTTTAAATTTCATCACCATTTTTAGAGTTTAGAGTTAAAAAAATCGTTTGGATCCTTTATATTCCAACACATATTTATATCTAGTTTTCGCAATTGGTTGTAACTAACTTTAACAAAAAAAGATACTTGTATCCTTTGTATTCTAACCCCTTCAATTAATACTTTGAGCGCATGCCCGATTCATTATCAATTCTGAATTGTTACCGCGAACGCAACCTCTAGTATATTTTGGTATTCCAGATATATCAATATTAAAAAATGCGTGTGCGAAAAGTTACTATTAATTCAGAATCAGTTCAGGATTGTTACCGCAAACGAAGCTAATGTTAACATACAACTCTTATATATAAAACCTAATGATTTATATTTATTACTTACGTTGAATATTTTATTTAAAAATACTACAAGAAATGAATATTTGAGAATAATGATAAAAATGTTAGTTTTTATGAAGTTCTTTGTGTTGTATATTTTAAATTTGATTGCTCTACTCAATAACAGATTTAGTTGGTAAGTGAATTACAAGATACCAACTTAAATACCTAGTAATATTGTTGGTGGAAATTTTATATTTTTAATATAAAAATGTTAAATTGAAAATAAAACTGATTTTACTGAAAAATACTGAGACATGAAATTTGAGATATGAAAGCAATTAATTTATTTAAAGAGGGTACAAAATTAATAAAAGGAGAAAAAAACACCCTTAGTTATGCAATTAAATTTTTAATATTACTCCAATTTTTTGAAAGTCAGAAAATAGTAATTATTGCTTAAATTTTGTATGTCAGCTTTTTTATTTAAGCAGTTCATTAAACTGTTAATGCAAGCTTTTGAAAGAAAAATCTTTTCAAGTAGCTATTTTCTCTATTTAAAATGGAAATTCGTCGTATTTTTTATCCTTTCTGGTATGTTCTGCCAGTGTGCATGATGGTATTTTTCTATAATTATCACTTTTATGCAAAGTGATTCAAATGAAGGACCCCACAGTTTCCTTATGGCAAATAGCTTTTGGTCGAATTCGCTCAATTTTATATATGTTGCAGTTTTTAACCCCTTGATTAAAAGTGTCCATGGGCACAAAGTTCTATTGACTAGTTTTTGAAATACAGGGTGTTGAACTTGTGAATCCTCATAATATTTTAAGATGTAAACGTTGATATTTTGCTGATATTCATAAATAATAAATGTTACGGTTTGGCTCTCTAAGATATTTGTGACTATTTTGAAAATAACCGTATAGGGTGAGTAATTTTTTAAATTAAAGTAGAAAAACTGCATATTTAAAAAATTGTTTAACGCCTAAAATAATAATTATAAATGGATTCAAAATGGCCGAAAATGAAAAGCAGCTTAAAAATAAGGCGCGGCTAAACAGAGTACGAGGTAAATAGTCCAACATGAAGTTGGCTTCTTTGTCATGTGTCACTTTTGTAAAGAAGAATTAAATTGTGAACATAATTTTATAAATAAAAACAGATTTTGAGATCATAAATAGTTTAATTTTTCAATCAAAATTTGTATTAATTTATAGAAATAATTTATTAAATTGTGATAAAAAAGACATACATGATATAGACAACAAAATCACCTTAATTATAATAATTATTTTTTGAATATGATTTATTATGTTAGATTTTATATATATAAATATCATTTATTGATTGTACTTAGGGTAATCATATTTCTATTGACCTAATGCTGGATGCTGAACAACCTTGATGAACTTTGTCTGGAGAGGTGATAGATACAAAAACATTTTGAGAGCCAGAGGACCTTTTTTTCTTTTATAGCTCTCCATAACTTTTTGTCTTATATGTTACATTTCAGTGAATTATGTATTACATGCTAATACCATCTAGAATCTCAATTTTAAATGATTTTTTTTAATATTGTAGACACTTTTTGGTAGTTAAATAGTTAAATCTACACGTTGTAAAGTGTCCCCGATACTATTATGTATCGAATCTACAATTTTAGAGACAGAAACCAGTGCAAGCAATACTTTGTTTTTCATTTTCTGGGACCCGTAAATGCTGAATTCGCCGGATATCATGACCATAATGGGTTTTCAAATATTTGATATTCTCACTTTTTGCAGCATGTATTAATTTCACTATTATTTGGCTACTGCAAATGCATCAATTTTCTGAAAACATTGTGACTTTTGAGCACATTTCCTAAAAGGCCTGTCCTAAAAAATGCATTATCTTGAAAAATTTCACTGCACAATGTTGGTAAAACATACCTAAACAATTACATTGGTAGTAATATATGGGAGACTTTTTAGAATCATGTTTGCCTGTTCTTCGTATATATTCATCATTATCTTCTTTTTAGTGTTCTTACCCTATAACTGAAAATCTAACAATTTTAATATTAGTAAGTGAAAACTATACTCTTAATATTTTACAAACCTTGAAATGAGGCAAATTTTAATTTAATGCAGTCTCCGTCAAAAGCATGTTCACTAACTAAATTTAAATAAAACTTTCTGTCCATAAAATGAATATTACACAATAAACATGTGCATAAATAATCGTTTTTTGAACATTTTATTTTCTCTGTATGAGTTTTGTAGACACTTTTCAAATGTTTATACAAAGAAATTTTGTCAAAAAATGTCTTATCACATTGCCCACATTTTAAATGTTGGTGCTTTTCACTAATCTTTCTCATAATTTTCACACTATGAACTAATTTTAAGATAGTTCATCGCAACAGTCGTACACAAAAATATCGCCCTATACCAAAAGTTCGAGATTCTCAATGCTAAAAAAAAGGTTATTTTTCTAAGAGATTGTAAGCTTATATATACAGATATATTATTATTATTATTTTTTTTTTGCCTGGTGAGGAAACTCATGTTCGGCCCCAGCGCTTGTTTCCATCGCGTCTGAGAGTGAGGGACTCGGAGCTCTCTGTGTGCAAGTATCCGCCTACCCTCCAAACCTCACCACCTGTATCATGCGCAACACTGGAATCACATTGGTATTGTCTACATCAGTGTTGGGCACTCTCCTAGTTCTGTATTTCTCTGCAGTGCCTTTCCTTATCCGTCATGATCTTTTGAATAAATCCCTGAACCTCATTCCATGTGCTCTTTGTGTCCGTCATTTTCCTTACCAGATTCCCGACTTCAATTTTTCCAATTTTTTGCTCCAGTCTGTCTCTGTCTTCCTGCCATTTACTGCAGTGAAACAATGTGTGCTCCGCTGAATCTCTTAGTCCACAATCGATGCATGCGTAATTTTCCTTTTTTCCTATTTTTAGAGCGTAGTTAGCAAAGCAGCCGTGTCCTGATAGAACCTGTGACATATAATAATCCAATTTCCTATGTGGGCATTTGCACCAGATGTCTATGTATTTTATGAGCCGTTTTGTCCAAGCTGCTTTCGTTTCCGTTTCATCCCATTCCGTTTGCCATCTAACAATTGTTTCTTGTCTTTCTTCTTTCTTGGCTGTAGGCGTTTCTTCGTCTTCTCTCTCATGGATTTTGGCTCTTTCAACTGCCAGTAGGTGTATTGGCGGGACTCCGGTGATGATCTGAATCGCTGCTGTAGAAATAGTTCTGAACCCGCTGGCAACTCTTAGTAGAGCTTTCCTTTGAGTGCTTAGTAGCATATTTCAATATTTTTTTATTTTCAATGCGTTAACCCAGATGGGCGCTCCATATAACAATATTGATTGGACTATTCCATATAGAGCGGCTCTTTTCTGACTCCCCGGTCCTCCAATATTTGGCATTATTTTAGCCAAAGCGTTTAATTTTTGCTCCGCTTTCGTTGTTGCAAACTCAATGTGTGGTCCAAATGTAATATGATCATCTATGATGACCCCCAGATATCTAAACTGCCTGGTGAGTTTTACGTCTGTATCCAATACCCTCCTCTTTATCTTTTCCTCTCACTATAATCGCCAGATCATCTGCAAAAGCAACAGTTTTTGCATCTTCCCCTAGATTATGTTTAAGGACCCCATCGTAGAGCACGTTCCATAGAGTAGGCCCAAGTACCGATCGCTGGGGTACACCCATTGTCATCTTCAAGGTAGTTCCCCGGTCAATTTGGACACTGCGATTAGTAAGGTAGTCATCGATTATATTTACTAGGTATTGTGAGACCTGTCTATCCTCCAAGTTGTCCATAATCCTGTCCCATGCGGCGGTGTTAAACGCATTTTTTATGTCTATTGCTACCATGGCTATCCATATTTTGCCCTGTCCCCTTACTGTCTCAATGACCTTCTCTATTGCCTGAATGGTTGATCTTCCTTTTCGAAGCCTATACTGTGCATCCGCGAAGTTTCCCATAAGATCAATTTCCTTTTCGAGTCTATTTTTCACTAGTTTTTCATATAGTTTGGCCATCGTATTGATTAGGCAAATTGGTCGGTATGATTTTGCTTCACTTACCAAACCCTTTCCTTTCCAGGCTAGAATGACTGAAGCTTCTTTCCAAGCTCGCGGGAAGCTTTGTTCGTGTAACAGAGTATTCATTGTCTCCAATATTTTTTCGGGTATCGTTTAAACAGCTATTTTAATGGCCTCGGGTGGGATCCTGTCTGGGCCAGGAGCTTTTTTCGGTTTAAGCGATTCAGCGGCCTTTTGTAGTTCTTCCGCAGTAAAGCTCGCAGGTTCTTGTCCTTCTCGTAGTCTTCTCCATCTAGAGCGTCTTTGCTCCGTTCCCGGAAATAATTGTTTGCACCAAGTTTCCTTCTGCTTACTGGTTAGACTATAGGGTGTACTCATTTTATTGAGGAACTTTGCAGCTATTTGATAACCCTGTCCCCATACATCGTCTTCTAACTCCAGACAAACGTCTCTCCAACATTCCCGTTTGGATCTGTTAATGGCTTTGGCTAATTCTTTATTTAGATTTCTGTACTGCTCTTCATCGTCTGCTATATTTTCCATTCTGTTATTACGTTTATTATTCCGTTTAATCAGGTTTCTTCTTGCTTTAATGCATTCTATCCTTAGGCTGTCTATTGTGCTGTTCCACCAATAAGGAAGGGTCTTCTTTGTGGTAACTACCCTGGTTGCCCTTTTTACCGCTTCTTTTATGTTTCTTTCCATCGTTTTTGGTCCCCACCTATCCTCAGTCGTATTTTGTTTGAGATGCTCTACATACATCACCTCGTTAAATATTGTTTTTCTTTGATTCAGACTACTCTTCTTCTGGTGGTGGTACGTACAGAATTCTCCTTCAAGGATTTCCCACTTCCTTATTCTACCCATCATTTTTTCCGTTACGCACGTTATGTCAATGTGTGATTTCGAGACACCTCTTTCAAACGTTGGTTGTCCGTCGTTAATAATTGTAGCATTTATTTCTATTGTCCATTCTACTAGATATTCTCCTCTTTTGTCGCAGGCAGGCGATCCCCATTGTGGAGACTTAGAGTTCAAATCTCCTGCCAGTATAACTTTCGTGCCACTCTTCTTAATGTCATACATGACCTCGTCTAGTATTAATTGATAGTCTTCAAAAGGAATATTTGGTGATATATAACAGCAATATAGGTCCCAATCTGGTAGCTTCAATTTTACAAAGCCTCTACCTACTTCGTGTCCTCTTAGTTCCAGTTTTTTATTAACTATTTGTGCTGCTATAGTATTAATGTTATCCATGATGCAAGATGTTCTTGTTGCTATATTTATATTGGGTTCCGAGATGATGATGATATCAACTTCATTCTCTAAGGCGGTGGCATATGCGATGTTGTGTGCAGCTTTGGATCTTCCCAGGTTGGTTTGAAGAATTTTAGTCATGTTGCTAGCTATCCGAGTCTGCTAGCCTTACCTTTTTTATGCTTTTTTTGTGCTTCTACTTAAAAACCTCATCTAGGCCCACTCCTCCTGGCCCATCGTCTACTTCTTTCTCTTGTCCTCTGTCTGTGTATTTTCTTTCTGTTAGCTTCCTCCCCTTTCTTATGTCGTTAATCATCCTTTTGTAATAAGGGCATTTCAGCTGATCCGATCTATGACCCATGGTCTTACACTTTACACATTTTAGTTCATTTTTGCAGTCTTTGCTTGTATGATCTTTCTCGCCACATTTTAAGCACTCGTCGCTACTGGAAGTGCATTTATTTGTTCTATGTCCGAATTATAGACATCTGAAACACCTGATCAAAAATATTTTCTCTTTAATGTCACAGTTTGCCCATCCTATCCTGATGCTTCTCCTTTTGATTATTTCCAATCCATTTCGTCTCGGTAATTAAATTAGTGCTGATTGGGTCCGTGACCTACCTTCTCTCAACGTTTTTATTTCTATATCCTCCAATTCCGTTGCCGTCTCCTGCTTGACCGCTTCTTTAATATCGATTTCCGTAGTTGTTATATCCATGCCTAATATGTACAACTGGATAGTTTCATTTTTTTTTTATTTTTACCTTACATCCCTCCACTTTATTTTTTATTTCCTCCTCCAGTGATCGAGCTTTTTTTTTCTCCTCCCTCAGTTGTTAGGATTATATCCCCTTTCTCTGTTTTCTTTATTGTATTTATTTTTATGCCCAATTTTCCTATATCTATGTTCTCTTTCAGTCGCTTTACCATAGCTGCGTAGTCTTGGCCTTCTGTTTTGATAAATATGACTCCATCTTTTTCATTTTCGTCTTTATTTTTCGAGTTTTCTTTACTTCCAGTCGGGTTATTTGTGTATAATGTTAGGACGAGTTGCTTTCCGCACAGAGCATATTCTACTAATTTCCTTGTAATTGTCGCATCTTGATTTTCCGGTATCGGCATAGCTATTTGCATCCTTCCATCTTTGATCGCCTTGTCAATCATTTCCTCTACTGTGGTAAGGAATCGTATATATTTGTCTTCACTCCCACCAATACTTGCAGAGTCTCGTTTATTTTGTTAATTTTTTTTTAGTAGAAATTCCAGATCTCGGCTGTCGTATCGAAGCGTAGTTTTCTTTTTATCACTCTCTTTTTTAATTTCATCCCCTGATATTTTTACTATTTCGCTTACGTCTCCTGTCTCAGCAGCTTTTATATCTAGTTTCCGTTTCTTCTCGTTTCTTTGTTCTGGTGTTCCATTCATATTATTTTTTTTCGGCCTCGTCCATATCTTCCGTTGGACCTGCTACAATAGTTGATGCTGGCGTAAGCCAGTGTCCTCCATCCGGGTTCTTTGTCCTTAGTGGTGATCTACTTATCGAGTCTCTTCTTTTAAAAGGGTCGCTAAAAAAGTCTTCAATGCTTTGATCCTGTTCCTTATTTATCTTCGTTGTCCATTCCAGATCAAGTGGCTGTTCAGAAAGAATTCTTTCTACTTCCACGCGGCCAGATTCGGGCTGGTCGTCCCCCGATTTCGACGAATTGTTGCCCCCCCCCAGAATCCGCGGGGCAGTCCGTATGCACGGAGGGGGATTCGGGACGATTTGTCCTACCCCCTGGGGTATTATGTTTTTACTATTCGACATCTCATTATCCTTATCTTGGTTTTCTGTCAGGGTTTTCCGTCCCTTAGCAGCCGAGTCCCCGTTTTGTGGCGCCGGGAAACTCGCCATTCGCCCTCCCTCTTCGGGGTCGGACTTGCCGTTTTGCTTTTGTTAGCCGGGCGGATGTTCTTGAAACTGGTATTTATTAGTGTCACCTAGTCGGCATCAGTGCCCCAAACGGCCATTTTGAGCTGCTTCTTGGCTTCGCTCCCCACGCCTGTCCCTTTTTGGGCCCAAGCACCGAGAGCTACTGAGCCATTCCACCACGGCAAGGTCTTTCAGCTCCTAGGAGTGGATGATTATTATTATTATTATTATTATTATTATTATTATTATTATTATTATTATTATTATTATTATTATTTATTAATTATTATTATTATTATTATTTATTATTATTATTATTATTATTATTATTATTATTATTATTATTATATTATTATTAATTATTATTGGAAAAACATTTAAAATGTTTGTAACGTTCAAAAACTACGTTAATTAGTTCCCACATCTATTCGGAAATTCGTTAAATTTTTGGAGGTCTAATGTTATCTAATTTGTCTTTTGTGCTGCATACATGTAGGGTCCATAAATGGAATAAATTGTTAATTTTATATTTGAAATTTTACTTATTTTGTAAATATATTTAAGGAGCCCATTAATTTTCCCATGCTCTGCTTCGAGTATTTTTGGCAATCAGATATTTATTTAGTTACCGTATTTAAAAATGTATTTTATGGGACAGATTCGTTCCCGTCGACTCCGTCATGCGCTCTTGTTTATCTCCATTTAAAATTAAGATATCGTCGAGATAGTTTCTTAAACAAACCTAACTTTATTTATTTTTTACAGGTATAGGTAGTTACTATAACATTGCTCAATATTCGAAAATGTATTCCAAACATACTTTTAATATTTCGTTGTTCGTAATTTGGATATATCAAATTTGAATTTTGAGTCCGTTACTCCTACCATCCGTCATGTCCTGCCGATGGGCAACACTTTCCTGATTTTTGGACTTTGTGTTTGTTGGTGTGCAGATTGCTAAAAATAATTTTATGGCTTTGTATGCCTTCCTTCTTGAGATGTATTATTTTAGCACATATTTGTTACAGAGAATTTTCTTAGTTGCATTTGTAGATTTATTGGTTTAGAAAATCTCTAACAATTTCTTCATTGAAGGATTTGTGCAGCTAATCGCGTTGTTCCTATTATCAAGGTGTAAAATCAGGTATGTACATCGTAGTTGTTTTTTTTTTAATTGGGCATTTTATTTTTCCAATAAAGTAATATTCTATTTTGAGTAATATCTGTATTACTGCTAAGGGTCCTAAAGTCATTTTGAGGGTTTTAACAAAAAATTAAAAATTATTAATTTAATGTAAATCGTTAAGAGTATTTTGGCCTAATATTTTATTATTTCTTCCTTTTAGAGAGAATAATAAGGCCTTAAACCACTATATAATTTATTGGAGAGCACACCAGTCCTAGTTGGGTGTGTTTTAAATTATTAAGTAATACCGAAGGAACCCCTTGGCCAGGATAAGACTTTATATTATTTAAATGATATTTCTTGATTATCAAAAATCACTTATGATGGGCCGAGCCCGTCTCTATAGGCATTTGCATACTGTTTCGTCGTGGAAGTCTTTCGGTCACTATTCTCAATGTTTTTAATTATTTTTTGTATAAATATTTTGAGGTCGATTTAAAAATAAATTAAATCAGCTGTTTCTATAGATTATCTTGGAAATTTGCTATTATGATATAAAATATTGGAATTAAATAAGTTATTGTTTAAATTTATCAGGGGTTTGGGGTAACAAAAATTTTACTAATTACTTTAAAAATGCATTTATTAAGTATTGATTTCTAAAATTCATAGAATAAATATTTTTGATTTTTTGTGTTTTATCCAAATAAATAGGGTAGTAACTGTAAATTTTTCTACTAGGATTTTTATTATCTCTTAATAAAGTTTCACTTAAATATTGGTCTTGTAGGAGTAAGTTTCAATCTCTAATATTGTAAATATTGGAATACGGATTTTTAATGTTGATTTATTGAATTTGCTTCAAAACTATTTGAATTGGACTTACGAGTTTATTTTGCTGCGTGTACATTGAGACTTTTGCGATGGACCTTTTGGTAAATTAGGGGTTTATCAAGAATATTTGGGAATAACTTGTTTCAATTTATGTGGTGCCCTATATTAACATCATTATATTTTTTAGTTTTAGCCGCGAGTCATCCCAGACTGTCGTACTGATGTACGTCTCTCTTGTAATTTTCGTTACATGTTGCTGGTGTGAAAGAGTTCTTTCTCTTGAAAATATTACTAATAAAACACGAAAGGGCTTTTATTCAATTTTAAATGTTAATTGTAAAGAATGTACTATTGAAACTATAGTACCTACGGGAAAAGTTCATACAAAAAAAAGTGAGGTTAAGCATTCAGATGTCAACTCTGAAGTAGTTCGAGGCCCGGTGAATGACATTTTACAGGTGTTTCAACTCTTTTTAAAATATGGCACCAATAATAGCATAGTATGTAAAAAATTCACTAGATGTCTGTAGAAGATGAAGTACCTCAAATGAAAACAAATAATGACTGCGAACTGTCAGAAAAATTCAGTTAATTTTATCTTAATCGAGTAAAAAATACGTCTGTATCCAATTTTTTTTTTTTTTTAATAATGGTAATTTATTAATGTCTACTAATAATATTCTATATAACAAACGATATGGATTGTGAAAATGAGATAAAAAATACTATACCACATACCACCCATATATTTCATCAAAACAAAGTGAGAACATTACTATTTTTCATCATTTTTAGTGTACAAGACAGCAATAATTAAATAAGCAAAATAGTGTGTATTCTTTCCTACAAAATTGTAAATATTGTTGAAATGGGTTTTGAAAAAATAAGTGTAATACTAGGGGAGCCCAAGCGGGGATTTCGGGATTTACTAAAGCGCGGCAGATTAATATACAGGGGGATACCTTGTACCCGGTTAAGTACATCCATCAAATATGAGCCCCATATATAAAGCCGCCCGTGAAGGATAAAGGATCAGATTAGTAAAAAACAATTGATCATCAGAAATTCTCTAGCGCGTCAGATTAAGATAGGGTGAGTTAATTACATGCTAAAAAGTATATATTCCACTAATCTGACAATTTGAGAGTGACGTAAAGAAAGGGGAGGATAGCAAAGTTGTAGAAAAAAACGTCATCTCGACATTCTCGAGCGTAGCTTATTTTTTTTCAAAATTCAAAAAGGAAAAACTTGTATTTCGTGCAAAACTTTTTTATTAATCAATGCAAAGCGCTTTCGGCTTATTTGCCATCATCAGTGCTCATTGTCCACAACGTATCCAACAAGTTCCTGGTCATCCTCACTCCCAAAATTATATATTTCGGGATGTTTACAACTTGCTAAATCTTCATTTTGAAGAGATAAATTTAAATTTGAAAATATTAATATTAATAAAATTATGATTTAGCAAGTTATAAACATCCCGAAATATATAATTTTGGGAGTGAGGATGACCAGGAACTTGTTGGATACGTTGTGGACAATGAGCACTGATGATGGCAAATAAGCCGAAAGCGCTTTGCATTGATTAATAAAAAAGTTTTGCACGAAATACAAGTTTTTCCTTTTTGAATCTAAACTACGTGCACACAGCTGTCAACCTTTTTTGGTTTTTTAATCTTATTTTTTTTATTTTGAAGGAAATAATTCAAGGATAATGAAAAATATATAATCTGACGATTTCCGCAAGCCGAAATAACAAAAATTCGTCGATAAAGTTTAATGTGTGCAGCTGCGTGATGCCTATATTTCCCTCTCCGCGTTTCTACTCCTCTCTCACTCAGTCCCGGTATATCCGCTGGGCGCTTGGGGCGGGTGCTCAGGGGCTCGGTCCCCAGAGGGGCCCGGAGGATTCTGGATCCCATAGCAATTAAAAAATATAAATTAGGTAAAAATTTAAACAATACGTTCTCCAATATTTTAACTTTACTTCAAATTTAGATACCAATTTATAATGCTTCGAACGAAAGGTCTTTTTCGGCTTTAAAAAGAATAAAGATAGATTTTAGGTCAAAACGAGGTCAAGAAAAATTATATATTAACACTAACACATTAATACTAACACATTAACACTAACACATTAACACTAACACATTAACACTAACACATTAACACTAACACATTAACACTAACACATTAACACTAACACATTAACACTAACACATTAACACTAACACATTAACACTAACACATTAACACTAACACATTAACACTAACACATTAACACTAACACTTTAACACTAACACTTTAACACTAACACATTAACACTAACATATTAACACTAACACATTAACACTAACACATTAACACTAACACATTAACACTAACACATTAACACTAACACATTAACACTAACACATTAACACTAACACATTAACACTAACAGATTAACAGTTACACTAACACATTAACACTACTATACAGGGTAGGGTGTTCAGCAAATAAAAAAAAATATTTTTTTGTCAGATTAGGCGAATCCCTCTAGATAATCGTCAGATTATGAGACAGCACGTCTAGGACATAAAGATAAACCATATATCTTAATCTGACGCGCTTGAGTATTTCAAAATGGCGAATTTTTTTTGCACATTATAATAATGGCCGCGAGTTTGCGTCACATCGAAATCGTCAGATTATTGAATGAGAGCTTTTTTTGGTTCACTTAACACCCCCTTAGAAAATCTGACGCGCTCGATATTTTTTTTTTATTTTCAACCCTTACGTACAACCACACGCATCATGCAAACGATCAGATTAACAAACGTACATTATTAAAAATACGTAGGACATTGATACTATCAATATCTGACGCGCTCGAATATATTCATGCAACAGTATTTTTTTACATATTTAAAAATCAATAGCCGCTTCCCCCACCGATGAAAAGGTATATATTATATGACATTTTTTTCTTCTTATCATCTAAGCTTTGCAACCCAATAGGTCTCTATGACGCTCGAGTAAATCCCCATAACAATGAATAACAATGAATAAAAATTAATAAATATAAAAAAATGGAAAAAATGAATGAAAATCAATAAAACCCATAAAAATTAATAAAAAAGGAAGTCATGTATTTTTTATATTAATAACACTACTATATGCGAGCAAAGCCGCGGGCAATAGCTAGTTAAATATAAACGCAGAGGATTGTTTTCAATAGATTCATTAACTTATACAACTTTTATTATTTAAAAAATAAATCAAAGGTTTGTAGGTGTAACTACACACAGATTGATAAAGAAAAACGAAGGTAGGTCTTTTCAAGTGTGGAAATTTTATTAGTATCCGCCAAGAGATTGCATTATAAATGTAAAAAAAGAACAAATTATTCCATTCTTGTTTACATTTATAATATACGGATGATATCTTAACAGTCGAACTGCTAATTCTAATAAAATGTACACATATACACATTTAAAAAATTGAAAATACCTTTATTCGTTTCTTTTCTTTATCTACAAAATAATATAAAAGCTTATAACAGCAATTACTATCGTCTTTATTATTTTATTTCTACTTTGTCCAATTCAACTTTTGATATATCTAAATTAAAATTTGACAGGTACATCATTCATATCTAAGATCAACAATAACTAGACTAGATAATAACTAGACCTCAACAATGATGAAAAAAGCATTACTTTAAACTAACTTTAATAAATAATATTGCAAAATTATTAGAGTTATAAATAAAATACAATTATATTTGTTCGTAAATATAGTATATGTCATGCTGCGTGAACATTAGTATAATAACCTGTCAAATGATTGACCAATCATCTGATAGCCAAATCTTGAAGTTGGATACATGTTGATGTTAAAATATACTTTATCTAGCTCTTAATGATCAATATATGATCGAATCGGGTACCTCACCTTTTAGCGACCTCGGGTGAATTTTTTGGAACTACTTTGTGTTTGGTGCCATATCGTTTTTTGTTTTTATATAGGATTTTAGGGAAGTTGAAACACCTATTAGGCATTCCAAACAAATGAATTACCAGTGGGCAGGTTTGGTATATCTAAGGGTGGCGACACATAGTGTATTCTATCTACTTTACGTAAAATCATGAATAATGGATTACATTTAAATATTTTATGTCAAAAAACACAATAAAAATAATATTTAAAAAAACCCACCTATACATTTCTTCATAAATTGGCAGGCTTGGCGAGTACTACTTCGAATAAAAATAGCGTCCAAGTTGCAAGACTATGTCGCTACCCACTTAAATACACAAGAATTTCCCACTGGCACATATTGTTTGACAGGTCGTTGGAATGCCTAATTGTCTTTCATCGTGGTTCGAGGTAAATTTAAAAAAAAATACATAAGCGTCTGTGATGAAAAAAATTATATTGCCATCATTAGAACCTTTAAAAGGTGTTATATCCGATATAATAGCTAAAAGGATTGCAAGTGAATGCATAACTTTCGACAACTTACAGAATACTCAAGAAAAATTTGGCACTGAAGAAGTCAAGCAATTATTGTCTACTAAAAACGATAATGGTAAACGTATCATCAAAGATTCTCGAGTCATAAAAAAAATTTGTGATTATTTTAATGAAAATAAAAATATGACATAAATTATAAATGTGTCTTACTTTTAATGAAATTTATTGAACGGTTACTTTTAAAAAGAATTTAATATGTTTGTTATTAAAAATTTAATGTTTGTAGCTATATTAATAAATATTTATTTCAATAATTTTGTTATTGATTAGAAATAAAAATACTACAGAAAATAATTACTTTTATTTGTATTTTTTTATTACTTCATACTAGTAAGTTAAAATTTTAAATCACTTTATATTCATTTTTTTTGTGTAACTGTATTTTATTTTGAAAGCATGTTTAAATACAATTAAATTAAAATTATATTCATTTTTTGCTATCTATATTTTATTTTGAAGACATGTTTAAATACAATTAAAGGAGAATGTGCAGTTTTGACCAACCTCCCAATAGGAGTAAGATATATACCAAATGAAAGATATCGGTAAGGAGAACATTTGTTTTTGTTATGACCTCTCAATTTTTTGTCCCTTCCGAGTTATACAGTGTGTCTATAAGTTGAAACCATATAGAAAACTTTTTTATTGGTTTTGTGAAAAAATGTATTTTTGGTAAAAAGTTATGTATGGTGTTAACATCTAGATTATTTAGTAACATATATGTTATATGTGAAAATAGTGACCTTTACCTCAATTAACGTTGCACACGCGTATCAGGTTACGAAACACAATTAAGGACGGTCGCGTCTGTCAGCAAGTTCTAGTGAACAAAGAAAACACTTACAGTGCAAAATAGACAGAGACTATAAGTAGGAGTAAAATAGAAAAGTAGTCAGTTGTTAATTAGATTTAAAACAAACTCATGTATTTGTAACAATAAAAAAATAAATCTTTTTTAAAAAGTCGTTTGAAAAAGTAGTGATTTAACATTTGGCGCAGTCAGTAGGATTCGTCAACGTTGTCAGAACAAGAAAATTCTCACTGGTGACGGCGGATTCTAATCCATCAACGAAGAAAGAACCAAGAAGTCCCGACTAGTCGTGTCAGAAGGCGTCCTCACTTAAAAGAAAACTACGGAAGGAACACCTGGTGAAGCCCCTGGTAGCTACTGTGGAGAACAAGACAACTGTAATGATCCGGCTAATGTAAGAACTATTGAATCATCTCGTTACTTTATTTTATTATATTTTCGATTATACTGTTAATCGATTCTGTTCGATTGTCAGAATTTTTCTCCAATCCTTCAAATTTATTTATCCGATTATACTGTTAATCGGCATAATTTGTTTAATCGATTGATATTGTTTTATTAATATTTACCATTTAAAATAATTTATTTGTCCGATATATCGAGTAAAAATGCCGGAAACACGCGCTCTAGCTCAGGCTCAAGCCCAAGCTCAGGCTCAAGCTCAACCTCAAGGTGATGTTGCCGGACTTCCGGATATTGAACCATATAAACTATCAGAAATATTTTCTATAGTTCCTGAATTCGAAGGTGATCAAATTTTATTAGGCACTTTCTTAAATGCGTGCGATTGTGCATTTAGAATGGCTACTAGAGATCAAAGTCATCTTTTAATAATTCATATAAAAAATAAACTTAAAGGTAGGGCTGCTCAGCTCATTAATTCCAGAAATCCCCCTACTTACAATGAAATCAAACAACTCCTTAACCTTCATTTTGGAGATTCACGTGATTTGACTTCCTTGATACAGGACCTTCAAAGACTTAAACAATTGCCGAACGAGTCAGCAATTACCTTTTTCGCCCGTCTTCAAGTCCTTAATGCAAAAATGCATGCAAGTGTTCAAAAGTCTGGTGAATTATCACCAGAACAAAAAAATGCGCAATGCGCTCTTATCGATACAATGGCCCTTAATACTTTTAACTGGTTTAGGTCAAATAATAAGGGCATGTAACCCCGAAAATCTTATTGTTGCTCATATTCGCATTCGAAGAGAATTGCAACTTTCCTATTATGAAATGCATAAATTAAATAAACCCGGTCCTTCAAAACCTTCTCAGCCACCTCAACCAATGAGGAAACCCCCTCATCAAATCCCAAAATGCTTTAATTGTGGTCGCCTTGGCCACACTTCAAATGAATGCCGTTCACAGCAAACGCAACGTCCCTATTATTCACAAAATAATAATCAACATTTTTCGAGACCAGCATATCAGAATCAAATGCCTGGCCCCTCCCAGCAAGCTAGAAATGATAATTTCCAGCCTAATCAGCAACGACCTCAGAATACCCCAAATCAAAACCAAATGCAATTTCGCCCGTCTGTAATACACAAAAACCCCAATTATTCATCTAATCAACAAAGAGCCCATCATGTAAACTTTGATAATCAACTTTTCGTATTACCAAAACTCGTATTATAACGAAGAATACCAAGATTATTCCTTTGATGAAGAAAGAGCTCATTTAGTAGCTTTTGATGATCAAGCATACGAAAATCCCCAATACTACGAAAACTTCTATGATGATATGAGTCAGGGAAATCAAGATTATTTTATTAATAATGATCAAAATCCCATTAATTCTTTCGAACCTATTGATATTCAAGAATATCAAAATTTTCACTTGCTTCCCCATCAAAACCACCCTCCGAACAGTCCGAAACAAGTAGAGAATTCTATTTCAGAAATCCAGAAATCAATTTAAACAATGAATCTGGACGATACGGTTCAGAATCTGAGCTTTCCAGAGCAAGCTTTCCTTTATGCCCTTTATTAACAGTAAATTCTAAAAATCTCTATTACATTAAAGATGCTACCAATACTTTTAACCTTCTTATAGACACAGGTGCAGGTATTTCAATTTTTAAATAAAACACAGTAAATCATTTTAATCGAAGATCCCCTGAAAAAGTAATCATACAGGGAATAACAGATCAAAAGCTTCCAATTAGAGAGTCAACTTTAATTCCATTTACGATTGATAATCCACACAAAGTTTATATTTATAATCTAGATATCGATTTTGACGGTATTTTTGGGCATATATCTAACAGGCCACCAGAGACTATTTACAATCACAAGAATCTAATATCCAAATATGTTAGGGACCTTAGTAATAGAATGGAATACTATTACAAATTAGCTCAAAGAAGAACTGAACAACAAAAAGAAAAAGCAAAAATTAGATTTGATAAAAACATCACATGATCCCCCGGACTATAAAGTCAATGATAAAGTGTATGTTAAAGAATCTCAAATTTCAAGTAAAGCCGAAAATAAATTCAACGGGCCTTTCGAAATTATAAAAATTCTTAAAAACAACTCCGCTATTTTATTAAACCCCGATACGAATCAAACCACTAAAGTAAATTATGACAGACTTAAACCCTATCATGAATAGCATTTATTTTTATTTCCAGATTGTTTTGGCTGTTTTCTGTCGCCGCATCCCAATTTTCAATAACTCCGATAAATAACACTATCGGAATATTTTTTCATGAAGAAAGTAACATTAAAATATCAAATGAAAAGTGGACCCTTCTTGTTTATAAAGAACTCGGTCCTATAAAAGACGCTATCGTAAACAATGATGAAATTCTAGACAAATTATTAGATAACTTAATAGATACGGGAACACCGAGAATGCTCGCATTCAAGGCCGAAATTCAAACACATGTTAGCCTCCTACAACAAATTTCTGACTCAGTAAATCTGAAATACGAGGAAATATTTGCAGATACGAAAGATTATGTTAGGCAAAAACGCGGAATATTTAACGGAATTGGTACAGTATGGAAATCAATAACCGGTAATTTAGACGCATCCGACGGCGAATATTTTAATGATTGTATCAACAAAATTAATCAAGATGAACACTAAATTGAAAATTTACTCAAAAATCAAATATCTGTCACAACTTCGGTAATTAGAACTTTTAATACAACAATACAAAAACTACAAATAGACGAAGAAACTTTTAATAAAGACATTGAAGAAATTAAGAAATCAATTTTAGACATAACAGACGATATCGCTTTTTACCAATCTCAAATCAGAGTCATAGATTTATGTGAATCTCTAATGGAAAGCTTTGTTTATTTAGAAAATTACCTTAATGATGTTTTAAATGCTATAGTATTTGCACGATTGAAAATCCTGCATAGTTCAATTATCACACCTTTAGATATGGTTAACTCTTTACAGCAAATTTCACAATCACTTCGAAAAAATAATTTACCTTTACCAATTTATTCTTCAAATATTGCTTGATATCTCGACATAATCGAATTAGAAGCATATCAATCAGAATTAAGAATAATATTTACCCTTAAGATACCACTAGTTGATCCTGAAATTTATACCCTTTATCACCTATATCCAATCCCTATACTTGATAATCGAACAGGATTTCATCATATTCTACCAACAACACAAAAATATATTGCGCGCGACGATGATTCAATGCTCTATATCCTACCCCGGAATTTAGAGAGCTGCAAATCACTTGGGCCCAAACTAAAAATATGCTCAGATATTCTTCCATATCCAATCGACAGCGATGCTGCCTGCGAGGCTCAGTTATTAAAACAAAGTAATCAATTACCAAGAACTTGTCAAATATCTTTACTTTATGCCAAAGACTATAATGTTCAAGAAATAGATCAAAACTTTTGGCTCATAGCTATGTCAGATCCACTTCCAGTCACAATAAAATGTACAAATAGAGAAGCTGTAACGAAAATCATCAACACAAATTCGTTGTTAAAACTCCAACCCGAGTGTAATGCCTTCATCGGAACCACAAGAGTACATGCTAAATAGCTCCATGACAATTATCAAAATATTACGTATAGAAGCCATCCAATCCATATTCCATACAGATGTTGTGATCAAATTATCGGAAAAATCCACGTTCCTGATTTAAAACCATTAAGATTAAATAAGATTGACACGGAAGACAACATAGCCAAACATAAACTTGATCAATATTCTGATCAATTAGATCAATTAATCAACGAACCTTTTATTAATAAACATATGTCATGGTTCACGATTTTTACCATTACTTTGGTCATTACGTTAGTTCTTTTGTACATATTTTGCAAATGTCGACGTAGAAGACCAACCAGAATAGCTATAGCTTCTTCTCTTGACGATCCACCACCACCACCTGAGTTACGCAGTAAGAACACCATCCAACGAAGACTTCAAGGCATGTTCCCACGGAGAAGACCAAGCATCAACCCCGATGAAACCATTGAGGAAGACATCCCACTAGAGGCCTAAAAAAGTTGTTGCATCCCACCAACTTTTCACTAAAAAGGGGAGCTGTTATATGTGAAAATAGTGACCTTCATCTCAATTAACGTTGCACACGCGTATCAGGTTACGAAACACAATTAAGGACGGTCGCGTGTGTCAGCAAGTTCTAGTGAACAAAGAAAACACTTACAGTGCAAAATAGACGGAGACTATAAGTAGGAGTAAAATAGAAAAGTAGTCAGTTGTTAATTAGATTTAAAACAAACTCATGTATTTGTAACAATAAAAAAATAAATCTTTTTAAAAAAGTCGTTTGAAAAAGTAGTGATTTAACATATATATCACCATTGTGACACCATAATAAATGGATCAACCACCCAGTCAACCTAAAAGACAATTAATTTGAAACACGATACTGTTTGTGCCCAAGAAATGTAACAACACATGGCCCTTAGCCATGTGTATTCAAAAGATTAGGAATTTAAGAGATTTTAGAGTAGTTCGTTCAGGTTGTTCGAGCGAGAATATTGTTAAAATTAATAAGAAAATAAAAGTGCATTTAAATATATTTTTTTAATTATTTCATTAATAACAATGGTTCAAAACTTGAAATGTAACTATCAGATATAACTTTTTTTAAGCCTTATACGAAGTTTGTCAAAAAATATGAATTTTACTCAATAGTAAAATACTTTATTTTTTACAATACAGAAGAATGTTATAAAGTAAAATTATTTTGAATTTAAATATGCAATTATAGCCATTTAGTATTTAAATTCATACTTTTTGACGAAGCTCGTATACGGCTTAAAAAATTGATAACTAATGGTTGAATTTCAAGTTTTAAATCATGTAGAACTTTTTATTAGGAATACATTTATTCACAAAACCGATAATATAAAAGTTTTCCATATGGTTCCAACTTAAGTAGACACACTATGTGATGGTGCATGTGACAAAATACAGTTTTTTTTTGTTGAAAACTGTCTGCAAGTTCTTTTGTTAGTGGGTTCTGACATAAATTCTACTCTTCCCCCTCACGCTTGTCATGGTAACGTCTAAACAAAAGCCCAAATCATGTGGTGAGGAAACGCGTCAAGTTATAGATGATTTAATTTAACTGAAATCAGTTACGGAGAAACTGTTGTCATAGAGGCAGTTGTCATAGTAATGACCAAACAAAAAATCCAAATTCAGTCATAAGGAAATGCATAGTTGCCAACTCATAGATGATTTAATTGAACTTTAGCTAAAATCAGTTACGGAACAACTGTTGCCATACGGACACTTGTCATTATAACCACTAAACAAAAACTCAAATCTCGAATTGAAAAATTTATAGTTACCAAATTATGGATGATATAATCTAACTTTCGTTGAGCTGAAATGCATTTTTCATGCAAGCCTCTTCTACCTATTACTTTCATTTTATATTGATATTATACTAAGTAATTAAAACGGTTGTAATATTTAAAATTTTTCAATGTTGATACTATTTAGATAGAAACTTTTTGAAGCACACTGTAAATTCTAAAATAAATTTTTAATTATAGCTTCAACAGATATTAACATTGTATAAATATATTTATACAATGATATTAATCTTTCATCTATATGTATAAAAGTAATTGAAAAAAATTATGTTATAGTCTGGACCGATGTTTATAGGATGCCCCACCCTGTATGTGTTACAAATGGCTTTATATTCGTTCTAATGTAAATGGGGTAATAATATTTATTATTGCATTATTATGTTTGTCCATTCCCTTGGTTACAAACCAGTGTACCCGGTACTTTGGAAAGCATACGTAGGGCCCTGTAACCAACACGTAGATGCCCTTTGGTAAGTGATACACGTGGCGGATAAAATCCTCGCCAGCAGCATGATATACCCGGATACTATAATTGTTTTTATATTACACTAATAAGTAATTACTATTATTTGCCTGTAATAAGCACTACAATAACAGAATATAAGCACTGGCCTATCGTGCAATTAGTTACATTTAGGATGACATAACTCGGAACGGACAAGTAATTGAGATGAGTCGTAATGAAGAGAAATGTTCTCCTTAAAAATATCTTTCAATTGGTATATAACTTATCCTTATTGGGGGTGGGACAATTTCCCATACATTTCTGTACATTGTCCTTTAAATTGTTAAATCAAAACAACCTAAAATATAAACAACGTTCCTTCTTCAGAGGGCGCGGTAGTGATCAAACTTGACCGATCCGCGCAATAAAAAGTTTGGAAAGCACTGATCTAACAGACATTTGAATTACTTAACGTTGAGTGTATCGATTACGACGTTGCCAAGTTGTAATCATTGTACGTTACGTTACATTAGTTTTTAAAAATTTAGTAAGAACTATTTTTGAGATATCTTGAAATAAATGCATGGCTTATGTACATGACAGTGTTAATTATACACATTGTGATTGTTAATATCTCGTTTAACAGACGGTCAAAAAATTTAATTTTTCTTAAGGCCGTTTTACGAGTGAACTACCTTGAATGTCTATTTAAATTACTTTTGTCAAAAAATATAAAATCATATAAAAATTTAAATAATGCAGGAATGTTTTCTGCGCAAATACAGGAATACAACCGTACAACCTTTTGTGATACCAACCTAAAGAACTTAAAAGTTACTGGAAGACTAGTTACCTCGTACTCTGTTTAGCTGCGTCTTAAAAATGTGCTCTCTGTTATAATTGAAAAATGTTTTAAAGACAAACAATTGGACCGCATTATGCAATAACGAATTAAGCGACAAAATTTAAAAAGAAGTAAATTGCCATCTTTCAATAATCATTGAAACTATTACAAAACTGATTATTAGTTAAGGTTCCCTATTTTACCGATTTTAAGGACACGTGTATTAAGCGACATTTTCATATTTGCCAAGGAAATACTAGCTTTCTATTAGGTATTCCAAACTGAATGACTACCAGTGGGTTTTGACAGGTTATAATGTGGCAAAGTTATGGCAACTCTGTAGGCCTGGTGATTTGACAAGGTGAGTGAAATAGATAGTTACATAGATTGATCATCCCTATTTTTTAAAATAAACATAAGCTTATGCCTTGAAGTAAAAATATAAGCAATTATTATTTTTTAAATATCTAAAGTCTGAAAATTGGTTTTAAAACACATTTTTGCTAAACTGATTCAAATTAATAAATATTTGCCAGGCAATATGGCTGCTCGCAAACGACCAGCTTTGAGCAATGTATATAACATATATGTATCATTGACCCTGTTAATGACAATATGACAACAGGGTTGCCATATCTAAACTGTCAGTACCCACTGGTAGCCATTTGGACAGGTCGTTGGAATGCCTAATTAGGCATTCAAAACTGAATTACTACCAGTGGGTTTTGACAGGTTATGATGTGGCAAAGTTATGGCAACTCTGTTGGCCTGGTGATTTGACAAGGTGAGTGAAATAGATAGTTACATAGATTGATCATCCCTATTTTTTAAAATAAACAAGCTTATGCCTTGAAGTAAAAATATAAACAATTATTATTTTTTAAATATCTAAAGTCTGAAAATTGGTTTTAAAACACATTTTTGCTAAACTGATTCAAATTAATAAATATTTGCCAGGCAATATGGCTGCTCGCAAACGACCAGCTTTGAGCAATGTATATAACATATATGTATCATTGACCCTGTTAATGACAACATGAAAACAGGGTTGCCATATCTAAACTGTCAGTACCCACTGGTAGCCATTTGGACAGGTCGTTGGAATGCCTAATTCCTGTTTCTCGAAAACACGTAAATGTCGCTTAATTCACAATTACTTAACGGGGCCCAATTTAAGTGTTGTCAAACAAAAACAACTAAAAATATATTGTGAACTATGGTAACATTTCCCACTTATTCATGTGCGGTAAAAAATAAACTTAAAATCAAATATGTGATACCAGAATAATTATGCTGCCAGCCAGTCAATCAAACTCCAAGAACTAATAGTGAAAACTTGTTAAAAGATAAGGTAAATAAAATTACCATTTTAGAAAAAGAAATTGATCTACTCAAAAAATTATTAAACGAAAAAAAAAATATACCCTAGTTCTAATTTACCAATCTGATATAATTTAATATAATTAAGTTAAGGAAAACAATTAACTTTTAAAACAATTTATTTAGAAGATTAGGTAGATAAATCTGAAGCAAAAACAGAACCAAACAAAAAATAAATTATCAACAAAAAATAAATTACTATGTCTCTCCAAGAACCCTAAGCAAAGACGAATGTAAATGTAAACAAACATGCAAACAAATGGACAACTCCTAACATTGCCAGATTCACCTAAAATTCCTGAAAACGTAATATGAAGAATGATATCGTTAATCTTAATGATAACACCACTTCTCTGGTAGATAATGATAATAAAGGATTTCAAAAAATAATTCATAAAAAAATAAAACCACGCAGAAATGTTTGTGAAAACGAGGCTAATCAGGAATTTGGTAGGGATCGACCGATATGATTTTATGTGGTCGATACTGATATACGCATGGCCGATATCGGCCGATACCGATACTCAAGAAAAATTAAGTGATTACTCATAGAAATGCTGCTAAAACGTAGAAAGAACACAAAACAAACTATGTTCTGCATACCGCCTTAATAGAATACAATTCCATCCGGTGAAACCCCTCATTTGGCAAAGCAAAGCTTGGCGTTCGTAGTTCATTTTGGAATACCATTGAAGAACTTACCGGTATGACATGATAAATAAAATTGAAGGTGTGTGTGTGTATATTTCTGAGGCACTGGTTTAAAATTGAAGGTGAACTTAAAATGTATAGGGTGTCTTTTTAAGGGGTGTTAGCAGCCTTATCTCAACATATCTTGGAAGAAGATTTAAAAAAACAGTCGATTTTAATTTCAAGGTAGACACCTTTTTATAATATCCTCAACTATCATGTGTCATTTGGCTCTCCTCCGTCGCTATAGCTAATACAATTTAAATTGGGAAAGCACCAACACATCATCAAAAGATAATTTTATCGGCAATTCAGCAATGTGACTGTGCTTGCTTTATATTTTAGCTCTCTCTGTCAGGATAAAAAACTGTTACGTATTGTAAAGTATGACACCTCATTTGAAAGCTTATTTTATTAGTAATTCCATGCACTACCTAACCTAAATGTTTCATATTAATAATAATAATAAAAACGGTACGCCCATGTGCGCAATCTCTTTGGAATAGGCGATAGTCGGTTAAATTGTGTCTAGAAAGACAATAAATTGAATCCTTTATTCACGATTTCACGTGTTGTTGACAGAATATCTCGCATCCCCTTAGATATACCAACTCTTCCCTTCGACAGCCATTTTGTTTGGAATATCTAATTAAAACAAATTTCCTTTTCATAACCTTTTTACAGGAACCTTTTATCGATATTTCTATTGGAGGTCAAAATGTAGCTGGAGCTACTGCTGGAACTATGTTAGTATGGGCTGTTACGTCACATAACAGGGTGAGTTTCATGTCTGTCTGTTATCTGATTCAAAAATTAAAATTAGGCTGACATGCAATACTAATTTGTTTTACTAATATACTGTGCGATCCATATGTATGGAACAAAGTAATTTTTAGCGCTATGTAATTTTGTGAAAAAACTTGAAACAGGTCAATTTCTCTTCTTATAGTATGAAATTATTATCCCTCTCATGCGCTCCCTCTGAAATATGAGCATCCCTGTTATGGGTTTTAGTCTATCTAAATATATCCCATAGTAGAATTTCAATCGACACGGAGTAATAAATCAAAATATTATGGAAGTTTTACAGCACAGGCGGCTCAAACAAAATCTGTGATTTTAAAGGGCCGGCAATTAAAAGGTGTGGTGAACGTAACAATGGGCTACCCTTATTTTAAACCCTTTTAAGATTCTGATGAGCGCACGGTTGGGTAAATTAGGGGGTATTTGTATTATTATTTTATTTGTTACTATTTTAAACTTAAATAATTGTAATTTAACCGCCAGGGGGCTTGTTTTAGGAGAGTCCTCTCGCCACTCACCCCTAAAAAAAAATATATTTTGGTTGGCTAAAGCCAATTTTTTGTTTTTTGTGTTTTTTTGGTGGTAACATATCAAGAACTTGGTAAATTCAATATTTTCACTTTTTTGACATGCTCCGGTTTTGCTTGCGTTTTTGCTAATATGATTATAACATTTAGATATAAAATAGATATGCTTACCTACTCTCGAAGATCAGGAAACGTGAAAGTTTCTGAATCACTATGTTCACTTGATGAGTCATTATTTACTGATATTAAAGGTGGCACTGTAGTATCGACATCCAAGATTTTGATTTTGTCCATATTCCACATATTTTATCTTTTGACTTAAATGTCGACCTATATATCCTTTAACATGTGCCCAGTTCAATAGGATTTAGTATGCAGTGATAAGGAGAAAGATGCGCAACATCAATATCATGTGTTTTTGCAAGTTCATCCACTACATAACGTACTGGAGGCTTATTTAATTTTACAATTTCTAGTACTATTTTTATTAATTTTCTGGAAAGTGAATGTTTCTGTCTGTTAGCCACTTAATGATATCATCTTTCTTCCATGAAGTATTTGGCACACGTCCAATTAGACGGGTATGGTAACTAGTATTATCCATTACTATAACTGAACCCTTTGGTAAATCTGCTGATATTCTTCAAAAACATTAGCGTTCATATCTTCATGGTAGACTCCGGTTTTTTTAGATTGAAATATTAAAGAAACAGGTTTTGAGAACCCGTCATCACTTTCAATATGAGTTATAATAATTGGACGTCGTCCTTCACCGGAAGGAACCTTCAATCCTGTAGATAATCCTTCCAAAAAAGCATGTCGTGAAGATTGAATGTTTGTGTCCTGCCACATTTTGCTAACTGTGTAACCTTTATTTACCCAGGTTTCGTCCAAATAAAATATTTTTTTGGCTTCTGCACGTAATTTAAAAATGGTTCTGAGGTATCTCCGTCTCCAACAAACAATTTCCTCAGAATCAATAAGTGCTGCTTTCCTGTCCTGTTTATCCCACTTGAATTTCAAATCTATTAGAGTTTTCCGTAGTTTTGTCTTTCCCATTTTAGGAAAATACGGATCACTATTGATTGCGTCCAAAACCTTGGTAAGTGTTGGTACCTCTTTTTAAAAATAAAATTCGTGAACTTTTCTTCTTATTCCGCTTTTAATTTGTACAGTAAATTCCACTTTTTTTACCTGCTGCATTTTTCTTTGGGGGTTTAATAACTCCACTTTTTAATTCACTTATAACTTTATATATCGTTGATTTTCTTACACCCATCATATTACTTGTTTTCAACAGAAAACGAAGGATTTTCCATTCTTAGGCAATTATAAACATTGCTTACAAATATTTTCTCGTTAACTGACAACGCATACTTTTGTTTACGTTTCACAGGTGTAAACTTTGAACTTGAACCACACTGCATTTTTAAATACTACTGTCACTATTAACCGAAAATAATCACAACTTCTTACTATAATAGATAATATAGAAGGTTAATCAAACAGGGTAGGTAATAATGGGAACTGATCAAAGATACTAACTGCTACTGCCTATCTTCATAACAAATCCTAGATAGGTAACCATCTTATAATCCCACCCCTTGTTATCATTTTGGTTTTTCCATGGCATATTAGTAATCTCCAAGAAGATGATAAAATAACGATTAACCCTTAGATTATAGATTTCTATAATCTAAGGGTTTATCCCATTTACATTTTTAATACAATTATAGTCACATTTATAGATTTTGAACATTCAGATTACTTTCTATAATCTAAGCTGAAACCTTCCTCTTCACTTGTCATTAACATCAAAAATTTTCAAGAAGTCAATGTTGAGTAACGATTTAAACAATTTAATGTAGGTATATCTAATAGTCAAATTTATAGGCCTTGAAAAATATTTGTTTTATGCCTTGTTATTAATTTACTCAAACAGATAACTTTATCATTTACATAACAATTGCAAATAACTCAAAAAACATTTTGTAAAGAACCAAAAAAATATATTTTTCAATGATAATTTTCCCAGCTAGCCCATCTACGTTAATAAGCTGCAATTTTAGGCTCTTTAAGCTCACATGCGATGTACTTTTAATGTAACCCTAATATCCCTGCAACCACCGAATGTCCGCAACGGCAAGACTTGTATAGCACATCTCACAGAGGTTACAAAGTGAAGTTCGGAAAACATGACACTAGCACTTTTAAGGTACTTATCCTGAAAGTTGCTCTGAAACTTTCTATAGATGTTATAATGTGAATTAGTTATACAGCATTATACAGTGTGTCCACGGATGGACTTAACTATACTTGTGAAAATATTTATTTTAAATTAAAAAAGTAATTCTTCATAATTTCTTTTACTTGTTAAATAAATCCGATTCACATTAAGAAATTATGAAAAATAACTTTTTTAATTTAAAATAAATATTTTTACAAGTATAATTAAGTCCATCCATGGACACACTATATTGTTCTTTGTGTAATGTAATACAGATAGGTTGAAATTGAGGTATAGTAAAAACTCAATCGAGACATGGAAATTTCAAATAAAACAAAAAATTTATATAAATTTATTATTAAAATATTCTTGAAATCAAGTAGTAATATCACAAAAGTAGAGGTAAGTATATCACAAACGCAGTTACACATGTGCGATAGTAGAAGCCACCTATAAAGCACTGAACGATTGTACAAAATTTGCTTAATAGTATAATAAGGTATCAATATTTGAAAGGTTCACTAGAAGCTTAAACAGTGAACGATTGTGCAAAATTATATTTATATAAGGTACGTTTCAAGATGGCAATTGTATAATGCTAAAAAACTAGATCTATGAATAATAGATGATTGCAACAATGACTAGGTATATATTATAAGAGATAGCTGAGTTCCCAGATTGCTTACCTGTACTCGCAGAGATATATAATCTTTTTAAAATCAAACCTTTTAACTATTTTTGTATAGATATTTATATATTTTTATTTTGTAATTTTTTATTTATGCAAAGGTGAACAAAAATTATTTTATTCTAACTACATGTGGATTGGAAATATTTTTATTTATGTTATAATGTAACATAAATATATGACAATTCATTAGAAGAGGATAAATTATATTTTTATATAAAATGATTTTACTTTTCCACAACATATTGAATAAAAAAGAAATTGACCTACTTTAACTATTAATGAAGCAAATTATATAGAAATTAAAAAAAATATGCTCAAGTTTAAATCGTTGCACTCATTTTTGGATAATTTTGTCTTACTTTGTTGTTTTAAATAAAACTTCCAATGTTAGTGTATTGAATTTTTTTTTTAATTTTACAAATTTTATGCTTAATTATTGATTTCCAAGTTAGTATAAAGATTTTATAAAAAAACAAGTCATGTTTTTTTGCAAGATATTCTGATGTATGCTCGAAGGCATTGTCTGTGATTTTTCTCAAATTTCCTTCTAGTTTTGCACTTGCTTGAATCACTTTTTATAAAATTTCAGGTGTTATATATTCTTCTTTAGACAAGTCTGTAGTATTTAATTTGCTTATAAAATTCCTAGAATGTCTTCAGGTACAAAGGAAATCTAAAATACAATATTTTTAAAATGTATTTTTAGGTCGATTAAGTATATTATTACCTAGAAGTTTGTTACGTCCTTAGTAATAGTTTAGGATAAAAAGATAAGGACTTCTTGGTTATACGTATTTATTTATCGAATACGATATATTACAATATTAATTACATTTTTCAGGTACATCTGCGTAGCTAAGGCCTAAAAAATATAAACAATAATTATAATACTATCAATTAGGAATATAAAACTTACACATCGATTTAGTCATAAACTTTAATTCGTCCTCTTCGTCTCTAGGTAGTACTTAATAATTTCAGTTGTAATCCTAAAACCAATACAAAATATAACTGTTTACCCTTTTTAAATATATTAGAGATATGTAATTATTAATTTAGTTTGTCTAGGATAGATTTTCCTTAAAATCTCAATGATTTGTATATCTTTGTTATGTTAAAGTCATCCTGTTGACAATTCTCTTCTTTTTCAAATACATTAAATTAATTAAAATTCCATCAAGGTACAACAACCAGGACAATTTAAATACCATCTTATTTGGACACGGATTGACCACTGACCACTTTTTGTGATACTTTTTTTTTGTATTCTCATATCTGACCGGTTAATGAAAATGGCTTCTTTCTGAACCACCTGGGTTTAAGTTTTCGAATTTACAGATTTAATTAGCCATTAAGTAAACCATCATCTCAATTATTACAAGGAACGTTTCGTTTAAGTGGACTCACATATTGTAGATTTTGTTTCTTGTAAAAGAAGGACCCCTAACATCTGTGATAAGTTCGACCTCTCCATGTTTCCCTAAAATCACATACCAATGGTGTTATTTTATTTTAGGCCTTTATTTATCATTTACTGTAATTATCTAATGAATAATTATTTATCTAATAACTTAGTAGGTCTCTTGTTGAACTGATATATTACCTAAAACACATATGTTAGCGACATGCATAGGAATCTCAATTTATATAGCAGCGATTCACTTGCAGCCCCTTGCTGAGGCTTTGGCGCCTCCAGGAGCCATCATCAGTTATTACCGCATCCTGAACGATCATCAGTTTGATTGCAGTAAGATTTATAACTTCTCAGCCACAAGTAAGGAATATCTTTTTCTATTTCTCCAGATTTGGAAGTAGTGTCTCTGAAATATTAAATTTACAACAGTTTTCTATTTTATAGAGGATCCTTACCAATTCTATTCAAATGTTTAAACAATAATTATAAAAGAAATTCTTCAAATTAAAAAACAACAATCAGAAACATGACATATGACAAGAAAAGTTGACAAGTGACAATTGACATAAATATAAACGTTCCGAAGCATTTTGTTATGTTCGCAGTACTTCTCGTCTATACCTTTTTAGCAAATAATTACTTTATTACGTTGTGTTAACATAACTGGTAGGTCAAATAGGTAAATAACAAATACGAGTTTTGCAAGGTTTTGATTTCCCTCAACAACTTCTCACGGGCGTTGCATTTACGTTGTATAATAATGTTATTACGCTCCTTTAAAGCAACATCGCCGAAAGGCTTGGCAACGTTATGTGCTAGCTGGGTTATGTACCCCGTAAATAATAATATTGGCACCCACACCTGAAATTTCCTGATCTAACATCCGTGTCGATAGCGATTCTTCTATAGTCTAAACTACCCTAGTTTATACATCTCTAAACTATTCTAACCTATTCTATTTCCTAGCCTACCCTGTTTTAACATTATACCCTAATTTATTACTCTAATCACTATTATACGCTACTCAAAATTATTCTATTGTACACTATGTACACTATTCTATTTCTAATCTACTATATCTTATAAAAATGTTATTACTGATAGTAGTTTACTGCTAAATATTTATTTTTTTTGAAAATAGACAGGAAAAAACTAACATAATATTAAATATTGTTGAGAATGTATTATTACATAATAATAATAATAATAATAATAATAATAATAATATAATAATAATAATAATAATAATAATAATAATAATAATAATAATAATAATAATAATTATAATAATAATAATAATAATAATTATTATAATAATAATAATAATAATAATAATAATAATAATAATAATAATAATAATTAATAAATAAAAAATTATAAATGATTACTATATATATTCAATTTTCAGTATTAATATATTCATGCTATCCATTGGCGGCGGAATAACTTTTCTTGGGAGGGAGCTTGAGTGCTCCTGAAAAATGCACTCTTCCATAAAATAAAAACAATATAAAGGGTGTTTATATATGCATAATATTTTTAAATTAAAACATAAATAATTATGCAGATGTGAAAAAACTTAAATACGTATACATGTAAATATATAAGATGTAAGTATGTACTAGGTTGATATAAAAAACATGCAAAATTAAATTAAGACCGTAATTCTATTTTTCCTTGCAAAAATTTCCAAGACTCCTTGAGGGTCAATCTGTTTAACCAACTCATTTTCGATGTGAAGTATGGAAAGCTGCGAATATCTATCTTGAGTAGACAAGTTTTAATTCTTCTCATAGCCAAAAAACTGCACGTACACCCGGCGAAGCAGACATGAATAGCATTGCAAGCCGTAACAGTTTGTATAAATAGGGTTGGGCATTCGGTGTCACATATTTTTTCAAAATATAAAACTTGGTTTTAATAATTTTACTTGTAATTTTAATTTCTACCTCTATATCAATTTTAAAGATAATGATGAATGAAGGCATTACCACCTTCAAAGAACAGAATTAAAAAACTATCAATACTTTTTATAAAGTCTAAGTCGCAAAATCTTTCCAAAAATTGATTTTTTACATGAGTAGCTATAATTCCAATTTTCAAGTTCCTAACTATAAAAAATCGATGCTTCCATGCAAACTTTTAACCTCTGTTCCCCCCCCCCCCCCCCCCCCCCCCCCCCATGAATGTGAAAAACCAAAAACCCTGAAACACGATATTTTAAAGTTTTTAAAATGTGGTTATAAATAAGTATAAGGACAAGGATTCTGATGTCAAAACTTAAGGTTTGCAATACATTTGATTTTTAGCATGGAATTTATTTGACTCGTTGTCACTATTAGTGGCTGGCTATGTAGAAATTTGCAATATCTCTATTTTAAGTATTTTAAGACATTTTTCTATTTTTGACATCTGAAAATTAACAATAAAGCCCCGTTCGCATTTCTTATTTCCTGTTTTTTAACTCGTCCCACTGAGGGGGTGCTCATAATTTAGAGGGGTGCTATAAATTGTCAAATTAAAAACAGAATTCGACCTGTTTTTCCAAAAGTACATAGCGCTAAAAATAAATTTATTCCATACATGTGAACCGCACTGTATATGCAACAAATGAAGATTTTTTACAATTTTTAGGTTATGTATAGATCAGGTGTAAGCACTAAATCACCAGAAGGTGCTCGTTGGGTTCACGTTCAAACGGCAGCTGGTAGCCAGGTTTGTCAAATAAATGTAGGCCCTACAGGATTAGTATGGGCTTCCACAATTAATGGCACAGCCTTAGTTCGAGTAGGAGTAGGTCGTGATAACTTACAAGGTGACTCTTGGGTAATGGTATCGAGTCCTGGTGATAATTTAAGAATAACACAAATTTCTGTAGGAACTTGTGCTATTTGGGCTGTCACGCATGATAAACAAATTTGGTTTAGGTAGGTTGCTAAACTGTTTTAAGGTAAAATATTTTTTGTTTTATTCACATTTGTCCTAGCATATATATTTTATACAGTCGGCATTCAATAGCATTTGTTTGGGTTCAGAGGGGAAATGCCTGCGGACACCAAAACCAGTGTCGCATCATTTTTATGGGGTTTGCAATTAATATAAATAATAAATTAAATACAGACCTTCAAAATACATTTTGTAAATTTGGCACATGTTTTATAGACTTTCATTTAAGTATCTAGTAATAGTAAATAATTTTTATTTAAATAAAATAAAGAAATCAACGATTTTTACTTTCCTGTAATTAGAAGAAAAGTATCAGCTTATAATAACTTTAGGTACAGGAAAGTCATGTTTTGACACGTGATTTTTTAATAAATCTGGATGTGTATAAAGGAAATAATAGTCAATAAAATATATAAAAATCTAAAGCCTTGAATTTTAAAAACAATCCGCCGTGAAAATCACCGACGAAGTTCGTCGACGGAATTCGTTCATGAAATTCGTATGGCTTGGTTTTTAGGGTTCCGTACCCGAAGGTTAATCAACGGGACCCTATTACTAAGCCTCGGCTGTCCGTCCGTCTGTGTGTCTATCTCATGATTTGTAATAGGTGGATGGTTGAAATTTTCACAGAATATGTATTTCTGTTGCCGCTATAACAAATAATAAAAATAAAGGGGGCTCTCATATTAGAAACGTGTTTTTTTGCTTTTTTGCTCAATCTTAATAAAGTATTTAATAAAACGGTATCTACATAGTATTAAATCTTGTACGATGCACTATGGTATAGGAGATCCTAAATCTGCCCAAAATTAACAAATAACGAAAATAATAATTTGACAACATTAGTAGCATAATTCGTTTGACAAATCATCAGCTCATATTATTCCATAAAAATTTAACTCAAATATCTAGTAGGATGCGCGTCAAGACAAGCGAAAGTTGACATTGTGTGTCATTTTTGTTTATTCTAACAGTTTGTAAGTAAAGTTTGTAAATATGCAATATCAGAACGATAATTTTTTTGACAAATTTTGATAATGGCCAATATTGATCAATGTAAGGTTAATTTATTTATGTAAAATACATTGAAACTTTTCGTAATTTTAAGTCGTAATTATTTAAAATCTAGTATATGATCTCTTTTTTGCAATTTATTAACTAAAAATAAAGATACAAAAAAGTGTCAGATCTAATATGGGCGTTTTTTATTTCTTTGAAATCTAGACTTATTTCCTATAAAAAAAAAACAAATTGCGTATCAGCGCGTAAATAGGGTTTTTGGCTTTAAAACTTTACCAATGACGGGTATTAAAAAACTATTCGATAGAAATATTTATTTGAAAATTCTTTCTGTTTTAAAAATTGTTTAACTACTTATTCATATATTTTCAATTGTCTATATGAAATAAGATAATAATAGCATTCTTAAAGTTTCTAGCATGAGTTTGACTTTTAAAATTGTCTGGGGGTAAAAATTAAATTATATTCATATTTTGAATACTTTATCTTCTTGCAATTTAACCAAAAACTCAAAACAGTTAAATATCTTATTGTTTTAGACGTTTCGAGACTCAAAAATGGAGATTTTAATGTTTAGCTCTCCAAAAACAACCCTACCCTTAAACTCGTTGCTGTGGCCAATTTTGTTTTGAGAAATTATGATGAAAATGCACCAGAATATTACATTAAACGTGTACGGAATAAATCACGTTTATTTTGCGTTCATTTGAAATCAAAATGTTCCAGAGCTAAATCATCTTTTTTGAATAAATTGAGAAAAGTAGAGAGGCACGCACAATTATAAATAATAATTTGTTGACCCTACGATCAGCACCAGTAGGTCGCCCAAAATTGCCACTTTGCGACAAAAATAACACTTCAGGATCTTCTGTCTCATACCACAAACCGAATTTTCATATTACAGGAAGATGTAATATCCAGAATTATCATAGGCAAACATTAAGTTTCTGCAACGTTGATAACAAGCTATGGTTTTGGCAGCTCTGAACCTCCTGAATATAAACAGAATTTCTTGAACGAAGCCGAAGGTTCATAATATTCCAGTGTTCTTGTAACTATGCTTATATCACTAAGACTGACTACTAGTAATGGTGTTGATATTTGTAATAACTTAACTCCTCAGTCGCTAAGATTTTGTAGACCAATCAAACTTCAATATGCAAAAGAAACCAAAGAACAAATCATAAATGAAAAAAATAGCTTACTGAAATTCAAAACCTTAAACCATTTAAATTCACAGTAAGTGGTTGTCAAGTAATAGTTGATTTTCTTCTCTGCCTAACATTAAGAGAGTTATGATTGACGACCTGTGTTATTTTTAACAGGTCTGTTATTTTATAAACACAAAGAAATAACAACCTGTTCACAAATAACATGCCTGTTAAAAATAACATTACTTGTTCATCATAACCCCGCAATAGTCGGTAGTTTTAAGTACCCTAACTGGAACTAAATCGAGTCAGGCATGTCCAATATGCGGAGCTACTCCTGCTAAATTTTTAACTATCACCGACTTCATGTTCGATATATTTAAACCTAAAGAAAGTGCGCTTCAGTACGGTAACAGTCCACTTCGTGACGTGATTCGTTTTTTTGAATGTTTAATCTACATTTCCTATTCGCTCCGTGCGCGACAGCAGCTCCAATTCGTTTTGGTACTAATGGACTATTTCTGCGTATACTGACAAATACAATTTTTAATAGAATTCGTAATTAAAAAGTATATATGTTAGTTTTAATGAAAGTATATGGATTTGTAAAACAAGTAAAACATTAATTAATTATTATTATATATTTTTATCGCTTAAATTAATGAAAATTATTTATAATCAATAAAAATCAATAATAAAATATAGGCAGGCAACAGTATTTACTGGAAAATGTATGAGAAGTTGCCTAAGTTTAATAAGTTTTCTTTGAAGAATCAAACCTAATGTCAAAATAAAAAAATACCATTAAATAATAGCGTGAAGTTAAAATGTTTAAAAAAAGGATCGTTATTTATATTTTAATTTTTGTTTGAAATAAAACAGAATGAGTGATTAACTGGTTTTCCATCAGTAAGTCACAAAATTGCATTCCATAATCAAAGGCAGAAATCTTGAAATCTAGTCCTTCTGAATGAACATTTAAGAATAAAGGGATATTAAAGAACATCGTAAAATGATAATTTATTGTTTATTTAAAACCTTTCAAGTTTCTGATGTCTACTATTTCCAGCATTACTGTTATTATTACAAAAATAAAGGTAATTTTTCTTCTTATTGTACACCTATCCATTTAATTCTTCGATTTAATTTCCACTTTGCTACTGAAATTTTTTTTATATAAGTTTCACTGTTTTTTTGCTAGTATTTGTACAATTTTCAATACAGCAACTCCGGTTGCTTATTGTATTGTTTTTACCTACTTTTTGAAAAAAAGTAAAATGTATACGTGTATTTGAAATGCCAAAATTACAAAATATCGCCCTAAAATGCACGAATTATCCGCAGCTAGCGCTAGTATCGCTTTTTATTCCCTTTCCATGACTTCGCACGGAGCGAATAGATTAAACCTAAAAATGTGGCAAGTTCGGGGCGAGACAAATAAAGCTGTATACTGATCTCTATTGAATTTGAATAAATTTGAAATATTCTGCTTCGAAACCGGTCATATTTTCATGGAACTCTATCCAAGGTTTCCAAATCACAAAGTTCTTATACACAATAAACAAATAATGAGAAAATGCATTTTACCAGTTGGGTATTTGGGTGAAGAGACATCAGAATCAAGAAACAAAATTTATAAACAAGACCGAGAATATCATGCCCGAAAAAACAGCCGAGTTAATAACAGAAATTTTCCAAAGAGCAATAGATACATCAGATCCTTAATATCATCTTTGTCACTTTAGTCGCGAAGGTTAAAACTTAAAATTAAAAAATTACCAGAAGAAGTTCTTGCTGGAATCATATGCCCAACCTGAAAATCTAAATATGACAACAGATGACTCACAATCAGATGCTTTGGATTTAGAAAGCTTTCTGGGTTCTAAATTAGATAGTTTAGAGTTAGAGAGCAAATATTTAGTTAAATTTTCTTTGTACATTTAAGTGCTAATAAAATTTTCTGTGTTTATGTTTTTTGTGCCTTTTAAATTATTCAGTGACCTTTACTTTATAATAACATTGTTAAATGGGAAAAAATGGTCTCCCAGATAACTTTTGTCATCCGCAATGAGTCTTGGCTTAATTGAATCTTATGCGTTTTCTTATAGTACATAGTACACATGATACGTTTAACTGATCTTAGATTTTAAAGTATCATCATCAAAAATGATATAAATTTGTTGTGGGCTTCTTTAAAATGTTTTGTTCAGACAGTGTTTAGGAACCAAATTATATTGAATCAAAGAAGTTAATTCAGTTTCGGAATATAAAATAATTTTGGGCAAAATAGTGGGCTTCTGTACCATAGTGCGATGGAGCGGAACCCTACATGCGCCGGTTTTTAAGAACATTCCGTCGCGAAAATCACCGATGAAATTCATCGATGGAATGGGTTCGCCGTATTTAAAAATATACTTTCAAAGCGTCCGTTTTTTTTTAAATCTGTTATATTTGCGTCTAGTTTTAACGGAATGCGCTGATGTTCGTTGTTATCAAATACATTTGGTTTCAGTGTAATTATGCTGTCATTTCTCGTCAGTTCTTGTCTGTATAGCCTTCGGTGAAGAGCTTCGGAGTGCAGGAACCAAAGACTTAAGGTAGTCAGGAGTCAAGAGAGGGGAATTTGTTTCCTTCATCGTATTTATGCCTTCCCAGCAGACAAGCTCGACGTTGGCACAATTTCGGAGTGGGAGAAACCACCTCCAGTTTTGACTGTTTACAACTGACGAAATAAAAAATGTCCTTCTGATACCTTGGCAAATCAACCTAGATAATTTGCATGAAATTGAATCTTTATTTCCGAATATAAATTACGGTACATACGAATTTTTTTTAAATTACGAGGGCTCTCTCAGATGTTCAAAACCGGGAATTACTAGGTAATCAAAAGAACCCTTCTTTGAAACGTTCCCAGACGGAAATTAATTAAAATATACATTTTTATAATTAATTAAAATTTAGTACTTCGTCACAATAGGTTCACGTGGGATATGTCCTTGAGGGGGGGGGGGAGGTCCTGTGTATATTTTTAAGCTATTGCATAGCTTTTATCGCGGGCTTTGAGCGCGGCGACCGAATCAAGAAATTCCGTAACGAAAATAAACCTAACACCCCCCACTCCGACCGACATGTAAGATAATAAAAATATTTTAAACAAGATTAACTTCTCATTTATTCAATAAAAGAAAATCGAAAAATCGAAAAATAAAAAAATCGAAAAATCGTGTTTGTGTGCGTGCGACTAGACGTATGCGTGTAGACTAGCTGCTAACTGCTTGTTCGAGAAAGTCTCGAACACATTCAGTTTAGTATTTACAATAAATATATATTTTTTTGTATCATACTGTATATTTTTATTCATAGTAAGACCCGCAGTGGAAGAGCTCTGGTTTTCCCTAATCTTTTAAAATAGCAAAATAAGCTCCAATCAAGGGTTATAAAATTTCTATTTAAACGGATAATAGTCCGTCATAACTTACTTAACCTAGGTACTAATCCACAACAATGTTAACGGACGGTTTTTCCCGAGCAATAGGCCTGGTACTTCTGGGGGTTTAAGGAGGGAGACCGAGCTGATAAAAAGGGTATCGCTGACAATAATCAGGGACTTCAACGATATTTCGTGTTTAAATAAAACGTTTGTAAACCGTTAAAAATTACATGGTCCTTCGAGATAAAATAAGTTTTTAAACAAGTTTTAGTAGTTTTTCTTCTTCGACAAGACCTATGGTGTAACGAGACGTGTAGTTCTCCTACACTGCTCATAACTGATTCTATCTCTTTTAGACACAATTTCGGATAAATTGAATTTGAAAATGAATAATGATCCACAAGAATCCACAACAAAATATGGGACCACCATTGACGCGGTATTTTCCAGATATTTAGAGGATATCAAGTCTCAAACTTATGTTTCTTATTTCAGTTACCATAAACCTATAGTTTCAATGATAAATATTCCTGAATAACCTACATGTGCTGTAAGATAATAAAAATATTTTAAACAATATTAACTTCTCATTTATTCAATAAAAGAAAAAAAATTGTTCTCTTATCGGTCACCACGCTCAAAAAGTGTAACTTGAATTAATATCAAAGAAAAAACTTGAATTAATATCAAAGGAAAAAATACCTCATAAATAAAATAAATAATTATAATTGCATAAGTTGATAAAAAAATGCTATGCAATAGCTTTACCGCGGCAGTCCCCGAGTGCCACACGTATTTTTTTGTTGTCCCGTAAAAAGAAAAATCTCACACTACGATAAAAACCATAGGGATGGGAAAAAACCACCAACCAAAAATATATATATATATATATATATAAAAGATAAAAGGATTATTGGGCAAATACCGCAAAAAATGAAAAAAAAAAATAAAAAAATGCCTAAAGGCAAACCGTAGACACGTGTTTCTGACTATTGGTCTTCATCAGTACGGTGCAGCCAAGTTCAAAAGGGAATGGAACTAGGCGATGAAATCAAATCACAGGAGATCACTCAAGAAGCCAACCACACATTTGTGGACTGTGCTAACATTCCCAGTGATTACTAGGAAAATATTAGCGTCGCCACGGAGGCAGTTATAGCCGCTATGAAGATGCATCCAAGCCCAGGGAAACTAAACAAGAAAAGGTTTAGTGCGGTGAAAAAATATAAAAGATAAAAGGATTATTGGGCAAATACCGCAAAAAATGAAAAAAAAAATAAAATAAAAAAATGCCGAAAGGCAAACCGTAGACACGTGTTTCTGACTATTGGTCTTCATCATATCGTTTTATTAATTGCATCAGATAACATTTCAGCCGGAGCATTAAGTATTTGTATGGAGGAAGATGATTTGTGATTTAAATTATTTAAAGCTCATTACGATTATAACATCCCAACGTAGTGCTATATATCACAATATCCAATTCCCATTACAATATATATATATATATATATATATATATATATATATATATATATATATAGGACCCCCAAGTACATATTCCACGTGAACCTAAGGTACACACATTATCACTAAAAAATTTCTTCTAAAATGTACTACCTAAAGTTTTAGACAATGTAAAATACATATTACTGATAAATAAATATTACTAAAGAAGACCCTGATCAATGCCGAAAGCTAGCAATAATCCAATTGATTTTCTTAAAAAAGAAATACATCCACATCATTTCTCGCAGGCACCTAAAAAACCAAGAACCATCCAAAAGAATTAAAACATTAAGGTGCAAGAACTAAACTAAAAAGTAAGCAGATACTTTCTTTTTAAAATACTATTAGAAATTACAAATGATCGAAATCAAATATGATTGAAAACACATTTGTTTGAAAGTACTAATGATTGAAATGATATAAGATCTAAAGCGTTATATTACGAAATTAGTAAATTCTTTGTTTTGTTTTAATTTTTCATATTTTATGTATATTTCTTTACGAAGCAAACTGCGATGGCTCCAGACTGCACAGGTTAGGTAAATTAGTTAATTTTTATTTTAAATATTCCAATTTTTTGTATAATTTTCTGTGTCGCAACCCGCGATGGCACTAAGCCACACAGTTTAGGTAAATTATAAAAACTTGACTAATTTACCTAACCTCTGCAGCTTCAAGCCTTCGCAAGTTGTTCACTAAAAAAATTATACATAAAAAACCAATTATTTTGTTAATTCGTAATTTAGATCATATTCAATTTCGATAATTTCTTCTAATTTCGATCTTTTTTGGTTTCGAACTTTTCTCACTTTCGACCTTTTCAATTTAAAACTTTAGTTTAGAAGTTTTGTCATTCGAACTTTTCCATTTTCGGAGTTTTGTCATTCGAACTTTTCCATTTTCGAAGTTTTTTCAATCGAACTTTGGTATTTTATAAGTTTTGTCATTCGAATTTTTATAGTTCGAACTATTGTTTTCTCCTTGTTGAATTTCAGTAGATAGAAAAGCTACCATGGGACCACTAGTACCAAAAGTCGCCTCTAGTTGGCGCCACCTGTCAGTGGTGAACAATTGAAACTCGACTAAGCGGTTTGTGACTCGGCTAAGCGATCCAAGATGGCGGCCATGCGCAGTGACAAGCCAAAAGGACTTAATCGTATATCTCGGATATTATTGGTTGGAATTAAACGAGGAAAACGGGGGACTGCGGGGAATTAAATTGAATAGAAAAAATCCTGCGCAGTAGTAATGCCAAAAGGACCTAAGCGTGTATCTCGGTTACTGTTGGTCAGATTTAAACGATGAAAACGTCATTATGTAGAGAACGTGGTATAGATTACCGTTGAATAGAAAAATGCCGCGCAGTAGCAATGCCAAAAGAACCTAAGCATGTATCTCGGCTATTATTCGTCGGATTTAAACGAGGAAAACGTCATTATGTAGAGAACTTGGTATAGATTACCGTTGAAGAGAAAAATCCTGCGCAGTAGCAATGCCAAAAGGACCTAAACATGTATCTCTGCTATTATTCGTCGGATTTAAACGAGAAAAACGGTATTATATAGAGAAGGCGGTATAGATTAAGGTTGTGTAGAAAAATCATACGCAATGTCAAAGTCAAAATGGCCTTAAGCGTGTATCTCGGCTACTATTGGTCATATTCAAATGGAAGAAACAGTATTATGTGGAGAACGTGGTATAGATTAACGTTTAAGAGAAAAATCCTACGCAGTGGCAATGCCAAAAGGACCTAAGCGTGTATCTCGACTATTATTGGTCAGATTCAAACGAAAAAAACATGGTATAGATTAATTTTGAATAGAAAAATGCGCAATGTCAAAGTCAAAAGGACCTAAGCGTTTGTCTCGGCTACTATTGGTCATATTCAAACAGAAAAAACGGAATTATGGAGAGAACAAGGTATAGATTAACGTTGAATAAAAAAATCATACACAGTAGCAATGCCAAAAGGACCTAAGCAGGTATCTCGGCTACTATTAGTTAAATTTAAACGAGGAAAACGGCATTATGTAGAGAACATGGTATAGATTAACGTTGAATAGAAAAATTTTGCGCATTGGCAATACCAAAAGGACCTAAGCGTGTATCTCGACTATAATTGGGGGGCAATAAGACACTGAAAGACTTCTTTCAGTGATGCCAGGAGTAGCGGAATTTTCCTACGTCATCGTATTTTTAGCCCTTGAAGAAGGGGAAATACCTTTTTTTAAGTAGATAAATTTCTATCTACCAATATGTAATCATGCTCTACATTTTTTAAGAATTTTTATAAAACCGATTTAATTATTTTATTTTTTTTTTATTTTCATTTCATTAATCAATTTTGTTTTAAAATTAGTTCATTAGTTGGCAACGTTGGCCTTGTTGTGATAGTAATTTTTATGAATTCGAAATTTTCTTTTATATGAGCGTTAAATTTGTTTATTTCTTAAAGTGTGTGATGACTGTGATAGTGTTTATTTTAAAAATGAAATTGTATCTATATTGCTGTAATAAAGGTTGTACTTTTAAATCAAAACTGAATCGTTAATTAAGTACATAACATCATTTTCCAAAGAAGGGTAACTTTAAAGTACTTTTTAAAAATAAAATTGACAATTAAAAAAGGGTCGACATTCGAAAACGGTGGATTTCTATTCTAAAAATGGAAAACAACCTTTTACCTCAATGCGAATGTATTGCATTTCGTAGATAAAGATTTTTGTTCATTTGAAGATATATCAAGTATTTTAATTTTATTGAATTCATTATAATGATTTATTACATCTAAAAACAGTTCAAAAAAATCACATATACAGAAGCCCGCCCAAAACTTACACAATGTAAATAAATTATTTATTGTTTCGGCCTTTACTTGATGAAAATCCATTTAATTTTGAAAGAGTAAAACCAAATTTGGTAGATTTTCACACTTTTATTTTAAAAATAAATTTTTTTTTTTTTTAAAAACACTTACATGACATATGTTTCGAAGTACAACTTCTTTTTCAAATGTGACTATTTACAATTCGGTATCTATCTATATCATTTAGTAAGTTACTAAATGATCAATTAGATATTAATAATTCACCCTTATTAAATCTCTTTCCCAGTTTTCTGTGAGATAATCCCGGTAATGGGCTATCTTATTGTTATCTGATGGATATTATAATTACCTAAGTACCCTTATTTACTTTAAATAGTTAGTTTATTTTGTAATGTTATTGATGTTTTCTTAAGTACTTTGTTTTGTTAAATTATTTCGTATATATATTGGATACCGAATTGTAAATAGTCACATTTGAAAAAGAAGTTGTACTTCGAAACATATGTCATGTAAGTGTTTTTTTTTTTTTTTTATTTTTTTATTTTTAAAATAAAAGTGTGAAAATCTACCAAATTTGGTTTTACTCTTTCAAAAACAATGTAAATAAACAAATCTCCTACTTGTAGGTGACAAATGACATTAATTATTCTAAATTTTGAAGAATTTCTGATTGTATATTATCAATGACGACAATCTCTCTGAATTTTATTATATTATTACAACTTCTGATGAATCAAATGTTGAATAACTCTTGTATTTATACATTTTTTTTTTTATTATTAATCAACCCTGTTTTATAAATTAAATACCTGAAATTTTAAAGGTAAGTGGTTACTCCAAAATGGATTTTCGGTAGTAGATTTGTCTTTTTCTATTACTCGGAGAAATGGGCATTCGTACTGTCTTTTACTTAGCAATTGCCTCATGCGCCTAACGATTTTGTCCTTCGCTATCTCATATAATAGTACACACAGTGCTTCTCTGTCGCGGCACACTCTCTTTCAATTATCCAAAATTAGGCTGGAATAAAATTACATTTTTAAGTTTACCGTATATTAGGTTTTTTGTGATATGATTTATTCAGTTTGAATCTAACATTGTTTGTAGGAAAGGAGTAAAAGGAGAAGGGGCTAGTCTAAGTGAAGAACTGTCAACTGGTTGTGGTTGGGTCGAAATGGTTGGTCGAATCAGTCAAGTTTCAGTTACAGCAAATGATCAGGTTTTTGCAGTTGGTGCTGATGATAGAATAGTCTATCATAGAACTAGCATTTGTCCAGAGAATTTAACTGGCAAACGCTGGCATGCCCTACGAGCACCTTTGCAAATTAGTAGAGCTAGTAGTAATGCTAGTTTGAATAGAGATAAGTTTCATAGGAGCTACCATAATCTGGTAAATATTGTGTTCCCTATTATTATTATTATTATTATTATTCCAACTTCATGAATTATTGAAAGAATACTTTCTTTTACTAGACTATTTTTGTTTTAGCAATCAAGACCAAGTAGTATGGTAGAACAATCAGCTATAACAGAATGGGATACTCATGCTCATTCTGCGCCCACAGCCCCAGCTTCATTACCGGTAGGAGATCTTGGTAACACTAAATATGAAATACAACCTAAAAATCCCAAAGCATGGAGTCCTGTACACTCAGTAGGGTCAATAGTTGGTATGGAGGTTCATCCTGAAACTGATGAAAGCGTCTGGAGTGAATCTAGTAGAGATTCTTGTATTTTTGCAGATGATGAGGAACTCGGGTGGGCAGATTATGAAGCTCCTTGGTCCTGTGTAAGTATATGTATACTTATTATTTACTATAAGAATTAAAATTATAGATCTTTGAAAATCTGTTTATGGTATGAATTGTCATTATAAGTCCAAGCTAAGGACGTGTTGAAATCCATAATATCAGAGTCCGTTGCTAAGATATTCGACAAGAACAAATTAGAATGTATTTTATTATTTTTAGGCTTTTCTTGAATATAAACGACTTAGATTTTAGTTTTAAAACGTCCTCAGATTGGGCTTCAAAATCATATACAACGGGAATCCTAAGTTGATACTTTTTTTAACTGTGTATAGAAGTCATTAAAATAAACAACTTTATCAAATAATTTTTTCAAAAAACTCAAAAATAAAAAACCTTGTATAACTTTCGTAGAAAAATGTTGATTAAATTCATGGGTTGTAAGAACCATTCACAAAAATTAACTCTGCTGGAGAAATGTTCAAGTTCAACGATTTTACCGCAGTTCGCACTTTTCCTTGACGTATCCCACCTAATATGCAATCACCCGCGCAATTATCTAACAAGTCCCCGACAACATTTTTATTAAAAATGTGTTCTTCTAAACGCACTTAATTTTTAATTTACCAGATTTAACAGATAAACACTATAGATAAACATAGGCAGACTTATAGTTCGTTTAATTTTTCTTAAACAAGTTCAGGCCCGGTTCACTAGTATACATTAACGGTCTTTACGAAAGAATAATTAGTCAAATAGTGAAAATGCTAACGCCATCTGAATATAGTAAGCAAAATCAAAGGTCGCGTGTTGTACTCAGTTTGAAACCTAGGTGGAACCGTTATTCAGACGGGCAATTTTTAGAGAAGGACAATAATTCCAACTCAAATGTGACCAAAAATGGCACACAAAATACGAGTCACCGTTTCCATTCGGGAAATAACTTCTCCTTTGACTAATACCGCAACCAGTATTAAATTATAACTTTTTTTATATTTCAATAACCTAATTGTTTAATCGAATAATTATCAATTAATCTATTATTTTAAATAATCGATTATTTATTTTGATAATCGCCTAGCCCTAATCTGAAATCAAAAATCCAACTACGAAACCTGCTAAAAGCTATTAAAGAGTCATAGAAAAATAATGGAAATAAAGAACAGCATAAGAATGACAAGATTGTTTTTTGCACACCCCCCGTTCAAAGGATCGGTCTCAAGTTCTGGCTGACGGGTTGAAGCTTAGAGCATTAAGGTTTGTTCCAACACAATAGCAAATCGGTTTACGTACTGTCGGGATTCTGCGCAGTCTAGATTTGGTGTTCCAACAAACTTCGGACTCAAAACTGTACAAAAACCTAGTGTTCCAACAAACTCAAACCTAATCACAAACCAGTTTCTGTACTGTCAAATCAGTTCCTGGGTCTGAATATGAACGAATTGTCAAGACATGCGCAAAACGAAAGTGAGCTCGTAAATAAACCACGACCAACTCTGGAAAATTTAAAATTTATTGATTATATTTGTTTTGATAGCATCATCGATCGTAGTCTTGATCCAAAGATTATATTACTATTATCGATTGTAATTTAGTTTTTATTCATTATCATTATTTAATTTACTATTATTGTATACGTGTATCTGTTGACTTATTAATAATGAGTTTTGGAGTGAAGAAAGTGAAAAGTGCTATTATTCTGACTTAAATATAGTACACAACTAAAATAAATAAAGTTTATTGTACTAACCAATCGAATAATCAAAATGTATAAATATCTTTTAATAAGTTTTATAATTTTTCTATTTCCCAAATTCAAAATTTAACATTTGTTAAATTTGCTTTGTCTTTGACGTTATTAACAGTGTGTCTGACAACACAAAAATGTGTTCCAACACATCCAAGTTCCGAATCGCGTCCTAATCCTCGACAGGTCGTCGACTATCAGTCGTCGACAATAAGTTGTGGACTGGTTTATGTACGGTCCAAAGATTGTTGTTGGAACAAACCTTAAATATAAGACTAGAGATATCATTCAATGTATTTTGTTATGTATAAGCAGGGTAATCATTTCTGGCGTGAGGGGAGAAGGGTAGGTACGCCATTCTCAATGACGTACGGTTTGAAAGGGTTCGTATTTATGTTTACCATTTATGCACTGTAATTTCACAATAACTAATAATTTAGATAATTGATTCGCATGATTAATAAACAAATTTATTAAACAATGATCTTTTTCTATTTATGTTGAGCTTTCGTTATGCATTGTATTGTATATATGTTTTACTGGAAATGACTATATGTTCGTTTAGGATTAAAAACTTTCTTTATTGTAGATATAGGTTTTGAAACTGTATGCTTTCAAATGAATTCGTGATCTCACATTATTTTCGTTTAGCTTAAGTAGATCATTCAGAAACTGAAATATTTTTTATATAGAGTAAATAAAAGAAAAACGAAAACAAGTAACAATAATTTATTTCTAGTAGTAATAATATTAAATGTACATGTTTTATAATAAAATTATTAATCAATGTAATCAAAACAAGAGATAATATAAAATATAGTAGGTACCTAACTATTCGTAATAGACATATTTATTAACTTTACAAGCAGAATACAATAGCTTATTTTGCTTCAACTGACTAATTTTTTTGAAACTTATCCAATATATTTTTGGCCAGTCCATTCCTTTGCATAATTGCCATTTCATCCATGAAAAGATTTAATTAAAAAAAAAACCTTTTTTATAACCTTTTTGACTTTCTCGCCTTTAAATTTCAATGCTCTTCAGTGAATCCAGGAGAACCATCAACAACCTAATGTCACTTTGATAAAGTACTGGGATGTGGGAGACAATTGTTAAATTTTTTTCCTCACATATGTATAAGCCTTCATATTGTAGAAGCTTAAAGTTAGTACTAACGCTCTTAATTCAGGGGAGTATTTTGTTCTGGAATGATCTTTAATTGCTCTCTTGATCAATTCCTTAGATCCACTTGCAAGAGAAGCCTAAAAAATAAAATAATTTGACCCAAAATAACATATATAAATTAAATATATTTATAAAAACATTTATGAATATTACTGGAATTAATTCTTACATCCACAAGTATATTTGTACTTTTTATAAAAGAGTTATTTTTTATATATCCTATCATACTATTTAAAGATTCCAATCTACTTTGTAAAAAATATTTCCCCTAAGTGTTTCAATTACATTTTTTTTTTTTTTTTTTTGTATAGAATCTTCTTTTGGGCAAGAGCTATAAAAAAATAACTGTTTAATTTTTTTTCTTAAGCATTGCTTTCCTGAAATCATAATAATGCTTGATTATATGAGAAAATATCTTATTTGATTTCAACAAACATTCGTTTTTCTTTTTTAAGTTCTCTTTCCCTTTTAGAAGGGAACTTACAGATATTGTGATTTTAGCTGATGAGTTTATCAAATTTTAAACAATTTTTTGTCTTTTAAAGAGAGTTAAAGTTAAAGTTCCCTGTCTTGCATATTTTCGTCCCTACGAATGAAATGTACATAAAATGTATTCTGCAGATTTTTAATGATATACATTTAATTAAATTTTAAAAGTTCCAGAGGCTATAATTACCAGCACCTGTTTGGCTTTTAAAAATATAAGAGCTAATCATACCTTTTCATTAGCCTTCTTTCTTTTCTAACTTCGAAATTTTCAATGTTGGGAACTGCAGATAAGGGCATATTTTCTTTACTGTTGTTATTTTTATGCCTGTAAACAATAATGTAATAATAATAATATATACCGGGTGTTCAACTTAAAGCGTTACAGCTATATTCCGCTTTTTATAAAAAAAAACGTTTCAGACGAAAGTTTTATAGTTTTGTGGGGGAAAACTTTTGGCTAAAATCGTTTTCATAATATGGCCAACTTTTTTTTCGCGCAGCAACATTTTCAATTAGCTGTTACTCAAAAAGTAAAAGTCCAATACAAAAAATATTTTCCTCAAAAGTTTCTTATTTTTTTATATACTTTAAGAATATGTAAGAAAAAAATGGGATTCCCATTTAAAAAAACAAAGTTCACCTCGATATGATCATATTATGGTCAGCTACAAAAAAATGAATTTAGCCAAAATGTTTCCCCCAAAAAACTAAAACTTTTGTCTGAAACTTTTTTTTCTAAATTGCATATTTTCGGCGGTATTTGACTGTAACACTTTAATTTGAACACCTGGTATATGTCTAGTATTTAACAAAATAAGCCACATATTTGAATATCGAATTACAAGTATTTACAGTTTATTTGGAAAAAAACTCATTATAGCAAAGTGCAGGTACACATTTTGGTATAGATCCTTTTATTAATCTATTGCTACCTTTATAATAATCTTCAGTTGAAAATGGTCTGAACACAGACATGTGTTGTTAGAAATGCTATTAATGCTCAAACTAAATACTTGACAGTTTGGTTGTGAGATCAGCAGGAAATTTCAAATAAGTAAAAAAAGATTTAAAATATTAATGGCAGTTGAATAAATATATACAATACAAAAATATATCTAATCCATTTTACATTATATACAAAAAGACATAAATTAAGCATTATCGCAAAGAAAACGACTATTTTCTGTCGAACGCAACCAGTTGCGGTCATGCTCAAATGAAGAAAATTCTACAAACATGTTTCCTTATTCATTTGCCCACTTCCCATTTTAAGTTACGTTTATGGAATATAGAATACTTACTTGTGAAACGTCAACCAGGATCCTTTTAAGTCTGTATTATTGGAAACTATACAAGCTTTCGGCATTATTAGCACTTATTTTATAATAAAATTACACTTAAAAAGTTTATCAAAGGGAAACCTCGTCCAAATTGTCTTTGGAAGCCACAAAAAATGATATTTTTGACAAGTGTAAATTAAAAATTTAAAAAACCGACTTCAAAAACGTGCAGATGCCATCTTAACCAAATTTATATGGGATCACCCCTGCCCTTTCTAACAAAAAAAGAATCATAAATAGGACAAGGTAGTAAAGCATTATCGCTAAACATACATAAAAAATGAAGAGTTTGAGGATTTTCTCATGGACCCAATTTTTAGATTTTGACCAAATTTATATGGGACCACCCCTGAAGTAGCCCCTTTCGAACAAAAAAAGAATTATTGAAATCGGACACCGTGTTAAAGAATTATCGCTGAACATACATAAAAAAAAAATCGCGACGAATTGATAACCTCCTCCTTTTTTGAAGTCGGTTAAAAACGAAAACAAGACGTCAAATGAAATGTCATTTATCACAAATACGCGCGTTAGTTAAATTCGCCAATCATAAATCGTCGTGTTCCTAACTCGCCAATCATAATGCGTCGTGTACCTAAGTAGATGGGATTAGCCAGTTCTGGACCAAGGTCAGAGGCAAGGTCAGAGGCAATTGGTGTAATTAGTAATTACCCTAAGTACCCACCCCCCACCCTTCGAGCAAGTACCCCCCACCCTTCGAGCAAGTACCCCCCACCCTTCGAGCAATTAGCAAGTACCCCCCACCCTTCGCGCAATTAGCAAGTACCCCCCCCCCCTTCGCGCAATTAGCAAGTACCTCTGAATTACTCTGTACACCATGTTATTGCATAGTGTAATGAGTGTAATTGCATAGTGTAATGAGTATAGTAAGTACCTCTCAGTACACATAGTGATGTAAGGACCAACCAATTATTCTGTACTGAGTGTAATTGCATAGTGTAATGAGCATAGTAAGTACCTCTCATTACACCATATGCATACCTCTCAGACAGTATTTACTGTGTATATCACGTAGTGTAATAAGTCTAAGTACTTCTCTTGTTTACTGTTGTAGCATAGGGGAAATAAGTCGGCGCCATGCACACCCTTGACTCTCAACCGCCATAGCTAAAGTGAATCACCGGTCTTCGGCAGACACGCGCGATGTAAATATTGTTGGAAGGGGTAGTATCCCACCCTTCGCGCAATAAGCAAGTGCCTCCCAATTATTCTGTAAATTATATACTTTAATGAACGTAATTGAGTAGTGTAATGAGCATAGTAAGTACATCTCATTACCTCCTAGTGATTACTATGTATTTAGAATTTACGTTACTCTATACCGAAGTAACAAGAATTGGAGCTGTTCCCGTATATTATGAATAGGGGAGGGGAGCATAGTGGAGGTGGGGATTTATTGAGAGGTATATAATATCACATCTATACGAATGAGATCAGTCGCGAGCTATAAGTGCGTTGGAAGTTTCATTATCTAATATCGAAATAATCATAAAAATAGTAGATATGTATAAGTGTAATTGCGGTTTAACATTTACAAGAGCAGATAATTTACGACGACATCAAAATAAAAGTTGTAATCTGATATCTAACCGCAATGGTGAATCATCCAGCGGTACGAAAAGAACCGCCAATTCAAGCCCGGATGTTTTACCGGTAAAACAAGCTCGTGTAATGCGAGTTTCACATCGTACCGTAGACCCACAAGTTCATAAAAGTAGATGTGAATCATGTAATGTAGACATCGCAACCAATCAGATGACATCACATATGAGGAGTCTTAGTCATAAAGAAAAGGCATGCACAATTCATGTCGATGGTATATATTTAATTAAGAGTGCATTTAAGTGCAGAATCGCAAGTTATAGAGTCAAAAGTGATAAAAAACATATAGACTATATAACATTTTTTGAGGCTATAAAAGTGAGGGTATTGGAATTGTTGAAAGTTGTTCTGAGGGCCCATAATGCCATTAAAGTTAATGTAGAGGTCTTCGCTACATATGTATTGCAGAGCCAAGATAATTCTGAAATCAAATCTTTTAATAGCATAAATCGAATACTAGATTTGCCGACGGATTTGGATGTGGTATATGCAAACTTTAAGGACGCCTTGGTATCTCAAACCGTAGACTTCCAACATAAAGATTCAGGTATAGTAGTTATATAATACATAATATATCGGTAACTAATAAATTATTCATTGTTTCAGGTTGGTCATTACAGGAAGTACTATTTCTAGAAGTTAATATAAATAAGTACTCTCCGTTAGGAGGCTGCTCATACATAAAGCTGCCTAAGTTTATTGAAACCAAGAAGGGTGTAGTGAATGTGCAGAATAATGATGCGTACTGCTTTGCTTGGGCTATCACATCAGCTCTATATCCAGCCAGAGATCATGTTAGCCTAATGTCATCGTATCCACACTTCGAGACCGTGCTGAATGTTGATGGCATTGAATTTCCCATGAAGCTTAAAGACATTTCAAAATTTGAAGACCTCAATGATATAAGTGTTAATGTTTATGGCTTGGAACATAGTTATGAAAATGGTAAGGCTAAATTTGAAATAGTAGGCCCATTACGATATTCCCGTAGAAGGTTAGGGCATCATATAAATTTACTGCTAATAACAGAAGATTCCGGTAATAGTCACTATTGTTGGATTAAAAGTATATCCAGATTAGTTTCGAGTCAAATAACTAAAAATGGTCATAAAAAATTTTTTTGTGACGGGTGTTTACTTTATTTTCCATCTGAAAGCATCCTATTACGTCATCAATTGTGCGATTGTAATCATATATATACCAGTACACCATCAGTGGAGCTTAAAAAAGACAAACGCGGTAATTATGTCCCCGAAAATATACTGAAGTTTCAAAATTATGGTAAGCAACTAAGAGTCCCATTTGTAATTTATGCCGATTTTGAATCGATCCTAAAACCTATAGATCATTGCGAACCAGATCCGGAAAAAAAATTCACCATCCCTACATACCAACATGAGCCATATGCTTTTGCATATCTGATTAAATGTTCATTTGATGATTCATTGACGAAATTTGTAACTTTTACCGGCGATAATGCCGCGAGCGATTTCGTAAAACGCTTAGAGGATGATGTATTAACTATTTATAATACTCATTTAAAAGACATTGTTCCAATGCAGCGACTGTCTAAAGATGAAATAGATGATTTTAACACATCGACTATATGCTCTATTTGCGATGAGACCTTTCAAGAAGGCGAAGTTAAAGTAAGAGATCATTGCCATCTTACCGGTAAGAAAACACCCGGCGCCGCGCATAGCAATTGTAATTTAAATTATAAAATCCCGCAATTTGTCCCAATATTTTTCCATAATTTGAGTGGGTATGACAGCCATTTATTTATTAAAGAATTGTATGGGGAAGGTGAGAGAGCCGAAGTTATTGCCCAAAATAAAGAAAAATATATTTCGTTCACAAAACCATTGTACACCCATAGCTATGTAGATAGAGACGGTATTTTGAGAAAAAATTACATAAAACTCAGATTTTTGGATAGTTACAGATTTTTAGCGGATTCCTTGGTTGGGCTGTCGGAAAACTTGCCATCAGAATTTTTTGTTGAAACAAGGAAATGTTTTGCAGAAAAAGAAAAATTTGATTTGATGAGACAGAAAGGGGTGTTTCCATATAATTTCATGGATAGTATATTGAAATTAGATCACCCAAATTTACCCTCAAAAGATGAGTTTTATGATAAGTTAAATGATTGTCACATATCCGACGAGGATTACGCGAGGGCCCAGAAAGTGTGGGATGTATTTAATTGCCAAACCTTGGGATCGTATTCTGATTTATATTTAAAATCAGATGTTCTAATGTTATGCGATATATTTGAAAATTTTAGAGATGTATCGCTTAAAGCATATAAACTCGATCCAGCGCAATATTATACATCTCCAGGTTTGTCATGGGATGCGATGTTGCGCTACACCAAGGTGGAGTTAGAGTTGCTGACAGATATTGATATGATTAATTTCTTCAAAAATAGTATACGTGGCGGTATCAGTCAATGTGTGGAAAGAAAACATATTGCCAATAATCAGTATTTATCGGAATATAATCCCTTCGAGCCAAAGTCCTCTATACACTATATTGATGCCACAAATCTCTATGGGTATAGTATGAGTCAGCCACTACCCACAGGAGAATTTGCATGGTTATCGACCGAGGAAATTAATCAACTCGATGTAATGTCAGTTGATGATCTCGGGGATTATGGCTATGTATTAGAAGTTGATGTAACATATCCACAACACCTTCATGATAAACACGCCGATTTACCATTTTTAGTGGAGAATATAATTCCACCTAATTCCAAAACAGAAATCCCCAAACTGGTGCCGAATTTAAACCACAAAGACAAATACATACTACACTATAGAAACTTCAAGCAGGCCATAAATAATGGACTAATTGTAACTGAAATTCATCGCGCCCTCAAGTTTAAGCAGTCACGTTGGCTGAAAAAATACATAGATCTCAATACTAATATGAGAAACAATGCCAAGCACACATCTGAGAGAAATCACTTTAAGCGCATGGTCAATAGTGTGTACGGGAAAACTATGGAAAACGTGGATGACAGACGAGATATTTACCTTAAAACCCACTGGGTTAGTAAGAGAAATTCCCCAGGCGCAAACAATTTAATTGCTCGACCGAATTTTAAGTCTTGTTCTATATTTTCAGAACACTTTGTGGCTATACATATGGGTAGAACCAAAATATGCTATAACAAACCATTGTACATCGGTTTCACAGTGTTGGAATTGTCAAAAGTAAGGATGTACGATTTTTATTATGGAATATTAAAACAGCAATTAGGTGATCAAATTTCATTACTTTACACAGATACCGATAGTTTTGTACTTAAAGTTGATACAATTAATTTTTATGAATTTATGGGGAGAAATATAGAACATTTCGACACATCTAATTATAAAACGGATAATAAATTTAACCTACCCGTAAGTAAACCAATATTGGGGAATTTCAAAGATGAGTATCCAAATCAGGCCATCAGCACATTTTTAGGGACAGGCGCCAAGGCCTACTATATTAGATCAGACGAAAAAGAGACCAAAGTCGCTAAGGGAGTAAAAAAATGCGTAATACAAAGCAGCTTAAACATGTCGGATTATCAAAAGATTGTAGAAGGCGGGGGTAAGATATTTAGAAAAATGAATACATTCAGGAGTAAGTTACATGATATATATACTGAAATGAAAAACAAAGTCGCATTATCTTACAACGATGACAAAAGGTTTATAATACCAAACACCGTGAAAACTCTACCGTGGGGACACAGAGATATTCAGGAATATCGTAATGGACCTCGAAAAACTGTAGCCGAATTCAAATATAATGTAGCCAATATTGTAAATAATGTTAGTGATGAAAATAGATTAGAGTTACTGTTAAGACTATTATTAGATGAAATGTAAATAGAAAATTAATGTATATGAAATATATATGTAACAAATTATTGTGACTTTTTTTTTACCAATATCAAACTATCTCTCCCCTCCACTCCCTACTCATTCCAACGGCTATAAATAGCGGATGCCCACAGTTAGATATTCATTCCACTCCAGCCAGTCCGCTCAGAAAATCAGCAAAAATGTCCATCAACATATCAGCCATAATTACCAGGGAGCAAGCTGATAAGGAGCTTGAGTGGTTGAATTCAAATTGGGGGAAGTTCCAACCAGAGGCGCAACAAATCAGTCAAGTGATGGTAAACGGGGCATCTGATGAGAAGAAGAAAGAAAAAAAAACGTAAATAATGGTATTTGAAGAGATGTAAATTTTAATAAATATATGTATGTGCAAATTTACTTTGAATAAATATTTATACCAATCCATGTATATAATTTCTCATTTTTCATTTTTTTAAAAGAAAAAAATTCTTCAAATAAAAGTTGTTTGTAATGTAATTCTCTATAATTTTTGTTCTATACATAATTCCCATAAAATCGACCGTAATCGAGAAATTTGACAAAAAGTGTAAAATTACCCCCACTCTCCATAAAAAAACATCTGTGTCGGCTTTATTTGAAATGCGATAGGGATCATATTATATGTATGTACAGAGAATCAAAAAAGGAATAAAAAAAATTTAGTTACCCCCACCCCCTCCCTAAAACAGCCGCCAACAATTGCATATCTCCGTAACGGTAAGAGATAGAATTTTTTCCTTGAGGGGGTGGGAGATGGGGGATGGGTTAGGGTGGGGGGAATGGGGCGGGTTAAACTTTGGTCTTTTATTTTTTTTCCATTGGGTAAAAGGGGTCTAGGGGTCAAGATAAAAAAATTAGACGAAAAACATCTGTGCCGGGTTTATTTGAAATGCGATAGGGATAGGGATCATAGGGATAGGGATTATAAAAACAAAAAAGAAAATAAAAAAAAAATTACCCCCACCCCTATAATTTTTTGATTTTTTTTTTTTTGCTAGGGTTTTTTTAGGTATTTTTTTTATTTTGATTTTTTTTGATAGGAAAAAATTTTTTAGGGGGTATATTTTGTATTTTTATTTTTTTTTTAAAGGGTGTTGAGGTAAAAATTTTGGGCCCTGCGATGCGCGCGCAACACTCCCACTCCTCACAACACTCCCACTCCTCCCCACTCCTTTCGATTGATGTATATACCCAGCTACAGCGCATTATCATTCAGTCTGGTTCAGCTCACCACACCAGACAGACATGGCAGAAATCGCCGAGTGCGACTCTACAGATATGGTTGATATTGTTGACCTATTGTCAGCCGGGTGGGACACCGAGTTGAATGGTCCATGCGACTCCACATCGGGGTTCACACTGCAGCCGCCCGGTGTCTATGAAGTAGACACCGATCCGAACAGTGAGTCGGAGAGTGGCGACTCCTCGGACTGGTGGGATGACGACATCGACCCTCCGATCGACGACGACATCTCCGATTGGGATGCCGATCCCGACATCGGCTTGGTGGTTTTTGACGATTCTGACTCGTAAAGACCACCTACCTTGGTCAGACAACGGCCCTTTTCAGGGCCATCAAAAAAATTCATAGTAAAGGCAGTGCCTTTAGATAAGTCTTAATGTTATACGCAGCTATTGACTCGCTTTCCATAGATGCGTGAGCGCATGATGTTGTGAGTGTCTCCCCTCCGCTTCCAATCTTTTCGATCACTATATATTCGGAGATCAGCGCTAGGAAATTCAGTTTACTTCAACTCGTTGAGTAACTAACATGGCCGATATAATCGAAGTAGCCGAATGCGATTCGACGTCCGGAGTAGATACGAGCTGGGGTCAAATGACCGACTTGGATGGGGTGTGCGATACCACCCATGGTCTCCGAAGACCAAGGCGACCATCAACGCCACCCGGTCCATGCGACTCGCGCGTCCTGATATTGGACGTGCATGACGTGTGGTGTGGCACCGACACTGAGTCGAACACCGACTCGGATGCTGAGTCCGGGTCGGATGCCGATTCGGAGAGCGATTCTGACTCGCAATAGGGTATCTGCCCTCGTCAGAAAAAAAACGGTTCTTTTCAGAACCAACAAAAAACTATAAAAACGGTTCTTTTCAGAACCAACAAAAAACTATAAAAACGGTTCTTTTCAGAACCAACAAAAACTTATTACAAATAATTTGCCCCAAGAGGACAAACTATTTTATTTAGAGGTATGCACAGCCTTACACCAATATGGCTTAATAAATGATATATAGTACTTTATGAAATACCTCGTATTAAGATTGAATATTATTTAAAATATATTATGCGGTATTCCAAAAATGTATGAGCATCATGTTACAGTCGCAAGATGTTACCCTATGAAATGCCGAGTATTGCAATTTAATAATATATACTAATATGCCGTATACCCGAAATTTGTGCATTGTGTAGTTAAAAATATGATCATTGGTTCGATGCGCAATGGTCGTTATTTACAATATGAGGCTGTGAGAGTCTCCCCTCCACTCCCACCCTGACACTCTTCCCGATTTTACTATATATACGAGCAATCAGCGCTAAGAAATTTAGTTTATTTCAGCTAGCTGAGTGAACTACTAAACTTTTTCAGTTATTTTCAGTTATTTTCAGTTTTTAACATGAGTTGCAATGACGAGACAACCAATGCTATCAACAGCATCCTTATGGAGTCCAAGAGCAGACTGCATGATTGTATGACAGATGACGACTTTGATCTGGAGATGCTGCTAATGTCAATCGGACCCGTGTCACCTGTGTCGCGAGTAAGTGACATCCCGCTACCAGCCCCGGTACCAGCCCCCATTTCAGCCCCGGTACCAACCGCATTACAAACCTATGTAATTGACGATAGCGGGGATGAGTTTGAAGACTCGCCAAAGATTATCGTCCATACGGATATTCGTGTCCCTAGACTGCCGGCAGCGACAAAAAGATTGTCAGTGGTTGCACCTAAAACCAAGAAGCCGAGAGCCCCAAGGAAGCCGAGAGCCCCAAGGAAGCCGAAGGTCGCACCAGCACCAACATTGTTGCTGGTACCCTCGACAAGCGTGGTGGCTTCAACCAGCCGAGCCGAGCCGAGCATACCATCATCGCAGGATGAACTTAGTATGCGGCTCAATAAAGCAATGCTCGCCGTGATGAATCACCAGACGCGGTTAACGGCAGATAGGGAGCAGTTGGAAATAACCCGATCTACCTACAAAGAATTGAAGATGGAGGTGGATGAGGAAGAAAAGGCCATGGAGGTAGCCTCAGCGCCAATTCAGTATAGGCTGGACGAATTGGATGAGGAAAATAGTCGCATCCAACTACACATCGCCGACTTGCAGCGGCAGTTGGAAGAGGTCGTACATCGCCAACATGTTGTGCGCCAAAGCCAGGTGGATGCGGGTATTGAAATGTCAAGGGTCAAAGAGGCCCATCCGGGACATGAAGAGCGGAAGAGGGCTTGCGAGGCAATGAGGGTGAAATGCGATGAAGTGAGCGAACGGGCGCAGGCGACAAAGGAAGGCATTTCAAAGTGGTTAGATCACATCAATTCGGATCCGGGCGGCAGTTGATAAAATTAAAAAAAATGCAATGTGCCATACTAATACCTAGGCGATGGTGGCGTGGAAATTTAGTAAAGGGTTCTTTTCAGAACCGCTGAAATATTTTTAAATGAAAGATTAGATATTGCATCACTTGCAATAATATAATTTTAAGATATAACAGTTTTTTGTTGGGAGTCTCCCAATCTCCCACAATCTTTCAGATCACTATAAATACTCACCGCACACATACACATATAGTTCTTAAATAGATATTCAACCTACATTCTACTTGAAGACCTCGCGCTACTATGCATACTTTAAGCGATGATTGTTCTATGAGTAAGCGCCTCACTTGCAAGATTTGTACCGATAAGGAAGTGCAAATGGTTTTTATACCATGTGGGCATGCCGTATCTTGCAATAGCTGTAGTCGATCTGTAGTTATTTGTATTATATGCAGAGCGCCGATTAATGCTAGAGTAAAATTTTTTCTGACATCCAACTTTCCGGAACTAGATGCACCCTACTGAGCGTGATGTTATGCAGGGGAGGTGGTAAATTCGAGGGTTGGGAGAGTGGAGGTGGGAATACATAACCATATATAAGGAGGTCCCGACCACTTACCAGCATCAGTCACTTCGCTGTAGCTGACCATTAAGAATATTAGAAAGCCGAAAAAATAAAAAATAGCAAAGATGGATGGACAAATTGTTGTTGTTGATGTTGATGCGGTTGAGGAGATCGAGCGTCAGCTCTCCTTGTTGGCGCGTTTTGATGCCAACAAGCCAGGCATTGACGAATTTTGGGACGCCATAGAACGTGATGTAAGTTTTTAACTATTACCTTATGTTTATAAAATATCTAATTATTATGCTTATAAAATATCTAATCAATATACTTCTTTACAGGCTGCTGATGCCGCTGCTGCCGCTGCCGACGGTGATGGAGAAGGCGTGGCTGGTCTAGCGCAACTTGCCGACGAGGATTTGGGTGCTGTTGGTCCGGCACCACTCGTCGAAGAGGGTGAAGACGCCGTTGGTCCAGCCCCACCCGCCGATGAACCCGCCAGCGACGACGATGATGAGGGCATTGAGGCTGATTGCCCTGGATCACCGACTTCAATAAGAAGGGAGCTGGCTGTATTTCAGGCCAGAGGCGGTAACCACTTCTGCGTTACATCCAGCTCCGTTATTGTGAAGTTGGTTATTCCCGGCATGGAACGGAGCAAACGTCTGTGCAACCCCTGCTTTCTTTATTACGAGCAGATGGAGGTCGAAAGAAATCCAAATGCCAGGTACATACACGAGCATCAGCATTTTGTTGTAGAAGGGGGGGATTTGGAGGATCCGCAAACATGTGATGTATGCGCCCGATATATTTCCCACTTCTGCGACACAAATGTTTGCCCTGTATGCATCGGCGCTTGAAAAAAAGGAGTCAGGGGTTGCAATACGGCGGCTTTGTTATGCATCCAATGACCCTCTATATATTAGTTTTAGATTTAATTTTGTTTATTATTTAAGCTTTCTGTATATATTTAAGTGTAAGTTATTTTATTATTGTATATGTAGTAGTTAATAGGGAAATAAAACTTGTTTTTTTTTAAATCTTTATTTCATTTAATATCCATACTAAACAATATCATTTATATTAATCCAAGAGTTTTCTTGCTGTGGGAATCCCAACCACTTCACCAAGGCTTTGTCCCCTTTTGTCCGAATGACCTTTTCCACTAAATAAACATCTTTCCAATTTGTTTTTAATAATTCCAACTCATAAAATGAGCCTTTAATCGATTGACCATTCATATCTTCTAGAATGTATGTTACGGGGTATGTGCTATTTATTTTTCTTATTTTGAATAATTCAGTTGTATAGTTAGCAGTATACCCTTTTTCAAATATGCTTTTATATTTACTTATTCTTACGACATCGCCGACACGATATTTCGGTTTTTTACGCCTTACTTTATTTTTGTTTTGCCTATATTGGTTGAGTTTAGTTGTCGGCAGGACATCTATTGGCTTCATACCTATGATTGAATGCGTGGTGTTATTATACTTATTAATGACACCGTTTATAATATCTATCCAATTGTATTTCCCTCTCATAGCCATTTTTTTATATAATAGGGATTTTATCGTACGAATCACACGTTCTGCCATTGACGCTTTCATTGTACTATAAGTCGAATAGTGATTTATATCATATGTTTTCATTACTTTCCCAAATTCCTTGTTATAATATTCTGTCCCTTGATCCGTTTGTAGATTTTTAGGATGATGTGCGCAATTTTGGAGTATATCTAAAAAGGCATTTCTAACATGTAAGCCTGTTTTATTTTTTAATGGTCTCGCCCACACATATTTCGTATAACAATCGATGACAATTAGAATATATCTGTAACCATCGTTTTCATCTTTATAACTTTGCATATCAGCCAAATCACTCTGCCACAAGTCGGCATATCCTTTTACAATAGTCCTTCTTCTGGGAAAATTTCGACGGGCAGATCGGTGGATTTCTTCAATTATTTGGTGCTTAGACATTCTTTCCAATTAAAATACAATTTTTTATTCAATCTTTTTGATCCTTTCTTCCAGTCCTACTATAATTTTCGATAAAACCGCTGTATTTTGTCCAATACTTCCTTTGACGCTTTCAAGGTCTCGAAGAATTTCCGTATTACACTTAAATGAATTTATCGGTAAGATCAGTTAAACGGTTCTCTAAAATTATAGTAAAATTTTTTATGCCTTTTATTTCACTTTCCAAAATATCAACTTTAGTAATAATTTTTAAAATATTACTTTTTGTAGTGGTAAGTATGTCCTCAAAAAATTCTCTATTGTGCTTCACTATTTGTAACATCGATTGGTATTTAACATTAACATCGCCAATACTATTGCTTGACACAGTTCGATGTTCAAATACTAATTTCTTAAGTTCACTCTGCTGATTTTCGAAATAAATAGTAGCTTCGCGTAATACGTTTTTAATGGATTCCGTTAAAGCTTTTAAAACGTGATCTTTTGCTTGCCTAGTAAGATCGTCAACATATCCAACCGTTACAGCGTCGGTCGATTGTTCTGGCTCTCCGAGGTTCACCAACCGTTTGGTTTGCATATCATAATTACCGTCACCTGTTAATTTGAATCCAAGACCCCTCTTTTCTCGAATAATTACGCGTTGATTTTTCTTTTTTCTTCCGAATTTATCTACAATGTTCCTTGAAGACATTCCGTTTACGACTGACCTCTACAGCGCATGTATTTAATATATTATTCGCTCTTCTCTTAATTCTTCAATTATAGATAAAATTTCATTATCGTGCCCAGTATGGCCGGCTTGCTTTGAACTCCATAATAAACGCAATCTAGCCACCAATTCTCTCGGCTTGTTCCAATAAACGTATGTGGGTTTAGAGGTCATTATTTTTTTGTATTTAGGTATTTTTGAAAACCCTCCACCCTTTATCTTTACCGGAGAGAACAATGGTCTAATAATTTTTCTCAATTTATTTACATTTTTGTTACTTAGCCCTTTGGACTCGTCATACTCCTTAAAGGCCGCTCCGGTAAGTTGTAATATTTCCTTATATGTATCCATAGTCGCATTACTTACCTTCTTAGGGCTTCGATAAAATAGTAGCTCATACAATTCCGGATTGCCGTGGTAGTCAGCAACTCTTCTATCCCCATCCCAAAACGAGATTTTGCCATCAGAAAATTTTACTTCTAAATTACCAACCATTGTTTTCATGTCTTTGTCCATATATACGCCGTACCGAGTATCATAGCGTTTATTACCTCGCGATATTTCTTCTAAATGCTTATTAATATATTTTTTATCATCATCATCATCATCATCATCATCATCATCATCATCATCATCACCATCACCGCGGTCGGATATTGCACTTTCAAAACTTTCTTCATATTTTGTCGAGTCCGGTGATATTGACGCGAGTTCCCTTTTCATGCCAGATCTTTCTTCTTTAGTGTTAGCGGGGTTTTCTTCTTTAGCGTTAGAGGGGTTAGAGGTTGCGGCTTTTGAAATTGTTTTCAACGGTTTCGTCAGCGGTTCATACATTTTTTCTAGAGCTTGCAGAGTTTCAACGCGCCCACTTTTTAAGGCATTAAATTTCTGTCTAACCGAATCGGAGACAGCGGCCAGCTCCGATTTGATATCGAAATGTTTTTTATTGCTATACATTTTAATCGCTGAAACCACCTGCCGCCTTGGACGCTACTTGAAAAATAACGCGTATTGCATTGTTTAGGGGTATATGAAGCTATCGAATCCTTTCTTATATCTACCGGCGCTTATATCTTTATCTTTATCTATCACTAGAAATCCATGCTTTTCACCCCAACATTCCACACATATTTCTTGAAATTTTCTAAAAGACACGTCTGGAGCTACATGGTCTGAATATATGTGACGTAGGTTTAGGTCATCTTGTTTAAACATAATTATTAGATTTGCGTTGTCTCTAATCAATTGTTTCGGAATCTTCGAATACGTTTGAGCCAAATAAAAGCAATCTATATTTCTGTGTCGCCCCATACTAAAATATGATCTAATAACATCTTGTTTTTCACAAATCACATCATCAAATATAAATATGGAATTTGGTTTGGCGTCTACTGGTTGAATTATATCTTCATTATTGTTGAACGTAAAATAACCCAACCCTTTTATCGGAGTCAAAACTTCATGCAAGTACTCATACTTCTTCTGGTATAATGATTTTGAATAAATATATACATTTTCAAATCGTAGCCCATTTGGTTGAATGAGTAGTGATAACATAACATTTGTTTTACCGCAATTTGATGGTCCTATTAGAAGGCCGCGTATTGTATCGGGCAACAATGGGCCGTGTCTAGGAATCTTATTTTGACTAAGCCCATCACCAACTTTTTCATCTAAATTCTCCACACAGATACTATTTTGTGCTTTGACTATGCGCATCGTTTGACTGTCTTTGGCTATATAAACCATCGCTCATGTAACATTCATTTAAATGCCTAGCGTCAAACGAGTGCGATCTATCACTAAACGTTATTCAAAAAGAAAGTGTGGAAAAGGGTTTGTTAATTCCCTAATAAATAAATTACCATTTGAACTGCACATACCGGGGGTACCAATATTGTGGGCCAGGTACGCGCTTACAAAAACGTTTAGCGCGTAACGACCCCGGAATAAATGAATTAGATAAAGCCTGTAAATTACATGATATCGCTTATTCTAAAAGTGCAAACGATTTGAAAGCTAGACATATTGCTGATAAGGACCTTCAAGAATTAGCTTGGACTCGGTTTAAAGCTAGCGACGCGTCAGTTGGTGAAAAAGCAGCTGCCTGGACTATCACAAATATTATGAAAACAAAGCGAAGTTTTGGTATGGGCCATAAATTACGGTCTAGAAAGCGGCGTCGCGGAACAAAAAGCAAAAAACGAATTGCTTTCGGTAGAGGAATTGTCAGTAAGATTAAAGGGGTATTAAAGACATATGGCGGACAGAAAATGGGGGAAAAAACACTCAAGAAGATGGCTGCATCATCTCTCATGGCTGCCCAAAAATATGTTAAAGCAGCTGGGGGAAAGAAAAAAATTATTATTCCCCGTATTATACCGATACCAAAAAAAGGTGGATTTTTACCATTAATACCTATTTTTGCTGGATTATCTGCATTGGGGAGCTTGGCAGGAGCGGCATCCGGAATCGTCAAAGCAGTGAACACCGCTAAAACAAATAGTCAACAATTAACAGAAGCTAATCGACACAATAGAACCATGGAAGCCATCTCTCTAGGAAAAAACGGTAAAGGATTATACTTAAAGCCCTATCGAAAGGGGTTGGGCCTTTACATGAAACCATATCGGCCAAAAAACTCGTAAGTTCACTACCTCGAAGACCTCTCAGTAATTTAGACATACAATCTTTTGCCAAAAGATTCAAGATTCCCTACTTTCGAGGTGTGTATATGAGAGATAATTTACCAAACTGCGGGCCACTAAAAAACGAATCAGCCATTGTAAATTTGGATAGTAGTAGCGGGCCAGGAACACATTGGGTCGCTTACAAGAAAAGAGATGCGTCCTCAATATATTTCGATAGTTATGGTGATTTACCCCCACCTTCAGATTTAATTAGTTATCTGTATAAAGGGCGTTGGCCGGTATCTGAAGTTCACTATAATTATAAACGCTACCAGAAGTTTGATACTGTCCTATGTGGACATTTGTGTTTGCAATTTCTTCTCTCTGAAGGATGAATACCCATTATGAAGAACAACCTAAGGATTTTTCTAAAAATGAATCTATCGACGTAAATGATGGTCCGACGGTATTTTCGAAACGTGGGTCAATTGACGTAACCGACGATCCAACACCAAAACACGTAATTTGTTGTTTTTGTAAAATTCGAGAACTGAAAATTTCCACTAAAAAGCGAGTTTATAATTTATGTAATCGAAAATAGATTTCGAAGTCAGTGTGACATACTTCTTAGCCATTTAATTTGTCGTCCATAGCGTCAAGCATTCTCAGCAATGATTTTTTTCCGCCCATCGAATTGGATGTTAATAAACAGTATGGTCTTGGATTAATAGCATTTTATGCCTACCATTCTATCAAAAATATCACCTCAAAAAATAATATCATCTGTTTAGAGGTGGTAGACCCAGAAAAGTTTTGGGCAGATGTGGTGCAGCGAGAGAAGAGTTGGGCCGAGGAAGGCAGTGCACCGAAAAAAATTAATGTACGTGTGGCACCCGGCGCTTATGAGATTGATGAAATTAATAAGTTCGTCCAAAAAGCTATATATGACTATCTATATCCGGATACCAAAACTATTATAAATCAGGGAGAACTTGATGCTATGTTTAAATTGTCGGCGAACAACAACACTCTAAAATGTGAAATTTCATCTAAATTCATAATCAACTTTGATTGTGACAACAGTATAGCTAGCCTCTTAGGATTCAGTAATTCGAAGTGCCCGCCAAGGCCTCAAGCTTATGTTTCTTCAAGGCCGATTAATATTATGAACCTCCACCTTGTTCAATTGGATTGTAATATTATTTCTGGTTCCTATATAAATGGGAAAGAAGCCCACACCCTTTTTTCATTTGACATAGACGTTGAGCCAGGATACAAACTGACGAAGGAACCTCATAACATTATTTATCTACCAGTCATACCTGCCGGTCGGCAATACCTAGACAACATTACTATCCGAGTTGTAGATGATAACGGTGAGTTGATTGACTTTGGGGAGGAAACTATCAATATCACACTCGAGTTAAAGGAGATAAACTAATATGGGATTCTGCTTCAAACCACGACATTCAACTAGCACCCATTTAAATAATCATATAAATAGAATCGAAGGGAAAAACATGAACATTCGTCGAGTAACTGTAAAGCGAAGAAGACTTCTGTTGTCTAATAAAGATTATAAATTTCTTCAATCTATTGGATTCCATATAAGATATTAAATAATGGCTGTTTATGTAAGAAATGAGATGTTGGACGTATTTGAAAAGCCGATCGTCGATAACTCAATCAAAAGATGCGATGGATATATTCACCCGCCTACGGGATCGCCAAATTACAAACATTCTGATACAATCACCTTTACGATCAATAATATGGACCTGAATCTCTTAATTTGCGATAGTTACATCAATATAGTTGGAACATTTAAGCCAAAAGAGGCTAATAAAAAGTGCTATTTGGCCAACAATGCTCTTCCTGGCCTATTTGAAGAAATTAGATATGAAATGGGTGGACAAAAGATTGCTGAATGTCGAAAACCTATTATAACGACAGCAATAAAAAATATGGTGTCATATGGTGAAAAACATGCGAAATTATTAGAAACATCCGGTTGGGGCCTCAGCGAAGAGAATCAAGTTTTGGTTGATTCAACGAGTAATACATTTACAGGTAGAATCTTATTAAAACATCTATTTGGTTTTGCTGAATCTTACAAAAAAGGGATAATAGGTGTTAAGCATGAGATGACTGTAATAATTGCTCGAGCATTCGAAAATTGCTATATAGGAGAAGTCGATGCAGACATAACTATCACTAAAATGGATTGGATAGTCAAACACATTACTCCCGAAAATGATGCAGATGTTCTCATGTATAAAAAAATTAATGACAAACATTTGCAATCCATTAAAATACCGCACCATAAATGGGATCTTTATGAATTACCTACTCTAAGACAAACTTCTAACGACATATGGGCGATTAAAACCACTACATCCATGGAACGACCTAGATATGTAATTATTGGATTTCAAAATACTTCTTTTACTGAAAACAGGAAAGAAGATGTGACGGCGTTTACGGCTGCTGATATAAGCAATATCAGATTATATCTAAATTCTGAAGTTTACCCATTAGAGCGTTGGAATTTGGATGTTGGGAAAAAGTTGGATACTCCCGCTTATTATGCTTATGAAGATTTTCAGCGAAGTTACTATAAAAAGGAAAATCCTGAGCCGATGTTAGGCCTGAATGGCTTTAGAGCGAACCCTCTATTCGTAATTGATTGCAGTATGTATCCAAAACCAATCAAATCTTCAACTGTGGATGTCAAGGTTGAATTCGAAACACGTAAAATGCAGTTTCCCGTCAACACTAAAGCGTATGCGCTTATTATTCATGAAGCTCTTATAAGTTATAATGCACTAGATGGCACTGTACACACTGAATATATGCCATTGTAGTTCATATAATCTAATTTACTGTATCCAAACTTATACCTGTGTTCACTTTTAACAAAAATAAAAGGATGTAACCTTTTTTAAATAAAAAACAATTAAACTATGTATATTGTTTTATTTATATTTTAATCACAGATAGATAGATATATTATATAAGTAATCCCTAATCCATTTCGTCATCTGTCTCATCATCAGCCTCATCGTCTGCATCTTCATCTAAACCATGTTTACTCCTTATTTGCGGGGTGATGTATGGTAAGGCCTCGTTCAAGAAGCGTTTCAAACTTAGGGTAACCATCTTCTCACAGAATGTATCTAAGTCCAGCTCACATGCATTATATTCGCAGCAAAGACTGCTGCCTTTACAGTATTTCTCATAACAATCGTTTTGATAGGCCACAGCTTCTGGAAACAGCCATACCTCAGCGTCGTAATTGATGGAGTGTAACGCATCCATCGCCAGTGCGTCCAGTTCCTTTCCAAGCCTGCTTATTGCTGATTCTAAGTCGATGGCTTTAGGCCAGTGCTCTTCGGAATACATCATCCACATGTCGAAATAATCTGAAACAATATTTGGCCGTTATTAAATGAACAAATATTGGTCAAGTTATACTTACGATAAAATTGTGGAAATTCTTAATGAAATATTGCGTATATTAGATATCTATATGTGTTTAAAAGTAAAAAAATATTTACAGTGACTCTACCATGGATTTAACTAATTGATTGCTGGCCAACTAGATCGATTCTTATATGAGACCTAGTAGTTGAGTTGTAACACGGCTTTTCCCCTAAATAGGCCATGGCATATTGGCCAGTAGAATCATTTATCATAGCAATGACTTCGGGTGGCATTATTTCAAAAATGCGTCTCGGTAACCAACACTGGAAAAGCTCCTGTGAGTGCCGATCAATTAAATGAATAAGTAAACATTTACCATATCTGGTATCTTTGACCAATATCGTTTTAATAATATAAAGTTGACCTATAACCAATGACTTTAGTTCTCTTTGGTCCAATATTGTGGGCCAGTCTCCAAGTAATTTATTAACCGCATCAATTTGCGTTTGAGCCATAGTAGAATACAATTAAATATTTTTTTTACCTGTATAATACACAATACTACACAATACTACACTCAGTTATTATTTGAAACTTCTAAAGACTCTTAAAGCTTACGATTTTAAACTGATTCCATTTGGATATGAGGTCGCTATATATCCTCCCTAAAAATCCCCACCTTCACTATGTTTTCCTTCTCAATATTCATAGTATGTAATATAGAATACAATAGTAATCACTAGGAGGTAAATAGTAATGACTATTTAAGCGGTACTTACAAGGTGTATAGAGTAATGAGATGTACTTACTATGCTCATTACACTACTCAATTACGTTCATTAAAGTATATAATTTACAGAATAATTGGGAGGCACTTGCTAATTGCGCGAAGGGTGGGATACTACCCCTTCCAACAATATTTACATCGCGCGTGTCTGCCGAAGACCGGTGATTCACTTTAGCTATGGCGGTTGAGAGTCAAGGGTGTGCATGGCGCCGACTTATTTCCCCTATGCTACAACAGTAAACAAGAGAAGTACTTAGACTTATTACACTACGTGATATACACAGTAAATACTGTCTGAGAGGTATGCATATGGTGTAATGAGAGGTACTTACTATGCTCATTACACTATGCAATTACACTCAGTACAGAATAATTGGTTGGTCCTTACATCACTATGTGTACTGAGAGGTACTTACTATACTCATTACACTATGCAATTACACTCATTACACTATGCAATAACATGGTGTACAGAGTAATTCAGAGGTACTTGCTAATTGCGCGAAGGGGGGGGGGGGGGTACTTGCTAATTGCGCGAAGGGTGGGGGGTACTTGCTAATTGCTCGAAGGGTGGGGGGTACTTGCTCGAAGGGTGGGGGGGTACTTGCTCGAAGGGTGGGGGGTGGGTACTTAGGGTAATTACTAATTACACCAATTGCCTCTGACCTTGCCTCTGACCTTGGTCCAGAACTGGCTAATCCCATCTACTTACCTAACACCGAAGGGGTTACCCCCCTCAGTACATAACAAACCCATTTGAGTAACACCTCTACTATTATATGCTCTAAGGGTTGAAGAATGAAAGAAAATAATTAGGGGCAACATAGGCACTTGGACTTGAAGACATGACGTCGTCTAGATAATAACAAAACGAAAGGTGCTGTCGATTACATGGATCAGATGGTTGTCACCGGTAAATCTCAACCCAGCCGTTGGCCTCTCGTTGTGTGGTACAATATTATGGATGTGGCAGCTCTAAATGCGCTTTTTCTTTATACACATGAAAATGATGACTTTGCTTCTGGAAAAACAAATAAAAGAAGATTCTTTTTTAAAAGATTTATCCACCGAAATAGTTTACCGTTTATAAGAAGAAACGTGGAAAATCCAAAACTTACAAAGATTATCCGGAGCCAAATGAGCATTCTACCGCAAGAACGTCACGAAGCAGACTCGGTCCCAAAAAAGAAAAAGAGATGTTCCGAATGTCCTTTACGTATTGGAAAAATGAGTACCCAAGTTTGTCATAAGTGTAGACTCCAATAAGCAAAGACTATAGTGTTTTTTTATGCAAAAAGTGTACTGACTAGTTGTTATTTGTCAGTTTTTATTCCAACATGCCTTTGTTGCAATAACTTATAAATAAAGCGAGGAGAATTTGCTTCTTAGTATTTTATTTTTTAAGCGAGTCTGCGAGACTCATGTTATGCTATAACATATAAGAATTTACTCATGCATCCTAGGGTTAAAGAAGTTGCGTAGACTTGTTGGTTTCAAACGCCTATTGTGGGGGACATTATCTGGATCAATAATAAGTAGACTGTAGATTTTTAGGGCTTCGCTGGTAGGTCTCGATATGGCGTGTAAAAGAAAACGATGCACTTAACAATTTTATTTACACATCGGAACTTATGGGTGAGTCGGGAGGAGCGCACCAAACTTTAGGAGTATATTATACACGTGAAAATAATGTAAAAAAACTCATATGTTCTTATCCGATTTTCATTTGTTTTCAAGTTATGGCGTAATTAAAAATGTTCATCTAGCTTTCCACTTCTGAATTTTAACATTATCAAAGTATGCCATATGTTCAAGGCTCAAAGGCATTTGATAAATCTGACGTTTTGATGAACTGTCAGTGTACAGTGAACAGTAACTGAACATTTAATTTCGAATTTATGTGATTGTTAGTTTTGCAAAATGCCAGATACTTATTCAAATTTAGAATATGCAAATATGGTTTCTGTAATGGAAATGCTACAGCTGCTGCTGAAGAATATCGTCAACGTTTTCCACACCGAAGACATCCTGATAAAAACGTATTTATTAGAGTTTTCAACAAATTGTGCGAGACTGGTAAGCTTACTAGTGCTTTCATAACATCTGAACGCGCTACTCGACAAGGTATTGTAGAAGTAGAAAATATTCTGCATCTAGTAGAAGAAGATGCAACTACTAGCACACTCCACGAGCAAGGCTTATATCCTTATCACGTACAGAGAGTACAGCACTTACAACCACAGGATTACGCTAACCGTATGGAGTTTTGTCGGTGGATAAATAATAATCATCGTGTTGTATCGAGTATACTCTTTACGGATGAAGCTACATTTACCCGTGATGGCATTAATAATACTGGTAACTATCATGTATGGTCAGACGAAAATCCCCACGCAACAGTCGAAAGCAATTTTCAACATCGGTTTTCTGTAAACGTGTGGTGTGGTATGGTATGGTTGACAGTTATTTAATTGGCCCTTTCATTTTGGAGAATCGTCTCACAGGAGACAACTACCTTAATTTTGTACAAAATGAATTACAAGGCCTGATAGAGGATGTTCCTGTAAATATTAGAATGCAGATGTACTATCAGCACGATGGAGCTCCTGCACATGTCGCTCGTCAGGTCAAGCAACATTTGGACGAACGTTTTCCAGGGCGTTGGATTGGTCGTGGAGGTACTATTAATTGGCCTGCAAGATCTCCAGACCTCACACCATTAGATTGTTGTTTATGGAGCTGGATGAAAAATGAAGTCTACAAAATAAAAGTGGACACACGGGATGCACTAATTAGACGAATTGAGAATACTGCAGCCCATATTAAAGAAGAAAGAAATTAATCAATTAGGAGAGCAACAAACGCTCTTCGTAGACGAAGCAGAAAATGTTTAGAAGTCAATGTCGCTCTTTTTGAACATTTAAGAATTATCAAATGCCTTTGAGCCTTGAACATATGGCATACTTTGATAATGTTAAAATTCAGAAGTGGAAAGCTAGATGAACATTTTTAATTACGCCATAACTTGAAAACAAATGAAAATCGGATAAGAACATATGAGTTTTTTTTACATTATTTTCACGTGTATAATGTACTCCTAGAGTTTGGTGCGCTCCTCCCGACTCACCCTGATGTTGCTGGCTTTGACAATCAATACCATTACGACTTTAATTAAATAACGTAAAGTCAAAAGAGTTTAATTTCAACATAATAGTAAGCATCAGACGATAAGTCTATTGATTAAGGTTATTCTTCATAATTACAATAAAGGTACCATTTGGGGACGCGCGACAAACGACAGGAGACCAAGACACCAGTGAGGCGGCAAATATTGCCATACTAAATCTGATGTCGTGTGTCGCATCTACCGAAATGTGTTTCATATAATTACATGTGTTCAGACATTAAGAGACCGTTTAGAGTCTATCTTGGTGTCGCGGCGTTTTGAAGTCGGTCTCTGCCTCGGCTTGCGAAATGGTAGCTTAAGGTATTTATTTCTTAAAGTCTCTAATAATAGGCATAATGGAAACTTCTCCGGCTAATAAAATGCATTGGAAAATTAGTGATTTACAAGACCGATTAGCTTTTTTAGTAAATTCATCCAAAACCAAGACAAGAACAACTCGAAAATTTTTAATTGCCGAAAAGTTTTAAAAAATATGTAAAAAATACTACAGTAGTCGTCCAACACTACTATTTTTAAACTACAGAATGATAAATTCACTGCCCAAAGCATTGGCACGGCATAAGAAACAATCGGCAGGCTCACTTGCCGCTGATCGCATACAAATATTATACTAAGAAAATTTGACCTTGGCAACGCCATTTGGGGGTCTTAGTCAGGGTCGGATTAAAGCGTATTTAAAGATTTTGTAATTAAATCAGGTATTGATAGACAGGATCGTATTAAAACAAATAAGTAAAAATTTACATAAAATATATTTTAATTTAACTTATAAAAATAGCATTAAGAAAGACAATATGCTCTACAGATTGCGCCAAATAATTAGCTTGTTTTTATTGATGGCCTTAAAATCTCTATTAATATGTTTAAAGTGTAATATATGAGTAGCCTTAAATATAACTTAATAACATATATTTCTAGAAATCGGGGACAAGGAGCGTCAAATGTTATCTCGGAATTAATTAAATCTGAAAAAATATTACAAACGCCGGATTTAGTGATAAATAATTCAAAATTTTGTTGAAAAATTATTTCAATTTTTGTTATTAAACATACAAAACTATTATTTGACATTTTTAAATTGCCAAAAATATCTTTATTTGCTTTTTTTGTATGGTTTATAATAATACATGGAGCTTGTATACAAGTCTTCGTGTGGTAAGGCATATTGTGTACATACGTCGCAACTGTGAATTTTAAGACATTTTTTTATTAAAAATCCGCATATATAATAACATTTTCTTAAAAAATATTAATATTTTGTGCATGCAATTCATTAATATGCTTGTTTATATTTACATTTTCGACAATATTGCCACCATTACACGCGATTTTGAAAAATGGCTCATCCTTACTAGTCCTACGAATTTCATGCAGCCTTACAAGTAAAGCATCCCCACCTGTTTCGCAGTTTTCAGTTCCAGAATGTAATAAATTTAAACATTACAATTTTGTGAACGTCCTTTGAAATTGGACCGATGTAGGATTTACACAGTTACCATCATGGAGGAAGGATAATTAAGAGTTGCAGATTCTTCACAGAAATTGGGCAGCATGTTTACCTTCAGCGACATATGGAATAGTTTTGTGAAATTAATACTCAGTCGGTAATATAATAGAAAGGTGTAATGCTATAAGTGTAAAATCAATAATACAAAATTGTAAAAACTAAATATTATTTGTAGAATCTTTATTGGTTACAACAATAAACATAATATACATTTTCTGAATAAACAACTATATTAAATAACATAAAACGAACAAAATTTTTCTATAATCGTGCGAAATAAAATAAGAGTTCCAGCCATAAATCCTGAAACGAAAAACAAAAAAAAAACAATCGTTGAAAGCGAAAAACTGCTTAAGACACATGATTTTGATTGTATGTGACTCATTACTAATTTTTAATTTACTACTTATAATTTCTTTAATGGCTAATTAAGATTTTCTTGCTTTTTGTAATGAAAATACTTTATATTTATCAAGATTATAAAGCTTTGTTATTCGCATATCTAGAATAATTATTATCAAAATAAATATCAGAATTAAATTTTTGTTAAGCATTTCAATATTTGGGAATAATACAATTACGAATAATAATCATTTTTTTCTGAAAAAGAAAGACGTTCCTTACAAAAAATTCTGCTTGTTGAAAAAAATTACAAGAAAAAGTTTCCTTTTAAAGTTATGAAGGAAAACCGACAGGAAAACTGTGACTTTTCTTCGTAAAATCAATAGGTAATACAGATTTTTGTCAATTTCAAGTTTCTTCATTTATTAAGACCCTGTACACCTGACCTAACATATTAATATAGTAAACCTATTTTTTCGTCAAACAGAATTTTTTATAATGACTTCTTCCTTAAAATAAAAATAAAGATTTTTCCATTTTGTCAACTCCATACAGGAGATGTTTAAAATATAACATTTTACTTTAAATCTTAATAATATACCTGCATAAGTAAATATAAATTGACGCTAAACTTTACGTGACGTTAACTAGAAACCTATCTACATCTTACTAATAGGTTTATAACTGACAAACTGACCCATAACCTAGGATTTTTTTTAAAAGTATACCATACATACCTACCTAATAGGATCGTTAAGAAACCGAAAAAATATTTTAATACAGTTTATTCATATAGTTTTTTGCTGCACAACTTTGCCCAGATATAGTAAAACACGTAAAATTTAACAAATTAACACTGGAAATAACTACTATATAAAAAGTGTAAAAAAAAATCTATAATTCTAAAAAAATAACAATAACTACGTAATACACACATCACAAACAAAATACATTTAAGAACTTGTTTGTTTTGTCGATATAAACGACGACAGTGACGCCACTGGCTTGATTGAGAGATTGGACCCCAAAATGGCGGTGTGCGCGTAGCGTTGCCGCCAAGACAAGTTAGCCTGCCGATTGTTTCTTATGCCGTGGCATTGGTATTAATAAATTTAGCAAAATGAAAAAAGATGTTGCCCCTTTTTTGAAATTACTTTAAATTTTTATACGTAGGTAGGCTTAAGCGACAATGGCCGCAAATATTTTTACATGAACAGATCTAAGGGAATAAAGGATCATATAATTTTACATGGGCATATTTAAAAGGTTCCAAATATTTTTAGATAAATAGGCGAAATAAGGAGCCCAAATATTTTACATGAGCAGGCTTAAGAGGTAAAGGGGCCAATAATTATTGGATAAAATGCTCGAACAAGTTTGTAAACCCTAATCAAAAGGCAATATAGAATTGTTTTTAAAAATCAAGACTATTGAAAATCATAACATGGTTTTACCTAAGTAATCCAATGCTTCACAAACCAAAAGATTCAACGTCTTAATACTACTATCGGCTTTCGGTCTTTCGATCCAAGTTAAATCATTTGTCGTTTTTTTTTACGCTAGGAGTTTACCCTTATGGGCCTCAGACTCCATAAGGTAGGAACCACCATTTTAGCGTCTCTCGAATATTGTTTCTTGAAACAAAGTTGAACCTTCGCAATAAATTATCAAATTATTAGTATTGTTAAAATTACAGTTTCATTTTAAACGGTCATTAAATCTAATAGTCTAACTAGCGGTCATTTTAAGTGACGTGAACACAAGGCTGAAAATTTTTACATTTATAATTTAATACCAGTTGCATAAGGAAATAATGATCTAGCAGGGATACCGCTTTTGCAACATCTGTATTTACATTTTTAAAAATTCAAACTTGGAGTAGCCATGAGAGAGTTGGTTAGATTAAAAGGTACAAAAGAAAAATGTCCTTTAGATCTCACAAATACATGTATTTTGTATATACTGCGACACAATCTTCTGGCATGCTTAGTGGGTAAGAGAAAAGAAAAATTGGTGAAATTTCTATTGTTAGCAAGATGAAAGCATTAACAATACTAATCCACTAATAATACTAATATTTATTTATACCTACTAAAAAATTAATTAAATTAATGTTCTAAACTGAATGAAAAAAATTAAAAAATGTTTAACGAATATTAAGAAAGTGTTGGGAGAGTAATCACTGTAAAAAATCTTAATAAATTAGAAATAATATAGGAAAAAACTAACCATAATCTCTTATCCACTAGGAAATAAACTACAAATTACAATGTTAAAGGAAGCGAACGAACCGAACATTTTTTTAATTAATATACACTGTTGTTAAAAAACATAAGTACTTGACAAGGGTTAAAATAATTTAAAAAATAAGACGTCACAAGATAAAAACAATTATTTTGAAAAATGTGAAGATTTTGTTGAGCCCACATTACACAGATGAGCTTAATAAATTTGATACATGTTTTTTATAGAGAGGCAAAATGCATTTTGACGGTTTGAATGATTTAAATTAAAAAAAAAATAAAATTGACCTGGTTTTAAAAGTTTTAAACATTCAGGAAATATTTGAATTGTTTTATTTACATAATTACAACTGCCAGACGATTCTAGTGGTTTCTTGTGGTTATCTTCGTTATTTATTGAGATATCGAAAATATATTTTTTGTGTAAAAGTTTGGAGTACTAGCTGAAAAATTAATTAACAAGAACTTTCTTATAACGGATTCTATTATTTTGTGACGTCATGGCTTGATTCCTGTTTTATTTGAAATGTGTAATAGAACATTTCTACATATAAATATTTCATTGAAAATGATCTATTAACTGTCAAAATGGACACCATATTGGATAATACAATTTCTAAATGTGTATTAACTCGTTGAAGGAAGAAAATATGGGTTTGAATTACCTTTAAAAACTCATTGTAAACCTCAGGGTTTCCATTTAGACTAACCCAAATTACGGAAATAGCTAAATCGTAATAAAAATTTTAACTTTTAAATGAAAAGCCCCATTTTTATTTTAATAAATAAATACCCCACGAAATAGCCCAAAGGCGTTAGGTATGGGCTTCTTGCAGGGCAAATAAAAGTATAAATTAAATAGCGATTTACTTTTTTTTTTTCTGAAAAACGGGTAGTAAGTCATGACATCACAGAATAATTGAATGCGTTATTAAAAGAAAAAATTGCTCCAAGCTCTCAAACAAGAACACTTATTTCAATATCTCAAATAATAGCTAGGATAAGAGTGAGCGAATTTTTAAGAGGTTACAGTAATAAAAATGATCAGATACGCCACTGGTGTAATTTGGGTTAGTTACAATGGGAAGGAATTTTTAAAAGTAATGGATTCCTATTATATTCTTAAATAATATCGAATATAGCGGTTATTTTGACGACTGACGGAATATTTTCTATACAAAATTCTTACCTATCCAAAAATGTTCAATAAATTCGAATTTTCAATAAAAATTAGGGTTTTCTATTAAAAATAAATATAATTGAATCAGTTATAATAAAGTTTTTACTCCAAACTTTTAAACAAAAAAAAAACATTCCGATATTTCAATTAATAAAAAAATGAGAGGAAGTGGAACTTTTAAGTGATCCACCCTGTATACTTCACTTGCGGGCACCAGCTACCGCCAGAATCGTCTGGCCGTTGTAATTATATTTCCTGAAAGCTTAAGTATTGTAAAAACACGTTAATTTTTTAACTCAGTCTATAAACAATAAGCTAATAGGCTGCAATTTTATCGGAGACCATGTCCAAAAGAAAAAATTGAAACGGACCTATCTATATTACCACGTAACCACATATTAAAGTTACGACAGGTATAACACAAATACAGTAATTTATACCGAAATTCTAATACACTTAAAAAGTATCGATTCATTTAAAATTCTAGTTTCTTCTCGAAAAACTAGAACATCATTCTCTTTTGAGGTAGATCACGTTCATTAATTTGTCTTTCATTGTATAAATTTCCTATCTCAACTTGTCCATAATTTACAATTGTATAATTCAAAATGTATCTAAACAAACGTCTTATGAACTCATTTAAAATTTCCCACAATTTTATTTTGTAATACAACACATTAAATAATAACTTTTGTAGTAGTTAACCTTGCAGCGTTTTAATTATCTTTCCTACTAATTATCTATTTATAAATTCATATTAACACTCAGTCGTTTGAAGGTAGAATCAGGTGCTTGTACAATAGACCTAACACAAATGCCAAATTGGTTCGGTGATTCCGATTTACACCAGCCAAATGCAGACTTTGATCAACCTTGGAGGATAAAAATTCTAGATGATCTCAAGAAGAGACTTCCACTCAAACACACGTTCTCTGATTTTGAATTAGCTGTAAATACAACATCATGGTTGCATACTGCCGAAGCGAGGGTTCATTTTAATTCATCTGGTTACCATGAATGTATTTTGCAATTGGAATGGATCGAAAATAATGGTACGTTGACAATATTAAACCCAGATGGCGCTACAACAATGGTAAGTACAATTTAATTGTTCTGCACATTAATTATATAGGGTGATTCTAAAATACACTTAAAACGCTTACCGGGGACAAATGCATTACTTTTTCCTACCCTGCGTTCCAATTACACATCCGCAAATCGTCGGTCTAAACTATAAATCTTTCAGGAGAGGCAAAAACCTTTTAGACCTAACCTTACTGTAAAGGAGTTGGACAAAATGTTTCATGTAATTTTTGGCGCGAATATTTAAAATAGGCATGGTAGGCGTAGTAAACTATTTAAAAATGCTTTGTAAATACGGATGTTATAACAACTGATATATTTCATAAAACTTTTATTTCTAAATCTATTAGAAATCGAAATATTAGCACTGTATAATATGTATAAAAGAAAAGATAAAATATTTTTTATCCCGAAACTTAACATTTTTGTGGCTAATAGATATTCAGGTAAATGTTAGATTTAAATAAAGATCAACAATATACCAACATTGTAAAATTTTGTAGGGTCACCATTATAAAGTAAATTCTTTTAAGGAAATATGAACGTGAACTTAAAACAAAAACTTCCATTGTTTAAATTCGTTTTTACGGTTCGATTGTGAAATTAGCCCCAAAATAGGAGAATTTCAGTTTTACATTTGATGCTATTCTCTCGTGCTGAAAAGCCGATTTACGTAGATTTTTTATTAGTTTGTGATATTATTGTAATTTGATCTACATTCTTTTCGTAAATAAAAATAAAATCGACATACTTATTGCTATATAAAAGAAATAAGATATCTATTTTCAATATTTCAAAAGCGCATTGAAGTCTTTTCCGGCTTGTCAGCTTTTGTACAATAATTGTACCTAGTTTAATCTAAACATTTTTAAAGTAAATCTTTAACTATAAACCTACAAATAATTTACTGTAATAGCTATTTATGCAACTAGTTACAAAATGCCTTATTTTATGTAACGAGTGAATATTTGCGGGAGTAGCAGAGCGAGATCCCGCAACATCAACGAGTTACAAATAAGGATCAAAACAACATTATTACTAGGTTGTAAGTTTAACCAAATTATATTTTTATAAGTCAATCTGCTCTTCTTTGATATAAAGTTTCAATAATAATGTCTATATTGATTTTAAAACCAAAAAACGTTTATTTTTAATTGTTTTCTTTTTGCAACTGGTGACATAATGAATTTGTTTCATAATGTTCAACATTATGCAACTTGCTGCGATTACAAAAAATGTCACTTTATGTGTCAAAATTAGAAAAATACGTGTTTAGGTATTTAAATTAGTTTTTGTGCGTCTATGCCATAGAATAAAAAAACATTGAAAGTGCACTCATGACATAAAAAAAATCAACTTACCTATGGAACGAAAGATTAAAATGTAAATAGTCGGTTTTTTACAAACAAAACACTGTTAAACTATGTTGATATAGGTATGTCATATTTAATCGCCTATAAACAACTAAAAAGAAAACACACATTTCACAAAAAAATAGCTGCAATCAACAAAGCACAATAAACTAGAAGGAATTTTACTAATGAAACGGCTTTACGACCCTCTTACAAAATATAGTTGAGTGTAACTGTGCTATTGTCAGACGTAAAATTTCTTCCGATAATTTACAGACTAACAGTATTGCAAGCTAACGTAATTACATTAGGACTGACTGTTACAAATACCATACCGTAATACCGTAAACCCTTGTTGGCTTCAGAAATTTTGTAAAACATTCTGTCATGGTTATAATATCTAGGATATCAAACCATCTCCTGGAAAATTAACTGTTTAGTTAATATCTGATTTACATAATATATATATTGGACATGCATTTAAATATGTCGGAATAACACAGTTGCATATTGAAATAAAGAGAGTGATGATGGTCCTACATTTGTAAAAGTCAGATAATAAAATTAAATACGCCATCATAAGCACAACTTGATTTTAAATCAAAAAACATTAAACAATTTTGTTTTCGTGAAAATAAACGCACTGCAGTAGAATAAAGAAATTGAACTAAGTTTATTGTCGGATATGTGAGATACCAGGACCACCTGTATGTCAACAACGGTTTACAAAAAAATGGCCACCATGTAGGCATTTTTCACATATTATGGTCATTATTTTAACATCTTTTTAAGCATTCTTTTAGTCTTGGAGATATCACGTGTATTCAATTATGCAGCGAACCTGGTAGTCCTAGACTAATCATTCACATTCCACGCCATTCAACTAAAGTAGTAAAATTGCAGTTTACTAGTGATGCTTTGCTCGAAGAGTGGCAAGCACTTTTTGCATCCAGCTGCGGAAAAATACACGATACTTTAAGTAAGTTTTTTATATTATCTCAAATAATTAAATCCATACTAGAAATAGTATTTGATCACCAAACTCCCTTATTACACGTTACTTACAGTGTTTTTTTAATATTTTTATAGAATTCTATGAAATGATCTGTTTTATGATAAATAAATAATCTTTCTTAGGTAAGCCTTGTGATGAAAGTGTCTGGGCCGTAACAAATCTAGGAGAAATATTTGTCTGGGATCCATCGCAACTCGAAGCAAACCAATTAAGGGAAGACGAATGTTATGTGCAAAAATTCGATTTGAGTCGGAAAGAATCTCCATTCAAAGTGGCCTTACATGTTGGTTGCATTCCTGGTACTATAATATCCTTAAATGGCTGTATTGGCGATGAAGCCGAGAGAATAGCCATCAACTTAGAAGCTCCAATAACTTACAAGCTCAGACACAAAACACATACAGAATTAGAAAATGTATGTTTGCACATTAATCCACGATTTTCGCAAAATATTGTTGTTAGGAATGCTATGATTGAAGGTAAGGAAAAATTCATATATATTTTTTATGATGCCTCCTGTCTGTATTGATATTCGAAACGTGGCTAATTTTCGTCTTGACTAAGCAAGTCAACTGTCACATTAATAATTGTTGCCAACATACGGGGAGTCATGTAAGCATTCATGTGAATGTATCACTGACGTACATAACATGTATCCACCCACTAACCATCTGTGGAACGTTCCTGTTGGTTAGTGAGTGTATTGTCTTGGGGAATGTGGTCTTGTCAAAACACTTCTATGTCTAAGAAAACACCCAAGGTGGACTCTATTGTCCAGGGGTCTCTCTTTCTCTGGCCAGCAACTAAGTGAAGGGTGTGAGGTATGCATGTTGATTTGGGTGTAGTGGTGTTGTAATCATCGCATCCCTTTTGTACATCTCGCATATCCTTTTCAATATCTTTATGAATAACTAGGTATTTTAGCTGTGATTTCTGGTTAATTGGGATAGTGTAATCCTGTAATCCTTCCAGGTTTGGATATGTATACCACTTTTACCTCTCTCCGTTTTCTGGGGGACATACCTCACTGCTAACGAGAATCTGAATATACCTACCAAGTGCGTTGTGAGTTCTTCCAGACCCCACTGTTAGATCCTGGTGATTTAAATGGGGAGAAGCTAGATATTGTCTTCGTCTTCAATGTGTTTACCAGTTTGCCAATCGTATTTTTCCTCTGTCCAGTCGGCCACGTCTGTGATAACCGAGTCAGGGAAATGTGTTGACAGCAGAAATTTGATGCTATCTTCGAGGTTTGCAGTTTTTATGCCATCCTTTTTGATTAGCGCACCAATAATGTTGTGTGGATCTCTTGAGAGACCTCTTTGAAGCCTTGCTGCATGCGGGAAATTTTCGATTTCTTCACAGTAGGTTCTCCATGCATTTCTCTATTTTTGTTTAACGACTTTTGTATTCTTTGAGGTGAGATTTGTAAGTGTCCCAGTCTTCTTTGAGTTTTGTGATTCTTGCCTTATTAAAGCCAGCTTCAGGGGTAGGATTTTTTTATTCGCTCCGTGCGTGACAGCAGCGCCAACTAATGGACGATTTCTGCGTAACTAAAAAGTATATATGTTTTAATAAAAGTATATGGATTTGTAAAACAAGTGAAAAGATTAATTTTTTATTATTATAATTTTTTATCGCTTCAACTAAAAAAAAAGTAAGTATAATCAATAAAAATCAATAATAAAACATAGGCAGGCAACAGTATTTACGAGAAAATGTATAATAAGTTGCGTAAACCTAATAAGTTGTCATTGAAGAATAAGTTAAATTAAATGTCAAAATAAAACAATTACCATTAAATAATAACGTGGATTTAAAATGTATTAACAAAAGGATTGCAATTTAATTTTTGTTAATTTTTAGTTCGAAAGAAAACATAGGATTAATGATTAAAACTGATTTCCTATTAATATGTCACAAAATTGCATTTCACCTACATACAATAATCAAAGGAAGAAATACAGAAATCTAGCCCTTGCTGAACATAATATTTAAGAGATGCTAAAAAACATAGTAAAATGAAAATTTATTGTTTATTTAAAACCTTTCAATTTTCTGATGTCTACTATTTCCAGTATTACTGTTTTATTACAAAAATAAAGGTACTTTTTCTTCTGTATATCTATCCATTTATTTCTTTGATTTAATTTCCATTTTGCTACTGAAAATTTATATCACTGTTTTTTGTTAGTATTTTTACAACTTACAATACAACTCCGGTTGCTCATTGTATTGTTTTTACTTACTTTTTTGAAAAAAATAGTAAAATGTATTCGTGTATTAGATTACAAACAAATTACAAAATATCGCCCTAAAGTGCTCAAATTATCCGCAACTTACGCTAGTATCGCTTTTGCTTCCCCTACCATGAATTCGCACTGTGAGTGAATAGGCGTTGTTTTGAATAATGTTCGAGTACTTTTCCAAAGCATTATTATTTGGTGTTTCGGCCTCCACCTCTCGCAGATAAATTTGGAGAAGGTGCGCATAGGATGCCCTTCCTAGGGTTATGAGATAACGTGAAGATCGCAACATCAAGTATACAGGTTTGGCCAAACCTCTGTCGTAGTTCTATAACTCCTACTATGCAAATCTTAACGATTTATTTGATGTATACCTGTCAATGGTGGCCAATACCAAATATCCCAAAATTATTTTCTTGTGTACAGGGTGGCCCAATAGTAAATTAGGCAAATCACTTAATTTTTTTTAAATGGAATGACCCAACTTTTTTTACAATTTTAGGTACTCTATGGTCACTAGTACATACCCACAAAATATTGTTTCTAACATCCCACCCCTTTCGCAGAAAAAAAAATTACCAAAAAATATTACATTTTCAGACGCCTATTAAAATATGCAGTGCTCTCTCGAATTTGATGTTAGAATTTAAAAAACTACGATTGTATAAAGCCAATAGACCAAAGATTTTTTTGGACCAAGTTTGAATTTTTTATTTTGTACAGGGTGGTCACAAATTAATTTCACTTTCCAAAAATTTCGAGGGAAATTTTTTAAAATTTTTCAAATGTATTACCCTGTATTTCTATTCATCAACTGAAGGAGAATTTCATACCCTTCCACTTCCCTATGTACTTTCCTATACCTATCTGTCGCCGTTATAAAATAAATTCAAAAGGAAGAAAATTACGATAATAAAATTTATTTGAAATTTATCCTAAAACAATTTACATTTTATAAAAGATGCTCAAAATGTCTGCCATTTTCTCTAATGCATACATTTATTCGTTGGGCGAATGATCGAGAAACGTTTCTAAGCATATCAGGTGTAATGGAATGGAAAGCTTGCACTATCCTTTCTTTCATATTTTCAGGTGTTGTAGGTGGCGTAAGATAGACTAGATTTTTAATATAACCACACAAAAAATAATCGGGTTTTGTTAAGTCAGGTGATCGAGCTGGCCATTTTTTGGACCATTTCTACCATTCCATCTATTTGGAAACTTTTCATCTAATTCATCTGCCACTTCGCGTAAAAAATCTGATGTGTCCAACACATGACTTTCCTATCTAGTTATTATAGGCATTTTCCGGTTATTTTGTACAATCTATTGCAGCATCTCTATAAATGTTTAGAGGATAAACTAAATATACACCGTGTCCCACGTAAGGCGGGCATTACAACTTTATGGAGAATAAATTAATTTGTATTTTCGCCATTTTCTGAGTATACATAATCGAATATGCTCTTTTGAATTAAAATAAAATGAACTCTGTGCAACTTCCGGTTATACCGGAAGTGACCACTAACTTCGTTATTTTAAAGGGAATACCCCATATTTTTCTATTCTATTCTAGTTATAGCGGATTTGGCGTTATTCAATTTTTTTCTACATTTTTAGTCGCCGGTAGACATTTTCTTAAAGTCGTCTATCTCAGGTACTATATCTATCAGATACTTAAAATTTTAACCAGAGGTAGTAGATGGGATGTACTTCTTGAGAATATTTAGTTATTCATTATTTGTTGTACGGGGTGTTTGCAAATTATTTTTAAAAATGAAATTTTTTAAACATAAAAACTTTTTTATTTTAAATTGAACACCCTATATATTTTTTAAATTTTAGATTCAGCATGAAATTCTGCAAACAATGATACCCCATTCGCCTATTCTAATTATAGTGTATTTGGCGTTATTCAGTTTTTTATAAACTTTTATATGCCGGCAGACATTTGCTTTTTTAAATTTACTTGTACATCGTTTGTTCGACTGTGTGTTTGGAAATTATTTTAAAAAATAAATATTTTAAACATGAAAATTTTTTTTATTTTAAATGGAAAATCCTGTATATTTTTATTTCATTTTGTTCAGAAAATTATTCTTTATTTGCACTATTAATTCCCTATAATTATCTCTCGCCAATTTTAAGAAAATTTAAATTTAAATTTTACGCATGCACCTACATAATATAGTATAGTTTTACATTTTAATTTTTTGTCTTAGTATGCCGTGGAAATATGCTAAACAACAATCTGTCAACAAACTGAATTGTCATATTTCTATGTATTTAAGTTGTGTAGTTTTTGCGTTCAAAATATGGAAAATATTGAAGAATATACCAACCAAGATATTCTTAATTTATTTTACATTCATGGAGAATGTAATCGAATCAAAAGTAGAACCTGCCGCATGTTTAATGAACGATACCCTCATTTACCACCAATGAACAGACAGAAATTTGATAGAATCGAAGATAACTTTTTGAATAATTTTAAACAAAACCCGGGAAGAAACCGTCAACATTATGTCCGAGATGAAGAAGTTAATGTAATTAACGTATTAGGGTATTTTACTGCGTATCCTCACGCCTCCATTAGAATGGCTCAAGATAATTTAAATATTAGTCGAGGGTCAATACAACGAATTTTAGCACTAAATAAATGACATCCCTATGCACAAAGAAAAGTTCATGAGTTGCGAGATGGTGATCAAATAAGACGAACTGAATTATGCGAAGGTTATTGGTACGAATTCAAGAAGATCCCGAAATTTTAAACAAAATTTTGTGGTCAGACGAGTCGAAATTTACACGTAAAGGGATCATCAATCGCAAGCAATGTCATTTCTGGGCAAACGAAAATCCACATTTTTATCGTGAAGCACAATTTCAGTACGAATTTAGTTTTAATGTGTTTGCAGTGATCGGTTTTGGAAGAGCTTTTTATTACATTTATAATGAAAGACTGACCTCAGAAAGATACATTAGAATTCTTAGAGAAGTAGTTGCCGACATTTTAAACCAGCTACCAAATAATAATTTTTGGTACCAGTTGGATGGTGCCCCAGCACATTCAACATACTATGTAAATCAAGAAATTACAGCACTCTTTGAAGACCGATGGATAGGTCCAAATGGTCCTTGGCTTTGGCCTGCAAGATCGCCAGATCTAACTCCTGTTGATTTTTTTTATGGGGTCATATTAAAAATTTAGTGTACTCTACCCAAATTAATACTAAAGAAGAATTAGAGCAAAGAGTTCGGAATGCCTTTAACGAGTTAGATGGTGAAATGATTCGTAAAGCAACAACTAATCATGTTGAAAAAAGATTGTTAAAATGTTTAGAAGCTAACGGGGGGCATTTTGAACATTTGATAAAATAATTTTTTTATACCATGTGCTTTTAATAAAAACTGTTTTTAGTTAGTATGTACCTTATCATTAAAAAAATTTAAACTTTTTAAACGACATATTTTGTTGCAGAAAACTGTGAATGTTTTAAAAAGTACATCCCATCTACTACTTCTGGCTAAAATGTCAAGTATCCAACAGAAATAGTACCTGAGACAGTCGACTTTAAGAAAATGCCTACTGGTGCGACGACTAAAAATTAAAAAAAAAGAATAACGCCAAATCCGCTATAATTAGAATAGGCAAATATGGTATCATTGTTTACAGAATTTCATGCTGAATCCTAAATTTAAAAAATATATAGGGTGTTCCCTTTAAAATAAAAAAGTTTTTTATGTTTAAAAAATTTCATTTTTAAAAATAATTTGCAAACACCCCGTACAACAAATAATGAATAACTAAATATTCTCAAAAAGTACATGATATCTACTACCTCTGGTTAAAATTTTAAGTATCTGATAGATATAGTACCTGAGATAGACGACTTTAAGAAAATGTCTACCGGCGACTAAAAATGTAGAAAAAAATTGAATAACGCCAAATCCGCTATAACTAGAATAGGCAAATGGGGTATCGTTGTTTACAGAATTTCATGCTGAATCTAAAATTAAAAAAAAAATATGGGGTATTCCCTTTAAAATAACGAAGTTAGTGATCACTTCCGGTATAACCGGAAGTTGCACAGAGTTCATTTTATTTTAATTCAAAAGAGCATATTCGATTATGTATACTCAGAAAATGGCGAAATTACAAATTAATTTATTCTCCATAAAGTTGTAATGCCCGCCTTACGTGGGACACGGTGTATACATTTTACACATACATTTACCTCGAAACATTTTTCTATAGATATTCATTGAAAACGAAAATACTGAAAAATTTAAATTTAGCACTTTTCCATTACGGTCCGTTTTAGAAAAATCATGTATAAACAAAAATTATAGAAAACGATATCGCAAACAACTTTTAGTTCAAAAATTTTCATAAAAATCAGAATTTTGCACATTTTGTCAAATTTCTCGAATACGGACCATTTCAGGAAATTTTGACATAAAGCAAAAATTATAGATAATAATATTAGAAGTAACTTTTATTTGAACAATTTTCTTCTCCAAACATAAATAAGATATATTCCATAAAATATAAAAACGGCCTCCCATAAAGTACCCCCCCAGATGTTCCGACTTTGTCCAAAATCTAATCATTTCACGTCAGGCCGTCACGTCACCTTAAGTTTAAAATTTAATGTTTTTTCGTTTATCCGTTTTCGAAATTTACACATTTTCTCAAATATCTCGAATACGGTCCATTTTAGAGAAATTATGTATAGGACAAAAATTATAGAGAATTATATTACAAACAACTTTTATTTGAACAATTTTTATTAAAAATTATTTTTTTTACATTTTGTCAAATTTCTCGAATAGAATACGGACCATTTTAGGAAAATTTTGTATAAAACATAAATTATAGATAATTATATTAGAAGTAACTTTTATTTGAAAAATTTTCTTCTCCAAACGTAAATAACAGATATATTCCATAAAATATAAAAATGACCACCTATAAAGTACCCCCCAGATGTTCCGACTCTGCCCAAAATCTAATCAGCTCATTGGACGCTGAAACAAAGTTTAAAATTTGGTGTTTTTCTGTGTATCGGTTCATGAGTTATGCGTTATACAGACACACACACACACATACATCATCGCGAAAATAGTCAAAACGGATTCAGGGGACCTCAAAACGTAAAAATCCGTCGAAAACTCGAAGTCGAAAAAAATCATGATTCCTATACTTTCCTTATATCTGTATACAGATAGGAAAGTAAAAATGAGCTGCTGCCCCATCATGTTGGTACCACATTGTTAGTCTTACAGCAAGGGAAATGTTTTCAAGTAAAGTAGGAAGATGATTTGCTAAAAAATCTAAATACATCAGACCATTTAATTTGCCTTCAAAAAAATACGGCCCAATAACATGATCCCCAATTAGACCTCCCCAAACATTTACACTTCATCTTTCTTGGCTATGTGTTCTGATGATTTTAGGATTTTCCGTGGAATAATAGTGGAAATTATGTCTATTAACGAATCCGTTCTTGTGGAATGTAGATTCATCAAAAAACAGCACTCTATAAAAAAAATGGATTTTGTTGCAGTTTAGTTTGTGCCCAGTTACAAAACACCATTCTATTATCAAAATCGGTGTCTTTCAGCTCTTGATGCAATTGTATTTTATAAGGATGATATTGATGCTGTTTTAAAATCCTTCTAACGGATGTTCTACTTATACCTACTACTTCGGCAATCTTTTTTTGACTTACATGAGGATCTTCTACCGCTGTCAAAATTACAGATAATTGGTTATCATTATCACTAGCACGTTTGTCAATTATTGGTTTTTTATAAGCAACATTTCCTGTTTCGGTAAATCTTTCATGTAACTTTTCAAAACTTTTTTGATCAGAGATGCGTCTATCGGGATATCGTTGATGATAAATTCTTTTTGCCAATAAACAATTTCTGTCGGATTCTCCCAAAACATAGACCATGTCAATTAATTCGTTTTTCGTAAAATTCATTATTAATAGAAGAATGATCGCGATCAGTAATAATAACTTGACACTTCATTAATAAATAATCTGACACTTCATTAAGACCCAGCCTACTTGATTGAATGTTCACTTTCAATAAAACCACTGGTAGAAATTGGATTTTTGATAGATCAATGTCTTTTTGGAATTTACTTTTAAACGACGACAGATAGGTATAGGAAAGTACATGGGGAAGCCGAAGGGTATAAAATTCTCGTTTCATCGATGAATAGTAATACAGGGTGTTCTATTTGAAAAATTTGAAAAAAATGTCCTAGAAATTTTTGGAAATTGAAATTAATTTGTGACCACCCTGTACAAAATAAAAAATTAAAACTTGGTCTAAAAAAATCTTTGGTCTATTGGCTTTATACATTTGTAGTTTTTTAAATTCCAACGTCAAATTCGAGAGAGCACTGCATATTTTAATAGGCGTCTCAAATGTAATATTTTTTGGTATTTCTTCTTTTTCTGCGAAAGCAGTAGGATGTTAGAAACAATATTTTGTGGGTATGTACTAGTGACCATAGAGTACCTAAAATTGGAAAAAAAGTTGGGTCATACCATTTAAAAAAAATAAGTGATTTGCCTAATTTACTATTGGTAATGGTACACAAGAAAATAATTTTGGTATATTTGGTTTTGACCACCATTGACAGGTATACTTCGAATAAATCGTTAAGATTTGCATAATAGGAGTTATAGAACTACGACAGAGGTTTGGCCAACCCTGTATTTTGAATATTAACCAGGGGTGGTCTGACATTAAAATGGCATTAGACACTAGATACCAGTTGTGGAGAAAGTGATATCTATTAGCGTTTGCAAGAGTTTAAAAATGTTGGTGTTTCTTTTCCCTTTTGTTGGTGTATCATATCCTAACCGCAGTTAAATCGGAGGTGGAAAGGGATGCCATTGAGTGTGCTTTGTATTTCCTAGAATTGTAAATGACTTGGTTACTGAGAAAGCTAAAAATTTAACATTTTAGATTTTTAAGACCAAAAATTTTGATTTTTATTATCCAGAGTTCCGGCAAAGATTATAAGAGTTTTTAGGCTCTCTCACTCTACTTATGTCTACCGCCCAGAGATGCGCCCAGTTGGCACTCAACCGCTGGGTTATCGAAGTGTTGTTGGTTACTGTATTCTTTACTAATATAATATGATTATTAATCACACATCAACAATATTTTGGCTATGAGGTTATGTCTTGCATCTGGATTTATGCAAGACTTTCTCAAGTCTTGGAGTTTCCAATGGTAGTTCAGATCTGGTAACTCAAGTTGACCACTAGGTACTTCAATATTTCATTGCTTTTGTTTAGGTGATATTACCACAGAAGTAGTTAGAAGATTCATGATACTGTATGATCCTGGGCATTTATTCCAATATAGTGGGTACTTTGATTGGTCTGCTTTCAAAGAGACACTACAAAAAATGTTCTGCAAAGTGATCAGTCCAGGATCTAAATATATTGTATTTCGCAATCTATTAAATTCAGTGGACATGGTTTTGTCCTGGTATTTCGAATATACATATATATGTTTATTATGATCACATTCTAAGTAACTATGCCCCCTAATTGTAAATGTCATTTTAATGTTCACGTCTGTTCTGTACTAAACAAGTGATCGATACCCATCGCAGGTGGAAATTCCGATGAATATATCTATATTGCTCTGAATACGTTTATTTAAATTCGCTGTAACTTGTGACACTCATTGGTTTTAGCTGGTTTGATGTATTTTAGGTGTAGATTCGCAAATTAATCTAAAAATCTCGGTTTTTGGACATTCCTCTTTTTTACCTTCATGTATGAAATTTATAAGTCATATCACAAACAATTTTTGATTTATATAATATATTTTATTTAGGTAAATGGGGCGACGAAGAGACAGATGGTGAAAACCCGTTTGTCAAAGGCCAGGAATTCAACCTTAGAATAGAAACGACAGAAGATGCTTTTTTGATATTTGTCAATGATCAACAATTAACAACTTTCAGACACAGAATTCCGCCACAAATGGTTTCAGTATTAAGCTACTGGGGTAAAATGCAGCCCTTCAAATTGATTATAAAAAGCCCTTTATTAATTATGGATATGTTGGATTTGTATTGGAGGCAACAGGGGGGGCATTTGAAAAAGGTTGAAAGTTGTTGTGCGGGAGTTACTTGGGGGATTGGATATGATCATACTGCCTGGGTTTATACTGGGGGTTGGGGTGGTGGGTTTTTAGGTACTTTAGATAGTAATAATGTACACCCGATGACTGATTCGCAAGATTATAGGGTGTATGAGAATCAGAGGTGGAATCCTGTTACGGGTTATACATCTGCAGGTAAATTTAATATTTTATTTAATTCGTTTGCAGCATTAATTTTTAGTTATGACATGACTTAACATTGCTTATTCAAGATAAAAGTTTGGTAGAAATTAATGTACAAATAGATTCTTTTTTCTGCTTTCATTGAATTGAATAATTGTTTGACATCGTGAGACTAATAACTCATATTTGGTATTAAAATTTAAAGTATATATATTTCTTGTACTGAAGCATTGATTATTCGACCCCTCTCAGTTTCTACCCCCATTTTGTTAATTGGGATCTGAAATTAAGATCGCAGTCCTTCCTAATACATTCGCCGGAACCACTTATTTATACACATTTGTTTACATATGGGAAGAAACTGTTTTTATCTTTTTTTTTTTTCGTTATTTTTTATATAATTACAAAAACTAAGCAGTCTTTTTATTTAATTTATAAATAATAATAATAGCACTTTATTGAGGCTAATGGCCGTAGTAGTCGACGCCGATGACACCAAATTAAAAAAAAAATAGCACTTTATTGGTTATAAACTATACAGCCATTGACCTAGGTCCTTCAACCAGTAACAATTTGTCAATTTGCCTAGTATGTGTGAAGATTTATAGTCCATAAGTGAAAAATGAACAGGAATATTGAAATACATTTAAAAAAAGATAAAAAAAAACAATTCATGTCACTAATTTACTTATTGATTGTTCATCGGCACTTTCAATGTTTTTGTTATTGTTCTCACTGGGTATTTAAACCTTTGTCCAGTTTTACGTTGAATCGAAAATATGTTTATTAGCATTTTATTGTTTCATTTTTTCAAAAATATTTTGGACAGTTTTCTGTTTTTTTCCAGGATAGGTTGTCATTTGTAGATATGTTCATTCACTGTATGATGAGTGATATATCCTGTATGCTGCATCTTGGTGTAAACGTTTTAGCCACTTGAATGTTTTGTAGATTTTAGTGGGCGTATAGGTGTTAATTCCTTTTTTTATATGCTAAGAAACGATAATGTTTGACTCTGGCTTTGAATGTTTTTTTTACTGTGTGTTCATTGAAGTTCAGCTTATTATCAAGAATGAGGATCTAGGTATTCCACTGGGAATATGGGATGCATTGGTTTGTTAGATATGATGAGTGTAGGTGATGTCGGTTTTAGCTCATGATAGTGTATCATGAATTAACATTTTTATAATCTCTATCTATTGAGCCATTGAGCAACTTCGTTGTATTGATTTTATAGTGCTGTAAAGTTTTGATTTATTGTATTTCCATGAGATATCAGCCGTATTATCAGCGTATTGGAGGGTGTAATTTACTGCATTGGGGTGTAACTGACCTGAGGTAAAATCAAAGCAATATACGTTTTATAGGAGCGCAGAGTGTGGCAACCCTTGCGGTACACCTTGATTTGCAATGAAACTTGGAGATTGGTGGTTGTTTATTTTAACACTTAGAGTTCTGATTTGAAGATGGATCTTTTGTTCTATTATATGTTTTAATAAGTATTCGTTGGACAATCGAAGAGTGTGGTTGAATATTTTAAAAGACCACTCGGAATTTAGATCGTTTACATATGTGCTAAATTGTGATCGTTGAAAAAAAAAACAATGATTGCTAAAGTTAATGTTTATAAACAAAAGTAAAAGTGTGCCAATAAAAATAGTTTTAAAATGTATAGAGAAAATCAACAAAAACCGAATCTTCTGAAGCGCAAAAAATCAGGCCATGATACAGGAGAAGCAAACTAATACGGAAACAACAGTTAGTGATAACGAGGAAAAAATTGAGAAAAAATATGGAGATATACTTCCAAAGAAAGAATCAACTATACAGGAACAATTGTAGGAAATGCAATTAAGAATACCACAAATGGAAATGGTGTTAGGTATGCAAAAACAAAAATATATCGAAACAGACTCAGAAGAAAATAGTCAATAAAAAAACTGCTTGGATAGTACAAAGAAGCAAAAGAAATAGCAAAAAACAAAAAATGCGAGAATCTCCTGAAACACAACCAAAGAAAAATACAACATACAAAAAGATGCAAAATTAAGTCAACCAAATGAAAACGCTCAAAAAGTATTGCATAAAAAGAACAACCAAAACAAAAATTACCGCCACCAATATAGATAATGCGGCAAAAGGCGGAAGTGCAGTTATAATTAAGGAATCCATTTTACACTATTATCAAGAAATTGGTTACCAAACAGTAGAAATACAGGCCACATCTGTTAATATTACAACAAAAACTTATGAAATTGTGATCACAGCTTTATATAGCCCACCAAGACATGATATAAAGAAGCACCAATACCTTGACTTTCTGGATAGCCAATGTTACAGATTCATAGTGGAAGGAGACTTTAATGCGAAACATTCACATCAACACAAATGTCAAACAATGTCAACTGGAAAGCCTACATACTGGCCCACAGATTCGAACAAAATTCCCAATCACATAGATTTTTTAATTATCAAGATAATCGCCTCAAATTATATGCATATAGATCATTTTCCCATACTTCTCACATTGAGTGATACTGTAATCAAAAAAGAAAATTTACCTAAACTAATCAACAAAGGCACAGACTGGAGAAACTTCAAAATCAATCTAGAAGAACTAATTGATTTCTCAATTCAATTAAAAACTGAGGAACAATTAGACCAAGAACTTTTTGTCAAAAATATTCAACAAGCAGCGTGGGAAAACACTCCTGAGATATAGGCAGAGTGCAAGGTAATAATTATAAAAAAGGGATAAGAAATCTTATCTCAGAAAAAAAAATTAGAAGAAAATGGCAACAGTCTAGAGCACCGGATGATAAAACAACTTTAAACAACGCATCACAACAGCTAAAACGTGAAATACCGCGCATTAAAAATTGGTCGATTGGCGAATACTTAAGTGAATTGACCAACGATAAAAGTACCGAGTATTCACTCTGGAAAGCTACAATAAATAAATTTATATATACAATAATAAATAATTTAGAGAGTACCTTCCAACCCAATAATGGTGAAGATCTTCAAGACTGGTTGGAACTAACACAGAAGACCCAGTCGTTAAACCCACCTCTCGAAAAGAGGTTCATATGGAAATCCAAACAAATATAAATCCGAAAAAGGCACCTGGATTTGACCTCATTTCTGGGGAAATTTTAAAAATGCTTCTACGGAAATCTATTGTCAAAATTGCCAATCAAATCAATGCGTCCTTTAGACTAAAGTACGTACCAAATATATGAAAGGTGGCAGACGTTATAATGATACCTAAGCCAGATAAACTTCCCCATGAAGTTACATCGTACAGACCCACACTATCTCGAAAATGTATGAAAAATTGCTTCTTAAGAGATTGAAACCTCTAATAGAAGAAAAGGACCTTCAGAGAAAAACACTCGACCATCGACCAAGTTCATAGAATCACAGATATCATTGAAAATACCCTAGAAAAAACAGTTTGGTCCACCGTCTTTTTTGGATGTGGCTCAGGCTTTCGGCAAAGTATGGCATGAGAGGTAATCTGTAGCACTGAACAGTAGTACTGTTATTTTACCCATTGTAATTTTGTTCAAGTTACTTTGAGTACTTTAGAAACTGATTTTATTTTAAACCCAATGTAACATTCATATAGGAAATATGAATGTTGTGTAATTATAAACTTAATAACATACCTGCTGGTAACAATAAAAAAACATAAAATCTATGAAATATAGAATTTTTATGATTTTTTTATTCTTTTATAGGCAGTAATTAAAATTGGTTTTGATTACATATTATTTTGCTTCAATATTGCTTTATTTACATAGCATTCTGTCTATTTTCATCTGAATATCAATTTTCTTAATACTATCTTCAGGACACCTAAAATAAACAAAGTTTTATTAGTAAAAATGATAAATTAAACAAATTGCTTTCTACTTACCCAGTTCATTATAAAATACAATACTTTGGTTTCTTCAGGTACAATAATTTCTTGTAATCCTCCAGGGTCTTAAATCATTAACAGTTAAATATTTAAATTTGTTTTTAAAATAATAAACATTGTTTTCATTGAATTAGGCATTCCAAACTGAATAGCTACCAGTGGGTTTTGACGGGGTATGATATGGAAAAATTATGGCAACCCTGTAGGCCTGGTGATTTGACAAGATCAATGAAATAGATAGTTACATAGATTGATCATCCATATTTTTCAAAATAAACATAAGCTTATGCCTTAAAGTAAAAATATAAGCAATTATTTTTTTTAATTACCTAAAGGCAAAAAATTGGTTTTAAAACACATTTTTACTAAACCGATTCAAATTAATAAATATTTACCAGACAATATGGCCGCTCGTAAACGACCAGCTTTGAGCAATCTATATAACTATATATGTATCATTGACCCTGTTAATGACAACATGACAACAGGGTTGCCATATCTAAACTGTCATTACCCACTGGTAGCACATACTTTGATTTTCTTTACTATACGGCGCAAGAGAGAGGTCCGACACGCCCAACATAGGGCCCGGCCATTTTGAACCCTATGCAACAGTTTATAGCTAAAGAATCAGATCGCTCACTCTGCGTCGGCACTTTTGATCTCAATGTTCCAGTTTATACACTGCGCAACTCGGATAATACAATATATAACAACCGCCTATAATACAACAGCTGTCTTCTGCGTATCCTAAATTTGTATCCCTGGAGTGGATCTTGTTTTGAAACTTTCAACTGGTCCGAGTGAGCTAACTGATTCTTTAGCAATAATCTGTGACTCAAAAAATAATATTCACTGACACTGACAGCCGCAAGCAAAATATCAGGTGCGTTTTAATCATCCGCTTCTGCTTCCGGAATTGTCGGTTTAGTGGTTTTAACTTGTCAAATTAAAACAAGAAAACCGACAATTCCGAAGCAGAAGCGGATGATTAAAACGCACCTATTAAAAATATTGCGCCAAGATGTAGGCAACACGTAATAAGGGTTCAAAATGGCGGAGTTTTCTATCTCCTTTTAAAAGGCACTCAGAAAGCTGCGCAGTGCGACCATTCTCCGTATAGTAAAAGAAAATCAAAGTATGTGACTGGTAGCCATTTGGACAGGTCGTTGGAATGCCTAATTAGTTCAAATAAAACACCTGTTGACTGTCGTTGTCAATCTAATGTCAATGTCAAAACTGGTTATTTCTCTGTCAGTGACTTAGGGTTTTTTTAGCGTTGCATTTTCAATAATAATTCTTAATGACGTCAGAGCTAGAAGTCTCTTGCTGGCGTCTGATTGGCTGTTTCAAACTTCAAGGCCAAGATTGTCGTTTTTTATTAATAATTTTTTTTGATAATTTGGTTTTTGTTTCGGCGATGCTCTGGTCTTTTTCGTGTTAATAGCTGACTGATTAAGTAGCATCTTTGGTTTAGCCGAAATAAATATTAATTTTTACATGGTCATCCTAACTTTTAGGAGGTAAGAATTTCAAAATTGAATTAATTAAATTATTATTTACCATCGCATTTCCATATTTTTAGATTTGCCGACCTATAAAAATAGGAATATATACCATATTTTTTTGGTACTGAAAAAGCCGACAAATTAGGTCCGTGGTTTTGATAAACCAGCCTTTTGCGTATTTTATAATTTCGTATAACATTGGAAACTTGGATGTCTCAGCTTGATGCGGCGACAGCTTTACTGTTGAGAGCTTCAGCTTCTTGGAACACTTCCGTAGAAGGGTTTACTCCGTCTAGGATGAAGGTCAGGGCTAAATATTTAATTCTTCATCCCCATGTCTTCGTTACCGGACTGCGACATGTCCTCATCACCATCTCGAAGGATTTTTTTTTTTTCGTTATCTCGTTTAAGGTCAGAAATTTCTAATTTTTCTTTTAAGTTAAATTAAGTAAATAATAATTTCTTTATCACAATTTTCATAAATCAAATTTAATCATACTTGTTTTGATGATTTTTTTATTTGAACTACTATTTTGGTTTAAATTTAAAATATTATGTCTAAAATCCTATGAATTAGGTATTTAAAATTCACCAGCGTGGGAACCGAAATGGGGGAGTGTGAAATCAACAATATTGTACGATTTTGAACTCAAGGTATTTACCATAGAATAATCAGCTAATGCTACGATTAGAAGATAAATTAACCATTATTTAAAAATACTCTACTATAATGAAATAAAAGAAATTGTGGTATTTTCATAATTTTATTTTCCCCAAAAGTTTTCATTTCAGGCCTAATATTTTGTTTATTTGTAAGTTTGAAACACTACCAAAACTTAATGGCGCCCAGCTTTAAGTAATTATTTATATTAATTTTTCTTGACATATGTTTCTTTGTCATCGAACCTCGACCCGCCCCAAACACGTGAGCTACCGCGCCTTGTGCCTTCGCAAAAAAAAATCAAAGAGGGTTACACCAAGATAAACTCTTAATGTGTTTTCTTTGAAAACTTTATCATTGGTATGTATCGAAAGACCAGACTACTTCTGAGTATGCTGCGTAGTCTTCCGTATAAAATAGCAGGTCCTCTTTGTAGCATAATTGGGAAAATCCAGTCAATTACCGGTGATTTGTATGGTTTAAATGAGTTGATTGCCATTTGAGTTTGTCACAATCCACCACTTTTTTGGCAGTCCGCCGATCTTCCTGTGGGTTCCTTTACGAGCGTCCAGTTCATTTGGACTACAGATTGCCGGTATATATTCTATGGTTTGTGACATAGAGTGACATTAACCCTAAAGAATTCTCCTATAATTTCATTCCCTATTCTTGGGTACTCTCCTAATTCATTCATAAGAGTTTTTATTATGTTTTGTGTATCTTTTAAATGGATTTTTTTGGAGTCCGCTTTCGATCTCCTCACAGATCTTCCAGGAATATTTCTTCACTTTCCGTAATGCTTTGTTAAAACTAGTCAGTATGGTGCTATATTCTTATCTCATCTTCATCTACTTGTTACTTCAGCCTTGTTGAATTCTTTTGTGTCCTAACCGACAGTAACACTGATGATGACTTGAGGTCGAAAGCGCTTTGCAGAATAATTATTGCAAATAAAATTTGCAGGAAAAACAAAGTTTTTCAATGTAAAAATTATATTTTTCCTATCCACCAACTATACATTTTCTTGGTTTTTATTTTTAACCGACTTCAAAAAAGGAGGAGGTTCTCAATTCGTCGCGATATTTTCTTTTTTTTTTTGTATGTACAGCGGTAATTCTTTAACACGGTGTCCGATTTCAACAATTCTTTTTTTGTTAGAAAGGGGCTACTTTAAGGGTGGTCCCATATAAATTTTGTTAAAATCTAATAATTGTGTCCATGAGAAAATCCTCAAACTCTTCATTTTTTATGTATGTTTAGCGATAATGCTGTACCACCTTGTCCGATTTATATGATTCTTTTTTTGTTAGTAAGGGGGTACCTCAGGGGTGGTTCCATATAAATTTGGTTAAGATGCGGTGATGGCATCTGCACGTTTTTGAAGTCGGTTTTTTTAAATTTTTAATTTCTATTACTTGTAGATAACGGAGTTCACAGTCTTCGCTTTTGAATTTTATTTTTATTTGACGTATTATCAAAACTTATTCCTGCAATAAAATTAGACTCTTAAAAAGACGGTACGGTACATATAATTATTTTACTTTTCTTAGGCCTACCAACGGATAGATACATGTGGAGCGACGCAAGTGGCAAAAAGAAACGCACTAGAGATCAAGTAAAACTTCTTTCAATCCACTGGCAATGGGTATCCGATTGGATGACTGATTTCCACGTACCAGGAGGAGTAGATCGTGAAGGTTGGCAGTACGCCATGGATTTCCCCTCCACCTATCACGCGAATAAACAATTTACCGATTACGTCAGAAGGCGTAGATGGTACAGGAGGTGTGCCATCGCGACAACCGGACCATGGCAGGAATTGGGTCATACGAAATTGATGGATGTAACTTTGGAACCCGTTAATGATTGTTTGGATACAGTTTTGAGTGTTTGGGCACTGGCGACTGGTGGTCAGGCGATGGTGCGAGTTGGAGTATCTAGATCTAATCCTGCTGTAAGTCACATTATTATAATAATAAAGATCATAACAAATCGGATGTCAACAATATTGTATATATCTTGAGTATATTCTATATATCTTAAGTACATTCTATATTATCTTGAGTGCATTCTATATATCTTGAGTACATTTTATATTAACTTGAGTACATTCTATATATCTTGAGTACATTTTATGTATCTTGAGTACATTCTATATAAAGTTATAACAGAACAACTAGAATAGCCGGAAGTGGTAGGTACGATTCATTACTACACCGACGATTCTAAAACAAAACAAGGCTCAGGATGTGGATAATACTCTAGAGCCTTAAACCTATACATAAAATGGGGTGTAAGCAATAGTGCCAGTGTAGTTCAAACAGAGCTCACAAGGTTTCTGATAGCAGCAAAAGAAATCACCAGAAACAATATTACTGGAAGGAACATGTTCATCTATACAGATAGCAGACGAGCACTATTCACCCTGAACAGACCAGTAATGTTCTCAGGGTTAGTACTAGAATGTCACGAAGCTGTTGTCGAAATATCCATCAACAATGTGGTCACCTTAAGATTGATCAAAGGTCACGCCACATCCAAAGGTAAACCGCCTTGCTGATTCACTGACCAAGAAGACAGCCAACCAAATACTTTTTGGACCTGGCTCTGGTTATTGCCACGTACGGAAGCATCTCCACATCATGAGGCTCTGAGAATCCACACTCTGCACCGGGTGCGAGCAAGAAGATTTGTATTTGACGAGTATCGGCTAACACCGGCCGATATAAGAGAAGCAGTTCTTGGCGACGTTGTCAACTAAATTAAATCTGTAGCCTGGCTCACGAGTTAGGAGGTGCCTATCATCTTAGGAGGATGCACAATGGGCCTAGTGAGAGGCCTAAATGCTATGGGGTAACCCACCTTCCACACGTTACAGTTACAGAGAGCACTGGTCTGCAAACAAAGCATAATATATTGCAGAACTATGTTACATTTTACCTGAAGAAAGAACCTTTATTTAATTGGGTAACAAATATATACAAATAAGTAATATTGAGAAAAATATTACAAATAAAATAATATACCTACTTCTATAAAAAAAAAGGCAAAAATAACACACTGTTGTTATTTTTACCTGCTAAATAAAACGTTCATGGCCTTCCTTTAATTATTACACATTTAACTCCTAAATATAATATAATGCTTAATTTCATTTCTCTTATTATAATCACAGTTCCTTATAGAACTATGAAAAAATTAAAATCTGGATCTAAAACTACAGTAAATCCAAAATGTTACTTATTTTATCTATAGTAAACAAAATAAATTTTTTAATTATTATAGTGATTGACATTTAGTTTGGTCGTTTCTCTTGCCCCCATACCAGCGCGCGTTGCGATATATCAAGGATATATTTGTTTAAATAGTACATCCTGTATTCGAACTAATAAAGATAACACAAAGCTGTTTTAACGGTTGTATTGTAAATTTAATAGTTTACGAAAAAGAAAATATATACTTTCGTTATTTTGGAGTAATGGGCAACCCACTATGTTTCTTATTATTCTGATTTATTTCATAAAACTTTATTCAAAAATTTTTTGTTATCCTATCAGAAATCCGAATATTAGTAAGTTACATTATTTTGGACACTCTGTATATTATATTCGACTTCTAACTATCTTATAACTAACGTCAAATTTCTCAAATATTTGTTATTTAAAAAACATTGCTACCTATTTATTTACCCCTATAATTTTCAGATGTGTTTAATTTCTTTCTGGTTAAATGATATTTTGAATGTCTGAAATACTTTTTAGTCTAAAACTAAAAAAGTAAATGTCTAATCATTAAAAGGTGTATCCATGTATATTTTAAGTGGGTTGCGGCTGTTAGTATTTAGGGGGTGACGTCACGGCTGGCCCAATAGAGTAGTGAAAGTATTCAAAATATCGTTGTTAAATAATCTAATCAACTGTTAAAAAAATAAAACTCAAAGCCATTTGTCACATAATATGAATTGTTTAGTGCCAAAGTTTCCTAACCAACACTTTATTAAAAGTGAGTAAATGATGATTAAAGCACTTTACCTGTGTCTACTAGACGTAACTTCCTAATTTTTAGGTGTAAATATAGGCATCGAAAATGAATAATTTTATGAAATAGGCAACTTTGGCATGCTCGGAAATTATTTTAAAATAATATACCAGCACCAGTTGTTTTGAAATTATTAAAAGTGAGTAAATGAAGACCAAAGTTTACCTGATCTACTAAATGAAACTGTCTAATCTTTAGGTACCTATAGATGTTGGCACCGAAAACATAATTTTTAGGAATAGACAACTTTGGTATGCACATAAATGATTTTAAAATAATATATGAAAAAAAATGTTTTTTTTTTAAATTTTGTTGCTTAGCAACTCAGACACTGAGCCACTCATATAAGCGACCGTTTCTTTTGAAAATAACTGCTCCTTTGGATAATACCTCAAGTATTGAATTACATCAAAATAAAAAACCAGAGAGAAAATATGTTCAATATTCAATGCGTCATCCTTATTTGGACTCGTCAGCAAGAAATAGACAGTCCCCAGTCTAAAGGTGTTCGCCTACATGGATGTTGGTTGAGAGAGGTAGGTAGTCACCCAGTAAAAATGGTAACAATATTTGCACTTATTAAGCAAAATCATTTAAAAGTATTTAATACAAAAATATAATAAAAATAGAAATAAAAGAAATAGTGCATTTAACCGACGATGTAGATCGTTTTCTAGCGATAATCAGAATACTATCTTTCCTTCTGTTGCACCTCTTCTGTCTGGTTCAACTTATGGTGTTAATATAAATATAGACAGCCTTGAAGATATCAACCAGAATAGTGAATATTTTTGGTAGTTGTATCCATCATTACAGAATTTACAAAATTATTTTTAAACATTAATAAAATATTATTTTGTTTACAAAATTATCATGCAGGCTATTAAAAAGGACACTGTGACATAAGCGAGAATAAATCATTCTGTGCAACAGCCGCTCGAAAGTTTGTTTTATGGGTAAAGATAAAACTAATTTTTAAAAGCATAATATCCCTATTACTTATATTACATTAGTATTTTTTTGTGTGTCATCGGCTTTAACGACTATGGTTATTTCGCCTCATTTTCTGTTTAGGCTTTGTACCTATTTCCCAGCGCCACTTTAGGAACAGCACTGTTAATTAGAACCCAACTGTGAATGGTCGAGTGGGGAATCCTACCGAAGCATCAGAATTAATTAAAAATAATTAAATTAAATAAAAAAATCCCGGCCAACGATGAGATTCGAATCCGGGACCCTTGGATCCGCAGGCAAAGACTATCACTGAGCCACCCACCCCGTTAAATTAGTATTATTTTTTGAAGCTCCAGTCGACAGATGCATTGACCTCTTTATTAAAAGGTACAAACATTGTATTTAGATCAACTAGTAGAACAATATGCAAATTATTTTGGGGAACAATGGACAGTATCAATAAATGGCAGCAAGCTCCGTGGTGTCCAAGTCATGTCTTTGATAATTTTAGTAGTGGAAATCCCCTCCAGTTGAGACTATTTTTTTGTGAGATTTCTTCATGTGGGATTTCTTTTTCAACAGAGGCAATAGACTAGAGTAGACTTGAATTGCTGTAATTTTGTTACCTTTAAAAACTTTGTTGTAGAGTGTTTTTGCGCTATATTTTACAATTTTATTGTTATTTTTTAATATATTTAGTAGTGTTTTCCAATATAGTTTTAGCAGTATCCTTTTTAGCAGGATAAAGGATAGCAGATTTTTTTGTCTCTAATACTATGCCTCTATTATTATTTGGTATTGCTTCTTCCCATAATCAGCCATTTGGATTCTATTAATAATGGTATTGTTGGTGTTGATACAGAACATATTATTGAATTGTTTTTGTTGGAACTCTTTCTTGTGTGGTGAGAAATTTATGATCTTCCTGTAATAATTGTATTAATGAAATATTGTTATTTTGGTTTTGGATTTTTTTTTTGTTTTGTTTTTACTCTTATAAGAAACTTCGTTATGTTCAACTCCTTTTTTGGAGGTGTCGCTCGTTTCTGCATTCCTATCTTTTTTTTTTGAGATTCCGATAATTTCGTCTAGCGTTTCTTCATTTAATTTTTATAAATTCGTTAGCATTCCATTTTATTTTCTTTTCGTTGACGTGGAAATATCTTGATCTACCTCCATAAATCCAGGGAATTATTCCTCGTCACTTGAACTTTGCATGGTTTTGAGGATCTTTGGCATTAAACGGTAAACTTATCACTGCTACTTGTTGTTTTGGATTAATGAGAATGGACTGTATGTAGTTTTATAAGTTTTATTTCAAACAATAAAGCTTAATTTATAACCGCCGTAACGTAACTTAAGAACTTAACGTAAGAAGTTGAAATATTGAATTTACGTATACTTATTTATAATGTTCGTAACGTAACTTAAGAACTTAACGTACCGTAGAAAGTTCACCAACTTTTAACTTAACAACATAACTTAACTTAAGACCTTACGGTTAGCCAATGAGATAATTCTGCGTTCAGCATGTGATAACTGTCAATTATTCTTTTTATTTTTTTTTTATAAATAAATAGAAAAATACCATTTGTAAACTATCATTCTCCTTTTTGATGGACATACATTATCATGAATGATTTGTGTTTATGTTATTGGGGATAAACTATCTATGAGATATGAGTGTAGCTGCATATACCTATAAACATCAAGTCTAGAACTGAAATAAGACAAAACTTTTTTGCTAGGAAAGATTAAATTCTCATTATTGCTCAAAAACAATCAACATCTTCGGTAAACTATTTTGTTTTATTATATTTTTATATTATTGCTTTTAAAGTAGTTAATATATTCTTTCTATATAGCAAAATCATAATTTATAAGTTTTATTTAGAGGTTAAGTACATAGTTTACACTTGTTTATTTCATAAGGTTGTCAATAATTTGATAATCTCTGAAATCAACACGCATGCTCTACTCTTACGTTACGGACATTTATAAATAGACTTTATTTTTATATCTTAGGTTAAGTTTCTACGGCGTTAAGTTAAGTTACGTTACGGTGGTTATAAATTATACTTAATAGTCACTTGAAAATTTGTTACATGATAGCTCTTTTTAACGTATTACAGTTGATGCTTTCTTGTCTACCACGAAAGCTTGTCTGGTTTTGATCCGCGTAAGTCGGTTGCATTTTAAAAAGTTTAAAACGATTTTCGATCAGGTGACATCAGAATATTGGTTATATTGTCTCACAGCTCGCCGCGATACAAAAACGGAGAACAACAGATGCACTGTCTTCGGCGTCGTCACAATCAGGTCGACAGAGTTAATAAAATACACTAGACGATTAGTTCGGGAAACCAAGAACAAATTATAGTCAGAAACGTGCCCCGGCCCTTAAAAGACATTAGTCTTTTAAAGAACCCCGCACAAATCTTATGGAAATTGGCTCTTGGTCAAATTGGCTGAAATTTGGTTGTTGTTCGTTTTGGCATCCTGAGCAAAAGTCTCAATGGGCACAAAGCTCAATTTTGCTTATTTTGGCTCCTACGGAGCTCCAAAGCTCCACTGATTAACCATTATTTACCACTTAAAAAGACAATCTCCTCGAAAGTTTAGTATTTGCTGCGTTAAAAAAGAAGCACCTTCTTATGTTTTCGGGGTCGCTGCATTCAAATCCAATGCCAATATAACAATATTGACAGCTGTCAAACAACAAGCAATAATCAAAATTGATAAAATCCACATATAAATAATATCTGTTTTTGAGGTTGGTAAGTTCAAAACTGATGTTAACAACTCGATATTGACAGTTAACAGCTGTCAACTAACTGTCAAACAGCATGTGACAATCAAAATTGATAAAATCCATATGTAAATATATGTCTTGGAGGTTGCTGAGTTTAAAATTAAGGTCAAAAACACGATATTGACAATGATCAGCTGTCGACTAACTGTCAAACAACATGTGATAATCAAAATTAATTAAATCCACATGTAAATATATGTTTTTGAGGAAGTTGAGTTCAAAACTGATGTCAACAACGTGATATTGACAATTGACAGCTTTCAAATAACGCGATCGGTTTTTGTACATCTTGGCCCTGAAAAGGGCCGATTGTTTTATTGGATCTATGATTTCACGATATCTTTTATCAACCTATTTATAATACAGGACGATATATATCGTCCTATTTTAGAAATAGTTAAAGAAAAATTATCACGGACTCCGATTTGAGTCTTAGATTTTTATCAATGCATTTGTGAAAATATAATGTAATATTACAGTTTCGTTATTGTGGAAGGTTTCTTGCATCTCGAATAGTATTATTAGTTGACAGCTGTTAACTGTCAATATCGTCTTTTTGACATCAGTTTTGAACTCGGCAACATCGAGTACATCTATTTACTCCATATAGTTTAAATAGACTGCTTATCCATACGTAAATAAAACGATGAAGAGCGGGTCGAACTGGGAGATGTTTTCTCTTTGTCTAGTGCATGCAATGTTTGTGTTTTGTCTCAATTTTGAGTGCTCACTGGTAAACAAAACTTTCACAGGACCGGTTTTAAAGAAAGTTTAATCTAGTTGAGATTTTGTTCTCATTGTCATTACTCAGTCGGACATTTTGTTGAGTTGTTTATTTTATTTAGTTTTAATTATACTTATGTTCTGTTTTAAATTTTTTAATTATTTGAATATTAAAACTTGTTTTGTTTTTAAATTTAAATAGTGAATTGCTCTATAAAGGGTTGTAAGACCAGCTACAGAAATATAAAAAGTAACATTTCATTTTTCACGCAAGTATCAATACAAGTAGGTACAAGGTAAATACGTTTATAATAATTTTATGAATTATAATTAATTATAATAATAATATTAATAATAAAGTATTTATTCTAAATACAATTACATAAATATTATTATATTCAAAGGCCCGAGTTAGAGCTATCTGGGCTTTACAAGTACATTTTAAAATTTAGTTAGATACAGAGAAGTATCGTATAATAAAAACAATATAAATAGAAGAAAAACTGACATAAGTACCAATACAGAGAGACAAACACTTTTATTCTTTGATAGGTTCTTTCTATGTGAATTCTAGCTCTGGCAATTTTGGCATTAAGTAAAGCCTCTTGATGGCTGAACTGATTTTTTTATTGAGGAAAGGAGGCTGTATAATTTGTATACCTTCAGCTTCTATTATGTTTCCAATAAGAAAACCTTTGTTAAACATTTTACTATCGAGAAATGATTCACACACTTCAAGTATTGAACTTTGTTAAAAAAATGTCTATTTCTGAAGTTCTACCACCATATGCTTTACTTTTGTAAGTAATGAGACCAGTAGGTGACACTCCAGTCAATATTTTAATAGTATGCCTCTTTTTGTAGTCAGAGTAATTTTTTAGCCTACAACAAAGACATTTGGCTTGCTGTATTGGGATTTCGGTACAATCAAGTAGTACTCTTACTTACATAGAGGCACATTATTTAATATTTCTTGTTTTGAAGGCCGAATTATACCATACTAAGAACTTCTACCAGTTTTATTAAAAAATGTTAAAAAATTTAATGATAAAAAGTTTCATTCACTCCAAATAAAATGGATAAGACATTATATCTTGCATATCAGTTTTCAACTTCATAAAAGTAAATATAACTTGATCCTTTACAGACATAACTGATTTCCTTTTTCCTATTCTTTAGAAACAACTCTGCTACTAATTCCACAATGGTGGCTAATAACTGGAACGATTGCAATCCTATTAAAGTAGATAGTTCTTTAGCACTAACAATTCTGTTTGAAAACGGATCAACTAAATCACCACTCTTCACTTGTGTTGAACAATCGATCCCAATTTTCTGCTTTTAAACAAAGTTTTGTAAATTAAGCAAAGCTATTCAGCAGCACACAAATCTTCATTATCTGCTTCAGTAGTAGATATATGTTCATTAACTGCAAAAACACATTAAACATAATAATAATAATTAACCAAACATTTTAAATTATGCATACGTACATCCATTGCCTGAAGAAGATAACTCAACACTTAACATTCTACTAGTACTGGCAACATATCATTATTAAAGACAGTAGCCATAATTCTTGTTTTAGCTGGATTACTTTTCTTTTTATTAATAGTCGCTTTCTTTTTACCACTAATCTGAGCTAACTTACATCGACTAAGCTTAGTTGTACGTTCTTTTTGTGATTGTAAGTCAGAATCTTTCTTTCCCCCTTATCGATGCTAAACGGATCTTGACGTCAACTAAGATTGCACTTTGTACGTAGTTCATTTTAATATGATGTTGATCAGATTTCCACTGGTGGAATCTTATTATTATTCATCAAATCATTCACATTCACCCCCAAAATAATCCTTAATTATCTAAAGGGAACAAACTTTAGAATGTGAAAAAGCTACTAACTTTTAGTAAAATCTTTAAAAAGTTCATTCAATTTTTGCATAATATCTGCTTTTATAATGCGAAATAAATTTTAAAAGAATAATCAAGTGTCCGAATAGTGCCACTATACAGTGGTCGTGGTCTAAAGTTAGTTATATACACATTAGTGTAAAATTGTTTATATCTATCTTCAAAATTGGTTAGATCTCTTAAAATATTTTGAAAATTGGGAAACTAGACGTTATGACTCAAAATCCTTTTTTAAAATATCTAACGCAAGCTCCTGTCTTGAAATAAACATACAGATAATTTTTTTTTAATTCAATTCCTACTTTGATGAAATATGAGTTTTAAACTCATTTGGGCCAGACCGATTCTGCCTGGTGAGCACTCGGCAAGCCAAGCAATATGACCCGCTTTTCGTCGTCTTGTTTATATATGGATGAGCAGTCTATTATTCTATATATGTCATTGATTTACTCCTGCATTTTGTCAATTTTGATTGTTACATACTGTTTGACAGTTAGTTGACAGCTGTCAACTGTCAATATCGAGTTGTTAACGTCATTTTTGAACTTACCAACCTCAAAACAGATATTTACATGTGGATTTTATCAATTTTGATTGTTGCTTATTTGACAGCTAGTTGACAGCTGTCAACTGTCAATATTATTATATTGGCATTGGATTTGGATGCAGCGACCCCGAAAACATAAGAAGGTACTTCTTTTTTAACGCAGCAAATACTAAACTTTCGAGGATATTGCCTTTTTAAGTAGTAAATAATGGTCAATCCGTGGAGCTTTGGAGCTCCGTAGGAGCCAAAATAAGCAAATTGCCCATTGAGACTTTTGCTCAGGATGCCAAAACGAACAACAACCAAATTTCAGCCAATTTGACCGGGAGCCAATTTCCATAAGATTTGTGCGGGGTTCTGAAGCGGATACGGGAAGTGGACATATTTTGGTGTAAGCCCTTTTAATAACACCAGAAGCTGTAAGGATTGATGCCACACGGCTAATTCCGTCTGATCCAGGAAATAACTGGAGTATGCGTCTCATAGGCCATTTGAGTGGTGGGACGTCGTCTTCTTTGATTAGAACTAATGAGCCAAGAACGAGCTCACCATTGCTGCCTTTCCATTTTGAACATTGTTGCAATTGATTAACGTAGTCCTTTCGTCAACGCTGCCAAAAGTGTTGTCGCAATTGTTCGACTCGCTGATAACGAGTTAACAGGTTATCAGCTATCTCGGTTACATCTTGTTCTGGAGGAGATGTGAGCGGGCGGCCAACCAAAAAGTGAGCCGGAGTCTTGAGGATCGGTGGAAAGTGGAGAAATAGGTCTCGAGTTGAGGATAGACTCTATTTGAGATAATAAGGTAGTTAATTCTTCGAAGGTCATATGGGAGTTTCCCATAAAACGTTTTAAATGATATTTTGTTGATTTGATGCCGGCCTTCCACAGACCACCAAATGTCGGCGCATAAGCTGGACCAAAGTGCCAGTTGATGCCAAGACTACTCAAAGAATCTGTTAGATCAGTTTGATTTTTACGAAGACATTGACTTAGTTCTTTCAAATCCTTGTTTGTCCTTACAAATTTGGAACCATTATCCGAATATATGTGTAACGGTTTTCCCCGTCGAGATATAAAGCGTTTGAAAGCCAAGAGAAAAGTGGGCGTAGAAAGGTCAGATACTAATTCCAAATGTATACATTTAGTAGAACCCCTTCCCTTTCTACTATTAATCATTATGGGGCCTGCATAATCTGCTTGAAATGGAAATCCCGATAAGAACCGATTCCCTGGTAAGTTGCCCATAGTAATTTGTAATGGTTTTGCTTTATAACGATGGCAAATTATACAGTTTTTAATTACGTTTTTTATTAAATTTTGAGAAGATATAATCCAATATTTTTCTCTTAAGCTGAACATAACCTGTTGTAGGCCCGCATGTAATAGTTTCTCGTGTTCATTTTTGATAATAAGTTTTAATAGACAATGCTTAGGTGATAAAATTATTGAATAATTTTTATCAGGAATGAAAGGCGTATTCAGGAGTCTTCCTCCTACGCGAACTAAACCTAGATCATCCACAAAAGGATTTAATTTCAAAATTTTACTTTTATTTGATAAACATTTATTATTTAAAACTTTAATTTCTTGTTCAAAAGAATTAAACTGTGATATTTTTATTAATATATTGCGTGCTTGTGAAATTTCATCGGCCGAAAGGGGTCCGCTGAGTTTGGGATATGTCCGTTTTTAAAACGAAGTATGTAAGCACATGTTCTTACAAGGAAATCGATATTTGAAAAGGTTTCGAAAGGAAAACAATATTTCGTGTCTATTCTTACTAATGTCGACGAAACAATGAATTGGTGCTACACCTTCTTGAGTTTCCGGCAGGACTGCGGTATGATCAGAATGAGAGGGCCATACCACCACATTTCAGAATATTTTATTGTGTCCGCATTTACTCCCCGGGTTAGTAGATCTGCAGGATTATCAAGAGTTGAAACATAGCGCCAATTTGACACATTGGTCGAATCTTGTATTTCTATTACTCTATTTCTCACAAAAGGTTTCAGTACATTAGCCGAAGTTTTGATCCATCCAAGAACAATTTTGGAGTCAGACCAGTAAAGAACCCTCAAAGAAGACAATACCTTAATAGCTAATCTTGATAGAATAACTGCAGCACAAAGTTCAAGTCTTGGAAGTGTTGTTGGTTTTATTGGCGCAACATTTGATTTTGAGCACAATAAATGACAGAAAATGTTCCCATTTTGATCAATAGACCTTATGTGTGCACAACTACCGTAAGCGGTCTCTGAAGCATCGGAGAAAAAAATGAACTTCAACGAAGTTTACGTTTTGGCATATAACGTGTCTAGTTATTTGTAAATAATTTAATGAGCTTAATTGCACTCGAAAGTTGTTCCATCTGACTTTAAGATTTAGAGAAATTTCGTCGTCCCAAGAGAGCTTTCTTTCCATAACTGTTGTAACATTATTTTTGCGATAATAACGATTGCACTAACCAATCCTAAGGGATCGAAGATTTTGGCAGTACATGATACCATTGTACGTTTCGTAACGGTTTTGGAATGAGTCAATTTTAAATGAAAATGTATCTCCCGCGTGTGACCAAAGTAGACCTAAAGTTTTCAGTTTCATTTTCCCCTAAAGTCAAAAAATTAGGGTCTGAACAGAGATGGTTTGCTTCAAGTTTTTCTAACACTTGTGACGAATTAGATCTCCATTTTCTAAGTGGAAATTTACCAGAATTTAAAACATTTGAAATTTGTAAGCAAGTGTTCTTTGCGTCATCTAACTCAAAAAAACCACCAAGCAAATCGTCTACATAAAAGTCGTTTCCTATTATGTCCGCGACGTCGCGTCGGGTAATGTTTCTCGGCACTCGTTGGCTAATTCCGTAAGGCAACGTATAGCTAAAAATGGAGCCGACTTACTGTGTTTAAAGTATAGACATCAACATTGGATCTTGAATTTTCTCGCCATAAGATACTTTGTAAAGGCCTCTGCGCAGGCGTAACTAAAACCTGACGATACATATTCTCGATAAAACGTACCTATATTGTCGGAACCTTAAAAGAAGTGCGAATAGATCGCTTTGAATAGTTGGACCTATCATTTGGAGGTCATTTAACGAATAACCAATTTTGTTCCCCGTAAGTCGGTTGCATTTTAAAAAAGATTTCGATCAGGTGACATCAGAAGAATGGTTATATTGTCTCACAGCTCGCCGCGATACAAAAACGGAAAACAACAGATGCACTGTCTTCGGCGTCGTCACAATCAGGTCGACAGAGTTAATAAAATACACTAGACCATTAGTCCGGGAAACCAAGAACAAATTATAGTCAGAAACACTTGTTGCGCACAGAAACCGGTGTTAATTGTTTAAAGGCAACAAGCTAACGTTATATTTTTATTTTATATTGATATCATTTATTTTAACAGAATATCTTAACTTTTACTCTAACTAAATGCCAAAAATTAGTCTATTTGTATGTATGCAAATGTGGTGTTCTAGAATATTCCAGACATCTTTGCCAGAACATACTACGGCTATTCGTCATCATTCATCGACGGGTCCAGTTCATTCTAGATGGATGATTCACTTCGACTAGTGGGCATGGGCGTCTCATGGGGGGTTTCTGAGGTTGACCTATTTTATTGAATATTCTTGGTAACGGGAAAAATGGAGGCTGTAAAAAGATCAAATAAGACAGCGAGGGACTTAAGGGATTAGAGCAGGAACAGACTGGTCGAAAATTTCTCGCACGAGATTATATTTACACAGTGAACCAAAAAAAGTGAAACTAAAAGTGATAGAATCTTTTTTAGACTCTTCATCCAATTCAGAATTGGACTGTAAGTACTTACCTACTAATTACTTTTATGATTCGATCAACGAAATAACCAAATATTCTTGAATTCGAGGAAATATAAAATTGGTTTTTTCCTCTTTATCTGCAACGCACAAAATTTGTATTTTTGTCTTATTCTTTCCTCAAAATTTTTACAGAACTTCATCAAAATGGCCCGAGCGCTAGCGCTTCCTCATTGAGTATAGAAGAGTATAGAATTCTATATACATAAAGTTTTCTTAATTTTAAATTCATTTGGGTAGTGCCAAAAAAAATTCATATTGTTCATATTCTCTAAATTGATGATAAATCGAAAATAATTGTTCAAGCATAATTAAACTCGTTTATCTCATTTTTAAAACAAATATTCTGAATCGACTACCGGTCCATTTATTAGTAAATAGAGAAATTACGTTCGTTATTCAGTTAGAAGACGACAAAATTATGAAAGACATGACTTGGACACAACGGAGCTTGCTGCCATCTATTGATACTGTCCATTATCTTCCAAAATAATTTGCAGTGGTATTGTTCTACTAGTTGATCTAAATACAATGTTTGTACCTTTTAATAAAGAGGTCGTCAATAAATCTGTCGACTGCAGGGTCAACTCATCATAATATTTATGTTGTTGGCTGGCACGACTCTTAAAAAAAAATAATACTAATGTAACGGGGTGGATGGCTCAGTGGTAGAGTCTTTGCCTGCGGATCGAAGGGTCCCGGGTTCGAATCTCACCGTTGGCCGGGATTTTTTCATTTAATTTAATTATTTTTAATTAATTCTGATGCTTTGGTAGGATTACCCACTCGACCATTCACAGTTGGGTTCTAATTAACAGTGCTGTTCCTAAAGTGGCGCTGGGAAATAGTTACAAAGCCTAAACAGAAAATGAGGCGAAATAACCATAGTCGTTAAAGCCGATGACACACAAAAAAAATACTAATGTAATATAAGTAATAGGGATATTATGCTTTTTAAAATTAGTTTTATCTTTACCCATAAAACAAACTATCGAGAGGCTGTCGCACAGAATGATTTATTCTCGTTTATGTCACAGTGTCCTTTTTAATAGCCTGATTGATAATAATTTTGTAAACAAAATAACATTTTATTAATAATGTACATCAGATCAGAGAGTAGTCATTTGACTCTTTAATCTTCTGTTTGAAAATAATTTTGTAAATTCTGTAATGATGGTCACAACTTCGACAAATATTCACTATTCTGGTTGATATCTTCAAGGCTGTCTGTGTTTATATTAACATCAATAAGTTGAACCAAACAGAAGAGGTGCAACAGGAGGGAAGATAGCATTCTGATTATCGCTAGGAAACGGTCTACATCGTCGGTTAATTGCACTATCGCTTTTATTTCTATTTTTATTATATTTTTAATTAAATACTTTTAAATTAAAATATAGCGACCTTTGGTTTTGCTTAATAAGTGCAGATATTGTTACCATTTTTACTGGGTGACGACCTACCTTCTCTCAACCAACATCCATGTAGGCGAGTGAAAGTATTATATCTGGCAAACTCCATTAGAGACTGGGGACTGTCTATTTCTTGCTGACGAGTCCAAATAATGATGACGTATTGAAAATATTTTCTATCTCTGCTTTTGTATTTTGATGTAATTCAATGCCTGATGAGGTATTAGCCAAAGGAGCAGTTATTTTCAAAAGAAACGGTCGCTCATATGATTTGCTCAGTGCCAGAGTTGCTAACCAACAAAATTTAAAAAAAAAAAATTTGTGTATTATTTTAAAATAATGTATGTGGATGCCAAAATTGTCTATTCCTAAAAATTATTCGTTTTCGGTGCCTATATCTACACCTAAAAATTAGGCAGTTACGTCTAGTAGACACAGGTAAAGTGTTGTAATCATCATTTACTCACTTTTAATAAAGTGTTGGTAGGAAACTTTGGCACTGAACAATTCATATTATGTGACACTGCTTTGAGTTTTATTTTTCTAACAGTTGATTAGATTATTTAACAGCGTTATTTTGAATACTTTCACTAGTCTGCTGGGTCAGCCGCGACGTCACTCCCTAGATACTATCAGCCGCAACCCACTTAAAATATACATCGGTACACCTTTTAATTCTTATTTATTTTATTATTATTATTCTAATTATTATTTTATTTTTTATTTTTAGACTAAAAAGTATTTATAAATGCTATTTATTTATTTTTTTATGTAATTTTTTATTTAGTTTTAATTTAATTTTATTTAAATTTTATTTAAATTTTATTTCAATTTTATTTCAATTTTATTTCAATTTTATTTCAATTTTATTTCAATTTTATTACAATTTTATTTCAATTTTTTTTTAATTTTATTTAAATTTTATTTATTTATTTATTTATTTCATAGATACTTCCATTAGTTTTTCTTATTTCCTTTTCTACTAGTTCATATTTCTTATATTGTTCTTTTAATTCTTGTTCTATTATTATTTGTTTGGTTTCTATTCCTTCAAATTTCATTTGCATTCTTTCTAATCCTTGTTTAATTTCATCTTTAAGTTTTTCTTGACTTCGGTCTATTTTGTCTATTTTCTTTCCCATTTCTTCCTGACTTATGTCTATTTTTATTCCCATTTCTTTCTGACTTTGTTTTATATTTTTGGCCATTTCTTCCTGACTTTTTTCTATTTTCCTTCCCATTTCTTCCTGACTTTGATTCTGATACTTCATTATCAGTTCTAACTTTTTCATTATTTCCATTAGATCTTTATTATTTCCTTGTTCTCCCCTTCCCGAAGTATCCACAGGCATGTCTTCTTGATTTTGTATATCTTTTCTGTCTTTTTCCATCCTTTATTTCGAGTATAGGTTCTTCCACATTTTGTTCACCTATTTGTGATGTGTCCCCTTGTCCAATATCTTTGATATTCTTTTCTTCTTCTGATTGTCCAATCTTCTTTCCACCTCTTAATTCCATTTTTTTCTCCATTTTATTAACCTTTTTATTTATTTAGTCAAAACTAATATCACAATACTTTTACTTTGTTTCACTTCCCACTATATTCTTTATTTCACTTTTACTTGTCACCTGTCACTTGTTACTTGTCAGTTTGACAGTTTTATTGACTTTAGAGCTGCACTTTTTGCTCTACAGTCCCACGTTGGTTAGCGACATTTGTAATGATTATTTACAATCACCACTTCACTTTATATATACAAAACACTATACTTTACTTTAGCACTATACTTATCTCGGCTAGTCTTTGATATCCTTCTCATAAATCACTATTCATTAAAGCAGGAGCTTTTCTTTCTCTCAGGGGTGGTTCAGGTAAATTTTACAATATCAATATTTATAAATGCTATTTATTTATTTTTTTATGTAATTTTTTATTTAGTTTTAATTTATTTTTATTTCATTTAAATTTTATTTAAATTTTATTTCAATTTTATTTTATTTCAATTTTATTTCAATTTTATATCAATTTTATTTCAATTTTATTTCAATTTTATTTCAATTTTATTTCAATTTTATTTCAATTTTATTTCAATTTTATTTCAATTTTATTTCAATTTTTTTTTAATTTTATTTAAAAAAAATTTATGGTATTTGTCCTCAAATAATTTAAATAAGTTCTGCCACCGGTTCAAAGAAACACCTATAAGCTTTTCCTATGATATCTGTGTATGATTATATTAAATAAGCAAATTCTTAAAAATGTATTTATTTTAACAAATCTTCATCAATTTGATCAATCAGGTATCTCATATACCTATAATAACTTAAAATAAATAACTTAACCTACTACTGTAATTCATTCATTCTTCCTCGTCCAAATCTATTAAATTAATACTAAAATCGATTCATATACAGACATGTAAATCGATTTGAGATATATCATTTACGTAAATAAATATAGCAATTTGCCCTACCTACAACTTATATTCTATATCAATTAGGTACTACAAAATTCTTTGACAACTACTGTCACTTGGTAAAGTTCAAAATTTTAAGACTAAGGGTGAGATTACAGAACGTCTGCAACTTTGCAGATCTGCAAATATGGCGGCAACTTTGAAAATCTGCAAATATGACTGATAGTCCAAGAGCCCACTGCAAATTTCGACCGTCATCTGATAACGAAATGAAATATGCTTCAAAAGCATGTACAAATATTGTACTTTACCAAACGGCACCTGTGCCTATCACTATCCTGAGCAAAATAGTTAAAACAATGGCACTTCCGGTGTCATAATTAGCGAGAAATGTCGTCATTTGATAACGAGATAAGACTTATGCCATCGGATAGCTATTGATTAATAGAACTTAAAAATGTACCTGTGCCACCTCGTTTCCTGAGCCAAATGCTTGGCACGGCCTATTTATTCAGCCAAAATTCTCGACAAACTTCCCTCATGTGATAGCGAGTTAAAAAAATATGCAATCGAAGGGGCATAATGTCCCATTCAGGAATATCCGCATGTGCCACGTTTTAACCTGAGCTAAGTTGCTGGCACAGCGTAATTTCTGAGACGCGCCTCGCCCAACTAATTAATTTCATATAACAAAAAATCACATAAGCCATGACAACGAAAATTATTTGTATTGAAAATTACAATCCTAATAATTAATTGTAAACTTATTACTGAAGCCTTGGTTTGTATTATAATTTTATAGGCTTTTTAATAGACTTAAAATAATAGGAGGAGATACTCATATCGTTAGAATATTTTATTTTTTGGTATGCTCACTGATAAATCTATACCACGTTGTCCGATTTCTATGATTCCTTTTTTGTTAGAAAAGGAGACACCGGATTAGTCATATATAAATTTGGTCAACATCTGATGATAGGATACACGAGAAAATAATTAAATTCTTCGAATAACAAAGAAAGGTTTTTAAAATTACTTTTATTAATATACAGGTTTATTATTTAACAGAATATCTTTTCAGGTATTTATTTAGATATATTTTATTACTTTTTATATTTATAAAAATTGAAAATAGAATTCAATACGACGATGATATAGTTATATTCGGAAGTTATCCAGAAAATGTATTAAAGGTATACTTACTAAGGATTGTTAAATTATTTATTTTTAAGTACATACATGAAAAAATTTAATTAAATAAATATGTATACACGAAAAATTTATCAATACCTACTAAAATACATTATTATTAAAAAAAAAAAAATCCCGTTCGCGACAAAAAAAAATATATCTAATTCTTTCCAACAATTTCAACATTTACTCATCATCTGAATCTGAAAAAACATCATTCAAATCATTCAAATAATTTAACTCGTCGTTATCTACATTGTTTTCATTATATTTTAAGACATCATCGACTTTCAATGGCGTTGGGTCTCCCTTGAACCACACTGGTTCCAAACGTTCATTTAGCTCCCAACCGCATTCTTCAACATTTAATTTAGAACAATTTGCATCTGCAGTGTTTTGCCATCTTGAAGTGACGTACACTGTACGCAAGATCTTTTATTCCATAGTTCTCCAACATGAAGGAATAAGACTTGAATCCAACCCTTTAATTGTTTGCATAAAATGCTCGTTTTTTGCCATTTTTTGGAGAAAATAGTTGCAGCCTTGCGCTGTTAATACTGCAACAATTTTTCACACCGTACATTAGTGAAGTGAATTCCTCAATAAGGTCTGTTTTTTTTTATCAGAAACATCGTTCACATTATTTAAAGATGCAAATGCACATACGAATTTGTCATTTTTCTGCAACAATTTAAAGGGTCGTCCTTTCCCTTGTCTATAAAACGCTGCAGTGTAGTTGCAGCCTGTAAATGCGTGAAAGGCTGACAAAGCACGGCAGATATTTGGACCTTGAGAAGTTGCGACATTATTTATACTATAACACTTAAAATCGTCTTTTTGCGCAAAGGAAGTTGCTAGGTAAATGTCCATATCAGGAAATTTATGGATGTTACCTAGTAAAATAATTAAAACGTCGGTATCAGAGGCGGTTACCAATATTGTCAAATTTTGATTGATTTCATTCATATGAAAAAGTATACGAGTGTCAGCCTCTAAGTGCTGACATTCGAAATCTAAATCTATTAAATAACTAACAATCACTTCATAGTAGGTACGCGATAATACACTAACAGTGTTAAGGAATCATTTGGGAACGCGAGACCAAGACAAACGACAGGCGACAGACTGCAAGGCAGAAAACACTGCCGAGTTAAGTGTGCTCTCCTCTCTTGCACCGGTCGCGCTGTTCCAAATGTGCTTTATTCAGATGTAAGATACACATTTCGGCCTCCTTACGCGGTCGCTTGTCGCCTGTCTCAATCTCGCGTTCCCAAATGGTAACTTTACTATTCATTACTTTCTTTAATTTATTTAGATATCATGCAATTATTTTGAGCAGTTATTATTATTTTTAAAGCATTCAAAACTTGGTAGATTTAAGCATAAATATTTTTCAGTAATTATATTACACAATTATTGTGCGGTCGCAACTTTACTTTTTTGTATATTCAATCTTACTTGTGAAACATGTGTCATAGCAGAACACGAACAATCTACAAAAAATATTTCTTGAAGATTTTTCTTTTTGTCAGCATCTGTGGATGTGCTCGGTTCTACCTAATAAATTATTATTCGTATTTTAGCTACATTATATTAATATTTTTAGTAGTTTTGATTTTATAATATTATATTAAGTATTGAAGCATGCACACGACCATTCATTTACAAACACCCATTAGTATTTATTGATGCACATTTTTTCTTCCAGTTCGAATGTGAAACGCCAATTGTAACCCCATTCATCACTAGTAGACGTATTTTGCTATTTATAATCCTTAAACATATTTTATACTTACATCCATTTTGAACATATTATCGAATTCATCCTTGTACTTCTTTTTCAAAACCATGATCTTGGCTTTGCACTCTGGGTGATTTTCCGATATTTCACGGGATAACTTTACATCTCTGTATTTGAATTTTTTTATTTGACGAAAATGTAACATATTTAAACATACATCGTTAAAGGGAAACACTTTTTTCCCTTTAACATCGCATAGAAAACATCTATCCATGAATAATAAGAACTATTAATAAAATTAATCAATTTTTGATAATTTGAAGATTTGTTTACTTAATGTTGTGATTCATTTTTACAGGTTGTCATAGAAAAGTCAAAAAACTGCCTACTATGATTATAGTTTAAAAGATAAAATTTAATATTTCAGGTGTAAAAATTAATGCTGTTCCTATTTAATACCATTTTACAATAGTTTACTTGTTTAGACGGATATAAATAGTAACTAAATTTATCTAAATAAATACCTATTAAGTTATAATAATAAACCTGTATATTGATAATTATTAACAAGTTATAAAAGTAATTTTAAAAAACAGACTCCTAAATCGTACAGTTGCTTTTACAAATTGAAGAGTTTGATAATTTTCTCGTGTATCCCATCATCAGATCTTTACCAAATTAATATGTGACCACCACTGAGGTACCATCTTTCTAACAAAAAAAGAATCATGGAAATCAAACAACGTGGTATAGAATTATCGCTGAACATACATAAAAAAAATTACATTCCGACGATTTGAGAACCTTCTTCTTATTTTTAAGTCTGTAAAAAATTATATAAAATTCGAATACAAATCGAGGATTCACTAATAGGTTCAAAATTGATTATCAGGATTGTAATTTTCAATACAAATAATTTTCGTTGTCATGGCTTATGTGATTTTTTGTATATATGAAATAAATTAGTTGGGCGAGGCGCGTCTCAGAAATTACGCTGTGCCAGCAACTTAGCTCAGGTTAAAACGTGGCACATGCGAATATTCCTGAATGGGACATGTTGCCCCTTCAAATGCATATTGTTTTAACTCGTTATCACATGACGGAAGTTTGTCGAGAATTTTGGCTGAATAAATAGGCCGTGCCAAGCATTTGGCTCAGGAAACGAGGTGGCACAGGTACATTTTTAAGTTCTATTAATCAATAGCTATCCGATGGCATAAGTCTTACCTCGTTATCAATTGACGACATTTCTCGCTAATTATGACACCGGAAGTGCCATTGTTTTAACTATTTTGCTCAGGATAGTGATAGGCACAGGTGCCGTTTGGTAAAGTACAATATTGTTACATGCCTCTGAAGCATATTTCACTTCGTTATCAGATGACGGTCGAAATTTACAGTGGGCTCTCCTACTATGACTTACACATGCAAGTATCAAGTTTTCGTATTCCAAATTTGGGTTTAGTGTTGTTGGGGGTAATAAACCACAATAAATATTGCGAATTTGCAGATATTTTTTGGAATACTTACATTTGTAAGTCCGCCATATTTGCAAAGTTGCAGATGCAAAGTTGCAGACGTTCTGTAATCTCACCCTAAATGTGAAATATATGCTATGTTTACTTATGTCTTGTAAAAATTCTATCTATAATGACAATTACTTTCTCGCAACAACTTTTTAAACGTCAGTACCGCACTAAGAAACAATTTCACTTAAGAAAGTACTCACAGTTTGTTATCTTCTCCAGTTTTGGCAAGTAGATCATTGCATGATTATGCAATTCCAGCTGCTGCCGATGTTGTCCCATTTTTGTCCGTTATTCATATTATTCAAATCCTGGATCCACCTTGTCTTACCGTACATATTTTACCACTACGGTTTTATGACTATACATTTACATTGCTTGCAATGACTTTGCTCATTTAACAAACCTTTTATATTATATTTGCCTAAATTCTACTTTATAAATATTTTTTAAGAAAAAGCAAAATTTATTGACGTCTTCCTTTCAAAAAAAAAAAAAAAATCAACAACCCATTTCCTTTGTTCACCCTAGCAATCCATAAAGGCCAATACTCATAACTTTTTCCAAAAATCTTTCATTTTGACATTTTTAATTGATGTATACTTTTTGCTGTACTGGGTGTATTTTTATGTACTATTCTCATTTTATTTGATAACAAATATCATAAGTATTATTAGTATTCTTAATTATTTTATTATTATTATTCTAATTATTATTTTTAGTATTTTTGAGTTATATCATTTTTATGACTATATATATATATATATATATATATATATATCTAGCTACGTGGCATTACTGGGACTCCATTCCATAAATGGCCTACCTAAACTCCGCCGTATATACGCCATTATATACACCGTTATTTGTAAAGACTAATTCAACCACCATTAGTTGGATAGGTCAACGTAACGTCCACTATATACTTTTGACATATGTTTTAGAGCTGTTTATGTTAATGCGCCTCCTCTAACTAAATAAAACGTATTTACTGAGCCTCCAAGCAATGTTGCCACTTTTTATTAATTTATGTAACCTAAGGATAAAACAACTTAGTCAGTCGGACCACATGTTTTAAGTTAAAATAAATATTATAAGCATCATACAGGGCGGGACACCGGTATCGCCTTGATCTGTAGAGCCAAAACTATTATATTTTTTCAATCTATTTTCACAGCGAAATGTACAATAGAGAAGGTAATAATTTAAAAATAATTTTTATCGTTCTGGATTCTCCAGGAAAGTGATACATATCAAAATTACATTTATTTAACATGACACCTTGTTTTTTATTTTATATTTGAATTTGCCCCGCTTTTCCCATTATAACAATACCAAATAGTATGTGATTATACTGAGTATTTCATACGTTTTATATGAAATTTGTATTGATTTTAATGACAATTCATTTACCGTGTTTACTTTTTAAGGGTGATATTTCAGAAAGGAGTGGGCTGAGAAAATTTTGTTATAGGAAAGACCCATCTTAATTTCATACGAGCAATCACCTCCTGAATTTTGTCGCATGAATTTAGAAACACCCTGTATATCCATATAATACGACTGGGCCTCCCGCCTTGTTAATTTTTAGGTTCACTGAAACTCTGCTGTAGAGTCCTTATATAAATTACAGCGGAGTCTCAGTGAACCTGAAAATTAAGATGGCTGGAGGCCCAGTCGCACTCTATAGAAATAGCGAGAGATATACTTTGTGTATATTAGGGACGTATATTATAGTACCTTAATATATATTTATATAGGACAACAGGTCCATAAAAAATATTTATTTATAAAAAATGCATGAAAAATTAAAAACAAACACGTAATTGTAGATTTTTGAAACATGTCTATCATATTTGCACCAAAAGTCAAGCCGTAAAAAGAAAACTAAAAATTCAAAGTCCTATGTAGCAAATAAATATTCAGCACTTCTTTGCGTTCATATTACACACTTTTAGGTACTGTCACTATTAGTATCTTCAGAAGTGAACAGAGATGTGAACTGGTAAATTACCGATAAATTACCGTGGTAATTTACCGTAATTTACCGTAATTAACCAGAAATACATTACCGTAATTTACTCGTAATTTACAAAGTAAATTACCGATTTTTGTGGTAAAAAATTTACATTATTTACCATAATCAGATATGTGAACTGGTAAATTACCGATAAATTACCGTGGCAATTTACCGTAATTAATCAGAAATAAATTACAGTAATTTACTCGTAATTTACAAAGTAAATTACTGATTTTTGTGGTAAAAAATTTACATTATTTACCATAATCAGATATGTGAACTGGTAAATTACCGATAAATTACCGTGGTAATTTACCGTAATTAATCAGAAATAAATTACAGTAATTTAGGCAGCAGCAATATGTAATAAAGAAAACTCTTTAAAGATGATCCAAGCTTTCGGAAATTTAAAAGCTTATGTAATGTTGTTTATCAGATTCCTTGCAAAGATTGTGATAAAGTATACATTGGTGAAACATCTAGATCACTAGGTAACAGAATAATCTCTCACAGAAGTGACGCACGGTTACACCCTGAAAGGTGCTCTTTAGCTGAACATGTTAACAGTTTAGACCACATAATGGATTATGATGCATCTAAGATTCTTGACACAGAATCCAATTATACAAAAAGACTCTTCTTAGAAATGGCTTGGATATACCAAAATCAAAATTGTATTAATAAAAGGACGGACATAAAACATCTAAGTGCTATTTACTCATACTTACTCAACACCAATACAACCCTTCATCACAATAATAGTGACAGTATTATTGCAGATGAAATCTAATTTTTTAAATGACCACCTTTTATGATACAAGTCTGATTAAAAAACTTTTAATATTCAACCTTTCATCATAACAATGGTGACAGTATTGTTTTTGATGAAATAATTTACAACATCCTTTCATTCATCACAACAATTAGTGACAGTTTTGTTGATGATGAAATAATTAATCAAACTGCATTCTCAGATAAAACATTATTAAATAATAATTTAGGTACAAAGTAATCTTCCTAACTAGGTTCCTTATTAGTAATTTCTATATTTAATCTAACACACTTGTATACATAAACAACGAATGACACAAAATTTGACATAACAGTTAAATTTCAAACTGAATTTTAACCACAATAATTTTAAGTTATATTGTAAAACTGTGTAATTATAATTCTATATGTGCATCAAAATCATAACATTTAACATATTTAACATCATTAATAATTCATCCTCACAAAGATGTAAGTAACTCACTCTCTTAATAATATTATGTTCCTATGAAGACACACCACACCTTTTGTAGATTCCCTGAAGATGGAAATAAGTTATTAAATTTCCGAAAGCTTGGATCATCTTTAAAGAGTTTTCTTTATTACATATTGCTGCTGCCCCCAATAATATATATATATATATATATATATATATATATATATATATATATATATATATATATATATAAAAGCCAAAAATGGCTTAGTCTTTGCCGACTAGTTAGAAAATAAACTAAGGAATCTTGGGATTTTCAGCAAAAATCTTACAATTGTGTACTCTTTTAAGTATTTATTCCAAGCTTTCGAACATGATTATGTTCATCTTCAGGGAGCTACAATATTAATTTTTACAGAGGTTATAAGAAACAATTTTGAAAAAACATATACAAAAAGTCAATTGTCATATGCCTGTCAACCGTCAGTCAAACAGTAGGAAAAAGAAGAAACCGTCAATGGCCTATGTCACCTAAGCGCTAACAGTTCAACATCTCTGATACTGCCAAACTGATAGTTGAGAGTCATATGATGAAATAAATTATTTAAATATTATATTTTATATATTAAATGTCAGAAATCATTGCAAGAAGGTATTACGGATAAAATTATGATTTGTATTTCAAGATGTCACTAATCCTATAAGCGACGTCACCCTCTGAGTGAACCATCCCAACGCACTAGGCTAAAAGGTTGTCATCCCCCTTGCCCGGGTTGGAACGGAGCACTCACCTGACGATATCGCGAACAGGGCCAGTGCATTTAGTTTTAATGCAAATTTGTAAAATTGGAAAAAACCAACTATGCAATAACAATTGACATTTTGAACAATGTTAAGTATTGGGAAAAATACTCAAAAGGTACAAAGAAAAACGGATGAAATTTTGATTTGATAACAAAACATTGTTGTGGCACGGGTCTTTTGCCACAACCAAGATGAAGATAAAAATTCGTTCTTTTTTTGACAATTCTTTTTTATTTATAAAAGTCAATATATATATAACATACAACAACGTGATCTATGAAGAAAAATAAATATGAATTATTGGTTTTGTCAACATGACATTTTTATTTAAATTACACGATAATTTTGTTATATACAGAATGTCCAAGGAATAAAATTAAAAATACTGTTTGTGATTTTAATGCGCCCTACATGGCTCCCCCTCCAGCGATAGCGTTAATTGAGAATGACACGCTCTTGGTAAATTTTGGTGAATGTGGTTCTGTCGTTTCTATATAGGCCGGTTTAACTCTGTCTATTGATATGGCTTCCTCTTTTCCATTTCTCTCGATATAGAATGTTTTACGGGTTCTACGTAATACTTTAAAAGGTCCTTCATATGGTTGTTGTAATGACGGTTTGGTTCTATCAATTCGTACAAAAATAAAGTCGCATTTACTTAGATCTTTATGTACAAATGTGTTATTTTGTGAGTTTATTCTAGGAGAGGTTGGTTGGATGACTTGAAATGCTTGTTTTAGATTTAAAACTGTATTCTCGGTTGGCTCTTTATTTTGGTCTGCAGATGACACAAATATTTCGCCCGGAACTCGTAACGTTTGGCCGTAGACTAGTTCGGCAGATGAACATTTTAAGTCCTCTTTCACACAAGTTCGAAATCCTAAAAGAATTATCGGAATTTCGTAACTCCAGTTAATGCTGTTTTGTCTAGCTCGTAACGCTGACTTGAGTTGTCTGTGTAGACGTTCTACTAGTCCGTTACTTTGCGGATGGTATGTATTTGTGTGGATTTTATGACAACCCAGTAAATTTGTAAGTTCTGTTAATGTTCTGCTCATAAATTGACTACCTTGGTCGGCTGTAATAGTTAAGGGTACGCCAAATTGTGGAATGTATCGAAGGAACAACGTTTCTGCTATTGTTGTTGCAGATATGTTTTTAACAGGATATGCCTCTGGCCATCTCGTGTATCGATCGACGACTGTCAAAATATTTGTAAAGTCACGCGATGGTGGGAAGGGACCCACCAAATCTATGTGGATATGCTCGAACCTGTTTTTAGGAATATTGAATTTTTCTAGTTCTGATTTTGTATGACGGTAAATTTTTGATTTTTGGCAATTGATACAGGTTTTAGACCAGTTATTTATGTCTTTGTTCATATGAGGCCAAAAATATCTTTTGCTTATCAACTTCCTGGTAGCACGTATTCCGGGATGAGAAATATTATGAAGTTGTTTGAAAATTACTCGACGGTGGCTGAGTGGGATGTATGGTCGGTATGTTTTTGAAGAAATGTCGCACCATAGAGTTTCGTCGGAAAAAGGGACGTTAACTTCTTTTAACTCGATAGTGGAGTTTTTATGATTTAACAATAGATATTTTAGTTCTTCATCTGATTGTTGTGCTTCTTTAATTGATTTAATGTTTAAATCTTTAAAATCAATTTCAGAAATGTCGTTGCTATTTATTCGTGATAACGTGTCAGCGGTCAAATTTGACGTTCCTTTGATATGTCGTATATCTGATGTAAATTGTGAAATGTATTCTAAATGTCTTATTTGTCTAGGACTGCGTTCAGTCTTAGTAAATAAGGCTTTTGTTAGAGGTAAATGATCAGTAAAAACAATAAATTCTTTGCCTTCTAATAAATGACGAAAATGTTTGATTGACGAGTAGATAGCCAGAAGTTCGCGGTCAAAAGTAGAATAGCGACTTTCTGGTTGGCTTAGATTTTTGGAATAAAATGCTAGAGGTTCCCAATTATTGTTATTATATTGTTCTATCACCGCACCTATAGCAGTGTTAGAACAATCGACTGTTAGGTTGATCAAACTATTTTCTAAGGGATGAGCCAAAAGCGTGGATGTGCTTAAAGATGATTTAATTTCGTTAAATGAATTGTCACATTCGGAAGACCATGTAAAACTTGACTTTGGTTTACAATTTTGTAGTGTTTTTAATAAATTATGCAGTGGTTTAAGTTTTTCTGCTAATTTTGGAATGAAACGGTGATAATAATTGATCATGCCGATAAAGCGCTGCAACTGTTTAAGCGAATTGGGCCTAGGAAAATTGTTTATTACTTGTACGCGTTCTTTTGAGGGCATAATCCCTTTACTCGATATTTCGTGACTCAAGAAGTTCAATTTCTCCACGCCCAATACACATTTTGAGGGTTTAATGTTCAGTCCGAATTCGTTTAAACGTCTAAAAATTTTATTCAAGTGGTCAATATGTTCTAGTTCGTCTTTACTTCCTACCAGAATATCGTCAAGATATACAAATGCAAAGTCTAATCCGAATAATACCTCGTTCATAAATCTCTGAAACGTCTGTCCCGCATTTCGAAGGCCAAACGGCATCCTTGAAAATTCGAAAAGGCCGAAAGGAGTAGTGATCGCCGTTTTATAAATGTCTTCTTCATATACAGGAATTTGATGATACGCTCTAACTAGGTCAATTTTTGAGAAGATGGAACAGCCTGTTAAATGCCAGTTGAAATTTTGAATATGCGGAAGGGGATATCTGTCTGGTACTGTAACGGAATTTAGGCGTCGATAATCTCCACATGGTCTCCAGTCGTTGGAATCTTTTTTGGGTACCATATGAAGGGGAGAAGTGACATTAGAAGATGAAGATTTGCAAATACCTAGTTGAACCATATATTCAAATTCAGTCTTTGCTAATTTATATTTAAATGGGTCCAAGCGACGAGGTTTACTATAAGGAAGAGGTCCTTTAGTAAGAATATGGTGAACAGTATTATGTTTAACTGGTAAATTGTAATTAGGAGGAGCCGTCAGAGCCGGATAATTTTTTAAGATTTTAAAATATTTATTTTCTATGGAAAATATTTTTGGTGAAGGACAATTTGTGTCGATTAACTTACTATTTACAGTCAAGGAGGTGTGCGTATCAAGTAAACATTTATTTTTTAGATCAACTGTTAAACCAAATTTTGACAAAAAATCTGCACCTATTATGGGTTTACAAATTGCGGCTACGATAAAAGGGTAAGTAAAAACGCGTCTTAAACCAAGGTCAACTTTTAATAAAACTGTTCCAAATGTGCTTATCGTTGAATTATTGGCAGCTGTTAAAATCGTACTTGAATCTTTCTTAGGATAATTAAAATAGATATTTGGTACCACCGAAACCTCTGCTCCTGTATCTATTAAAAATTTGAGATTGTTAATTTTATCATAAATAAATAGACGACGTGACTGAAAATTTCCACTAGTTGTCGCCAGAACCGTGGAATTTTTTAGTTTTTTGTTTCGTTATTAACTAGTGCTACCTTATTATCGCTAAATTTGCAGGGTTGTTTGCATTTATTAGCGGCTCTGCCGTAGGTATAATGGTACCAACAATAAGGACCTGATTCATTAAAGGTGTTACTTCTAGTTCGACTTGAACTCCTGCTAGAGTATCTAATAGGAGATCTGTCAGAACTACGGCTGGAATGTCTCCTACGGTTTTCATGCTGTTGGAAATTATTATGAATTCTGTCATTTAATATTATTTTCTTTAGTTCGGCAACCTCGTTTTTAACCTCGTCGTATTTGCAAGCTAAAGCTGAAAACATATCTACCAGATCTGGTGGAATAGAGCTGGCTTTAGGTTTAAGAATCATTTCATGTATTTGACGGGGTTGGGAAACGTCCCAAATTTTATCTGCCATATCAGCTAACTCCTGTAAGTTGGATTTACCGGATGCAACTAACGCGATATTTATTACTGGAGGTAGTTTCTTCATCCAAAGTTGTTTAAGAAGGTCTTGTCCAACTGTGGAGGAAGTTCCAGCTAAGATTTCCATAGATCTGTACAAATCGGAAGGTTTACGGTCTCCTAGCTCAGTGTTAGACAGTAACTCTTCCAATTTTTTCTCTTCACTAATGCTGTGACGTTGTATCAGAGTTTGTTTTAATTGAGTATACGAGACATTTTTGTTTTTGATTTTGTCCCAAACCGTCATTATAACTTCTTGTGGCAATGAAGCTACAACATATTCGTATTTGGTCGAATCGCGAGATATTCCCTTAAGATTAAATTGAGCCTCGGCCTGTAAGAACCAAGCTTCTGGATAGTTTGTCCAAAAGATTGGAAGTTTAATGGAAAGAGAAGCTTGTTCGATTTGTTTAGATGAATTTACCCCTTCGATTTCTTTTTCTGAATCCGACATAGCTCTGTATATAACAAAACTATGTACAATATGATTTAATAATTTGAATTCTTTGAAATTTTTATGTGAATTAAATTAAGAACAAAATGGATATTTCTTCGAAAACTATAGATACCTTACTTCTTGCATGCGAGAGGGAGATACTTGCCAAAATTCTGCTTCTACTGTTTAGTCGGGGCTTGAAGTTGGCCGGTGTAGTAGGTCTAGAAGGTGGTGATTGCCGTTGCTGCGGACCGTCGGGCAAAAAATTTGGACTATAGGAAGAAATCACGTCAGGATAGCTGGCAATAACGTCGGGCAAAAATGTTTGTGCTAAGGTTGGAAATCACGTTGAGATAGCTGGCGATCACGTCGGGGTCACCAATTGTTGTGGCACGGGTCTTTTGCCACAACCAAGATGAAGATAAAAATTCGTTCTTTTTTTGACAATTCTTTTTTATTTATCAAAGTCAATATATATATAACATACAACAACGTGATCTATGAAGAAAAATAAATATGAATTATTGGTTTTGTCAACATGACATTTTTATTTAAATTACACGATAATTTTGTTATATACAGAATGTCCAAGGAATAAAATTAAAAATACTGTTTGTGATTTTAATGCGCCCTACAAACATGTCACAAGCCTGTTGGTGGTGTCACCAGCTGAGCAGGAACCAAAACACTCAAAAAGAGAGTTAAAGTCCCCCCTCAACTATTCTGTCACCACCCACAGGACAAGTGCATTTGGAGATGACTAAAAAATGAAATTTTAATTTTAACTTTTTTTTTTATTTTAACTTTTTTTTAACATTGGGGCCCCAATGTTAAAATTTCATTTTTTAGTCATCTCCAAATGCACTTGTCCTGTGGGTGGTGACAGAATAGTTGAGGGGGGACTTTAACTCTCTTTTTGAGTGTTTTGGTTCCTGCTCAGCTGGTGACACCACCAACAGGCTTGTGACATGTTTTGTTATCAAATCAAAATTTCATCCGTTTTTCTTTGTACCTTTTGAGTATTTGTCCCAATACTTAACATTGTTCAAAATGTCAATTGTTATTGCATAGTTGGTTTTTTCCAATTTTACAAATTTGCATTAAAACTAAATGCACTGGCCCTGTTCGCGATATCGTCAGGTGAGTGCTCCGTTCCAACCCGGGCAAGGGGGATGACAACCTTTTAGCCTAGTGCGTTGGGATGGTTCACTCAGAGGGTGACGTCGCTTATAGGATTAGTGACATCTTGAAATACAAATCATAATTTTATCCGTAATACCTTCTTGCAATGATTTCTGACATTTAATATATAAAATATAATATTTAAATAATTTATTTCATCATATGACTCTCAACTATCAGTTTGGCAGTATCAGAGATGTTGAACTGTTAGTGCTTAGGTGACATAGGCCATTGACGGTTTCTTCTTTTTCCTACTGTTTGACTGACGGTTGACAGGCATATGACAACTGACTCTTTGTACCCACGCTAAAAATAGTTCAAATAGTAACATAATAAAGTTTCATTTTCGTTTCTAGTACCGAACGGTGTTAGATGTGAATTTTATTAATTATTTTAAAAATTTGACCATGTGCCCTAACGTAAAATTAAAAATATAAACTTTTTGGCTAACATGATTGTTATCAACCATTTTTATCTTGTTTTGTGATGTACCGTAAATTTTTTATTAATATAACACCACATGTACGCAACGATTCTCACTGAGTTGTAAGTATATGTTTTGTCAAAATTGTTTCTTATAACCTCTGTAAAAAATTAATATTGTAGCTCCCTGAAGATGAACATAATCATGTTCGAAAGCTTGGAATAAATACTTAAAAGAGTACACAATTGTTAGATTTTTGCTGAAAATCCCAAGATTCCTTAGTTTATTTTCTAACTAGTCGGCAAAGACTAAGCCATTTTTGGCTTTTATATATATATATATATATATATATATATATATATATATATATATATATATATATATATATATTGATATGGATTTAATCCCCGACTAGCCAGAGCACCTGGAAAAATCTCTCCAGAAGGTGTGTTTCTTTTATCTAAAAAAAATTGTCCAATCAATTAATAAATTTTATACACAATTAATTTTCCCGAACAGCTATTGACGAACTGCAACTCTTCACAACCCCCTTCTTTCTGAAATAGTAATATTCGTCAGCTTCTCTGCTTTCTCCCCTTTACCTCTGGTTTGTGTCACGCTACTGTCTGTTAATTTCAATAAACTTATAGTGTCAAAATATTGTCTTAATGTCACTTAGACTTTCCAAAATACCTCTATTTAATCAATGAATAAATTACTTATCTTTTCTTTTCTTCCTCTTTGGATATCACCAACCGCTGTGCTCGTATCTTGGAACTACCTCTGTATTCCAACGAAATGATACTCCATTTACAAATATGTGTGTTTATTTCCAGAATGAATACATCAGATTCTGGACTTTGTGATTTTTTTTTTATTCTTTTTAAATTCAGTGGTTCCTCTTTATATAAAGAGAAAAACCAATTTTCAAAAAAAATAATATTCAATCCAAGAGGATCAACTCTCAATACCTCACCCTTCGGTCGTTCCCAACTCGCTCACCCCAAAAAAAAAATCACAATTCCATAACAACATAACAAAAAAAAAAAAAAATTTTTTTTTATTTTCTAATCAATACGTCATAACTACACCTTGACATACACTGGGCGATATCCTTCCTGATCCCCATGACCAATCAGGAAACCACATCAAATCCCCCAAATTATTATATGCACAGATGTAAATCCAACATCCTGTACATATAAAAATTTTAACTTTTAAACAAATTCATTACCTCCAAACCTAATGTTTATCAGATATTGGCCATTTGGTTAACATATTTCCTACATCAAATATCTACCTATGAACTATTAAACTACTAACTCATATAAATACAAATCCTGTATATTAAAAATACCACGAATTTTTTTACTATCTCTATACTTCAGAATATAGCTATTCTCCCCCTTTTCGTTATCTACAATATACGGGCCCTCATACGGCAACTGAAGCTTCGCACATGTCTTTTGCTTTTTACTCGACACCCTTAACGCCTTAACTACCACTAAATCCCCTTTTTTGAACCTTACTCGTTTCTTAATTCTGCTATTCATCCTATCCTTATATCTTTCAGCATTTCTCTGTTCCTTCTTCTTGACTTCCTCTAAACATGTTTCATATGCTTTTCTATTACTATCTGTCCATTTACGCTCTGGAAACACCCCTTTCATCACATATACCGGACTTTCCTCAGTAATTGTATTTGGCACATTATTTAAAAAACCCTCAACTTCATCCAATCGCTTTTCCCACTGCGTATGATCACCTCCTACCAATATCCTTAAGAACTTGTACCCTGTCTTCTATTCCCTTAACTATTTCCTCCACTCTCTTATTATTCAGATCTACCATTTCCTGTACCTCTACTAACTTCCCATTAACCTCTATTCCCACAAATTTTTTTATCTTATCATCCTGCACAGTTTCTATCTCATCTATCCTACTTATTACTTCTTCTCTAATATCTTTCTTATTCTGTTCCAACTTCCTATCTGTTTCTACTTTTATCGATTTTATCTCTTGTCTTAGTTCAGTCTTAGTATCATCTAATCTTTTACCAATGTCCTCAACCTTATTACTAACCTTACTAACCTCTACTACTAACATATCCATCTTTATCCCTAACTCTTCCCTATCTTTTTTATACTTTTCCTCCTTTTCCTCAAACTTATGCATGATCTTTTCCCTATCTTCCCTAGCCTTTTCCTCCTTTTCCTCAAACCTACTCATCATCATAGCAAACATACTCATAATTGTATCCTCTTTCTCAATTGACTCCTCTCTCTGCGCTTTTCCCACTATTACCTCTTCAACAATTTCAATATCCTCTCCAGCACCTACTTTTTTCCCATCTCTAAGATCCATGATATTCTATATACCCCCTGGAACTATTAAGATGACATATAGTCACAAAGTCACAATTTCTAAATTATACCCCTTTGATCCTGATGCTAACTACCAACTGTCTAAATACCCAAATGGCAAATATGTTTCAACAAAAAGGTCAAAAAAAAAAAATCTTACCAAATAATATAACACTCTATGCTCTATGTACAGAATGTTGCCTCTACACCTCTGCACTTGGATGTGCCCCACGTTGGGCGCCACTGATATGGATTTAATCCCCGACTAGCCAGAGCACCTGGAAAATTTTCTCCAGAAGGTGTTTCTTTTATCTAAAAAAAATTGTCCAATCAATTAATAAATTTTATACACAATTAATTTTCCCGAACAGCTATTGACGAACTGCAACTCTTCACAACCCCCTTCTTTCTGAAATAGTAATATTCGTCAGCTTCTCTGCTTTCTCCCCTTTACCTCTGGTTTGTGTCACGCTACTGTCTGTTAATTTCAATAAACTTATAGTGTCAAAATATTGTCTTAATGTCACTTAGACTTTCCAAAATACCTCTATTTAATCAATGAATAAATTACTTATCTTTTCTTTTCTTCCTCTTTGGATATCACCAACCGCTGTGCTCGTATCTTGGAACTACCTCTGTATCCCAACGAAATGATACTCCATTTACAAATATGTGTGTTTATTTCCAGAATGAATACATCAGATTCTGGACTTTGTGATTTTTTTTTTATTCTTTTTAAATTCAGTGGTTCCTCTTTATATAAAGAGAAAAACCAATTTTCAAAAAAAAATAATATTCAATCCAAGAGGATCAACTCTCAATACCTCACCCTTCGGTCGTTCCCAACTCGCTCACCCCAAAAAAAAAATCACAATGGGCCATGTTCACATGTGAGATATGCTGTTTTATAAATTATATTGTAATAGTTAGTCGCTATACAAGTTATTCTAAATAGTCAGTTCGTTAAAAAAGCCAAAAGTTTTTAAATTAAGCCCAATTGAAATTTAAAATTTGAAATTATACGTCATCGGGAATAGACCAATCATCTTGTGTCGAAGTTTTTTTTGTTATACAAAACCAAGCCAACGAACAAACCAACACACAGAATGTGGAAGTGAACGCACATCTAAGTGACATTAAAATTGACACCACCTAACATCAGTAACATCTAACCTTAGTTTTTTGTTTTGGTTTAATTTTATTATTAATATGAATCAGCTGGATTTATAAAAGTTGAATCAAGTGTTTTACCCATTGTAAACGAAAATATGATTACCGAGATGATTACTGCATTTTTTAACAATACTCAGTTTACAAAAGTCAGAAAGGTAAGACTTTGTTTTAATAGTAGGTAGTTACAGTTTATATGGAGCAAGTAAAACATATTTATCTCAGGTTTTATTTTTAGATCTGCCAAGTAAGAATATGGGGATAATTTCTTTTTCCATAAGAGAGAAGGAGACAAATTACACCTAAACAAAAAGTACGGCAAAAACCTTCTGATGTGGTTGCGTTGTAATTAACAAAAATGAAATTTTTAGTGCACAATATGCTTAGGATATGCTGCATGTCAAGGTTTGTAATATTTATTATGCTTTTTTGTTTTTATATTACATATAATAAACAGTGTATAAGGCCCTTTATTCCTATAAATATTTTTTTTCTAATTTTGACATATAGACATTTTTTGTAATCGCAGCAAGTGTTAAAATAATCTAGAAACAGATTTTGTTAGTGAACCTAGTAATAATTATGATACCAAAGAATGCTGCAGAACACCTATGAAATTTTGAGTTAAAAAATATGCCATATTTTTAGGCTATTTTTATACCCTTTTCAAAAATTTTATGCTCCTCGTTTTTTGCAAAACTTAAAATGCTCTATAGCTTCGAACAAAGTCAGCAACGCACCTCTATTTTATAAAGTTTTTTCTGTAAAAACAGCAACACCATATATTTATGCGCTTGAAATATATTTTTAAAAATACATGGTGCTGCTAACCTTCGAAAGAAGCCAGCAGAGCAATTCGGTTTTTTAAAGCTTTTTTCTAAAAACCACACCCCATTTTTAGACTCTTGAAATATTGTAAAACTTTACTAAAAAAATTGCTATTTTTAAATAATACAGGGTGCTTTGCATGGAAGAAGGATGTGCTTTGTTGGAACAAAGTCAGCAGGACACTTCAGTTTTTTAATTTTTTTTTTATATATAAAAACAACTACTTATGACACATGTTTAGGCTGTTTTAAAATCCTAAAAATATGGTAAGTACATTTGTTTTCAGAAAAAAACTTTGAAGTCAGCAAGGAACTGCGAATTTTTTTTAAAATGCCAAATTTCGAATATTTTATAATATTGTAGGAGCCAAAAAACGTGGTGTGGTTTAAAAAAAAAAAACTGAGGTGCTCTGCTGGATTCGTTTGAAGCTAACAAAGCATCCCGTAATTTTTTATTTAATAATACTCAATAGCCTAAAATGAGACATAGCTGTTTAAACAAAAAATTGTATTTTTAAAAATAGCAGTTTTTTTCGAAAAGCTCTATAATATTTCAAAAATGTGAAAATGTGGTGAGATTGTTTTTTTTTAAGTTTTGAAAATCCGAGGTTCTTTACTGGATTCGTTCAGAGCTAGTAAAGCTCTGCTCGTCTTGTTACATAAAATAAAGGCATTTTGTAGCTGGTTATATAGTTATTTTGTAACTGCATATCTAACCCTTTTATTTTTTTCAGTTGGTTGTAAATATGTGGCTTCATAGAAGAAGTGAGGAACCATCTGTAACATCTATTCATTGTTATTGGAAAGGCTCTAATTTATCAAAATGCGTAAATATTGATGTACACTTGGCTAGATTGTTAAAGAAACCTCTTCATCCACTACAGAAAATAAATCAGTACTTTTATATTCTTAGGGTTTGTATATATATTTTTTATTTGTAAATAAACTGTTTTTTACTTCATTTTTTTATTTTTTATTAAAAGATTAATAAATAAAATTTTCACAGATTTTTATATTTTTGTTTGTAAACAATAATTGAAGAGTTTTTATTAAAAATCACCAATGTTAATAATAATAATTTAAGTCAATATTATTCTTTCTCCTTTTTTAAAGCTACTATCAATAAAGGTATTACTTTAGCTTGACCTATGATCAATTTTTAAATTTTGTGATATATTTGGTTCAACAGAAAAAAAATTATAACCCTTTGACATTGGTTGTTTTTACTTAGATTTTCATAAAAAATAAACGGAACTGCAAACATGTTTTACTATCGTAATAACGAATAGCAACATTAAATTTTTTTTCACATTTATCACTGTTGTCATTTTAATAAAGGATTGATAAGAAGGCACACTTTCTGGTTTTTTGAAAAAGGTAGCAAGAATTGTGATATTTTTAAATTTATCACCAGTGATACCACATGTAGTTACCCGATTTATTGGAATATATAGACTTTGCTATCACATTCAACTGAACTTGGTTGTTTTTAATATTTATCACTGTGACATAAGCGTTTTTGTCAAAATGTTTCATTTTAAACTGCTGTAAATAGGTGCCTTTGTTTTGGTAGTTTTAGTCCCAAAAAAATCTATGCATATACAGGTACTCATTCCTCTTTGATTTGTTCGAAAAGTTAAAATTTTATAAAAAATTACATTGGCTGTTTAAAAACTCATTATAATCCCTCAAATGTGATAATTAGGTAAATTAAATTAAAAAAACAAACAAACAAAATTTATTAAATTAATATTTACTCTTACAAAATAGGTTCTTGTAAGTTAACAAGCAATTATGCAGATATTACTAAGTAAATGTACTTACTTAAAATTCACACACGAATGTGGTTTTAACTTGTTAAATTAACTAACCCTCCTTATAACTCTTTCCACATGTATTCTTAGAGATGCTATTCTTTTACTTAATTGTACATCTTCTGGAGAACTTTTTTCATTCTGTGATACACTAGGTGTGGCTTTACTAAAGTGCATCCCATGTTTTCAAGTAGCTAAATATTCTGAAACCCCTATCTGCCATTATATGGGATCCAGGAACCAGTTTGTTTAAATACCCACATTTTTCTATTATTTCTTTATCACTAGTTCTTCCACAAAATGATGAATAAATTCGGTATCTTCAAAACTTTCAGGAGATTCTGCATTTTCTTCCAGAAGGGTTTTTAGGTTATACACCTAAGAATTTATAGTAACCTCATTTTCAATTTCCTGAAGGGGACAATTAGCAGAAATTGCTGCTACATCTTGATAATCCGATGTATTTTTATTAAAAAGTTTACGAGAAACATCGCTAGTAGAAGGTTGATTTTCTTCTTTCCAAATTTCTAGGAACACTAATAAATATTTTTGAAGATGAATGTGAATCATTATCACATTCTGGAACAAAACACTTTTTCGTAGTCATAATTTTATAAAAAGTACAAAATTAAACACTCAAATTCCAAATAAATTCTTGATCGAGACACTATGATGACAGATGCCATACACAGTGCTGCCATTTTGCCATTTTCTGAATTATTAAGTGACTTTTAAAACAATGAAACTTTAAATATGGTAAAAGTTTAAACAGAAATAATATTTTCAAAAAACATTTGATATTATATATTTAAAAGATATTTGTTTAACGATGTTTTAGAAGTCTAAAAGTAAGAAGGAGTACACAAACGAACGTACATCACTTCTCGTAAACCTTCTAGCCGGCAACGTTGTGCGCTAGCTCCTATTGGTCTATTCCCGGTGACGTCATAAATTTTAAAAAAATTCATAACTCCGGCAAATGAATAGATAAAAAAAAATAAAAAAAATGTAGTTTTATTTTTAACTCTACTATTCATAAAAAAAATTTCGAAATTTTTGAACATGCCCCATTCCATAACAACATAACAAAAAAAAAACATTTTTTTTTATTTTCTAATCAATACGTCATAACTACACCTTGACATACACTGGGCGATATCCTTCCTGGTCCCCATGACCAATCAGGAAACCACATCAATATATATATTGATATAGAAACCCCCTGTATATCAATTTTTTTTATTTGCCCAGACTCTTAAAAAGGGGTTGTTCGGTTCTAGAAAGTTACAAAAAAAATATATTATTTATCAAATTTAATATTAAAAAAAATTTAATTTTAAATTCTTCTGCTATCTTCTCTTCCCGTTAGCTCCTTCTCTCCACTTGTCTCTACCTGTCCGCTTGTCTCTGCCTGTCTGCTCGATTCTATCTCTCTGCTATTCTGTACCTATCTGCTAATCTCTACCTGTGTGTGCTGTTCGTGTTTACCTGTCTCTTATGTATGTATCTGTCGTGCCTCTGCCTCTCCTGCTTCTACCTGTCTTTGCTTCTTTCTAATGTATTATTTTTAATTAAATTTCTTATTTACCTTTTATTTTATTTATTTCTTCTATCTGGTTTAACAATTCGGTAATTATTGCGAAGACGCCCTTTTCTTAAAAATACATATTTTTTTACAAAACTTACATTTTAGTCTTTAGGAAGGAGAGTATTTTTCAAATATACCACCGGAAACCCCATAAATTAACGTTTTTTTAAAAAAATTACATATTAAAGTCTTATGAGGATCATTAAGTGATCATTTGTGTAAACTTATTCATTAAAATTTAGAATTATGTCTTTCATGCTCTGTCAATATAAATTAGTGCGGTGTTGCCAAGTGTCCAACTAAAATCAATGAAAAAGAAATCAGTTCTATTAATTTATTTTCGTTCACACCCAATGATTTATTTATCCATTTTGATTGAATTGTTGTAGTACATTATTTTTAAATATTAATATTACGTCATCTATAAAATAATAAACAATACTTTTCGAAAACTTTGAAACATAATTAAGTTATTCAAAAGTTTTTAATACTTTTGAACCAAGTGAATTTATTTGTCTGTCAAACGACGACAGCCAGCCAGCCAGCCAAATTTAAAGAGTACTATCAACAAGTTTAACTGTCACTTGGTGGAGACTTTTAAGGCATTTCTCTATAAGCTTACCACAACATACTTGCCGTGTGTTCCGTATATCACCGAATATTACCGGCGTGGTTAAAACGGTTACTAACCACATACTTAAATAGGTATACGGCGTAAAACCCTCTGCGCATCTTTACTGAGTGTTTAATAAAAGAAGATAGAAATGACCGCCATTTTTATATAAACAAACTGAAACTTATGCAACCAATTTATCTTTCCATCTGTCAAAAGTGTCAAATTTTAATGTGTTTGTGAATTTGGTTAAATTTTTTTGTGTTATTTTAGAATATTTTGATTGTGGATATTATTTTCTAAGTGTATAAACGTTTTATTTATTTTAACATTTGTGAATAGACTTTAATCCCAGTATAAGTTCTCTATACTGCGCTTTATTCAAGATGTCTTGTCTTGTAAGATCTTGCAAGAACATAAGAAAACTGTTGCCAATAGATTCAAATGTTACATTCCACAAGTAATAAGATTTAGCAAAAATAAAGGATATGAAAGAAGTGCCTTTATATTATTTTAGGGTTCCAAAACAAGCAGATCGTTCCTTATTGTGGTTATCTACCTTATAGAGATTGGACAAAATTTCTTTTAAGTTGTTAGTACAATTCACTGCAGAATCAATAAGGACGACCCGTTCACTAAAAATTTGTAGCTTTTAGAAATTATACAAGAAGAAAGTAAATTGTTTAAAATAAAACAAATATGCAACCATCAATTTAATTTTAAAGTATCCTGGAAATTTTAATATTTGTAACTTCCTCTGCTGTACTTTTGTCATTTAAAATTAGTATTTAGGTATTTAATTTATTATTTGTCGGCCTATTATTTATCAGCCTAACATGTATTTTTAAACATTAAAATATTTTTTTTGTTGTAGAATAAAAATTTAATTCAGATATAATATTGTATTATTTCTTTTAAAAAATCTGTACAAAATGATGTATTTAAAAGTGAAAAGACCTAGACATCTGCAACCAAGTTTTCATATTGCTGTATTTTTGGTCACCTATGTACTAGTAATCTTGTATAAAAATGGCCGCCCCTTTGTTAAACAGGTCGGACGTCTCTCTTGCTCCGTATACCTATTATAAGTATGTGTTACTAACGTTTTCAGGACGGTTTCTTTTTGGTTTTGGTAAGTGGAATATTTACAGAACGCTTGTTGTAAATGTCAATTGTCTCATGTCAAATCAATGCATTTTTTTGCCGCGTTTGAGAATCCACATCGGATGCATCTAAGATGTAGTAAATCTTTGATCACGTGATTCAGTATACGTAAATGTAATGGGACAGATGTGTCCGATGTGGATAAAAAAATGCATCCGATGTGGATTCTCAAACGCGGTATTTGTTGGATGTTGATGTTTTTACGTTTGCTAAAATGTTCCTTCTTCAAAAATTAAAAAAGTCCAAAACAAATTTAACTGATATGACACATGATTATCACAAATGGCAACGTCAACCATAACAACCAATGAAAAAGTTTGGTCACTTTGGTGACAGCTGGTACCAACCGCATTTCAGGAACATTGTCCCGTAAATCTACAATTTTCAGGAATTTGACATTTACGGAACGCGATTTTATTAACCAGGTTAACCAAGGTGATATACAGAACAGCAAGTCGGTTACAGTCTCTTAATAGTTACAGTATTGTGTTTGCTGTGGTGACGTCATATGTCAAATTTAATTTAAGTTTGGGGATTTTTTGATTTTGTTATTTTTTATTATGGTATGTTCTAGTAAGCTTATAAAGGCTGAGTTCGGTTTGGCGTTAGCTGTACTCAGAGTGTACTCGGTAGGCCTCAATTGTGGTCGTTTTGGCACTCAGCGCGTATTATTTTGTGTTCGGTTTGCCACAGATCAGGTACTCAGAGCGCGCTCACTCTTCCCCGAGTTGGCCGGTGGAGATCAACGGGTATCTGTAGGAATGTGTCAAAAATGTCAAACGTCAATATTCTGATCTATAATTAATCAGTTTTACACGAAATATTTCTTGTTTGTTTTTGTAATTTTTTACAGTCCATACACATATACACACACACACACACACACACACACACACACACACACACACACACGCACACACACACACACACACACCCACACACACATACGCGCACACACACACCCACACACACATACGCACACATACGCACACACACGCACACACACATTGCGTTCGGTCTGCCAAGTTCCTTTAACTCCTTTAACACTTTTTACTCCAAACGACCCTTTTAGCGTTCGGTTTAGTCTGATTAGCGAGCCCGCCAGGCCCTGCGCGCTCTTGTTACACCTACACCCGAATAGTACTAAATGCCCGTTCCACCCACTTCCTAACCACAGCATAAGCGAGCGAAGCGAGCGCGCCCGGCCGACGTTTCAAAATTCGCCCCTTTTCCTAATCACAGCATAAGCGAGCGAAGCGAGCGCGCCCGGTTGACGTTTCGAAATTCGCGCGAATTTCACAGATTTTTATATTTTTGTTTGTAAACAATAATTGAAGAGTTTTTATTAAAAATCACCAATGTTAATAATAATAATTTAAGTCAATATTATTCTTTCTCCTTTTTTAAAGCTACTATCAATAAAGGTATTACTTTAGCTTGACCTATGATCAATTTTTAAATTTTGTGATATATTTGGTTCAACAGAAAAAAAATTATAACCCTTTGACATTGGTTGTTTTTACTTAGATTTTCATAAAAAATAAACGGAACTGCAAACATGTTTTACTATCGTAATAACGAATAGCAACATTAAATTTTTTTTCACATTTATCACTGTTGTCATTTTAATAAAGGATTGATAAGAAGGCACACTTTCTGGTTTTTTGAAAAAGGTAGCAAGAATTGTGATATTTTTAAATTTATCACCAGTGATACCACATGTAGTTACCCGATTTATTGGAATATATAGACTTTGCTATCACATTCAACTGAACTTGGTTGTTTTTAATATTTATCACTGTGACATAAGCGTTTTTGTCAAAATGTTTCATTTTAAACTGCTGTAAATAGGTGCCTTTGTTTTGGTAGTTTTAGTCCCAAAAAAATCTATGCATATACAGGTACTCATTCCTCTTTGATTTGTTCGAAAAGTTAAAATTTTATAAAAAATTACATTGGCTGTTTAAAAACTCATTATAATCCCTCAAATGTGATAATTAGGTAAATTAAATTAAAAAAACAAACAAACAAAATTTATTAAATTAATATTTACTCTTACAAAATAGGTTCTTGTAAGTTAACAAGCAATTATGCAGATATTACTAAGTAAATGTACTTACTTAAAATTCACACACGAATGTGGTTTTAACTTGTTAAATTAACTAACCCTCCTTATAACTCTTTCCACATGTATTCTTAGAGATGCTATTCTTTTACTTAATTGTACATCTTCTGGAGAACTTTTTTCATTCTGTGATACACTAGGTGTGGCTTTACTAAAGTGCATCCCATGTTTTCAAGTAGCTAAATATTCTGAAACCCCTATCTGCCATTATATGGGATCCAGGAACCAGTTTGTTTAAATACCCACATTTTTCTATTATTTCTTTATCACTAGTTCTTCCACAAAATGATGAATAAATTCGGTATCTTCAAAACTTTCAGGAGATTCTGCATTTTCTTCCAGAAGGGTTTTTAGGTTATACACCTAAGAATTTATAGTAACCTCATTTTCAATTTCCTGAAGGGGACAATTAGCAGAAATTGCTGCTACATCTTGATAATCCGATGTATTTTTATTAAAAAGTTTACGAGAAACATCGCTAGTAGAAGGTTGATTTTCTTCTTTCCAAATTTCTAGGAACACTAATAAATATTTTTGAAGATGAATGTGAATCATTATCACATTCTGGAACAAAACACTTTTTCGTAGTCATAATTTTATAAAAAGTACAAAATTAAACACTCAAATTCCAAATAAATTCTTGATCGAGACACTATGATGACAGATGCCATACACAGTGCTGCCATTTTGCCATTTTCTGAATTATTAAGTGACTTTTAAAACAATGAAACTTTAAATATGGTAAAAGTTTAAACAGAAATAATATTTTCAAAAAACATTTGATATTATATATTTAAAAGATATTTGTTTAACGATGTTTTAGAAGTCTAAAAGTAAGAAGGAGTACACAAACGAACGTACATCACTTCTCGTAAACCTTCTAGCCGGCAACGTTGTGCGCTAGCTCCTATTGGTCTATTCCCGGTGACGTCATAAATTTTAAAAAAATTCATAACTCCGGCAAATGAATAGATAAAAAAAAATAAAAAAAATGTAGTTTTATTTTTAACTCTACTATTCATAAAAAAAATTTCGAAATTTTTGAACATGCCCCATTCCATAACAACATAACAAAAAAAAAACATTTTTTTTTATTTTCTAATCAATACGTCATAACTACACCTTGACATACACTGGGCGATATCCTTCCTGGTCCCCATGACCAATCAGGAAACCACATCAATATATATATTGATATAGAAACCCCCTGTATATCAATTTTTTTTATTTGCCCAGACTCTTAAAAAGGGGTTGTTCGGTTCTAGAAAGTTACAAAAAAAATATATTATTTATCAAATTTAATATTAAAAAAAATTTAATTTTAAATTCTTCTGCTATCTTCTCTTCCCGTTAGCTCCTTCTCTCCACTTGTCTCTACCTGTCCGCTTGTCTCTGCCTGTCTGCTCGATTCTATCTCTCTGCTATTCTGTACCTATCTGCTAATCTCTACCTGTGTGTGCTGTTCGTGTTTACCTGTCTCTTATGTATGTATCTGTCGTGCCTCTGCCTCTCCTGCTTCTACCTGTCTTTGCTTCTTTCTAATGTATTATTTTTAATTAAATTTCTTATTTACCTTTTATTTTATTTATTTCTTCTATCTGGTTTAACAATTCGGTAATTATTGCGAAGACGCCCTTTTCTTAAAAATACATATTTTTTTACAAAACTTACATTTTAGTCTTTAGGAAGGAGAGTATTTTTCAAATATACCACCGGAAACCCCATAAATTAACGTTTTTTTAAAAAAATTACATATTAAAGTCTTATGAGGATCATTAAGTGATCATTTGTGTAAACTTATTCATTAAAATTTAGAATTATGTCTTTCATGCTCTGTCAATATAAATTAGTGCGGTGTTGCCAAGTGTCCAACTAAAATCAATGAAAAAGAAATCAGTTCTATTAATTTATTTTCGTTCACACCCAATGATTTATTTATCCATTTTGATTGAATTGTTGTAGTACATTATTTTTAAATATTAATATTACGTCATCTATAAAATAATAAACAATACTTTTCGAAAACTTTGAAACATAATTAAGTTATTCAAAAGTTTTTAATACTTTTGAACCAAGTGAATTTATTTGTCTGTCAAACGACGACAGCCAGCCAGCCAGCCAAATTTAAAGAGTACTATCAACAAGTTTAACTGTCACTTGGTGGAGACTTTTAAGGCATTTCTCTATAAGCTTACCACAACATACTTGCCGTGTGTTCCGTATATCACCGAATATTACCGGCGTGGTTAAAACGGTTACTAACCACATACTTAAATAGGTATACGGCGTAAAACCCTCTGCGCATCTTTACTGAGTGTTTAATAAAAGAAGATAGAAATGACCGCCATTTTTATATAAACAAACTGAAACTTATGCAACCAATTTATCTTTCCATCTGTCAAAAGTGTCAAATTTTAATGTGTTTGTGAATTTGGTTAAATTTTTTTGTGTTATTTTAGAATATTTTGATTGTGGATATTATTTTCTAAGTGTATAAACGTTTTATTTATTTTAACATTTGTGAATAGACTTTAATCCCAGTATAAGTTCTCTATACTGCGCTTTATTCAAGATGTCTTGTCTTGTAAGATCTTGCAAGAACATAAGAAAACTGTTGCCAATAGATTCAAATGTTACATTCCACAAGTAATAAGATTTAGCAAAAATAAAGGATATGAAAGAAGTGCCTTTATATTATTTTAGGGTTCCAAAACAAGCAGATCGTTCCTTATTGTGGTTATCTACCTTATAGAGATTGGACAAAATTTCTTTTAAGTTGTTAGTACAATTCACTGCAGAATCAATAAGGACGACCCGTTCACTAAAAATTTGTAGCTTTTAGAAATTATACAAGAAGAAAGTAAATTGTTTAAAATAAAACAAATATGCAACCATCAATTTAATTTTAAAGTATCCTGGAAATTTTAATATTTGTAACTTCCTCTGCTGTACTTTTGTCATTTAAAATTAGTATTTAGGTATTTAATTTATTATTTGTCGGCCTATTATTTATCAGCCTAACATGTATTTTTAAACATTAAAATATTTTTTTTGTTGTAGAATAAAAATTTAATTCAGATATAATATTGTATTATTTCTTTTAAAAAATCTGTACAAAATGATGTATTTAAAAGTGAAAAGACCTAGACATCTGCAACCAAGTTTTCATATTGCTGTATTTTTGGTCACCTATGTACTAGTAATCTTGTATAAAAATGGCCGCCCCTTTGTTAAACAGGTCGGACGTCTCTCTTGCTCCGTATACCTATTATAAGTATGTGTTACTAACGTTTTCAGGACGGTTTCTTTTTGGTTTTGGTAAGTGGAATATTTACAGAACGCTTGTTGTAAATGTCAATTGTCTCATGTCAAATCAATGCATTTTTTTGCCGCGTTTGAGAATCCACATCGGATGCATCTAAGATGTAGTAAATCTTTGATCACGTGATTCAGTATACGTAAATGTAATGGGACAGATGTGTCCGATGTGGATAAAAAAATGCATCCGATGTGGATTCTCAAACGCGGTATTTGTTGGATGTTGATGTTTTTACGTTTGCTAAAATGTTCCTTCTTCAAAAATTAAAAAAGTCCAAAACAAATTTAACTGATATGACACATGATTATCACAAATGGCAACGTCAACCATAACAACCAATGAAAAAGTTTGGTCACTTTGGTGACAGCTGGTACCAACCGCATTTCAGGAACATTGTCCCGTAAATCTACAATTTTCAGGAATTTGACATTTACGGAACGCGATTTTATTAACCAGGTTAACCAAGGTGATATACAGAACAGCAAGTCGGTTACAGTCTCTTAATAGTTACAGTATTGTGTTTGCTGTGGTGACGTCATATGTCAAATTTAATTTAAGTTTGGGGATTTTTTGATTTTGTTATTTTTTATTATGGTATGTTCTAGTAAGCTTATAAAGGCTGAGTTCGGTTTGGCGTTAGCTGTACTCAGAGTGTACTCGGTAGGCCTCAATTGTGGTCGTTTTGGCACTCAGCGCGTATTATTTTGTGTTCGGTTTGCCACAGATCAGGTACTCAGAGCGCGCTCACTCTTCCCCGAGTTGGCCGGTGGAGATCAACGGGTATCTGTAGGAATGTGTCAAAAATGTCAAACGTCAATATTCTGATCTATAATTAATCAGTTTTACACGAAATATTTCTTGTTTGTTTTTGTAATTTTTTACAGTCCATACACATATACACACACACACACACACACACACACACACACACACACACACACACACACACGCACACACACACACACACACACCCACACACACATACGCGCACACACACACCCACACACACATACGCACACATACGCACACACACGCACACACACATTGCGTTCGGTCTGCCAAGTTCCTTTAACTCCTTTAACACTTTTTACTCCAAACGACCCTTTTAGCGTTCGGTTTAGTCTGATTAGCGAGCCCGCCAGGCCCTGCGCGCTCTTGTTACACCTACACCCGAATAGTACTAAATGCCCGTTCCACCCACTTCCTAACCACAGCATAAGCGAGCGAAGCGAGCGCGCCCGGCCGACGTTTCAAAATTCGCCCCTTTTCCTAATCACAGCATAAGCGAGCGAAGCGAGCGCGCCCGGTTGACGTTTCGAAATTCGCGCGAATTTCGAAACGTCGGCCGGGCTCGTGCTTCTTGAACATATACCATAAAAGCATGAAACGCTCGTACCACCTACTTCCTAACCATTACAGAAGCAAGCGAGCGCGCCCGGCCGACGTTTCGAAATTCGCGCGAATTTCGAAACGTCGGCCGGGCGAGCTCTTTTTGCCCCTATACCATAAGAGCACGAAACGCTCATCCCACCCACTTCCTAACCACTACAGAAGCAAGCGAGCGAAGCAAGTGCGCCCGGCTGACGTTTCGAAATTCGCGCGAATTTCGAAACATCGGCCGGGCACGCTCTTTTTCTATCTACACCATAAGAACACTTGTCCCACTCACCTCCTAACTAAGCTAGAAGACAAAGTGATATTTTAGTAAACCATTCCAAGCGCATGCCAGTCCGTGAATATACAACAAGAAGACGAAGCAAAGACTTCTCGTAGGGTGACGGCTTCGCCATACCTAGCCATATTTAGCTACACCGACCGGCATGGACTCCAACGGCATGGACACAGCTCAAATTGAAATGAAAAGTCTCATATTCTGGTATTATCATCTGCGCATGTGTAAGCATGGAATGTTTTAGATGTAAAAAGGGTGTGTTTGCTTCTCTTGCTCTCTCCTGTGCTTGTCAGGACTCACGTGGGATGAACAGACGATAAAAGCGCGCCCAGTCGACGTTGGCCGGGCGCACTTGCTTTGCTCGCTTTCTTCTGTAATGGTTAGGAAGTGGATGGGAAGAGCATGTCGTGCTCTTATGGTATATGTGCAAAAAGCGCGCGCCCGGCCGACGTTTCGAAATTCGCGCGAATTTCGAAACGTCGGCCGGGCGCGCTCGCTTCGCTCGCTTGCTTCTGTAGTGGTTAAGAAGTAGGTGGTACGAGAGTTTCGTGCTTTTATGGTATATGTTCAAAAATCGCGCGCCCGGCCGACGTTTCGAAATTCGCGCGAATTTCGAAACGTCGGCCGGGCGCGCTCGCTTGCTTCTGTAATGGTTAGGAAGTGAATGGTACGAGCGTTTCGTGTTTTTATGGTATATGTTCAAAAAGCGCGCGTTCGGCCGACGTTTCGAAATTCGCGCGAATTTCGAAACATGGGTCGGGCGCGCTCGCTTTGCTCGCTTATGCTGTGGTTAGGAAGTGGGTGGAACGAGCATTCAGTACTATTAGGGTGTAGGTATAACAAGAGCGCGCAGGGCCTGGCGTTTGTTTATTACATCTACATTCAGATCTAATTCTCCATCACGTGATAAAAATTCACAACATCTCAGATGCATCCGATGTGAATTCTCAAACGCAGCATTTATAAGCTTACCACGTGATAAAATGTCAATGACAAGTTAGAAGTTTATACTTTATAAATTGACTTTTGAGACTACAAATCAACCTAAATTTGAAATCTAAACAAAAATTAAACAAACTAATCACTCTTATATTCATGATAGCATAAACAAAGGATAAATTGACCAACTTGGCTTCACAGAACACTTACTTTCTGGCATGGAACGAACATCTCATTCACATCTCTTTTCAAATCGAGATGTAAAAAATGTAATCTGAACAGGTACATCTGGGATAAACAAACGTAGATGTACTAGATGTGTCCGATGTGGATAAAAAAACGCTCGAGATGTAAAAAATGCATCCGATGTGGATTCTCAAACGCGGCAAAAGAAATGCCTTAAAAGTATGAAACAAGTGACGTCACAGTTAACCTTGTTGATAGTACTCTTTGGGTAAGTTCGGTTTGGAACTCGACAGATCGGACAGAGCGCGCACGGAGTGCGTGACGTCATAGACAAAGTTCGCTTTTTTTATAATTTCAAGACGAACACAAGGGGAATGACAAATAAAATTAGTGATAGTTTGCACTTGAATACACTTTTGTGTTTGTGTATGGACTGTAAAAAATAATTTTAATCAAATGGGAAATAGTTATAACAAAAACAAACAAGAAATAATACGTGTAAAAACTGATTAATCATAAGATTAGAATATTGACATTTGACATTTTTGACACATTCCGGCTGAGTTCGGTTTGGCGTTCGCTGTACTCAGAGTGCACTCGGTATGCCTTGATTGTGGTCTCCTTGACACTCAGAGCGTACTCTTTTGTGTTCGGTTTGCCACAGATCACGTACTCAGAGCCCGCTCACTCTTCCCCGAGTTGGCCGATGGAGATCAGCGGGTATCTGTAGGAATGTGTCAAAAATGTCAAATGGCAATTTTCTGATCGGTGATTAATCAGTTTTACACGTAATATTTCTTGTTTGTTTCTGTTATAACTATTTTCTATTTGATTAAAATTATTTTTTTACAGTCCATAGACACACACAAAAGTGTATTCAAGTGCAAACTATCACTAGTGTCATATGTCATTCCTCTTGTGTTCGTCTTGAGATTCTAAAAAGAGTGTACTCTGTCTATGACGTCACGCACTCCGTGCGCGCTCTGTGCGATCCGTCGAGTTCCAAAGCGAACTTACCCTCCTATAGATACTTGCTGATATGCTGATCTCCACCAGTCAACTCGGGGAAGAGTGTGCCTGCTCGGAGTACGTGATCTGTGGCAAGCCGAACACAAAAGAGTACGCTCCGAGTGCCAAAACGACCACAATTGAGGCATACCAAGTGCACTCTGAGTACAGCGAACGCCAATCCGAACTCAGCTTTTAAAGTTAGCTGGTTGACTGTCGTCATTTGTCAATCAAATAAATTCAAACAACACAAATTATATTTCAAAGTTTTCGAAAAGTATTGTTTATTATTTTATAGATGACGTAATATTAATATTTAAAAATAATGTACTACAACAATTCAATCAAAATGGATAAATAAATCATTGGGTGTGAACGAAAATAAATTAATAGAACTGATTTCTTTTTCATTGATTTTAGTTGGACACTTGGCAACACCGCACTAATTTATATTGACAGAGCATGAAAGACATAATTCTAAATTTTAATGAATAAGTTTACACAAATGATCACTTAATGATCCTCATAAGACTTTAATATGTAATTTTTTTAAAAAAACTGTAATTTGTGGGGTTTCCGGTGGTATATTTGAAAAATACTCTCCTTCCTAAAGAGAAAGATGTAAGTTTTGTAAAAAAAATATGTATTTTTAAGAAAAGGGCGTCTTCGCAATAATTACCAACAATTCTCCAACTCTTAACATCATTAATCTCTCTAATTTAATTTAACATAACATTCCAAATATCCTCCCTCTGACAGTTTTTGTTCCCGCTGACAATTCAATTTTTTGACATTTTTCTTTTTAAAATCAACAAAAACCCCGACATTTTGATTTTTCACTTAAATTTTACTTTCCAGACACTTCCCCACCCCAGTATTGTTCAATTTAGATATTAATTTTGATGACGTCAGGAATTTCTATATCAAATCCCCCAAATTAATTGTTCGCCCAGTATATTTTTAAAATATACTGTGAATAATAAATTTTAAATTTTATCCAAATATTGAAATTTCCTGATTGGTTATTATTTTTCCATCTGAAATGTTGATTTCGTAAATTTTTCTTTATTCATTCAAACCAAACAAACTATTTACTAACTAATAACTCTAACTCAAAATGACAATATCTAATTCAATAAATAACTACCTAAATCTAAACTTCATATTTGTACAAATCTTGTACATGAAAAACCCCTCGTACATCCTTTAACATGTAACTATTAACTTATTTAAATTTGTTTATTTAATTTCCTAAATATTATTCCTATTATATTTCACTATTAATTATCCTATCATATGCAGTACATTCTATATTATTTTCCATTTCTAAGAATCCGTTTTCCATAGCCTTTGTTCTTCTTTTTAAATTTTACATCTTTTGAAGCTTTCTTTGTACTTTTCTTTTACTTTGTTTCTAAATTTTTCTTTTTCAGTCAATCCCCTATTTTTGGTTATGTTTCTCCATTCTTCTTTGATTATGTTCTTTCTTGCTATTGTCTTCTTTTTATAATCTTCTTCTATTTTCTTTATTCTTAGTTTTATTTTCCCTTTATTTTTCAAACAATATTTTCTGTTTTTCTTTTCCAAAATCACCATTTCTTATTTTACATTCCCTCTTATTTTTTATCATTTTGCTTCTATTGTCTTGGTTTATGTTTATTTCTTTTTTTATTTCTAAAAAGTTAAAATCCTTTCTCTTGGATAATTGTTTTTCCAAATTACCTGTTTGCTTGTTTAACTTCTGACTATATTCTTCTTCTATTTCTTTGATATTTTCCTTCACTTTCTCCAAATTCGATATCCTACTATCATTTTTATTTACATTTGTTTTGACACTGTCTACCACTGTATAAATCTTTTTCTTTAAATCTTCTCCTTTTTCTGTTATTATTTTATATTTCTTATCTTGTTCATTTTTTACTTCATTTATTTTTCCTATCATTTCTATTCTTATATTCTTCTTATTTTCTTCAATTTTTTCGTCAGTATATATTTTAAAATCCTCAAATTTCTTCATTATTTCTTCTTTATCTTGTTTTCCATTTTCATCCATTTTCTTACTGTGTTCCTCTAATTTATCCATTTTCTTGCGTATCTCTTTATAGTTCTCATCCATTTTCTTGCTGTTTTCATCCATTTTTCCAATGAGCATTTGCATAAAATCTTCCAAATTAATTCCTTCTTTCTTTTCTTGCGTCTTGGCAATATTCTTTTCTAATGTCACTGTATTGTCCTGATTTTGTCCTGTTCCTCTATATTCTTCTTCAAAACTTGTATCTTCTATATTTTGCTGTTTCATATCTCCTTGTCCTATGTTTTCATCATCTCTCTCTTGTTCTTCAATCAAACCAACCTTCTTTCCTCCTCGCAAGTCCATCTAATATATCACTTTTATCTAATATATCACTTTTAAACTTTCACCACTTTTAATACCTTACATTCCACGTCACACTTGGCTTTTAATGTTACTTTCCCCCTACTTAAATTCCACCCAAATTTCCTATACTTTATATTCCGTCTATGTATTCAGAAGTCTACTTATAAAATGTTATTTTAAATGTGTGCCATCCGGTATAATTTAATTATCGCCAACAAAGAAAGGGAAATTTCTTGAAGTGGGAGTACCACTAAACAAACGATCTCAAATTAGATTTGTAAATTTCATTTTATTATTACCTTTCGATTTTATCGGTGGTGCATTGGCTGTTAAAGTGGTAAGCATAAAAAGTATATTATAATGTCTTTATTAAATATCTCAGTAGAAATATTATTCAAACCTTTTGTTAATTATTAGTTTTTTAATAGTAAAGTTAAATATATTTTTATGATTCATTCTGGTTGCTAGAACGGCACAATATGTATAGTCACTAGTTTTTATTATCTGATTGGTTCATTTTTTTTTTTTAAGTAGATGTTTCAAATTTATATATCGTACAGAACCACGTGAGGAACAAACTCTGTTTTTGTCTAGCAAACGAATGGAATCAGCCATAACGTCATAAGCCATAAATCCATAAGCCACATAAGCTACAAAGCCATAACGTCATAAGGCCATAAAACCATAATTCAACCGCTGTAATCTGAACCTTGGTTCCCGAGGAGCAGAAATCTCTTGTGAAAAGTTAGTTGATTGGAAAAGCGACAGCTACAATTCGAAGCTTCATAAGAAGAAAGAGTAACCGACAAAGGCGTTGGTTTCCGAGGGGCAGAAATCTCAACTACCTATGGCTATCTAGAAGTGGTTAGCTAACAAAGTAAAATGTGGTAATTACTAGTGACTAGAATTATTATTTATGTACGAATCACAATTTGATACCTGATAACTGCGAATAATTTGTTTTCGAAAAGGTTTCTTTTTTTTAAATAAAATCATTAATTTTTGAATCTTATTTTTTAAAGGTCACAAAAAATTCTCTTTCATTCACTAAATTCTGTATAATTTTTATTAACTTCTTTTTATTGATAAAGCTAGAATTTATAATTCTCACTAGCTTTTAAAAATAAAAAAGAGAATTATTGGTGCCCAACATTTCCTAGAAATATTACTAGCCTTAAAATTGTCTATTTGAAAAGCCGAATTCACGACAGAGAAAAGTATGTGCTCATTTATTTTTTAATTTTTAAAGGTAAGTAACGTTTGTTATTAAATTTCACTGAGCTAGTAAAAATCTCTATAAAGGGGCGTTTGATTTGAAACTCGATCGAGCGAGCGTCGAGGAGACCGAGAAGTGATGACGTCACAATAGAGCATTGAATCAAATCAAATAAAACAGTAAAAAACATAACCTCGCTTTTCTGTGATTCTTGTTTCTATTTTGTATGTTAAAATAGTGATCAAAAAGTAAAGAAAATGGAAAAACTTTTAATAATAAGGGGGTAATGGCCCTGAAATGCAGCATTTACCACAAATGCCCGCTTCGCTCTCATACTCCATGACTGTGATTACTGGTGATTAGATCTGGACAGAAAAAATGTATTTTCCAAATACACATTTTGTGTTTTTTTATGATGAATAATTTTAGCTATAAGACAAACGCGGCTAAGTAATTTGTTGACTTCTTGTCTGGTCTTTAATTTTGAGATTCAAATTTGTTTGTAAGTTATTAAAAAGAGATAGGTAGAGACAAAGACAAATTTCTCGATCTTTCTGCTCTGAGAACATCGAGCTCGCTCTATGTTCTCGCTCCAAAGCGAAACAAACACTTTAGGGATCTCTCGGAGTGTCAATTCAAATACTTTTGAAGCGCTCGGAGATCTCCGATGATCAAATCAAACGCACCATAAGTGTTTTGAAATTAACATTTATCAGAAGGGTGTTATATTTAAGTTGGCATTCGTGTAGTTGGTTTCGGAACACAGCTCGACATGACAGTCGACAACGCGCATCACCAAAGAATACCTACCCAAGAAGCGACACTAAATGGGCGATTCGTGGACAAAAAATTGCCAAGTTTTCTCAGTGTTTTAGAGGTAGTTTAACGTCAAATATAGTTGTCAGTTCATGTAGTGTATGACGTTTGGTATATTATTCTTAGCGTTTTGAGAAAATTTCAGTAGGTTTATTTAAAAGTAGTAATTATATATTAGATAGTTTAAAGGTTTTTATTACAATGAAAAAAATACATTGCGTTGTTCGTGGTTGTGTTACAACTTCAGAACAAGGGCTAACAATGTTTAAATTCCCAGGAGATGCCATAAGGTATGTACTGAAATGTTACTGTTTAAATTTATTTAGAAAAATTAAGTATTAATAAATATAATTTTGTAGAGCTCAACTCTGGTTAAAAGCTTGTAATCGTAAAGATTTAAATTTCACAGTTCCTAGTGGCTTATCTTCATATAGAATATGTGAACAACATTTTGAAGAAAAATATTTTCAAGCAGTACATCTTATAGAAGACGATTATTTGACAATGCTGTACCCACAGTATTCTTCAAATGCAAACGAAGCTATGATATTCTCACTATTGATCCTCCAAAAAAGGTAGTAATTGTTTCTGGTAAGTGTTTCAAACTAATATACATATAAAAATGTTAGTTTAACGGGGGTGGCGTTTGTTCAGTGATTTTAACTAGTGTTTAACATGAAGAAATAAATTATGGTATTTGAGTACAATTAAATATTACAAATTAAAAAAAAAAACATTTAGCTAATACTATAGTCTTCGGTATACGAGGAGCCGAAGCAAAACGATTGCTTAGATTGGCGACATTTTGACAGGGTCGTATCCAGAATCAATTAATATAGCAAGAATTTTCCGTCATTTTAACTTTAGTATGTGTTTAATTCTCATGAACCAAACAACAAAAATTGATTGGAATTATACGTTTCCCAGTGTATTAAGTTCCCATTTACGTCAAGGTCGCTGCTACTTTGGTACATAGAAAAACTCATTCAGTTTCGCTTCTTGGGTATGTATTCTTTGGCATCACGCAAGAGGGAGTCTGTCATGTTCGTCTTAACCGCATGTATCTTGTCATATTGTCTTTAAGAATAAAACTAATTAAAAGTCTTGTCTTGTCTCGTTTAATACATAACAAAGGGTAACGAATAATATTACAAAATGGCGGGCAAAGTGTCAGGGTAATATTGCAAATTGGAGCCCAACGTATCAATAGAATATTGCAATATATATTTCGTAAACTATTAAATTTAAAATACAACCGTTAAAACAGTATTGTGCTAACTTTATTAGTTCGAATACAGGGTGTACTATTTAAACAAATATATCCTTGCTATATCGCAACGCGCAACGCTGGTATGGGGGCAAGAGACACGAACCAAACTAAATGTAAATCACTATAATAATTAAAAATGTTATTTTGTTTACCATAAATAAAATAAGTAACATTTTGTGTTTATTGTAGTTTTAGATCCAGATTTTAATTTTTTCATAATTCTATAAGGTACTATAATAAGAGAAAAGAAAGTATAGTAGGTATTTCAATTTGTTGCAACCATTGATGTGAGTTCTTTTTATTATTAGAAATGAAATTAAGCATTATACATTACATATTTAGGAGTTAAATGTGTAATAATTAAAGGAAGGCTGCAAATACTGAACGTCTTATTAGCTGGTAACAAATAACAACAATGTGTTATTTTTGCCTTTTTTATATAAGTAGGTTTATTATTTTATTTGTAATATTTTTTCTCAATATTACTTGTTTGTATATATTTGGTTACCCAATTAAATAAAGGTTCTTTCTTCAGGTAAAATGTAAGATAATTCTGCAGTATATTATGCTTTGTTTGCAGACCAGTGCTATCTGTAACATGTGGAAGGTGGGTCACCCCACGGCACTTAGGCCTCTAACTAGGTCCATTGTGCATCCGCCCAAGTTGATAGGTCTACTGAAAAATCCTTGGTTGTTTTCAGTTTTATTTTTTCGAAATCTATTGCGATATGTAAGGCTTTTTTTATTAATGTGATCTGTTACCCATTAAATGTGTTAATGCTCGCGTATATATTATAAGTTTGACCTTAACAGAGACAGAAGTTTGATTCAATTGATCATATGAAGTAAAACATTGTTCTAGGGCCACATATGGGAACACGTCAACACAGATCAACCTCTAAACAGTATTAGTTGCGGCCCTTACAAACAAGTCTGGGCCGTAGGAAAAAAAGGCTGTGCTTACTATCGTTTAGGTGTTACTGAAGAAAAACTCCAGGGAGAAAAATGGATGTGCGTTGAGCCCCCGCACGGTTGCCAGTTGAAACAAATTTCAGTGAGTTTTATTGGTGTATGGGCAGTGGATTACCATGGTAGGTTACATGTTAGGAAAGAAATAACTCCTACATTTCCTGAGGGGACTCATTGGCATACGATAATGGCTGATCCTCCTATTTTAAGTGAGTAAAAGTCATGGTAACATATTTATAGATATACTAGAATATACGAGAATGTCAGGGCCAATGTCAAAATTGATAATTTTGGGCCAATAAATAAACTGTTTGGAATTAAAAATGTCATTAAAAATCACATATTGTACAATCAGTTAAAAATTAAAGTAATCTTTATTGCCAAAACAAGTTAACTGTATTCAAGATGCTTAAAAAAAATTAAAAGTATGTAATGTCAAATGTTTACCAAGTTTATGATCTTTCAAGTGAAATCCATGAACTGAGCCTGTGCTAGAGTTATGGCCATTTTTATTTGAGATGGCGTTCCGGGGCTACTTACATATAATTGGTAGTCCCATTTGGCTACAGCTGTAAAAAACCCCACCCATTATCGTTGACACAATTGAATACCTGGCCCGAACAAGGTTGTAACCATCAAAAAATTAATGCTACAATAAATATTTTCAGAACAACAAAGCTCTTGATGTACAACCTTGTTCTGATCAATTCTGAGGCAATTTTTGTAAGCTAAAATGATCCTTAATATGGATTTTAAGGCAGATTGTGGTAAGGATCGCACTATGTTGCTTAAATCCTTTTTCCATGCTTAGAGCAGAGACAGAAGTAGGAAAGGCTTTTGGTAGGTAGAGGTGGTAAACGTAAAACGACTAGAAACAGAGATAGTCATTAATTGATAAAATATAATATTCACAATGCCAAGATTAAGTCGACAATCATAACACTCTTGTAGGTTCGCGGTGAAAAGACGAAAGGTGAGAAGAGAGGAAATAAAGAGAAAGAATTTACACAGATACAACTTTATTTTATCAATGAATAAATGTGTAAGACAGGATGTAAGCAATGTGCGCTTATAATAAACAACGTAACGGTGTAAGCCCTGTTGCCACTTCGAACTTACGATTACTAGGTTTTGGAATTTATTGAAAATTATTACATTTAATTTAATGAAATTGCATCTAATTTAGTTAAATTTGATTAACTAATGATTCAAAATTTTTTGGGTTGAGTTGCAATAAAATAGGTCGAATTATTTAAGCTTTTTTAATATATGTAAATAATTTTGTAAACAAAACAAGAATAATGAAATAGGCATGTGACAACAGCGGATATTATACCCTCCTGTGTCCCTTAGAATATGTCTTATTCAGGACCGCACGATATTTGTTAGTAGTTACATCTCCTGTTATCTCTGACTAGAAATAATCATTTAAACAAGTAATATCTCAAATAATAATTCTATTAAATTTCAACAGCTATTCACAATTTATTGAACTATTTTCGCGAAATTGTTATTATCATCTATAAAATTATTTTCTACGCCAAGGTTTCGCGTTAACTTCACTTAGCTCCGCGGCAAAACTGTCAACTCCTGTATATGAAGTGGGAGAACTGCGAAAAGCCTTTCCAACTTCTGTCCCTGCCATAGCACTGTTTCTGAAATATTTTTGGTTACAACTTTGTTCGTATCAGGTATGCGATTATCCTACCGGATATTGAAATCAGTTTGAACTAAAATTAAATTAATATTTCAATTAATATGCGATCCATAAACCATTCAAATTTAAGAAAAAGTCACTTAGACTGGGCAGATCCGATCAACTATCGCTTTTGACTACTGAATAAATAAAAATAAATAAATAATAATAAATGAAACTAAATAAATAATAATAAATGAAACTAAATAAATAATAAAAAATAAAAATAAGTGGAACTTCTTACGGCATGTTCTTTAAAATGTTGTAAAAAGAATGTTAGCATGCTAAAGAAGCAGAGGGGTCACATGCCGGATATCATTTTTCATTATTAAGGGCGGCGTCTGGCCATATCTCGAAAACTCTTCATCTAGACAATTTCGCATTTTTTTTACAATATCGTTAAAAGAAATTACTTAAAAATGATTTTAACTTTGTAATTTTCCGCTATGTCACGTGATATACCACATGATTGTGTTTTCATAAAAAAATCTTTATAATTTTAAACAAAGCTTTCAAAAAAACTAAACAATATTTTGAACATGGGCGTCGTTTGGGGGGGGGCAGTTGCCCCCCCTGGCTTTTACGACTTTACAACGCGTAATGGCTATATGTCACAATACTAAATTAAGTACTAAAATTTAGCCCTAAATTAAGTTATTAATTTAGTACTAAATTTAGAACTAAAAATATTGTTTTCCTTTTGCAACGATACCAATTTTTAGTACTAAATTAAGTATAGGCGCACGCGCATTGACGTAATATTACGTGAAATTAGCACAGAAATGAAACATTCTGTGTAAATGAGACAAGTGAATTAAAAGACCTGACAACAACCAAATGCAGCAATGCTACTAAAAACGTCGAAAAAACACAATAAAACCTACAAAATCAAACACAAGCGAAATTTGTTCAAGGCGATAATGCAAAGTTGTCGCTAACCAAAATCAAAATGGTGTAGAAAAGACAGTTGTGTCAACTTTTTCTGAAAGAAATTTCTGCGCAACATTTCAACGCATTTTTAATACTAAATTTAGTAGAAAATAGAACAAGTTCCAATTAATTAATTAATTTTTTTTAGTACTAAATTTAATACTAAATTTGCTGTTTGCATCGTAATTTTTTTTAGTACTTAATTTAGTATCGTAACATACAGCCTTGATATATGAATTACTGATATTTCGTTGGGTAGGTACTATGTGCCACAGTTTGACAACGTATACAGTAAAATTGTGTAACTAACACAATTACACAATTGGCACTGGCTCATATAGTCGATTGTCGCCGTGCACGCATAACAATAAACACAAGGCATAATATGTTAGGTAGCCTTTAAATTGATTGAATTGTTTAAGGAAATAGAAGAAATAGGTAAATATAACAGGTGTAGAAATTTAAATGCCACGAATTAGCAATCTCATAAAAATAATATTCAGGCTAATTCAGTTGACGAATATTATAGGTTGAATATATTTATTCCATATCCATATCTTACACGTACCAATACATTTTAGTAAGGTAATGTTAAAATACCCGTATCTACTATAACACAAGTATACACTGTAAACAAATTCCAGGATCGACTTTATTCAGCGAGTATGTTCATGTTCAGCTCTGTTTTTTATTTGTGTTTTGGCTGTTGTAAGCTTTTTTGGCGTCAATTCTTTGTTATCTTGCTTATATTTATGATTTTTTATGCTTTTATTCCGATTTAGTATTAAATTATACTTGTTAATTATTTTTCGATGCACTATTTTATAATTGTTGCACAAAATGTTGTTAAACCGTCCCTGAATTTTGTTTACAAAATGTGCAAAACGAAATTTTGCATAGTGTCCAGACTTTTTCATTGACAGTTATCATTCTACCCCTCTCCACTTCATTGGTCAAGATTTGTTCTCATCTGCTCTGATCCAAAAGTTGACCGGAATTTGTAACCTTTTGTAATTGGCAACCCTGTCTGAATTAGTTACTTTTGTTCAGGGCTGGTATATCTAAGGGGGTCGCGACATAGGAGTCCATTTTGGACGCCATTTTTTTCGAAATAGTAGTCACATAGTGGTCGCCATTGATCTGGCAACGTGGCAACTTGTAGTCGCCAGGTTTACCAATATAAGAAAAAAAATCAATGTCATTTTTTAAATGACATTTCCATTATAAAATGCCCATATTTTTTAGGATAAAATATTTCAATTTAATAAATTATTAATCTCAGATGTACATAGAATACGTCGGGAAAAGTAGATCACTTTCAATTTTGTGCTGTTTTGGTTTTGTTTATTTTAAAAGGTAATTGAAGAGATGAAGACAATTTTCTTATAGATGATGCATAACAAATTATTGCTCCCTTTTTTAGAGCTCCAGTCCCTTAAGTCTACTTATTTTAGGTCTTTTTAAATTGTTGGTAGGTATTATTCACTTCATTTGTATGTTTTTAGTTAATTTAAATAATTTTGTGTAATATCTTGCGATTTGTTTTCTATACATTTTAGTATGTATTTGTTGTCTACATCTCACAAAGGATGGCTTTGAAATACCTTTATAACAGAGGTACTTTCCTAAAACTGGCCGAAATTTGAAACTGAATACAGTTCTTAGAGAAAATCTCCAGTAAAAAATGTCTGCATGCAGAATAACAGTAGCATAGATTAACAAAGCTGACAAAAGAGTTGGACAAACCTTTGTCTAGCTTTTTAATATTTCAGGACAATAGTGTTAACAGCAGACTACAACAAAAACATCCAAAGTTTAGTAATCAAGCAAAATATTTCAGTATCTCCAGAATTATAAACGTATAAAAACTATAATAGAAAACATGTATGGTTTCGAATAGAAAATTACCAAAATTAGCATATCTAGTGAATATTGTATTTAAAGAATATATTTTTATTTAAAACTTTTGTGCTTCTACTCCAATACTAACCATATAGAAGCATATGCATTTTATAGTATTTGCAAGATTCGGATCAAATGTACCCACAATTTATAAAGATTATTAAACTAAAATAAAACATTCAAATAACACCTGCTTTTATGTTAAATATGTTTTTATTAAATACACAAATTAGTCTCAACCACACATTTTTTGTTTTTGTTTTTACTTCTAGTGTAAAAGTGACTACTAATTCAGTCTTTCAAGTTTATTATTTATAGAGACCAGCTACTACAAAATATCTTATTGATGATAACTAATTTCTTTTTAATAATGGTTTTGTATTTATTAACATTTTACAGCACTTTGTTTATATGAAACATCTATGTAACTCTTAATTAAATCACATTTAAATCAAGTAATTACATTTTCATATTCAACTTATGTATTCTTATTAGAACTTGGTCACTTTTTTACTTTGAATCTTTTGACTGTGGTAACAGTCCATTCACCAAACCACAAAGTCACTTAAAAATGTTGAAAGAGAATATCATAAAGGTAAAATTCCTTCTTCTATCGTGTTTTTCATGCAATTTTAGGTTGTAAACGTTTTGTCAAACACCTTTTTTACAATTTATCCCAAGCAACACTATGAAAGATTTAAATCCTGGATGTACAGCATTCAGTTTCGAGATGAGTGCAGTCACAATGTAGTTTAAGATATAATTTTCACATGAACACTTATTTACCACAGCACAAACGCATGTACCTATTCATGTAACATTAAAATAAAGTGGAAACAAATTGCATAATTTGGTATACAAAAAAGTACAAAATGTTTTTAGTTTTAATTCGACATTGGATTACGACTACGAGGAAAACAGTGGTTCATTCCACTTGTACCATATTGACATTATTATGCACGATGCTCGTTCAAACGAACATCAGAAAAGTGTTGCCAACTTAAGCTGACTACTATTTCCCCTCTAGCCTCAGTCACCCCCTCATCCATTTACTGGGTCTATGTCGCGACCCCCTTAGATATACCAGCCCTGCTTTTGTTTTATAAAAATGACTACCTGTCAATGACAATGTCAATGTAAGTACTTCCGGTAAATTAACTATTAGGCATTCCAACGACCTGTCAAACAATAGGTGCCAGTGGGAAATTCTTGTATATTTAAGGGGGTAGCGACATAGTCTTGCAACTTGGACGCTATTTTTATTCGAAGTAGTACTCGCCAAGCCTGCCAATTTATGAAGAAATGTATAGGTGGGTTTTTTAAATATTATTTTTATTGTGTTTGACATAAAATATTTAATATTATTCATGAGTTTACGTAAAGTAGATAGGAATACACCATATGTCGCCACCCTTAGATATACCAAACCTGCCCACTGGTAATTCATTTGTTTGGAATGCCTAATTGTTTGTATTGTATTGTTTGTCCAAATAGTTATTCGTTAATAAAAACCTTTCACCAAACTATGTCCACATTATTTTCTCTAACAGATAAAAAAGCAATAGCAGTTGCTGTGTTGTAAATTGTAAAAATACTAGCAGACAAAACAGTGTAAATTATATAAATTTTCAGTAGCAAAATGGAAATTAAATCAAAGAAATAAATTGATAGCTGTACAATAAGAAGAAAAAAAAAACCTTTATTTTTGTAATAATAACAGTAATACTGGAAATAGTAGACATTAGAAAATTGAAAGGTTTTAAATAAACAATTATTATTTTACAATGTTGTTCAACATCCCTTAACTCTTAATGTTTAGCAAAGATTAGATTTCTGCATTTGAATATTGTATGTGGCTGAAATGCAATCTTGTAACTTATTGATAGGAAACCAATTTTATTCATTAATTTCTACGGGTTCTTTCGAATTAAAATTGAAAAAAAATACAATCGCAAATTTACCAATTATTTTTGTTAATACGTTTTGATACTACGTTATGTAATGATAATGTTTTTATTTTCACATTATTCAACCTATTCTTCTATGACAACTTATTAGGCTTAGGCAACATATCATACATTTTTTTTTAGTTGAAGTAATAAAAATATAGAATAATTAATTTTTGTGTGTGTGTGTGTGTGTGTGTGTGTGTGTGTGTGTTTGTGTTTGTGTGTGTGTGTGTGTGTGTGTGTGTGTGTGTGTGTGTGTTTGTGTGTGTGTGTGTGTGTGTGTGTATGTGTGTGTACGTTTGTGTGTGTGTGTACAAAGAAAAACACCAAATTTTTAACTTAAGCTTTATTCCGGCGTCCAATGAACTGATTAGATTTTGGGCAGAGTCGGAACATCTGGGGGGTACTTTATTGGTGGTCATTTTTATATTTTATGGAATATATTCGTTATTTACGTTTGGAAAAGAAAATTCTTCAATTAAAAGTTACTTACAATATTACCCAGGCAGCACACTTTGGTATAAATTACGTATTTTTTTAGGTACTACCATACGTATGAATACGGTTGATGTACTACCAAATATATTCGTGAAAATGTCCGCCTTATAAACGTCGATTACTAAGAATTTATCCACCTATAATTAAACGTTTTTACTATACGTCTATATTAGATTTATAGTTGTAGTATATTTATACGAATTCACTTTGGTATAAAATACGTTTTTTTATGTACTACAATATACGTATGGATACTGTTGATATGCTACCCAATATATACGTGAAAATGTCCGCCCTATAAATGTATATTTTTTTTATTTTTTATACGTCTAACATTACTACTTTATCTACCTTTAATTATCCTGTTTTACTATACGTCTATATTAGATATATTTGTATGATTTTTATTAATGTGTAAAATGCGTCTACCTAATATTGTTTTAAATGTATTTCAAACACAAATTAAATAAAGTGATCAAAACAAAATTTCTAAAAGAGGCCATGGAAAAATGTTAATATTTCTTAAATGATAGTTTGGATTTTATCTATAGCAGGTGTGTATACACCAGAAATAGGCATTACTCGTGTTTCTATTTTGGTTGTAATTGGCCTAAAATACTTAGAAATTTTTTTTTGATCACTTGTTATATGTACAGAACAATATTTAATTAAAAAAAAAATAAACAATAAAATACTAAAAAATAAATAAATACAAAAAATAAACAGGAAAATACTGAATAACAAACTAAACGAAACTTTTCTTTAACCAACAAAAAATATATATGAAAATAAAAATCTTAGCTTAACACTTTGGATGTGGTGTGTCCTAGACGGGCCTTAGCTAACTTAAGCTAATCTTGCATGGCACACTCAATCGTTCGGACGGTTAAGTCGCTTGGTTCACCCCCATTCATTCCTATAACCAAAATGTAACTCAATTACAGGTGAAATATTTTCTAAAAGCTCCGAAGTTAAATTTGTATTATTTTCTTGGAAATTATTATAAATAATAGAATCAGATGATATATTAATGTCCGAAGCCTTATTAATATTATCTTCATTGGGAATAAAAAAAAATTATTTGACTTTAAAGCATCTTGAACATTTTGCGCTATTTTTCTACGAACATGACGCAGAGACAGGGTTATTTTAGACATTTTATTAAATAAAAAATAAATGACCAAAAAAAAAGGAAAATAAGTATGCTTGGAATAACTAGGTAACCTAAAAAATACGTATAAAAATAAAAGAAACAAAAGTAAGGTTATGTTTTGAAGTTTGTATAAGCATTTAACACACTGTACGTACCTATAAAACAGTAGTTGTTATAAAATGCAACAATTAATTAAGGAGTAGCTAAATTAAAACATTAATAGAAACTTACCTATGATTTTAATCAATATCGTAAAAGCCAGGACGCCAAAGCAACATGTAACAAAACGTGTTCACAAATGAAAATGGACGGACCGATGAACCTGCTCACACAAACCATTCCCTACACTGAACAATAATACTACACATACGCATGAGTAGAAATGAGGGAAGACCGTACCACTAGTACGTCATCCTCCATCCGCCATCTAAAAATAGTTCCATGTGTATGGGGAATTTGTTATAAATATTACAAGTAATATAATTAAAAAAATATGGATGTAATGTAAATAAATATATCTATAAGCTTTTAATTTAAATAAACGTAAATATATACATATTATTTACTTCTGTCTACTAGTTCATCGTAAACTGGTATTATGCGTTTAAGGTGACTTATATTTAAACGTAGAATAATATAGGTATATTAACTAGTATCGACAAATAAAAGCGTTTAATTTATCTGTTAAAAAACGTTGAGTATAAAAATGGTAGACGGTAAACGTTTAAAAAATCAACCAAGACGAAATTTAAACGGGAATTATAAACGAAGAAAACATATTGTAATATAATGTAAATTTATACGAATTTAATTTAAATAAACCTAAACGTATATTTAGGCCCACTGTATATAAATAGTTCATCGCAAACTAAAAATAGTCGTATATTGTTAACTATATTCAAACGTAGAAAAATTTACAATTATATACCATAGGATGTATACAAAAAACGTATAATATATCGTTTAAAACACGGTATGTATAATAATCGTAAACTGTAAACGTATACGGAATCAACCAATACCAAAATTAAACGAGTATTACGTATAAAATACGTTAGTTATACTAATGTGTGCTGCCTGGGTATTATCTATAATTTTTGTTATATATAAAATTGTCCTAAAATGGTCCGTATTCGAGAAATTTGACAAAATGTAAAAAAAAATATTTTTTTATAAAAATTGTTCAAATAAAAGTTGTTTGTAATATGTATAATTCTCTATAATTTTTATTCCATACATAATTTCTCTAAAATGGACCTTATCGAGATATTTGAGAAAATGTGGAAATTTCGAATTTTGACGGATAAAGGAAAAAACATTAAATTTTAAACTTAAATTTTATTTCGGCCTGAGGTAAAATGATTAGATCTTGGACAAAGCCGGAACATCTGGGGGGTGATGTATGTGGAAAATGTATATATTTAGTTTATCCTCTAAACATTTATAGAAGTGCTGCAATAGGTTGTACAACTTAACCGCAAAAAGCCTATAATAACTAAATAGGAAAGTCATGCGTTGGACACATCAGATTTTTTTATTTATTAGAAACTTTTGTTAATTTGTATTTCACTTTTTATTTTTCATTTTATTTGTTTTTCAACAAATAAACATTCTAATTTTTTTTCAAAATTTTGCCGCCCCCCCCCCCTCCCCCCTATAGAATTATGTAACGACGCCCATGATTTTGAAGTGTAATATGTTTCATTATTTTTCTGTGTTGGTTGTACGGGTTGTAACGGAAAGACAACATGTAAATATGTTTAGTTTTAAAGAAAATTCATAGGTAAGTCAACCCGATTATATATGGTTTAGATACCAAAAGTCAAAGTCATTTTTCGAGTACTTTAGAAGAACTCCGTTTCTTAAGAAGTCTTTACAACCCCTAGGCACTCTTCATGAACGGTTTTAAATATTAAAATTAACGCCAGGAAGTATATTCTTCTCTAAAGCTTGGTTTAAAGTCCGCGCATATACGGCAGATTTCTATGGGCGAACGCCAACCTTAACCGTAACATTTATACTTCAAAATAATACAATAATATTATATTATTTCAAGGACTTTTTCTGTTTTAATATTAAATTAAATCCTAAGGTCAAATTTGGACACCCTTTACTCAAATATTTGATTACTCTACTTAACTCTAATCTATAATACTATCATATACCATGAACCCTAATAAAAATATTATCGCTACTTTTTTTGGGCATCATGTGTAGCATAGGCAACCAGTATCACACATGTGTGTATATCATGTTGCCTATATCTTAATTTAGAGTTAGCTGTATGCGCAGGTCAGCGCTACTGCAATGGCTGTCCTTTGGTGTTCATGTTCAGGTCATCTCATGCGGTCTCGCTGCTGTGTTAGTATCGCTTGTACTTAATAAATAAATAAATAGTGAACCTACGTTAAATACTAATTACTAAATACCTAACCTTTCCACAACGAACACGTTATATCATGCATTTTTTATATTATAAACAGGACATCACGTGTGCAAAGTCGCGGGCCACAGCAAGTTCATTAATATATCAAAAAAGTATCAATTATTTTGACATTGCCAGATTTAAACAAGGTACTTATGCTTATTTATTTTTTGTAGATTCAGCTCCTGATACAACTGGTTTCAAACATGTATCTGTTAGTCATAGTCAAGTTTGGGCTATAACAAATGGCGGTGTTATAGTTAGGCGAGAAGGATTATGTGCTACAAATCCGGCAGGTTCTGGATGGGACATAGGAATTACGGTAAGAATGTTTTTGTTAGTTATTTTTTTTATATTATTGAGAGCTCTTGAATGATTAAAAAATGTATGTTCCAGAAACAAGTACTTGCATTAATTTAATCCAGTAAGGTAATTGTTAAAGAACAATCATTTTTTTAAATACTTTTTGTTGTAAATCCTATATAGAATAAAAATTATTCAAAGGTTTCATTACCCGCCTATGGGTTGCATCGTACACACTTTTTTGTTCACTTGCTAAATAATACAGCTTTACTATGGTTATTATGGTTAATGTTAACATTTGGTAATCGATTTGGGAGTTGTTTTTAGTATTCCGTACCTAGTCCTAAATATTAAAAATCTGATGTGTCCAACACATGACTTTCCTGTCGAGTTATTACCGGCTTTTTCCGTTTTTTTTGTACAATATATTGTATCAACCCTGTAAATGTTTAGAAGATGAACTAAATACATACATTTTCCACACATACACGTTCTACTCGATACATTTTTTAAATATCTCTTCATTGCCAACGAAAATAATGAACAATTAAAATTTTACTTTTCCTCAAATTTTTCGCAGATAATTTTTATTTGAACAATTTTCTTCAAAATTCGAAATTTGCACTTTTCGTCAAATTTCTCGAATACGGACCATTTTAGGAAAATTATGTATATAACAAAAATTATAGAGAATAATATTACAAGCACCTTTTATTTGAAAAAAAAAATACTCCAAGCGTAAATAACAAAGTAGAAAAACGATGCCCTATAAAGTACCCCCTAGATGTTCCGACTCTATCTAAAATGTAATCAGCTTACCGCAGGATGGATTAAAGTATAATTTATAACCACCGTAACGTAACTTAACTTAACGCCGTAGAAACTTAACCTAAGATATAAAAATAAAGTCTATTTATAAATGTCTGTAACGTAAGAGTTGAGCATGCGTGTTGATTTCAGAGATTATCAAATTATTGACAACCTTATGAAATAAACAAGTGTAAACTATGTACTTAACCTCTAAATAAAACTAAACTATGAAATTATGATTTTGCTATATAGAAAGAATATAAACTACACTTTAAAAGCAATAATATAAAAATATAATAAAACAAAATAGTTTACCGAAGATATTGATTGCTTTTGAGCAATAATGAGAATTTAATATTTCCTAGCAAAAAAGTTTTGTGTCTTATTTCAGTTCTAGACTTGATGTTTATAGGTTTATGCAGCTACACTCATATCTCATAGATAGTTTATCCCCAATAACATAAACACAAATCATTCATGATAATGTATGTCCATCAAAAAGAAGAATGATAGTTTACAAATGGTATTTTTCTATTTATTTATAAAAAAAAATGAAAAAAAAATAATTGACAGTTATCACATGCTGAACGCAGAATTATCTCATTGGCTAACCGTAAGGTCTTAAGTTAAGTTATGTTGTTAAGTTAAAAGTTGGCGAACTTTCTACGGTACGTTAAGTTCTTAAGTTACGTTAAGAACATTATAAATAAGTATACGTAAATTCAATATTTCAACTTCATACGTTAATTTCTTAAGTTACGTTACGGCGGTTATAAATTAAGCTTAAAGCTTAAGTTTAAAATTTGATATTTTTCTCTGTATCCATTCATGAGATATCGATTATACAGACATCATCGCGCAAATAGTCAAAACGGATTCAGGGGACCCCAAAACGTAAAAGAAAAACCCGGCCAAATACGAGTCGGACTCGCGCATGAAGAGTTCTGCACCATCGTACAAGATTTAATACTAGGTTAGGTTAGGTTGAAAATGAGTGGGATGATCTCATCGCCTTCCACTGCGACCCAGATGGGTCTATTGTGACTCATGACTAACTTATAGTTCACCGTACAAGTCACACCTTTTGATTTAATACTATGTAGGTATTCTTTAAATACTTTAATAAGATCCACCAAAAAAAAGTCAAAAAAACACGTTTCTAGTAGGAGAGCCCCCTTTAATTTTTAATTTATTTTTCTTATTTTTTGTTATAGCGGCAGCAGAAATACACTTTCTGTGAAAATTTTAACTGTACCTATTACGAATCATGAGATACAGCCCGCTGACAAATAGTCTAAATATAACGTGATAACGTTTCTGGTACCTTCTGGCAATTTTGGTGGGGGAGCATTCTAGACCACCAATTTGTATATAAATTGGTGGAGGAGAGCCATCAGAGTTAGTTGATATATGGACAGTGAAGATAAATAGTAATTAGTAGATAGACAGTGGTGAATATAAATAGTGATCAGTTTAAAGACATTCGAAGTATATATAAATTAAAATAGTATTGTTTAAAATAAATAAGTGTTTAAATAAATTATTAATAAACTGTTGTTTGAAAATAAACAAACATCACATTATTTTAAAACAACGGTACAGAATACTATTGCTCAAGTACGTTTGTTACTAAAATTACTGAGTGTAGCCATTTTGATAGGGGCTATCAGGTATAGCTTTGCTCTGAGTAAAATTACAGAGGTGGTTTTGTTATTCTCGATTCAAGCTAAGTGATACGCCCTCTGGAGGAAATTTTTAGAAGGTCCCTATAAGTAGGATATCGTTCAGTGTTGCCAGAAGTAGCAAAATTTCGGTACGTCGTCGGATTTTAGCTCTTGAAGAAGTGGATAATGCTTTATTTAAGAATAAAAAATTTGTGTCTAGTAATATGTAATCATACTTTATATTTATTTAAGGATTTTTTTAGAAAACCGATTTATTATATTGATTATTTTTAAATTTCAGTTCATTTAATTTTGTTTTAAAATCAGTTCATCATTTGGCAACATTGGCGTTCGTGTTAATTGTTTACATTTTAATTTGTATCAATTACAATTCGAGTTTTTCTTACTTTTTAGCTTTAAATTTATTTATTTCTTATAGTATGAGTGTTTATATTAAAAATGAAATCGGCGAAAAAGTCCCCAGCAAATTGCAATCTATATGGTGTTAATGTCAAAATTAAAACTGAAGTATTCATTATTTTCCAAATTTTGTTTTTTATGATAAATGGATATCTACAAATTCACAATATTGAAATTTTGCAAAACTTTGTTTAGAATCAAACTGTAATCTGATTTGTGACAAAATTATTACCATTTACATGTATACAAAGTACTACACAATTCACTTCATATTATAAGACTAAGGATAGTAAGATTTTTAAATAAGTTCATCAATAATAAACGTTTGGTACCTAAAATATCCTTTAAACCACATAATAAAACATGTCCTGGGTTTAGTAAATACATAATTCTAGATGTTCTTGTAGCAACCAATAGGTGAATATTTCCAACAAATTAAGTCATTCACATGATAAATATTATATTTATGATGAAAGCCAATGAATGAATAATTTATTTACAGTATAAAATTTCACATCTACATTTTGTGTGCGATCGTCGAAAAATTTCGCCCCTGTGCGCCTGGGCAGGAGAAATATGGGCGTCGTCTCGTCCCGCAATCACTAATGCAAGATGTTTACGTATCTGATAGAATTAAGGTGCCATCTCCTTACTCGCGAATATTATATGGCAGTTTTGGCTGAATTGCATGCGTCGGTAATGGAACTTTCCTCTTAGTAGTTTTGTCTGTTATTAGTTATGTATCGTTTCCCTGAAAAAGCGTTAGAAAAAACAGGGTTGGACGAAAGCACGAGAAATACACCTAAATTAACACTAAATGAAACTCAAAAACACTATTACAATGAGAATATTATCTAAATACAGTTAAAAAAATCACAAATACAAAATCCGCCCAAAACGAACACATGTAAATAAACAAACATTCTACTTATAGGTGAAAAATGACAGGCGCGCGAAAATTAATTTGAATCGTGAATATTTTAAACAACACGGATTTTTCCCAGGTAGATCCACAGCAACTAACCTTCTCCTATTTATATGGGTCAGATGCTCTAGAATAGTCTAGAAGATAACTCGTAAACAAGTAGATGTTATCTGTGCCGACTTTTCCAATGATTTTGACATGGTTTTAATGTCAAATCTTGAAGTATTCGGATGATTTTCGCTGTGTATTTAAAAGTATTCAAACATGTTCATACGTTAGAAGGTTGCGAAAAATTTAGATGTTTCTAAGAGTGGTATAGTGATATTAATATGGACGTCAAGAAAGATCAATAGTTTACATTTTCTGTGCACTATAATTGGTGAAAATCTGAAATCAGTATCTTCCATACGTGATCTTGGAATAATTCTACTGTAAATTAGATTTTCAGTTGCATTATATCTTATAACCAACAACATAAGCACAGCTTAACAATACAGCTAAAACACTCTCTTGGCGGCAACGGTTTGCGTCGATTTCGTCGCGCATCGCTTAAGCTCCGCCTTCGAAGGGAAAAGACGGTTTTGGTGTTCAGAAGCGTACTTAGGTAAGGTGTTGAGTCGTGCGTATAATTTCGTTGATTGTATAATTTCGTGGAGCCTATAATTTCGTTGATTGTATAATTTCGTGGAGCCTATAATTTCGTTGATTTTGTTTGAGTTAAAGGTACTGTTATTTTGGTGACTCTTTAGCTATGAGTAGAATGAGTGAAAAAAAAGACATCATTCTGTTTGTGCAGTCAAAAGCTGTTTTAATAAGGGTTATGCCTGCAAGAAAACATTCTTTAGTTTTCCCAAGGACCCAAACCGATAAGTACCACATTATAAGAAATTTTCATTGTTAAAAATATAATTTATACAGGGTATCCCATTAGTGCGTTATTGTTCATTATTTTGTTGTAGACACGCAAGAAAGTTTTAAATAAAAGTTATATGGATTTGAAAAATACCTACATATTTTAAAAATATCTTTGGATATACAGGGTGTCACGTTTTTGCCTGGCAAATTAAAATGTATGTTTTTTAAATGGAACACCTTGTATTTTATTTTATGATAAAATTATTAACACCCTAAATTATTGTAAAGACGAATTGATACAGAAAAATTTTATCAGGTATGTGTGTGGTTACCTTGTAATAAAAGCCTTGCGGATCCACTCCTCTGCGATACCTGTCTTAAATATAACAAAGATCACGTTGAATTAGATGATTTTTCTTTTTATTGCTTTTTAAAGGCATATGATAACGCCAATCCAGATACATTTGGAAATCTGCAACTGTCAAATGATGAATTTGTAGAACTAATATTCAATATTGAAAAGATATTTCAAAATAATTTTGAAGAATTGGCTACAAAAAATAACATTTGTACCACACTTTTAGAATTAATTAACCCAATACCCTTTAGTCATCCATGCTAACGTTTTCCAAAAGAATAACTTATTTTATTGTATGTTTAATCTCAATAACTAAAAAATATACTGACAATTAGTTTGACAGAATTGTCATTTATTTTAAATTTTAAAAATAATAGCAGTCGGTTGATCAAAATATGAACGGTGATTGGCGAATTTATTTTTTTTTTGCAGTGTTCTCACTACCTAGAATGGATATGAAATATATTCGTTCCGTTGAAGGCAATAGCATACTTTTTCGTTTTGTAATCTGTGCATGGATATTAGCCAATCTATGCACATACTACAAAACGAAAAAGTATGTTATTGCGTTCAACTACGAATATATTTCATATCCATTTTAGGTAGTGAGAACACTTTAACAAAATTAAATCTACAAATCACAGTTCATATTTTGGTCACCCAACTCCTATTATTTAAATTTTTTTAAATAAGTGACAATTCTTGTCAATATATATTTTAGTTATTGATATTAAATATACATTAAAATTTTTGTGTAGACTCGATAAATAATAGCATTTTTGTTTTTATTGTGTCCACATTTAAAAAAAAATAAATTTTAATCAAACTACATGATACTAATTTAATTACGAGTATTAAAACTAAAGTCCTGAAAGTTTCGGTGAAGATGAGGACAGAGCATCTGCGTTCCACGCGAAAAGCCCGGGATCGAATCTAGGCCGAGGACTAATTAATTTTTCATGTTAATTTTATTTTATAAATTAGTCAACTTCGTAAATTATTTTAAAATTAGTTATTTTGTCTAAATAACCTAAAATAATTTTTTAAATTTGTAGATTTTCGTTAGTGGGTCGTAGAAAAAATATACTGACCATATCGAGTGGATTGTTCATATCACAATCAGACGATTGAGTACTCCGCATACGACGTCGTGCTCAAACTTCGTCTTTGTGTGATATTGCTATCATATCCACCCTTGTTGAACAAACTATAATTTATTTGTTTTCTTGGTTTAAACCAAAACTTAACTTTTACATCAGAAATAGGAACTAAATTAATTTACTTTTCAAGTTTTCTTATAAAAATCGATATTACTTTCTCCAAGTACAAATTTAGTACCTACCTAAAATAAGTACTAATTATGTAATATCGTGTAATATTGTAATTCAAATTTCACATTACTATAAAGTTTCAAAATTCCCTACTTCGGTATGGTCAGATAAAAATGGAATATATTATATTAATAAAAACTGTCAAAGTATTACTTCTACAAATCTGTATTTCAATTAATAAGAATACATCTAAATATAACCAATATTGTTAAAATAAAAGCACAAATTCTTTATAATTCCAAAATACCATAGAGTTCCCAGACCTCAGTCGAAGCATTCGTTTATCTAGGTATAAACCCTTTGCGCGAAGAGTAACACTTGCCAGAGACACGGGGGGTACCACTTGATTTGCATCCACGAGCGTGACACAATTCTTTAACAATTGAAGCCCTTGGTGTAAAAAGGATCCAAGCCACAATTTGTCGTGAAGTGACTGTTTTAGCTCAAAACATTTGTTAACGAGGATTTTACTAGCCACATACAAATTATTTTACCTCTAATCCGAAAGATGTGCTATTTTTCGTAATATTTATATTTAAATAATGTTTCTAATTATATTTGACAGATTTAAAACAAATTAAAAATTTAATTTCCCAAAACTTACTTAATATGGCATGTAACCAACCTTATTACGCCAAGGTTTTCAATTTTTTCAATAATAAAAAAATTGTTTAATCCGGGCCCGACTTTTCCCTCGAATCTAACAGAGATAGCACCATTCCGTCTTGCTTGGTTCTCGACCGCCAGATCAAAGACGCCGACACGGAGTTGTGGAGCTGTATTGTATAAGCTGTGACATAAATTCCAAGCTAGAGCTGTTTTTTTTTCATTGTACTGGCATAAACCAGATATTAATAATCATTAATATTATTTTAATTAAAATAAAAGAAAACATGAAATATTGACCGTAAAATAGAAATATAAAAAGCAAAATATAATAACACATAAAGGGACTTTAGACACAATTTTTATATATTTTTATGAGATAGCTTAACTATGGGTTAGGATTTATTTATATAGAAAAAATCGGAAAAATATGTTACCCAGAACTTCTTTCATTATAGAAATTGTAAAAGCAGGGAACTCCTAAGCTTTTAAATTTTAATAATTTAAAATTAAAACTACCAAACCAAAAACCTTTTTTCACATTTCTCTCTCCATCGATCTTCCACCCGAATTCCCACTTCGCGTCAACACGATCACCGTTATTGAACAATAATTATTGGCTGCTTTTAAAAAGGCTCGGTTGCTCAAACCAAAAGGACGATTTTTATTATTTCCATTCAAGTGGGATCTTTTTTGATTAAATACGATTCCTTTCAAGCGCCATTTTGATTTTTTTAAAACTTATTTAGGATCTGTAATCTATGACTTCAAAAATTCTCGGATACCAATTTTAGTCGAAATGTGTCGACTTTTAAAAATAATTTTTATTTTAAAAACAGCTCACCCTATATATAACTGATCGGAAGTATAACTGAGTTTGAGCACCTTACCTGCATTCAAAATTTAAAGTTTTTTTAAAAAGCCGTTTTTGAGCTATCATGCCAACAGACAGACAGGCGACAGACATACCGATAGAATGGGAAAACATGTTTTTCGTAATCTAAAGACCCTGAAACGTGAAAATCTGAAATAATTTCGGAAGGTGACTTTCACGATTACAATACTTCCCTTTTATAGAGCGAAGTAAAAAAAAAATTGAAAAAAATCGAAAAATTAAAATTTTTACCGCAGCACTTCACATCACGAGGCATTAATTAAAATTAACATACCCCTACCCAAGTGCTTAATTTCACTAAATTTTGAAACCATAATAATTAATATAATTTACAGTTCATCAAATTTCTAGAGGTGTTCGACGCCCAGACAGAGAACGCGCTACGTGTGACTAAGATAGCTATTGTACAGTCTGCTAAACAAGTTATTTTAAATAGTTTTTAATATTTTTAGGTAATAAAATTTTAAAAGTGTGGAATAGTTTAGGGATTAAATTGGTCTGATTGGACTTTCTTAGAACGTTTTTAAAAGCAGCTAAAGATAGTATGTAGAATTGAAAATAAATATTATGCCATAAAAGGTGTTTTGGAATTCCTTCAACCTTTTGAAATTGAGTCAGAAAATATAAATTTTATAGGATAGCGGAAAATACCTATAATTTTTTTGTAGGCCTTTGTAAATCGTGGAAATAGTTTATATTTTATTTCTACCTTATTAAGGAAAATGGTACCTATTATTAATAACGGTTGTTTCTGAAACATTACTAAAATTTTCGAAATTTTGTTTTTCTACAAAATAATAAACTATACTATTTAGAAAAAATTTTATTTCTCTTATAATTTTGTAAAAAATAACAGGGGAATATTTACATTTCTTGATCTATTAAACAAAACGATAAATTATCTCGACGAATGACACCATGTTCTAGTACAGAAGCTAGCTTTACATTTTTGTTGGTGGTTTCATGGGTTTCATATCAATTTTTTGTAATTGTAGTTTACACGTACATATACCTCTTAACACTTGTTTGCTTTATTAAAAAAGTGTGTTGTTGTGATTTACGTCGAAATAAGTCAAAAACAACTTGAAACCCCATATAAAATCAAAAAGGAGAAACGGAAAAAAATTGAGCCTGTAAATGAACACAACTCAGAAACAAAAATAGCTATCTAATAATAAAAAAATAAAATTTGATTCTTGTGCATCTTCGTTGTAAAAATAGATAATACTTTTTTGATCTTAGGTACAGATATAATTTTAATGGTCTTCCGAAAAACTTTCTTCAGTTTCCATATCAGATTCAAAATCAGTCTCACTGTCACTGTTTAAGTTAATTATAAATCTATCAGTTGCCTCATCCAAAGTAACTTCTCTGTCATAAAATTTAGATTCCCACATTTTAGCATTATTACAACGAGATTGCCACTCCTCTTTAGAAAACGTATCAAAAAAGTCTTCACACAACAGTTGTACGTCTTGCCTCTTAAATGTAGTGTTGTTACTAGCTACATATTGTTTCAATGATGTCCACACTAATTCGATCGGATTAAGATCGGGATGATACGGTGGCAAACGTAAACAACTAAAACCATGTTCATTTATCATTTCTTCAATTGCATACCTCTTAAATCGTGACTTATGCAATAGCACTAAACTGTATAATTGCGTTTTGAGCATATCCTCTTCGTAAGCAATATTATGATTCCTTAACCAATCCTGCGTGTCAGCTTTTTTAGAAGTTGACGTTGGTGCTTTATTTACCTGGACATTATGGTAAGGAGCATTATCAACAATAATGACGCTTCTTGGAGGGAGGTTCGGAAACAGCTTTTCTTTCAACCATTTAGAAAAATTATTAAAATTCATTTCATCGTGGTAGTCTCCACTTTTGGTTCCAGATTTGAAAATTAACCGGGCATTCGGAATAAAGCCCATTTCACCTCCTGCATGGACAATAATTAGTCTATCACCTTTATTAATTGGTTTCTTTAATCCCTTATTTGAATTATCACTCCAAGCTTTCTGGTGTGTGTGGGAGGCATGAATGTATGTTTCATCTAAGTAGACAATTGGACGGCCCTCTGCTCGATAACTTTTTAAACGAATCAGATAGTCTAAACGTAGCTTTTGAATATCAAACCTTTCCATTAATATTTTTCTGTTTGTTTTTGTTTTCCGCCAACGAAATCCTAGCGACTTTATTATTTTTCTTAAACTTTCATAGCTTCCTTTGTACCCTGTAGCTTCTCTAGATTTAGTCAGAATTGTTTTTAATGTTGGAACAATATTTTCCGAGATTAACATGAACAGAATAATTCTTTTTAAAATACCTTTGTCAGCTTCATCTATATCATTAACTGTTTTTGGTTTTTTAATGGTTTTTCTTGGTGATAAAAATTCCGATATCTCACGGTTATCGATTCTTTTTTCTCTCCAGAAATGCGGACGACAGTGTCTTTAGATACTCCTGTGGCTGCAGCAACACGATCATTTACATTTTTAAATGGTATTGAAGGTGAATTAAAGTTTTCTTCTCTTCTCATAAACTCTATAACATTGGCTATTATTTCGCGAGATTGACTGTTAATCACGCGGCCTCTTAATTTGCTATTAAACTCCATACTTAGGTTCTATTAAACTGTAATGAGCAAAAAACACAAACGAAAATAAAAGGAATGTTTTAGCGAAATTTACATCTGACATTTACGTCTGAATAAAATAGTGAAATACTTGATGCGCAGAGTGTACTTTCATTGCGTAAATCCGTCGGCCCCGCCAGCCGATGCCTCTCAGTAGTGCTTTCTCTGTCTAGCCGTCGAAAGCCTCTAGAAATTTGATGAACTGTAAAGTTACTGATTGTAATAACTAAACTTTGAAACACATACTTGTACCATATAAATGTCACAATCGATAAATAAATAAACTTACCAAGGAAAAGAACAAACCACTAAAACACTTTGTCTTACTTTTCATACTAGGTAATTAAATGTCACAATAGGTAATAACTGTCAAAATCGGTACGGTAAGGAGAAAGAATGAAAGTTTAGCCATAAGATCCATATTAAAAACATGAAAATAAAAGGGAAATCTTGATAATCAAGAGCACTTTATGCACTAAAGGTACAAATAATATTAATACATGATAAATAATTCATACACTTAAATAGTGAATAAAGATATATAATTATATTATATTAGTAAATTACGAAAATCAAGATAAGTAATGTACGGACTTTTGTGAGTAACCAGTAAGATAACGAAACATCCTTCGTTATTCTGTCACTTTTCTTAGTGTAAACCAGCAAAGATATATACACACATCTGTGTATATCGGTAATAATATCGAAATGTACACAAATTTTCCATACTTAAATAGTACCTAAAATTCTTTTTTTTTTTTAGCACAAGGTAAAGTAAATTTTTCTTACGAAGTAGTTAAGACAAGTAATAATTAGTAATACAAATTATATGTTAATGAAAAGTCAAAACCCAAAATTTTGCACAACTCCTCGACTTAAAATTAAAACAAAGGTATCAAACGGTATGCTAAAAGCAAAAATTCTCAAATATCATTGAGGAAGAAATAAGTTATACAAATTTTACTATTTGTAAAATTTTACAGGAACGGTAATTGAAATTGGTTCGGTATTAATAAATTAGTGAAAATCAAGGAAAGATGGGATGAAACAAGAAACTGCAGAATTGCCAGGAGGCTTTTAAGTTATCCTGACAACAATGCAGCAAACAAATACTTGACTATGGCTAGACAGAATCTGCGCCTAGTGACAAGCATTCTAACTGGTCATTACCAAGTACGGAAGCATCTCCACATCATGGGGCTGTCAGAATCCGCACTCTGCAGGGGGTGCATATCCTCTACGATTGCTTGACGCTCTCATGTATTAGAAGATTTGTGTTCGACGAGTATCGGCTAACACCGACCGATTTAAGAGAAGCACCTTTTGGCGACGTTGTCAATTATATTAAATCTGTAGGCTCGCTAACTAACGAGCTAGGAGGTGCCTATCATCTTAGGAGGATGCACAATGGGCCTAGTGAGGCCTAAGTGCCGTGGGGATAATCCACCTTCCACACGTTACAGATACAGAGATACAGATAATAAATTAGGCAATATTGAGATATTGTATAGGTTAAAGAAAATATATGTTGGATAATAAAGTTTAATGTCTGTATAATTTGTGAAAAGGGTAATAATGTTCCAATAAATTAAAATACCACTATATTTTGAAAAATAACGGTATGAAAGACATACCGTTACAAACTATATAACTGATAACATGAACGTATAACGTCTATCATAAAACTGGAACTGTGACGTCAGGATCATCGACTTATATAGCTTCTAGAATCTTCTCGAACCGACCAGACTTTTCTTGACAGAGAATGACATTTCTAGACTATTTACTCGTACTTTTACTTAGGACGACCACAGACACTGTATGGTTATAGGTGACTGCACTTCTTTTTTCTTTTAATAATCTCAAATACAAAACCCCGAATAAAATACAAAAATCTATAATCATTTTTTTATTATTTGATTATTTTAGATTAATCGAATATTTTCGATTATTTAGAGATAATATTCGAGATATATTCGAATTTGATTAATCGATTACAAACACTACAACTATTAACTAATTGTACTAGTTATAAATAAATAATTATTTATAAAAATAATCAATTAATCGATTAATAGATTAATCGAAAATAATCGATTAATAGATAATAGATTAATCGATTAATAGATAATAGATTAATCGATTAATAGATAATAGATTAATCAATAATCGATTAATCGAAAATACTCGAAAAGAATCCATAAGAATCGAAAGTAATCGAAAAGAATCGATAAGAATGGATAAGATTCGAAAAGAATCGAATCGAAAAGAAATGCTTATTCGAAAATAATCGATCAGTCGGGAAAAAATCGATTCATCGAAAAAAAATCGATTAATCGAAAAGAATCGGTAAATCGGAAAGAATCGATTATTTTTAAGTAATCGATTAATCGAAAATAACTGATTATTTATTTTGAACATCGCTCGGCTCTAACGTTTTTAGCAATCATTTTTAGCAACAAAATTATTTATTTATATTTGAGTAATTGGAATTTTTTTTATTAATTTATTGAAATCTAAAATTAAAAAAAAACAACATTTTTTTACTAAAACTAGCCACGCGATCAGCCAGAGCAGAATGGGGTACCAAAATAGTAAAGAGATTAACACGTACGAAAATAATAAATATATTAAAATGAATTAATATTTTTAAGTAATTTATGTGATTTTAAAATAATGTGCTTTAATGTAATTTAACTGATTGTTCACTCCACAGATGAACCAATGGAGAAACCACCCCTGGTCTCCACATAAAAGAATTATGTCATTGTATCAATAAGTAAACTAGAATTTAAATCGGAATAATTGTGAGGTTTACAGATTTTATCTTAGGCAAATTAAAATCTTCACATACAAAAATTAAGTCATTAGGGTTATGTGAGATGATATCACTAAGCTTAGTACAGAAAATATTTAAAGATGTTTGATTACCGGGAGGAATATACACTCAACTGATAAGCACTTTGGTTGTTTGAGTGTTTAGGGATAGCACTGTTGCCCACTATCTTCAGATGTAGTTTTCCAGGAATCTTTTTTAAATTAGGAATAGTAGTTCTACCCCATTTGATAATAAATTAGAATATTTTGACATTTTTTACTAGAAAACCTGGAGTGAATAGAAGGTTGAACTATTATGTAAAAGAGGTTTGATTGTTCCCAAAAATGTTTGTACGACTCTCAGCTAATAATGTTACCCTTTGCGATTTTTTTATGTAGCAGGTTTACCCATTCATAATTTTTTTCATCACGAATGTGTCATAATTCAAAATAGTCTAATTTATGGTGAATGGGGTAAAACCACTGAATAAACAATGCTTGCAAGGCAATACTTTTAGTTGAAAGTCATACAAACATTTTGAGAGCAACTAAACCACTTTTCGACTTTTGGTTCCGAAGGTTATTATTATGATTTTTTTTTTATATCAACGTTTTGGCTGACTCTTAGATAAAAGAGGCCAGAGATAGAACAAACACCGGTGTTTAACCTGCGCAAATGTTGCCAATTTCTAAAGAAAGGTTAACGGAGTGAGGGAACTGGGCAGGGACCCGAACTCTGTGACAGGGACCGGACTTTGTTTATTAGCATCATAATGAACTATTAGATTTATTTAAAATATACGTTCAATGGAATTTTGTATTATGAAATAAATTTAACGTGATTTTTTAATATCAAACAGATGCCACGACATTTTATGTAAAGAAAAGACCTTTTATAGAATATTTCTTTAGCTATTATTTACTACGGACTTTTCTGTAAGAGACTGCAGTGAAATGTTGAAATAGAATATTGTTAATCGAGTAGAAAATGGTACTCATTGTCTAAGAGTATTATAAAAAAAAGCATGTGCGCAGGCGAATACTGCAAATCAAACCTTGTTAGTTGAACATTATATTTTTTCTACGACTATCACAAAAATTAGTCAAAATGAGAAAATGCTGTTTTGTATTATAACCTTAGAAAAATATATTAAAGCTTGTTTCTTTAGGAATATTAATTAATATAGAGGATGAGTCACATAAAACTCTAGAAATGCATATGTCTAAAACCAGATAACATTTTAAAATTTAAACCTATTAAAAGTCATTTGGTCGCTAGGAGTGGGTGATTATCGAAATAAATTATTGATTATTAATAATAATCGATTATTTTCAAACAATATATTTTTGTTCGTATTTCCTTTAAAATCGACTACTTGATTATCTTTGAAAAAATCAAAAATAATAGATTAATTAAAAAGCCAATTAACCGATAAATCAGTGTTTACAAAAAATAATAAACGAATTATCGTTTATTTTAAATAATTGATTATTTTTAAATAATTGATTATTTTTAAATAATCTATTTTTTTTTCGTATTTCCATTGAAACAGATTATTCGATAATCTTTGAAAAATCTAAAATAATCGATTAATTAAAAAGTCGAATAATCGATAAATCGATTAAAAAAAAAGAATTATTTACTTTAAAATCAATTATTCGATCATTTTTAAAACATCGAAAATAATCGCGTAATCGAAAATAATCGATTAAGGGAAAATAACCATTAATTAAGAAGCCGATTCTACGATAAATCGATTTTCCAAAAAAATATCTGAATTATCGAATATTTTCAAATAATCCTTTTGTTTTCATATTTCAATTAAAATTGATTATTTGATTATCTTTGAAAAATCGAAAATAATCGATTAATAAAAAGCTGATTGACCGATAAATCGATAATTCTATAAACCGAAATATCTATTATATAAAATAACCGATTATATTCGATCTTTCGATTATTTTCATATAATCTATTTTTTCGCATTTCTTTTAAAACAAATTATTCGAATACCTTTGAAAAATTGATAATAATCGATTAAACGAAAATATTCGTTAAATCGAAAATAATCGATTAATTTCAAAAGTCGATTAAACAATAAATCCATTTTTCTAAAAAAAAAAAAAAACGATTATTTTCAATAAATCGAATATTTTGAATAAATCTACTCTCTTTTTGTAATCCCTTTATAATAGACTAGCTATTGCCCGCGGCTTTGCTCGCGACTTTGATCGCATATAGTCGTGTTAAAAAAATACATGACTTCTTTTTTTTATTAATTTTATTAGTTTTCATTCATTTTTTTATTTTTTTATATTTATTCATTTTTTTTTTAATTTTTATTTATTTGTATTAATTTTTATTCATTTTTACTTATGTTTATTCATTTTTATTTATTTTATTAATTTTTAATAATTTTTATTAATTTTTAATAATTTTTATTAATTTTTATTAATTTTTATTAATTTTTATTAATTTTTATTAATTTTTATTAATTTTTATTAATTTTTATTAATTTTTATTAATTTTTATTAATTTTTATTAATTTTTATTAATTTTTATTAATTTTTATTAATTTTTATTAATTTTTATTAATTTTTATTAATTTTTATTCATTTTTATTCATTTTTATTAATTTTTATTAATTATTATTAATTTTTATTAATTTTTAATAATTTTTATTAATTTTCATCGTTATTAATTTTTATTCATTTTTATTAATTGTTATTAATTTTTAATAATTTTTATTAATTTTTATTAATTTTCATTGTTATTAATTTTTAATAATTTTTATTAATTTTTATTAATTTTTATTAATTTTTATTAATTTTTATTAATTTTTATTAATTTTTAATAATTTTTATTAATTTTTATTAATTTATATTAATTTTTATTAATTTTCATTAATTGTTATTAATTTTTATTAATTTTTATTAATTTTTATTAATTTTTATTAATTTTTATTAATTTTTTTTAATTTTTATTAATTTTTATTACTTTCTATTAATTTTTATTACTTTCTATTAATTTTTATTAATTTTTATTAATTTTTGTTAATTTTTAATAATTTTTTATTAATTTTTATTAATTTTCATCCCTGTTTTCCTCCCTTAAAATGTGAAAATCCAAAAGCCATGAAACACTTCATTATTTATTTATGATGAGAACCTACAATTCCAAAAAAAAAACTTAATAATTTAATGTCTATTAATATTCTAATTGATTTTACTAACACTGTTTTTTGATTGTCCTTTTATATTATATTATATTTTACAGTTAAATTGTTTAAAATTCTATTATGTGAATCTCAAACATTTTCTTTTATAAATGTATACTTTTTAATTTAATTTTTATACATCTATTTTTCATGATAAATGAACTACTGCATTCGCGCACAAGCCTGCTTTTGTGAATGTACACTCTATTTGCCATGAATATATGGGTGTCTACTTATTTACCTATCTCGTTTTTATATACATGTATATATGTAAATAAAGATTATTATTATTATTATTATTATTATTATTATTATTATTATTATTATTATTATTATTATTATTATTATTATTATTATTATTATTATTATTAAACCTTCACCTCCCCCGTTTCCCCCCCCCTTAAAATGTGAAAATCCAAAAACCCTAAAACACGTCATTATTAATTTGTACTCATTAGCTGCAATTCCAATTTTCATGTTTCTAACTACAAAGAGAACAAAAAAAGTTATACTCCTATCCTAACTTTTACCTCCGTTTGCCCCCCTCAAGATGTAAAAATATAAAAACCCTAAAACACATTATTTTTATTAATTTGTACTCAGTAGCTGCAATTCCAATTTTCATGTTTTTAACATTAAAGAGAACCAAAAACATGTATACTCTCAAATAAATTTTCACCCCCCATTTCCCCCTTTAAAATGTGAAAATCCAAAAACCCTGAAACACGTCATTAATAATTTGTAGTCAGTAGCTGAAATTCCAATTTTCATATTTCTAACTTCATAGAGAACAAAAAAATCGTTAGTCCCTTACAAACTTATACCCCCTTAAAATGTTAAAAATCCAAAAACCCTGAAACACGTCATTATTTATTTATGCTCAGTAGCTGTAATTTAAATTTTCATGTTTCTAACTTTAAAGAACAAAGAGTTTCATTAAAAGCTCCCTCCCCCCTATTTCTCCCATTTCCCCCCTTTAAAGTTAAAATTTCCAAAAATCCTTTCTTAGCGGATGCTTACGTTATAAAATAAACCTACGTTCCAAATTTCAGCTTTCTAGGCTCAGTAGTTTTGGCTGTACGCTGATTGGTCAGTCAGTCAGTCAGGACAAACAATTTTATATATATATATATATATATATATATATATAGATTCGTCCTGCCGACGTTGTGACATCATGTCGCAAAAATGTTGCTATCTTTATAACATCCGTCTGCGATGTGACATCCAAATTCGGATGTCACAACGTTTTTGGGGTTCAAACATCATAAAGAAGGTTTAAAAGGGCGCCAAAAAAATTTCAGCTGGATGTCATAATGCTTAATTTTCAATTTTATGTATATATTTATTTCCAGTGTATAGATGCGAAGGTGGCGCTCGCGTCAGTTGGTTTTGTATATTTTGTATATTAAATATTTCAGTCCCTCGACTGTATAACATCCACCATTAAGTATATTAGAATTTACTCACTCGACTGTCTGACATCCAACATTCAGTATATTAAAACTTACTCACCCGACTATCTGACATCCACCATAGAGTATATTAGAACTTTACACACTAGGTTATGTGACATCCAAAAAATTTATTTTAGATATATTTGGATTTTCATTTTAAGATCTATTTTATGTTAACACATAAGCTGCCAAAATTGTTTCTTGGGTTTCGCATGAAGCCAACAAGTTTCTTAAATGCATTCACTCTCTGTGACTATTTAATAAATATATATTATATGCATCTATATTGATACAAGGTATGACTAATTTATATTAAAAGAAATCACACGAAATTAAATTAAAATATATTAAAATAAAATAAATTAAAATAAATTAAAATAAATTAAAATAAATTAAAATAAATTAAAATAAATTAAAATAAATTAAAATAAATTAAAATAAATTAAAATAAATTAAAATAAATTAAAATAAATTAAAATAAATTAAAATAAATTAAAATAAATTAAAATAAATTAAAATAAATTAAAATAAATTAAAATAAATTAAAATAAATTAAAATAAATTAAAATAAATTAAAATAAATTAAAATAAATTAAAATAAATTAAAATAAATTAAAATAAATTAAAATAAATTAAAATAAATTAAAATAAATTAAAATAAATTAAAATAAATTAAAATAAATTAAAATAAATTAAAATAAATTAAAATAAATTAAAATAAATTAAAATAAATTAAAATAAATTAAAATAAATTAAAATAAATTAAAATAAATTAAAATAAATTAAAATAAATTAAAATAAATTAAAATAAGTTAAAATAATTTAAAATAAATTAAAATAAATTAAAATAATTTAAAATAATTTAAAATAATTTAAAATAATTTAAAATAGATTAAAATAAATTAAAATAAATTTAAATAAATTAGAATAATTTAAATAAATTTAAATAAATTTAAATAAATTTAAATAAATTTAAATAAATTTAAATAAATTTAAATAAATTTAAATAAATTTAAATAAATTTAAATAAATTTAAATAAATTTAAATAAATTTAAATAAATTTAAATAAATTTAAATAAATTTAAATAAATTTAAATAAATTTAAATAAATTTAAATAAATTTAAATAAATTTAAATAAATTTAAATAAATTTAAATAAATTTAAATAAATTTAAATAAATTTAAATAAATTTAAATAAATTTAAATAAATTTAAATAAATTTAAATAAATTTAAATAAATTTAAATAAATTTAAATAAATTTAAATAAATTTAAATAAATTTAAATAAATTTAAATAAATTTAAATAAATTTAAATAAATTTAAATAAATTTAAATAAATTTAAATAAATTTAAATAAATTTAAATAAATTTAAATAAATTTAAATAAATTTAAATAAATTTAAATAAATTTAAATAAATTTAAATAAATTTAAATAAATTTAAATAAATTTAAATAAATTTAAATAAATTTAAATAAATTTAAATAAATTTAAATAAATTTAAATAAATTTAAATAAATTTAAATAAATTTAAATAAATTTAAATAAATTTAAATAAATTTAAATAAATTTAAATAAATTTAAATAAATTTAAATAAATTTAAATAAATTTAAATAAATTTAAATAAATTTAAATAAATTTAAATAAATTTAAATAAATTTAAATAAATTTAAATAAATTTAAATAAATTTAAATAAATTTAAATAAATTTAAATAAATTTAAATAAATTTAAATAAATTTAAATAAATTTAAATAAATTTAAATAAATTTAAATAAATTTAAATAAATTTAAATAAATTTAAATAAATTTAAATAAATTTAAATAAATTTAAATAAATTTAAATAAATTTAAATAAATTTAAATAAATTTAAATAAATTTAAATAAATTTAACATGTTGAGTACGGTGTGGCATTTAACGGATGCCTCACCGCTTGTCCTTTTTGAGACGGCGAGACATCAATATGGCGCCACACTTGCATCAGTCAGAAAATTAGCAAGGATGGCGTGGTTTTATAATACGTCTCACTATAATGCTACAAACATAAGAACTCACTTTTATCCATCTATAGTATTAGAAAAGTTTCACTAGCCTTTAAAGTAAGAGAGAAATTCTGTGGGGAGGCATCAATGTATAGCCAGAAAAAAAAATGAAATATTTGACAAATACTTAAAAAAAAATATTGAAATATAAAATATAAAAAATAGACTTCATCCAAAGTAATATGAGAGTCAAAAAATAACATGACTTTTTTTCTTCACGTACGTACTCAAGGTGTTAAATAAATTTATTTAAATCAATTTAAATCAATTTAAATCAATTTAAATCAATTTAAATCAATTTAAATCAATTTAAATCAATTTAAATCAATTTAAATCAATTTAAATCAATTTAAATCAATTTAAATCAATTTAAATCAATTTAAATCAATTTAAATCAATTTACATCAATTTAAATCAATTTAAATCAATTTAAATCAATTTAAATCAATTTAAATCAATTTAAATCAATTTAAATCAATTTAAATCAATTTAAATCAATTTAAATCAATTTAAATCAATTTAAATCAATTTAAATCAATTTTAATCAAAGTTAATAAAAAAAATTAAATAAATTATAACATAGATTAAAATAAATAATTAGCACTTCTTACGGTTCGACCTAACATAAAAAATATGGTGAGCTAACTTATAAAAACGACAAATTTAGATTTCCTGACACCTTAACAGCCTAGTCCTCCACTTGAACTCCAATTTCGACTGCAAACGATCGTCTTTCGTGCATCGTCGGTGCCTTGCTGTTTAGAGTTATAACCTTAATAGTATGTTCAAGTAGCGATAAATATTGATGTACGCGGATTTTATTTGTCTTTTTTTATTTTAGAGTGAATTAATCTACGAAGTTTTACTTCACTCTTTTTTTTAATACTTAGTTTTTTTATGCTACTGATATTATTCCAAATAACCTTACTTAATGATTCTTTCGTCATTTATAACCGAGATACAGGTAGTTTTATTAACTTTGCCAATTTCTCTTTTCTTTCATAACTTACTAACCACCCTTACATGTTATTGAAATTTGGCACATGTATTCTCTACAACTTACCATAATCTATTAACGTATTAATAAGAAACAAAATGAAGTTTCATCTTTTCAAAAAAATTTAAAAATTTGTCTATCCTTATAATAACACACTACAAGTCGTTAAATTTGTATCCATATTTGGAAAAAGCACAAAAAAATAATTATATGCTTTTAATTTTTACTAGATGATTTTATTACTAAAATTAACTGTTTTTATAATATTTTTAAACTAAGCATATTTTTAAGTTACATGTTATGCGTGTACACTACAATAAAATGTACTTACAAGTCCATATTTATGACCAAATATAATCATTACTTTTTAATTAATCACTGCATGCCGTACCAACATCATAACCGCTAGACTCTAGGCAAAATTGATTCAAAGCATTGCTTTTGGTAGGTACTGATAGGCACAGATATATAAAAGTACCAACATAATATATAGCTTTGAAAAATTCAGTTGGAATTAAATTATCCTCATTATAACGTATTAAAGTTACTTAAAAACCCCTTTAATTTCATTTTTATCTCCAAAATGCTCAAAAATAAAAATTTAAACGTTATTATTTTAGCAGTAAAATCATTGTACAATAACATGACTAATTTTAGTTTTTTCTGGTCTCTTTAAATATGGAAACGAACTTAACTAATTCAGAAATGTACTTTTTTGTGTAACTCAAAAGTAATAATTTGAAGTTAAAAATGTAGTGTAGTAAAATACATTCACAGACCTAAAATTTGATCCATTCTAAATAATGATTTATATAAAAATGCTTTAACTTTCAAAGGCTTATTTATTTGAAGTTTTTAGCAACTTTTTAGATAAAATACTGTAGTTTTAAGATTATTATTTGGACATCTAAAAGTAATTTAGTACTCGCCGGATATAGGGGGGGGGGGGGGAAGAAAACAATTTTTTCATCTACTTTTGACACACCCTGTAGGTTAATTCTGCTAGTAGATCTGCATACAATCATACAATTAACTTTATCAAGAAGACTGATTTGTTACCAACACTTTTTTTTTATTTACCCCGATATCTTAATTTTTTGTGAAATGTGACGGTTTAAAGAAAATGCTACATTTTAGAAACGGTCATAATTTAAATGACGGTACAGAATAAACTACAAAATAAGTAGAGTGCTGTGGCCAACTCACAATATGACAACTGTCAAATATTCGTTACTTGGCAATTGCAGTTTAATTATTATTCATTATCAGCATAATATCATGGTTTTAACGCTTACTGATGTAACATGACGGTAGGACTCAGTATTATACTTCTAGAATATTGGGTGTTACAAGGTGTAGCGTCCAGAGAGTTGTACAACGTTTTAATGAAACTGGTAGTTTTTCGAGACGAAGAGAATCTGGCAGACGACGTTTTACAAATGTTCGAGATGATCGTTTTATAACATTAAATGTTTTGCAAGAAAGAAATACTACTGCTGTCATGGCTCGAAATCGTTTAGAAGAAGTATGTCAAGTAGCTGTTAACGAAATAACGATTCGAAGGCGATTACGAGAACATGGATTACGCTCCAGAAGACCTGCAACTGGTCCAGAGTTACTTAGGAATCACAGAACAGCACGTGTTCCATTTGCCAGGGAGCATCAACATTAGAATATCGATGAATGGAGTAAGATTTTATTTTTTGACGAGTCAAGGTTTTGTTTACGTGTTCTCCTGATGGCCGTGAAAAAATATACCGAAGAAGAGGCGAAAGGTTTGACAAAGCAAAATTTTCCACAAGACTCAGTTATGGAGGAGGATCGGTAATGGTTTGGGGCGGCATAAGCATGGAAGCTCGTACTGATTTAGTCATTGTTGGCGGCGGAGCAATGACAGCTTACCGATATATTCGTGATGTGCTAGATCCATATGTAATTCCATTTGCACCATTTATAGCAAATGAATTCATGTTTATGCATAACAACGCTCGACCACATATTGCGAGGATTGTATCTCAATATTTGGACGAAACAGAAATTCAGAGGATGAACTGGCCATCACGTAGCCCAAACCTCAATCCAATTGAGCACGTCTGGGACATGATGGGCAGACGAGTTCATAACCGAGTTCCTTCTCCAAGTATTTTAAATTTTTTGAGAGATGCTTTGGTCCAAGAATGGGATCAGATTGACCAGATGAAGATTCGATATCTAATAGAGGGTATGCCATGATGCATTGAGGCAGTTATTCGCGCTCGTGTGGAAAAAAACCCGTTATTAATTTGTAATAATTATTAGTTTATTTGTTGTTTGAGTTGTTTATAAAATTATGTATTACTCTGCTAAAACTGAATAAAAAAATTAAGAATGTTGCATTTTCTTTAAACCGTCACATTTCACAAACAAATGTTGGAAACAAATCAGTCTTCTTGATAAAGTTAATTGTGTGCAGATCTGCTAGCAGAATTAACCTACAGGGTGTGTCAAAAGTAGAGGAAAAAATTGTTTTATTTTCCCCCCTGTATATCCGGCGAGTACTAAATTACTTTTATATGTCCGAATAATAATGTTAAAACTACAGTATTTTATCTAAATCAGCCTCCGCATTTAAAAGTTGGAGCATTTTTAAATAAATCATTATTTTGAATGGATCGAATTTTAAGTCGGTGAGTGTAGTCTATGCGCAAAAATAATAAACACAGCTGGGTTTATGTTTTGGGTACTTCTCAGGTAATTTTAGGTTAGGTTTGCAAACTGGTCGTGTTAATGCACTTGAAACTGGAGAATCAACCATATAAGGTCGATAGATACTTAAAGTAGTTCCAACGAACATGTAAAAGATATTAGCAGGAGGCCGGCAATAACTTGCTTAGGTGGTGATTTTAGTGGGTAAAGGGTAAAACTATTGGGAAAGGGAGAACTTGTACCGAATCTTCCACATATCAAAAAAATATCAAGAAGTTACTTCATCGAAAACTATTTTTTGAGCCAGTGTATCTAAAAATATACACAATCAAAAACTAAAAAGAAAATAATTTTAAAATGGAATGAATTATTTTATCACATACAAAACAACAAAAGAAATCACATTGGAATAAAAAACAATAAGAAATCGTAGAATTTGAGGGTCGGCTTTGGCGCTGAACGTGTTAAATGTTTAGGATGTAATAAGATGCTTGATTTAAAAATGTATCTATATACTTGCTGGATGTTATAAGAATGGCAGTTTTTCTGTAGAAATGGTATACTGTGACGTAACAACTGGATGTCACAAGATGCAAGGTTTTTCTGGATGTCACAAAGTGTTGTTAATAAAAATATATACCGTGTATACTTTGGATCTCACAACGATAGGACGTTTTATTTTTTTAAAATGTGTATGGTTGTGATATTTTTCGCTCAGACATAATATTTTTTTAATTAAAAGAAGTCATATTTTTATTTTTTTCCTAAAGTCTTTGCAAAGGGTGGATGTCACAAAGTCAAAATTTTTGCTGGATGTCACATGATACGCTGGTCGAGTATATATATATATATATATATATATATATATATATATATATATATATATATATATATATATATATATATATATATATATATATATATATATATATATATATATATATATATATATATATATATATATATATATATATATATATATATATATATATATATATATATATATCTACAAAGTATTACTAAGCCTCCCCCCATGTTAAATTTCAGGTTCACTGAGACTCCGTTGTTACTGGGCTTCCGATATACGGATCCCCAGTGACAACCCATTGAAAATTGTTCCAGATGATGTAGACACCCTAAAACACCCATTAACACAAAAATCTCGAGGACGCCCATTTGAGCCGTTTTTTGATCCTGTATAAAATATTAGTTCAGGCGTTCGCCGCTTGGTGCGCTGCTAATATACATTTCGCTGTGTATAAGATGTTTAATGTTACATGTCAACTGGGCGCCTTAAGCTATTCGCTGCGCGCTTTTGGTTTGGCAACGTTGCAGTTGATTATATATACGTACTAGGAGGCTTGGTAGTTTTGTCTCTCGACTCGGGTCAGTCTAAAAATTAAAATGAACTATTTTCGATCTTGAACGCGACAAGTACTACAGAGCGCCGTAGAAAATAAAATGCCACAATAAACATTTTTGTTTTAGAAAATGTTTAATAATTTTTTGGTTGATATTATTTAAATAATAAGGTTAGCACCTTGATTAGTACGTATATTTAGGCATTATTATAAAAGTAAATAAAAAGAAAATTCCAACTCAAATGTGATATATGACCAAGACGTAAAATAAAATAAGTAAACTTTTTATTTTAATTTAGTTTATTTTCTCATAATTCAATATATCTTGTAATCATCTTGTAATGACGTCAATGACAGTATTTTATAAATAGAACACCCTATATTTTTACCAATTTTACAAGAACAAGTTACGTATTGTATCAGGGATCCTTACTGGGCATTGCCCACTAAAAGGACACCTTAAGTAAACTAAGAGTAGTAGAATATAGTGAGCAGATTCTGTGAAGAGGAATACAAAACCTCCATTCACATTCTGACAATGTGTAGCACTCCAAAATCCAAGGACACTATACATAAGAGCATATTAAATAGAAGAGTGATATTTACCTAACTTGAAGCCACTCAAGGAAGATATGATTGGAAGGATCGTTGTAGGCATTGCGACATTTCCTTGCTGCATTAGCGACAAAAGGGGTACAATAAATATTTTAGGTCGTAGTGTTTTAGCACCCCATTCCCAACATAACACACAAATTTTTAAGCTTCCTTTTATTATGCTGATTTCAATTGTATCACCACTTGCTTCAAATTAATACAAAGAATTGTTTAAATTAGGTCGATTTTTATTCTAAGGCTGGCACATTTTTATCACATCCTAAACTGACACACAACATTCCCCTCTCCTCCTTCCCACTACTAACCAATACAATTTAAATAGAAAACGTACTAAGTATTACACATCAACGCAAATGTAATTTAATGAATAATTTTTAGAAATGTGACTGTTTATAGTGTTACTTTTGATTTTAGCGCCCTTTAGCACGATAAAAAAGTGGTACATATTGTTAAGTGTGACAGCTCATTTGAAAGCTTATTATAATAGTAATTTAATGTGCAGCATAATTTTGTTAATTTGGTTTATTGGGATTTTCATTACATTTATTTATTCTTAACCTTAATGGCAACAATCTATTTAAGTTCATGTTCCTTCGAATTGTTTTGTTACGTTGTCCTATAAATCATTAAAATTGACTTTCCACTGAAGTGTCGTATTGTGGATTATTCATTTTCATACATCCAAAATTAAAATATACCATTTCGAACTTTTCGTGTGGAATATAGAGATTTAAATAAATATAAGTATGCTTGCATCCTTGAGACTCATTGCGATATGAGCTGTGCAGCGCACTACCTATTCAATGGCCTGACTCACGGTATGTACGACTTCCACCTCACTCCAACTTAAGTTAGTCCCTAATGGATTTCGCTTATATGGTCCGCGTTTAGATTTTTGAAGATGTATACGGTACGACTAGGCCTCCAGCTGTGTTAATTTTCAGGTTCACATAGCCTCTGCTCTCGATTATACAATGCGGATCTAAAGTCCCTCCACCTCCTATTTATTTTTTGATCCGTCATGAGATATGAATTCATAAAAATCTTTGATTTTAAACGAGAATAATACAGTGCCAAAGGTTAAATATTTGTGGTACACCTGTTGATAGCATTGAACATTTAAAACAAAGAATTCATTATGAGTAAAAAGAAAAAATATTTTAGTTATATTGATATCATTGGAAAGGGTTTCAAATAATATATCACTTGCCATAACGGCTCCCGTCTGCCATTTTTAATGATTACGTCACCTAATATAATTAAAAAGGTAGTGTACATTCCTTGGTTTAGTTTCCCAAAATTTCAAATTAAAAAAAAAATATATATTCAGGTTTAAAGATACTAAATGGGGCAGTATACAAGTTTGTAATACGTACACAAAAATAAATAAATAGTTTTTAATGAAACTGTGGTTCTTTGTATATTAAGGTACTATAAGATATGTTCCTAATATACACTATATCTAGCGCTATATCTATAGAGTGTGACTGGGCCTCCAGCCTTGCTAGTTTTCAGGTTTATTGAGACTCCGCTATCAATTATATACGGATTCTACAGCAGAGTCTCAGTTAACCTAAAATGATTCATTTTTACTTTCCTATCTGTATACAGATATAAGGAAAGTAGAGGAATCATGATTTTTTTTGACCTCGAGTTTTCGACGGATTTTTACGTTTTGAGGTCCCCTGAATCCGTTTTGACTATTTTTGCGATGATGTCTGTGTGTGTGTGTGTGTGTGTGTGTGTGTGTGTGTGTGTGTGTGTGTGTGTGTGTGTGTGTGTGTGTGTGTGTGTGTGTGTGTGTGTGTGTGTGTGTGTGTGTGTGTGTGTGTGTGTGTGTGTGTGTGTGTGTGTGTGTGTGTGTGTGTGTGTGTGTGTGTGTGTGTGTGTGTGTGTGTGTGTGTGTGTGTGTGTGTGTGTGTGTGTGTGTGTGTGTGTGTGTGTGTGTGTGTGTGTGTGTGTGTGTGTGTGTGTGTGTGTGTGTGTGTGTGTGTGTGTGTGTGTGTGTGTGTGTGTGTGTGTGTGTGTGTGTGTGTGTGTGTGTGTGTGTGTGTGTGTGTGTGTGTGTGTGTGTGTGTGTGTGTGTGTGTGTGTGTGTGTGTGTGTGTGTGTGTGTGTGTGTGTGTGTGTGTGTGTGTGTGTGTGTGTGTGTGTGTGTGTGTGTGTGTGTGTGTGTGTGTGTGTGTGTGTGTGTGTGTGTGTGTGTGTGTGTGTGTGTGTGTGTGTGTGTGTGTGTGTGTGTGTGTGTGTGTGTGTGTGTGTGTGTGTGTGTGTGTGTGTGTGTGTGTGTGTGTGTGTGTGTGTGTGTGTGTGTGTGTGTGTGTGTGTGTGTGTGTGTGTGTGTGTGTGTGTGTGTGTGTGTGTCTGTGTGTCTGTATAAATCATGAACCGATACAACGAAAAACACCAAATTTTAAACTTAAGCTTTGTTTTAGCGTCCAATGAGCTGATTAGATTTTGGGCAGAGTCGGAACATCTGGGGGGATACTTTATAGGTGGTCATTTTTATATTTTATGGAATATATCTGTTATTTACGTTTGGAGAAGAAAATTCTTCAAATAATTATCTATAATTTTTGTTCTATGCAAAATTTTCCTAAAATGGTCCGTATTCGAGAAATTTGACAAAATGTAAAAAAAATAATTTTTTATAAAAATTGTTTAAATAACAAAAGTTGTTTGTAATATAATTCTCTATAATTTTTATTCTATACATAATTTCTCTAAAATGGACCGTATTCGAGATATTTGAGAAAATGTGTAAATTTCGAATTTTGAAGAAAACTCAAAAACTGATAAAGAAAAAAACATAAAATTTTAAACTTAAGGTTTATTGGGGCCTGACGTGAAATTTTGAGATTTTGGACAAAGTCGAATCATCTGGGGGGATACTTTATGGGAGGCCGTTTTTATATTTTATGGAATATATCTGTTATTTATGTTTGGAGGAGAAAATTGTTCAAATAAAAGTTACTTCTAATATTATTATCTATAATTTTTGTTATTTGTCAAATTTTCCTGAAATGGTCCGTATTCGAGAAATTTGACAAAATGTGCAAAATTCTGATTTTTATGAAAATTGTTGAACTAAAAGTTGTTTGCGATATCGATCTCTATAATTTTTGTTTATACATGATTTTTCTGAAATGGACCGTAATGGAAAAGTGCTAAATTTAAATTTTTCAGTATTTTCGTTTTCAATGAATATCTATAGAAAAATGTTTCGAGGTAGATATATGTGGACAATGTATATATTTGGTTTATCCTCCTCTAAACATTTATAGAAGTGCTGCAATAGGTTGTACAAAATAACCGGAAAAGCCTATAATAACTAGATAGGAAAGTCATGTGTTGGACACATCAGATTTTTAAATATAGGAAATGGGAGAATATAAAAGTGTGTAATAGGTACGCAAAAAAGTGTTGAATATTTGCTACATAGGAGTTTTAATTTTTAGTTTTCTTTTTATGGCTTTTTTTTAGTGCAAATATGACATGTTTATTTACGTGTTTGTTTTTATTTTTTCATGAATTTTTTATAAATAAATATTTTTTAATGGAACTGTGGTTCTTTATATATTAAGGTACTATATACGTCCTAATATATATACCTAAACTATATATCTCGCTATATTTATAAAAAGTGCGACTGGGCCTCCAGCCGTGTTAATTTTTAGGTTCACTGAGACTCCGCTGTTAATAATATATGGACTCTACAGCAGAGTCTTAGTGAGCCTAAAAATTAACAAGGTGGGCCCAGTCGTACCGTATGGATATATGAGAATGTTTACTCATCAGTAAGCTTTAAGGATTTTTTTTTGAATTCGTTTAAAAATTTATATTATGTAGTAAGGAACTATTAACAGATTTCTATAATTTTTTAACCAGTTTTAAATATACAGTGAGTCCACTTAAGTACGCAGTATATTAAACACTTTTTTATTATTAAATTAACGAGAAAAAGTTATTCTTCATAAAAAGTTCTGCATTGTTTAAAACCTAAAACCATCAGATATTTTATTTTTATAAATTATTTTTAGTACCTTCTGGTAATCTATGTAGACGTAAATGTTTCAATCTATATTTTTGTTCTTGTTCATCAAATTTATCATGTAGATTTTTATTTTCTTTAAAGCGTACTGATATATTATTCATTGATGTGATTTTATAATTTACTTCTTTTAAATGTTCTTCAATTGTTGTTAAAACAATATCGGTCATTGTTTAGCCAGATCTTTTAAAACCTTATATGTAATAATAATATCGGCAAAAAATTTCTGAGAGGTATCTGTAACAACATTATTTAATTTTTTGTCTTTTTGTAAACACCATTATTACATTTATGAAAACAAAAATTTTAATTTTAAACTAGTATTGAGCAAAAAAGTCATTATAATAGATACACACAAAACTTGAGAAGACTTAAAAAGAATAGAACTATTGCAATTGGTTTGCCGGCAGAAACGACGAATTCGCATACTACTCGCTAAGAAGGTTTATCTTCAACGGGTTATTATTATTTTAAATAAAAACATATGGTCTGAGTAATTAGGTTTTTCTTCCTTCTGCTAAATAAATTATTAAAAAGTGGCAACAGTGCTTGGAGCCTCAGTAAATACATTATCTCTAGTAAGAGGAGGCGCATTAACATAAACAGTGTCAAAACATATGTCAAATGTATATAGTGGACGTTACGTTGACCTATCCAACTAATGGTAGTTGAATTAGTCTTTACAAATAACGGTGTATATAATGGCGTATATACGGTGGAGTTTTGGTAGGCCATTTATGGAATGGAGTCCCAGTAATGCCACGTATATATATATATATATATATATATATATATATATATATATATATATATATATATATATATTTACATCTTTCTATCAATCCCAAGCCAATTGGAGATTCTATCAAACCTGAACCACCCAAAAATAATAAAGTTGGATAAGTATATTTAATGTATATTGGAATAAGAGGGTCTCCTTATCTGTAATGTGAAATGTATACTCTGAATATTTCATTAAAAAAATGTAATTTTTCTAAAGATTTTACTGGATCTGTGCAATCCTGAACCATTAGAAGATTGATACAATCTTGAACCATTTTATACAGTTTTGTTCACACTAATCGCACAATTCTGAACCTTCGCTCAGTTGCCAAATGTAAATTAAGTATGAAATCTACGATTTAGTAATACAAGAATAATTATAAAATTACAACTATTTATTTAACTCTATACTCTGAATTCAAATTTAAAATCATTTCAGTCGGACTATGCAAATACATTAAAATCACTCTTGTGGCTAGGGCAGTTCGAGTCGAGATATTGAGAGAATACTAGATATATGAATGTATTTTCTCATAAATAGGAAATTCGATAAAAAAACGTTTTAAATAAAACACTTAAAATCTACGATTTTTACTTATCTTTGCAATTAAAAAAAATTAACAGATAAGATAAAAATTAAGTTTTGACATTTTTCAATAAACCAGATTTATAACGCTTTTGTATAAAAATTTTACCCCCACCATCCCATAGAGGGAGAATGGGGGTGGAACTCCCAAAATATTAGGTTAAAATTTTTTAAATAAAACAGTTTTAATCTAGATTTTCTACATATACATCCAAAATTCCAAAATTTAGTCAAAATGGTAGGGGTACATTTTTATAAAAAATAGTTGAAAATTATGTCTATTACAAATGTACCAAAAATAATAGTTTTATCTCCTCTATGACGATTTGTAAAAGCGAATCCCCACATTCAAACTATATCAGTTCAGGTCAAAAAAGTCCAAAGACAAGAAATATTTATTTATTATACAAGGGGAAAAAATATTAGCTAAAATCTAATATTTTTCCCGTGTATAATACACCATTTCTTTTCTGTGATGGGAAAACAACGATTTACTGTAGAAAAAAATATCTACCTTTACTTTCCGGGGAAACGCTTTTCTCCCAGGAAACATGGAAAAAAGTAATTTCATAAAAAGTGACATTTTGTTACCTGACAAGAGAGATATAATGTCAAACTTTTTTCTCGTCACAGAAAAACAAGTTTTTTCCAAAAAAAAATATAAATTTTGGTGGGTCTATGTATATGGAAAAAGTCGTAGATTCCAACTCTTTTATTTAAAAAGACAACTTAATTTACTGTGGATGCTACCCCCCTCAATCTCCCTCTAGGGGACGGTGGGGGTAATATTTTTATACAAGAACGTTGTAAATCAGGTGTATTGTAAATATGTCAAAAATAAGATTTTTATCTCCTCTGTAACATATCTTGACTTGAATAGCCCTCAACAATAATTATTTCTTGTCCACGTAGATAATATACTTACTTAAATTTTTTAACTTAATAAAAATTATAAAAAAATACATATATTAAAGTTTTAATAATCGTGTTATATATACCTACGTAGCAACAAATTCGTATTTCTCATTAGTCAGAAGAAAAATGTACAGTATTTTATTTTGAAAATAATTTAACGTTTTATTAAAATTGTCTCATTTTCTGTTAGGAATAAGCGCCATTGCTAGTTTAGTAAAAACTTGCTTAATAAATTCCTTAAATATTTTTAATTGTATGTAGGTATTAATAAGATTATTTAACGCTATAATGCATTAACCAATGACAATCATCTTTAATTCCAACAGACGCCAATCAGCACAAACTGTATCTGCATGCTGGAGTGTTTTTACTCAATCCTGATTGTAATTAAAAAATTCAATTCATTACCAGAGTCCGCATTAATGATTTGTGCGAAAAGTCAATGTGACGTTTGTCAAAAAGGTTGGATTTAAAAATTTTTATTCATTTCCAGAGTAATGTATCAGTGATTTATATGAAAAGCCAATATGAAGTTTGTCAAAAAGATGACGAAAAATATACAAAATTCGTTTTGATTCTTTAAATATATTTTAAATACAGAATCGACTTCAGCTTATGAAACCAAAGCAAATGTTTATGAAAGTTCTGTTTATATTGTTAAATAATCTTTTCAAACACCACGCGAGGTAAGAATTTTTTTTTAAAAACATTTTGTTGTTTCCTTACAAATTATGCAAATTTCACTCTACAAAATCCTCCCGTAATTTTAATGAGTATTTTGATTCGTAAAATTTAGACGCATAATTTCCAGAAACAAAAAACTGTTCTCAAAAAAATGTTCACCTCTTGAGGTGAATGGAGTCATGGAAATTGTTTAGTCGTTGATTGTGATTTACCCAAAATTTAAAAGATAATAAGCAATAAATTCAATAGCTACTAATATTGTTTTATTAGTTAAAAAATAAAAAAAATAAAAACAACGGAAAAACAGGTAGCTCAGTAAAACACTACTTACTTACTATTATACTAGTAAAAATATACTTATAATAATATATGTATAAAAAAAATATTTAAACTTCTAGCATCTGTCTTTATTAAATTTCTTTTTTCTTTAGGAAGCTGGCTTCTGTAATTTACCAGTGTACATGTTCTGCACTACAGCTTTTATAAAAGTCCATTTTTAATCTTAAAATATCGACTAAATATGCAAAAAGTGAACACTCGGTATAAAATAATCTCAAGATGTTTGTTTGCGGTTCATTCTGATATTCAAAATTTTCTTTGGAATCATACCACATATGGCTGACAATTTAAAAACTTACAATGGTTATATCTCATGAACTAAAGATGATATATTTAGAAAAGTATAACCTAATGAAAACATTTTATTTTGTACTCTTGTCTAGAGTATACAGGGTGGAACACCAAGAACTGCATCAGTCGATATCTCAGAAACTGGATGTAGGAAAAAATTGATATCTGGAAACTTGTTAGATGTCTTGGGGCCTATTAAGCAATTCCGGTTGACCGGAAATAGACCTTAAGTCACTTATTTTAAATAGGGCATTCTATTATTATTACAATTTTGAATTCTACTTCAGATTCCAGACAGGTTTTATGTATCATATCATATGCCTAAGTCAAAGCGATTTTAAAATTTCAGTTTTTATATCAAAAATGACGTTGGCAAGTTCTAATATAATTAACAATAAGTCCTGTAAGGAAGCCCTGCTTATTACTTACTTCGGGTTGGATTCCTTGGGTTTAAGGTTTAAAATGAGATTAAGAAAACTACCAAAAATCGATTTTTCAAATGGAACCACTCATTTTTCTTATTTTGTAGTATTTAGCATCTAAAATAAAGGTAACCTTGTATAAAGTTATCTACAGGGTTGTCCGTTAATAATGGGATACATAGCAACTCTATAAAAGTATTGCGATATAACACAATTTACCTTAGTTCAATATTAAAGAACATACATGGTGTTAAAATAGATATATCTACATCATTTAGTATTTTTTATTGAAATATTTTACGCCAAATTATAACAGTGGACACTTCGGACTATCTTGTAGACAATCTTATATAAAGTTATTTTTAATATTAAATACTACAAAATAACAAAAATGGGGATTTCCATAAAAAAAGAATTTTGACAGTTTTCTCAATCTCATTTTAAACTTTATTTTTACAGACCCTGTATGATTATTTGTCCAAATATAAAAAATCTATTGAACTAGATTCTTTTTAACAAGGAATTCAACCTAAATTAACCAATATGACCTCTAGTTCTCTCATTTTTTCTTAATCTACTTTGGACCACTTTAAGATATGGACAATATTTGGAAATAAAAAAATATTATTTTTGAAATCGGTAAGATACGCAACTTTCTGATTTTTGATGTCAAGTCAGCGGCGGTAAATCCCCAAACACATACAAATACGTCGAAATTAACAGTCGGGCATTTACAAAAGTTCAAGCATATACAGTGTGTCCACTTAAGTTCGCAGGATATGAGAAACTTTTCTATTATTAGCTTTACGAAAAAAAATTTTTTCTTCATAAAAAGTTCTACATGGTCTGAAAACTAAAATGCAACTGTCAGATATCAAATTTTTACAATACTATACGAGATATATCAAATAATATGAATTTAGCTGTAAAATGAAGTAGGTACCTTCATTTTTGACAAATCTCGTATACGACTGATAAAATTTGATATTTGATGGTTGCATTTTAGGTTTTGGACCATGCTCGACTTTTTATAAAAAATAACTTTTTTTCCTAAAATTAGTAATAAAAAAGCTTTTCGCATACAGTAAGACGAATGATTCTTACAAAACAAAAAGCACCGTTATAAATCACATAAAATGTTTTTAAATACGCAATGTTGCCATATTCACTGGCTCATGATGATACGGAATTACTTTCAATACGTATATATAATTATATACCGCAAATATCTACCTAAGCGCCGCAAACGTCAAACTGGTGAACTACATATTGGAGTTTCGTACATTCCTGAACCAATAAAAAAGGAGGAATATCTGGCAATGTGTTAGGCGCGAAGATTTGAAAACATAATTTGCAGATACCTTTAATATGGAGCTATCACGATCAAGTTTCAATTTAAGGATAGAGTGGGTATTAAATAATTTAACACAGCAAAACAAACCTGAACCAATATACTGGTTCAGGTTTGTGATGGTGGTTCAAGATTGTTAACCCAAGTTACTACTTCTGGTTCAGGTTTGGATGGTTACCGTAAATATATATATATATATATATATATATATATATATATATATATATATATATATATATATATATATATATATATATATATATATATATATATATATATATATATATATATATATATATATAGATTATTCCATTACCTAAAAAAACGAAAACAATTTATTTAACATAATCGATTAAAAATAATCGATTAATTATAACGGATAAATCGATTTTCATGCAAACCATAAATCGATTATTTTTGTAACTCCTATCGGTCGCTTTCTTTTTGTATTTCCTTTAAAATCGATTATTACGAAAATAATTTATTAAACGAAAATAATGTATTAAAAATATATATATTAAAAAAAATATCAGAATAATCGATAAATCGATCGCTTGCTTTTATCCGAGCATTTAGCTCCAAAATTTAGAGATTCGGATTTATTGATCTTTGAAACCGCATTCGATTGTATTGCTAGAATTTAGATTTTTTTAGTAAACGAATATTTTTTTTCGAGTTGTTTAGGGGTTTATAATGTAACATTTTACTAATAATATGACTAATTTCCGTAACTTTAGTATTTTTTGCTTATACTAGATCATATTGTGCGTTTTACTTTGTTTTAAGACGTAAGATTCAAATGTCACTTCCGATTTAACCGCAAATAAAATGAACCTTGAAATTTTCAGTAGGTGAACCTGTATTTCATCTAATATTCTTGTAAAAATACCTAATAAAGGGCTAAAAACCACCTTTAGTAAATATTCTTATAAAACTACTTTTTAAAAACAAAATTTCGTTAGTAACAATGCCTATTTACTTCTTATTTAGATTAAATGTTTAAAATTTTACTCTTTTGTAAATTAATGCATTATGAAATCTATTTTCTGAAATATTATGTATTTGATGCTTAATATTTATTGAAACCCCTTAAAGCGGATCTAAAGTATTCAGCTCAAAAAATCATGGCGACTTTATGTCGAAACGTCAACAAATATTTACGCTGAAAACGAATATATTTCTTATTTTTCATGACATTGACACTTATATTATTTGTATATACAATTTTTCACCATACATCGTGGCATTTTCAACTTGAAATTGAATAACTAAAACACTTTAAATTGCTAATAACACCAACAAATAATTCAAAAAATGGCGGTCCATAAATACTCACGCGGAGACAAGCATAGAATAGAAATTTCGGAGCAATCGGGTGGCGTCGTGAACACAATGTCGTTGAAAAACAAATTATCCGGTCACAAGACTGAAATCCCCTACACCGAAAGTAGCAAAACTGGATGACAAAAAATGCTTACAAAGGGATCTTTTTATTATTATGAACGTCTAGAACCATATTGTTTCATTGTCTGCAATGTTGTTCACCCCCCTTCCCTGTACCCAACTACAAAAAGCAAGCAAAAAACAAGGCATACCATTAAATTCTGTAAAATATTCGAGTAAATTAGTTAATAATTTTGTAATTATGCGCCAAGTTTTTAATAATATATGATATTTTTACAATTTAATGTTTTTAAAGATCTATCACAATGGTCGTGGATTTGGCATTAGGATAAAATAACTCAAATATTTAGAAATTAGATGGTTACCACCACATTTAAAGCATGTATTCAAATTTTAAGACATTAATGTTAAAAGACGTGGAAACAATATTACTAATTAAAATTTACTCTATTCGCGATTCAAATTAATTTTCGCGCGCCTGTCATTTGTCACCTATAAGTAGGATGTTTGTTTATTTACATGTTTGTTTTGGGTGGATTTTGTATTTGTGATTTTTTTAACTGGTTTTAGATAATATTCTCATTGTAATAGTGTTTTTGAGTTTCATTTAGTGTTAATTTTAGTTTAAGTCTCGTCATAAATATAATATTTATAATGTGTATGACTTAATTTGTTGGAAATATTTACGTATTGGTTGCTACAAGAACATCTAGAAATATGTATTTACTAAACCCAAGGCATGTTTTATTATGTGGTTTAAAGGACATTCCAGGTACCAAACGTTTATTATTCATGAACTTATTTAAAAATCTTACTACTTATTCTTATATTAAGTATTTTGTATACATGTAAATGGTAATAAAACCGTCACAAATCAGATTACAGTTTGATTCTAAACAAAGTTTTGCAAAATTTCAATATTGTGAATTTGTAGATATCCATTTAAAGTAAAAAACAAAATTTTACGACTTCTGCTTGGAAAATAATGAATACTTCAGTTTTTATTTTGACATTAATACCATATAAATTGCAATTCGCTGGGGACTTTTTCGCCGATTTCATTTTTAATATAAACACTATCACATACTATAAGAAATAAACAAATTTAAAGCTAAAAGTAAGAAAAAACTCCAATTGTAATTGATACAAATTAAAATGTAAACAATAAACACGAACGCCAATGTTGCCAAATGATGAACTGATTTTAAAACAAAATTAATAAATGAACTCAAATTTAAAAAAAAATCAATATAATAAATCGGTTTTATAAAAAAATCCCTAAATAAATATAGAGTATGATTACATATTACTATACACAAATTTTGATTCTTAAATAAAAGGTCTTATCCACTTCTTCAAGAGCTAAAATCCGACGACGTAGCGAAATTTTGCTACTTCTGGCAACACTGAACGATATCCTACTTCTACAAATTTCCTCCAGAGGGCGTATCACTTAGCTTGAATCGCGAATATGGTACGGTAATAAACTTAGTTTCATAAAACAAAATGACTTTTAAAGTTTGTATGTTCTGATTAAAGTCACAACAAGGAATGTAAACTTATCTAAAATTAAATCATTTTCTTCAAGCTTTCACCCTTGAAGAAAGGTTCAAACCATATCACTCTTCGACATTCAGATAGGGAACTCGTCTATATCACGGCATAGGGTTAGTAAATCACATCACGTAGGTCTGTTTATCAAAACCAGCTGTATTCTATATAGGGCTTACAACAAAAACATTTTTAAAGTTATTATTCTTTACGAGTTCTGTTACTGGCTAAAATTAATGTACCAATTGTTGAAACACCAAATTTTGTAAATTTTTTTAATAATCTGTATTTGATTTTAGGGTAACTGGCAACATGTAAGTGTCCGTGCTTTTAACTAGTAATTTTTATCATTAAAATATGTGATTATGCGCAAGTTCAAAGATTTTATTTTAGTACTGTAATAATTAACCTAGTCCTTTTGTTGCTATTGTTATTTTTTATTTACACAATAAATTATTTGATCAAAAATAAGTTTTCCGTGTTTTTTTTTCAGTACCAAATATTTTCAATATACTTGATAAGTTTATTTTTTTGCTTGCTGAATATTAAGGACGAACTTTAAAATGGCACGCACAGTAAAAAAAATTTTTTTATGAAAGCGAATCAACACCTGAAGTGCCATCCATAAAAACAAAACCAAGATTGTATTGTAAATTTGTTCCTTTTTATGTAGAAACATATGTCTTATTTTTTCAAATAAAAGCTTTTATTTTTAATTAAAAAAAAAATGTCGGACAGCATATGTCATCTACGGTCACTAGTAGTCTTTCCACGCAGGACCTGTCTAGCCGACGGTAATGCACCAATTCTGGTGACGTTTAGGATAGACGAACAACATCAGCTTTTTGAGACCGAAAACCAACGGATTTTATGTGGATTGTTGCGCTGATATGTCTGCTAATTTAAGTAAGAATGTAGCAAAAAATCGTGCAAAAAAATTACAAATTACATTGTACAGCTTGCTTAAAATATCATTGTATTTTTTTTTAAGAAACACATATTTCAATAACTTTTTTATAAATAATCAGACAAAAAAATTTTTTTTTTTTCTAAAATATTGCCTAGGACATAATTAAACGAAGTATGTAAATATAAATATATCGCACAAATTTTGACTGACATAGTTTTTAGTAGAATTTTTAATATCGGCCATACGGTGGTATAAAATGCAAGATGATTGCCACTATACCTCCAGTCCGAATTTAAATCGGGGTAATGTCCGGCCGCATTATAATAAAAACAATAACTTCCGGGGCTGTATGCTCAACTGGACATTGAATGCCAGTATTATAAAACGTGTTCGTGACGGACTTTCTCAATACAACAAACCCTTTATACTAAGAGCCGGTGACCGCCAGACTTACATTATAAGGCTTGTTCCGGTTCTTCAAAAATACGTCGAAATATGAGGATTAGTTGACAGTGAATATTTTAAGTTGTATGCTACGGATAATTTGCTATTCAGCTGTTCAACTAGATCTCGGACGGTCTGCATTTAACTTTAAAGAGACCCGAACAAACTCAATACTTTTTGGACTAGTCTATGGAGTGTAGAGGTAAGGAGAACTATCTCTGTATACAAAAAGTGTCCCTCAAAATGTATAAAATTAAGATGACGCTTCTGTACCAGGGACGCTGGCAGTCGATAATTCAGATCACACAATGACACTAATGGTTTGTGGTTGACGTCAAGATCCGTGTACCTTAGCATCGGTAAGGGGGAAGAAAGATTCTGGCTTACAATCACAAAAAGAACGTACAACTTAGCTTAGTCGAAGTTAGCTCAGATTAGTAGTAAAAAGAAAGCGACTATTAGCTGAACAAAGCCAAGCCTGGAATTTGTTTACTGTGCTTTGGGACAACCTCTCCTTGTCATTTACGTGAGTAAGAGTGGAAGGCTGAATCATGCATAATTTCTACACTCGTCAAGGATACGCAGGCGGTACCTTATCATTCTACCCTCTCTACTTCTTTGACATATTTTCGAAGGGTATAGCCTAAAAACTACATCATGAAAAGCCATCGAGAAAGCGACTGAGCTTATACAGTTCATCAAATTTCTAGAGGTGTTCGACGCCCAGACAGAGAACGCGCTACGTGTGACTAAGATAGCTATTGTACAGTCTGCTAAACAAGTTATTTTAAATAGTTTTTAATATTTTTAGGTAATTAAATTTTAAAAGTGGAATAGTTTAGGGATTAAATTGGTCTGATTGGACTTTCTTAGAACGTTTTTAAAAGCAGCTAAAGATAGTATGTAGAATTGAAAATAATTATTATGCCATAAAAGGTGTTTTGGAATTCCTTCAACCTTTTGAAATTGAGTCAGAAAATATAAATTTTATAGGATAGCGGAAAATACCTATAATTTTTTTGTAGGCCTTTGTAAATCGTGGAAATAGTTTATATTTTATTTCTACCTTATTAAGGAAAATGGTACCTATTATTAATAACGGTTGTTTCTGAAACATTACTAAAATTTTCGAAATTTTGTTTTTCTACAAAATAATAAACTATACTATTTAGAAAAAAATTTATTTCTCTTATAATTTTATAAAAAATAACAGGGGAATATTTACATTTCTTGATCTATTAAACAAAACGATAAATTATCTCGACGAATGACACCATGTTCTAGTACAGAAGCTAGCTTTACATTTTTGTTGGTGGTTTCATGGGTTTCATATCAATTTTTTGTAATTGTAGTTTACACGTACATATACCTCTTAACACTTGTTTGCTTTATTAAAAAAGTGTGTTGTTGTGATTTACGTCGAAATAAGTCAAAAACAACTTGAAACCCCATATAAAATCAAAAAGGAGAAACGGAAAAAAATTGAGCTTGTAAATGAACACAACATCTAATAATAAAAAAATAAAATTTGATAATACTTTTTTGATCTTAGGTACAGATATAATTTTAATGGTCTTCCGAAAAAGTTTCTTCAGTTTCCATATCAGATTCAAAATCAGTCTCACTGTCACTGTTTAAGTTAATTATAAATCTATCAGTTGCCTCATCCAAAGTAACTTCTCTGTCATAAAATTTAGATTTCCACATTTTAGCATTATTACAACGAGATTGCCACTCCTCTTTAGAAAACGTATCAAAAAAGTCTTCACACAACAGTTGTACGTCTTGCCTCTTAAATGTAGTGTTGTTACTAGCTACATATTGTTTCAATGATGCCCACACTAATTCGATCGGATTAAGATCGGGATGATACGGTGGCAAACGCAAACAACTAAAACCATGTTCATTTATCATTTCTTCAATTGCATACCTCTTAAATCGTGACTTATGCAATAGCACTAAACTGTATAATTGCGTTTTGAGCATATCCTCTTCGTAAGCAATATTATGATTCCTTAACCAATCCTGCATGTCAGCTTTTTTAGAAGTTGACGTTGGTGCTTTATTTACCTGGACATTATGGTAAGGAGCATTATCAACAATAATGACGCTTCTTGGAGGGAGGTTCGGAAACAGCTTTTCTTTCAACCATTTAGAAAAATTATTAAAATTCATTTCATCGTGGTAGTCTCCACTTTTGGTTCCAGATTTGAAAATTAACCGGGCATTCGGAATAAAGCCCATTTCACCTCCTGCATGGACAATAATTAGTCTATCACCTTTATTAATTGGTTTCTTTAATCCCTCATTTGAATTATCACTCCAAGCTTTCTGGTGTGTGTGGGAGGCATGAATGTATGTTTCATCTAAGTAGACAATTGGACGGCCCTCTGCTCGATAACTTTTTAAACGAATCAGATAGTCTAAACGTAGCTTTTGAATATCATACCTTTCCATTAATATTTTTCTGTTTGTTTTTGTTTTCCGCCAACGAAATCCTAGCGACTTTATTATTTTTCTTAAACTTTCATAGCTTCCTTTGTACCCTGTAGCTTCTCTAGATTTAGTCAGAATTGTTTTTAATGTTGGAACAATATTTTCCGAGATTAACATGAACAGAATAATTCTTTTTAAAATACCTTTGTCAGCTTCATCTATATCATTAACTGTTTTTGGTTTTTTAATGGTTTTTCTTGGTGATAAAAATTCCGATATCTCACGGTTATCGATTCTTTTTTCTCTCCAGAAATGCGGACGACAGTGTCTTTAGATACTCCTGTGGCTGCAGCAACACGATCATTTACATTTTTAAATGGTATTGAAGGTGAATTAAAGTTTTCTTCTCTTCTCATAAACTCTATAACATTGGCTATTATTTCGCGAGATTGACTGTTAATCACGCGGCCTCTTAATTTGCTATTAAACTCCATACTTAGGTTCTATTAAACTGTAATGAGCAAAAAACACAAACGAAAATAAAAGAAATGTTTTAGCGAAATTTACATCTGACATTTACGTCTGAATAAAATAGTGAAATACTTGATGCGCAGAGTGTACTTTCATTGCGTAAATCCGTCGGCCCCGCCAACCGATGCCTCTCAGTAGTGCTTTATCTGTCTAGCCGTCGAAAGCCTCTAGAAATTTGATGAACTGTAATCGTAGATAAATTTTAATAATAGACGAGAATAGTGCTTTTTGTCGTCTGATATACATATGGGTGAACTATCTATACTACTATATATCATTGGATCTTTCCCTTCTAGTACACCAGCGCCATCTTAATTTTATACATTTTGGGGGGTACATTTTGAGATAAACAACCGTATGAGATTGTCCACTTTTCCTCGACACTCCATAAACTGACCTTAACTGAACTTGCAATAACTCTCTATTATGGAGTGTAGAGGTAAAGAGAACTATCTTTGTATACAAGAAGTATCCCTCAATATTTATAAAACTAAGATGGCGCTTCTGTACCAGAGGGACACCGACCGACAGTCGATAATTCAGATCACACAATTACACCAATGATGTATATAGTTACATATATTGCTCATTCATATGTAATTTCTTACTTAATTTGTATTGTATTGAAAAAGTTATCTGGATCGCAATTGAAACATTCTGTATAAAAACCAAAATAATTTGTATCGTAATGAATATTACGATACAGATTTTATGTAGGCGTTTTATAAGGGGTTGTAATTAACTGAACAGTATTTAATTCATTATGTACAGTATAATATTACAAGCAGTCAGTAAAATATTTTAAAAAACTCAGTACTTTTATAAAATATGATAAGTAAACATTGAATTTTGGAGCAGTATAATTATTATTTCACCTGTATTTCTATGTTCACTTTTGTAATTATAATGGTCAGTAAAAATTAATGAAATGTCAATATGAATTAGCCGGTAATAATTCTACAAATAGTCAGTAAGAATAAATAAATGGCCAGTATGCAGTAATCGGTAATCATTTTGAAAATGTGCATTAAATAAGTAGTATTATGTTTTTAGATCGAGTGTTTCATGTTTTTGGGCTATCGGTTTGCAGCAAAGAAGAAACTGAAGATTTTGTGTTTTTGTTTAAAACAATTAAGTCTGCCTGTCAGAATATATTTCAAAAATCAATTGCCCCAAAATACACTCGCGTATCGAGGACAACACTAATGATTTTTAATTGAGGTTGTGGGAGGTGTTTGTATGAATGCGTCTTGTTTGTTTTCATTTACTAGCAGTAGTATTTTATAAACCATAGAAGCAAATTTCACATACATGAACAAATAATATTAATGCCGTGATAACAAGAAGACGAAGCAACGACTTCTCAGAGCATTTTAATCCATACCTGGCTACGCCGACCGGCATAAACACCAACGGCCTGGACACAGCTCACCTACTCTATCAAAAGGAGACCGATGTACAAATAAAACGCGTATTATTATACTGACCATTTATTATTTTCACCGGCCATTTAATATTATACTGACCATTTATTATTTTCACCGACCATTTATTATTTTCACCGACTATTTAATATTATACTGACCATTTATAATTTTCACCGACCATTTGTTATTATACTGACCATTTAATATTTTCACCGACCATTTAATATTATACTGACCAACTGAAATAAAATAATGGAAAAGTGTACTTGCCAAAAAATTTAAATAATGATCATTTAATTTATGCCGTTTAATAAGTACCTACAATGTAAAATGAGAGTAGAAAGAAATTATGTCATGGGAAATTTTTAATAATTGGGATCTGAAGATAAGCGATACGCCCTCTACTGTGAACTAAAAGTTATGGCATTTGACGATTGACCGTCTGTGTTCTGTCAAGTTTTGTTTATTGTTTATCAGGTCATTTGAATATTTTAAAATTTAACAAGTATTTTGTTTGAAATATCTTATTTAATAATAAGCTAATGCTTTAAATTTTTATCATATATATTAAAATATTATATTATTTGGAATATAAGTGGAATATCAGTGAAAAACACTTGTTGTGTGCCTCAATGCCCCAAAAAAAATGGACCATTCTTTTACATTTCGTCTGCTTCCTGAAGTTGGTAAATGTAGGGTAATTTTTATAAAATGCAAGTGGAAATTCTGCAAGAAATGCATGGTTACAAAAGTTGAAAATTGAGAAGATTATTTAAAAGTTTGTTCCCATGCACAGCATTTTAAAGAACATGATTATTTGTCTAGAGGTAATATAGATTTATTTTTCGATTGAATGTTTTTATTTTATTTTTTTGTGTTGTAGATGCCTCATCCAAAGTGAAAATAAATATTTAAAAAAATCGCTGTACCTTCCTGCCAGTTTTTAAGTAAATGTTTGACGATTCTGTTCGATAAACTTCAAAATCAAATATTGAGAGAATCAAAAGAAGATCCAAACTAAAAAAAGTTCAAACAGTGTGAAATGTGATAGTGGGAATAAACAAGTTATAATTGAGAGTGATTTGTTTCAAGATAGCCTAGCTACTTACACCAAACAAGACATATAGATTGCACTCTTTTTTCAAGTGTATTGACATTAGTGTACAAGTGCATACCCCTGGCATTAACAACTTTAACATACCTACTGTACTAGAAAATACAGTGAAATCTGCTGAAGTACTTCGGAAGATGGCCTATTAGGTATTGTAACTCAATACAGAAAGTTTATTATTATGTAAACATTGGCATATTTTGTTAACAGGAAAAATAAAAAAATATTTGATTTTTATATTTATTGCTTATAATAGCCTTTTTACCAACAGAATCAGCTCGACCCATACAACGAAGACTATAGTAACTCATTTTTGAGTTACCGTTATTCGGCACATACATTTGCCAAAAGCTTTGTTCTAAATAAGTATCGTATGTCTAAACGAAGAGGTTAAGCAACCAGAAATACTACCATCAAATATAGTAAATCATTTTAGGCCATAAAATACTACGAATACTATATTATCTTAGATTTTCTCAAAACTAGAAATAATGAGTTACTATAGCTGTACATTTTCATTTATTGTATTAAAGAAGAGATCATATGAATTACTTATGTTATTAATAATAATTTATTCACACAATGTACAAACATTACAAACATCAGTGCGTTAAAAAGGTGAGCATAAGAACACTTGCGAAGTGTCATACAACAATTGTTTGTAAGATAATAAGTAACATGAATTAAATATATTATAAAAGTATTAACACTAAAAAATAGTACAAAAAATTATGACTAAGTAAATTTTATATCAAAACAAACAAACAAAATAGTACCTAATTGTGTTAATAGATAAAAGGACAATTATTCTGTATCTGTTTTAAAACATCTTGTTAAGGCCAAGTTCAATGACAAGTGACGGCGACTTTTTTATTACAAGAAATACAGCTCTGAACGATAATATTTTCAAAAACTGTTTTCAGAAATGGGTTCAAAAAACTGTAAAGAATGATGGAAAGTCTATGGTTTGTTTTACTTTTAATGCATAATATTTTAATAAGTGATATTTAACAAATATTTAAAAGTTATGGACATTCCATCATTTTTTATAGTATTTAAAAGTTAAAACGCAAAATACATTCTTTTATTTTTGCCTAATTATTTCAGGATTCTTGTGATAAGATTTAAAAATGTAGGGTCCATAAGATGCTGCCATCTGAACAGACGGAATAGACACTAAAATTGAAAAATTGCAACATCGCTCCCTATGGAGACGAATGTAAAATGGCTTAGCCCAATTTGACCATGTTTCTGGGTGAGGGGCGAGGTGGTGTGCGGGGAAAGGTTGCAAGTAAATAAATTATTCTATAAATGGTATTTTCTGTTTGGAACACAACACAAGCATGTTTGTTGTGAAAGTTTGACGTTTATGGTTTGACGTGTCATTTCAATTTAATGGACTTTAATAATTTAAAAGATGCAATGTACTTATATTATTGTAGATCCAGGTATGTTTTTGGTTTTTATTTTATTTTTATTTTCTTTATTTGGCTAGTTTGCTAATATCACAATATTCAAATTTAGTAAAAAATAATGTAATATGTAATATAACAATTATTTTAATAACATTCTAAATAGGAAATGTAATTTAACTGCAATCGTTTTGATAACAGTATTTGCATATGGTCTGTGAATTTCATCTGTTTCCGAATAATTACCCTTAAATATTTGAATTTTTCTACTAACTGTATAGATTTTCTTTCAATTTCCTATATTGTTTGTCCACAAACTGCATATAGTTATTACTTATCAGCTTATATTTTGTTTTAGGTATTTGTGTTGATTTTTAACAAATGATTTCAACATCATTTATAAACATTTTGCAGAGTTTCATTGACTCTTACTAAGTTATCTGAATACTTACAACTTACAAGAAACATAAATAAGGACATCATAGGCAAACAGGTAAATGTCATATTGATTATTGCGACATCAACAATCATTAATATAAATTAAAAATAACAGGGGACCTAATTTTCTTCCTTTGATGTGGTTAATTTCTTCTGATCAGGACAGCGATTCTTTTGTGCGAACTCGACACATTACATACATAATAGAGAGAGACATTACATTAAAATCGCTGTCTGTCGAACAAAGATAGGAGACGTACTGAAAGATGAGAATCCCACTACATATGTTATTTAATTTTAATCTCTCTGATCTGATACTTAGATAATCTACATGCTACCCCAATGCATGCTTTATAGCATAGATATAAAAACCACCTTTATACCAATACTTTTTAATTTTTTTATCGAATGGTTTTGATCAACAAAATCAAGTGCATTTTAAAGAAATACAATTAATTTTGAATTGTACATATGGCGGATTGTACAATAGGCAGTTAAAATGTAGACTTAGTTTGAACTGTGAACCTTGTTGTATACTCATCGGTTATTGTTAAACATAGTTTTAAATATGACATTTGTTTTTGAATATAACTAGTTAAAAATAAAACTCTTGTTAGTTAAAATATGTTTAGAATATTTTTTGTACAACCTGCCCATAATGTATTTTGTAAAAATCATAATATTCTTGTAAGGAAGTTGGAAGTTGATCAGTCGCTGTTGAGATTATTTTCATCTTACCTAAATCATCGTTTTAATTATGTCTTTTACAACGGATTTTCATCTTCACCCCTCACAGCAACATCTGGAGTTCCACAGAGCTCCAATCTGGGGCCACTATTATTTGGTATATTTTTAAATGACTTGGCAATAAGTTTAACCTGCTGTTCGCTGCTGACTTAAAAATATTTACCTCAATCTCATCAATTCAAGACTGTTACTTTTTACAGACCCAACTTGGGAATCGTTGAAAATTGGTGTAATGAAAACAAGCTGTTTATGAATGTGTCTAAGTGTAAAGAATGTTCCTATACTAGAAGTAATAACAAGGTGGAGTTTAATTATTTATTTAACAGCCTACCTTTATCGGACTTGTGCACAAATTGAAGATTAAGGTATATTATTCAACCAAAAAGTTACTTTTTCGGATTATATTGAAAATACCGTTGCTTCTGCGTTGAAAAGCTTAGGGTTCTTAATTCGTAATACTCGTTCTTTTACAAACTCTTAAAGCTTGGAGATCCTTACTTTTCTTTAGTTCGTGCCAGGCCAGAATATGCATCTCTTGTCTGGAACCTTATTTACAATATTCATAAAAGATCATTGGAAAATGTTCAGCGGCGATCTCTCAAGTACCTTTCTTTTAAAATAGATGAGCTGTATCCCATTCGAGGTATTGAAGAATCTCTGCTTCTTTCGAAAATAGAAGGGTAGTTTCCAGTGTTACATTTTTTTATAAAATATTACATAACACTATTGATATACTATTTTTGATAAATTAAATAAATTTTAATGTTCCGTAAACAGCCATTAGATATCATAAAACATTTTATACAGCAAGTATTTGAACGAACTTGGGAAGAAATTCACCTATAACGCTAATGTGTTCAAATTTTAATTAATTTTGTTCTGATTGGTATATTTATTTCGACCATTAGTTGTACTAATTTGTAGCTAATGTATTTAGGATTCTTTCTTTTCTTTTTTTTTCTTGGTGGTGCTAAAATTATTTTCTGTCGAAATATTATGTTTAACATTTATTTCATGTATTTTGTTCTGTAAATGGATTAATTTGTTGGGCAATAAAATTATTTTTATTTTAATAAGCAAAAAAATGTTTATTTTGATGCACCTACCACCTTTAAAAGTTTTGTCAGTATATTAACGAGAAATCCTATATAATTCCCTAAGAAAAATATTTTTGGAATAAATTCCGAATTCTATTTATTGATATTTCTTATTTTTTAGGTTCAATGACTCGAAACATGATGATCAGCTACACCAAGAATATCCTTGATACTTAAAAAAAAATGGTACAAGATTAAGCAGATTTGATGCTATGTCACATTGTGGTGCGAAGACGTGGCTTGTATAAATTTGGGGTATCAGTTGATAGAAAAAAGTACGCAAAAATAAATTTAAATCTGCAGATGCATCAGAGATAGCCATATTCCATACCACAATATGTCATGCGTGAACTCGAGATTTCATCGGCTAAGTATCATTCCTCTGTAATATTTTGTATCATTAGGAACACGCAACATTGTAAACAATTATGACCAGGGTTTTCTGACCTTTTCCCTAGGTCAGAGAGAATAAATGAATACTAAATAATGTATAGTAATAAAGATTGAAAATATATACTTTTAAGAGTTTTATTATGTCAGCCATAGTTTTATACCAAAAATGAAAATAAACTGAAATTATACATTAATAAATAACTATATTTATAACACTCATCGACTCTCTCCTGGCTAAAATATTACTTATCTATCTATTAGGCTCTGTTCCGTCTATTTTTTGCCTTTAGCCTCCTTCTGACACTTCCATTCGTTCTTATTCAGTGTAGTATTCACATAGTTTTCAGAATATCAAGTGTTATACCTATCTGATGCTTGGTCCTGCAAAGTTCATCTTCAGTACACCTGCTTATGTGACATCTATCTCGATGTCAAGTTTGATTGAACACCCGTTTCTCGCCTATTACTCTTATACTTAACCAGAACTAGCTTAGACTTGAACGCATATGTCTAATTCGGCCAAAACACAGCCTTGGTACACAAATATCTATTTTGCCGCTGGTTTCATTACAAAAAACTGGAGTAAAGGGTAAAATTATCTCTTGTCCAGTACACTCGTATAATACACTTGAGTATTAGTCTATATTATTTTTGATTGAAGACGTATACATTTAAAAATGTCGTTTACTTAAAAATAAACATTTAATTTTGATATTTTATTTAACTCGATCAAAACATTAAATTATTATTTTCCATGGCTTATACCGGACCTGTATGTACTCTAGTAGCCATGGAGTAGCTGACAGTGTTGTCGTCAGTTGCCGCCACATATTCATTAGTGACATACGTTTTATAAATTCTTCGTGTTACAAATTTGTTGACATAAAGAGATAGAAATTTAAAGTGACGTCTTTATTACTTCGAATGAAAAAAATCGATAATGCAATTTTATAACCTAAAAAAAAATCGTGATTATATGTCAAACAAAATTGAACTTGGCCTTAAATAAAATTATGAAACATTGAAATAATAAGATTATCAAATAGTTCATGCAAACATAAAAGAAGCCATAAATATTCTGCTTCCGTACTAATAATCATAAACTGATTTTAGATTTATTTGAAAATATAAAAAAATATTTTGTGTAGTGCCATTATTGATCGATTCTTCACAATAATCATTTGTAATTATATTTAATCTCAATAACTAAAAAATATACTGAAAATTAATTTGACAGAATTGTCACTAATTTAAAATTTACAAAAATAATGGTATTCTGGTGACAAAATATGAACTGTGATTGGTGGATTTCATATCTGTACAGTTATCTTCATAGAATGGATAAATATATTCGTTCAATGGCCTACTTTTTCGTTCTTTATTCAGTGCGTAGAATAAATAATATACATGTGGGTGTAAAACAAAATCATAAGGTATTCAATCGAATTAGCTTGATAGCTTTTATTATTTGAAATAGTATACACCTAGAACACTTTATTAAGACTCCTGTAATATGTTTGCACTGTCCGCTGTTCCCAGCTTAACACAAACATTGCCATTCACCAATTTCTAACATCTTGTAAATGAGAACTGACCTACAACAATATGTGGATCTGAATTCAATGCACTAGTTTGGAGTGCTGTCTCCACTCCTGTGGAACCTTGTAGTGGACGGGCTGCTTAGGGCTCTCAAAGATAAGGGACATAGAACCCTGGGATATGCCGATGATCTAGTGATCATGGCACAGGGAAAATACAACACTATAGTAAGAGATCGAATGAAAGAGGCTCTAAATATAGTAACAAAATGGACAGAGGCGGAAGGACTAAACATTAGCTCAAACAAATCTGACATAATTGCATTCACCCGCAGGAGGAAATTGGAGGGACTAGGGCCTCTAAACCTAAGAGGTGCAAGCATCCAGCTTAAGGGGGAGGTAAAATATCTCGGGGTTATGATTGACTCGAGACTTACCCGGAACCAGCATCTAGAAAGAACCACAAGGAGAGCGGAAACCTCATTAATGATGGCCAGGCGATCCTTTGGAAAAAATGGGGGTTAAAACCAGACATGGTATACTGGATTTATAACATGGTGGTGAGACCCATAATAACATACGCAGCTTTGGTGTGGTGGCCAAAGACACAGCAAAGGAAAGCAATAACGAGGCTTAGCAAGGTACAAAGACTTGCCTGCCTCGGAATAACGGGGGCAATGAAAACAACCCCCACTGCTGCAATGGAAGCACTAATAGGACTCCCACCTCTTCATTATGTGATACAAGGGGAGGCAAGATTAGGTGCTTACAGATTAGGGAATACACTGGGAAATCTTGACATTAGGCCAGGTCACATGAGTATCTCAAGGTTAGTGACAGGAGACGTGCTAGACATGAGATCAGACCACTTAACCAAGAGGTACTCTTTTAATACTCCCTTTGAGGTTTTAATACAGGAAAGAGCGGAGATCACCATAAGGGAGCCCAATGCCCAACGACAGGAACAAACCTGGTATACAGACGGGTCTAAGACTGCGGAAGGCACTGGCGCGGGAGTATTCTCCAAAAACCCTGATACTAACCATAGCTATGCTATAGGAATACATTCCTCGGTATTTCAGGCCGAGGTATATGCAATTTTGCAATGTGCAAAAACGATCAATGAAGGAGCTGTCGAAAATCAGCATATTCAAATAATGTCAGACAGCCAAGCGGCACTTAAGGCCATATCAAGTCAGAAAGTTACGTCGAGGCTGGTATGGGAATGCATCGAAGAACTAAGAACACTGGCAGACCGAAATAGAGTAAAACTATTTTGGGTGCCAGGTCACAAAGGGATCGAAGGCAACGAAAAGGCTGACGAACTTGCAAAAAGAGGGTCAGAAGAAACACCGGAACCAGACACAAACCCAGGAGTACCAAAAAGTACAGTCCGGGGTTTTATAAATGACTGGATTCGGGAACAACATATCAACTATTGGGGAAGCACCCCAAAACAGGCACATGGAAAAACCTTCATAGGCAGACCATGTCCCAAAAGAACTGGAGAACTACTCTTAATGAATAGGAACCAGTTGAAAGTGATAACAGGGTTCATGACTGGGCACGCCCCAGTAAATGGACACTTGAAACAAAATTGGCATGTACAATGGGGAACTCATGTGCCGACTATGTCACAAGAAACCAGAAACGGCCAAACACATACTGCGCGAATGCGAAGCTCTAGATCGCAAAAGACAGGCTCTTTTTGGACAACCCCAGGTTGATCCAACAACGTATAGAACCCACTCACCCAAGGATCTGTACAAACTTGTACAAGATACAAAGGTGATAGAGTGGGTGCTATGAACTAACATGGGGTAAAACACAATAAGCCAATAGGCTTCAGTGTTATTCGGAGACACATAGTCAGACGAGCCCAGGAGAGAAAAAAAATCACTAAATTCATTCTTTCCACATAAAAACTATGTTGCCTGCATTTAAAATAGCCTATTTTTTAATAACAGTTCTGGAATTTTTATCTGCATCAATATACTTCATAAATTCTATTAAAGTTAGCCTTATTTCAGACATCTCACTAAAAATAGAATAAATATATTAATATTTTATTAAAAGATAACACAGATATCTTAAATTAACATAAATGAATGAAAGTAACTCAAAAACAAAATTAATAGGGGATTACTTACCAAATAAAAATATATATTTTACTTTAACCTAAAAACTATTGAAATAAAAGTGTCTAATCACTAAAAATTAACAACAACATGTTTTTCTTAAAATAGCACAATATAAACTAAATACTTTTTATGGGCCGTTTGTTTACAAACTCAAAAAGCCATAACAGTTAGTTTAAATGTTAAGTACAGACGGTGCTGCGATCTTAATTTTAGATAATAGTTAAAAAAAAATTTGCTTAACAAATAATACCGTTTCAAGCGGGTAAGGTGTTGATTAGGGTAACCATATTTATTTTAACCCAATGCTGGACGTTGAACAACGAACAGAACATCGAACAACTTTGGAGGGATGAAGACCTCTTTTTTTTTAGCTCTCCAAAGATAAAAATACAAAAACAAGAAGTCATGTAGAGGGCAATCTTTTTTTACAGCAGTTTTGTCTTATTTGTTACATTTTAGTAAATTATGTATTCATTGCTGGACAATAATGGCGTTTTTCTGGATAAAGACAATTGCTGTACAAGATCAAATACTGGATATACATTTTGAAAATGTACAATTCAGCGAAATGCTGTACATATGGTCACCCTTAGTGTATATAAGTCAGAAAAAGAAAAACAAATGATACTTAACGCAATTTAATGTGAAACATCTGCAATTACGATTACACTTAGCAAGAAAAAATTGCAAGAGATTTACTAGGGTTGTTGGTTTTTCAAAATACAAGTATAGCGTGCGCCAGTAAAACCTGCAATTATGAAACAAGCGCGGGAGCCAAGGAAGTGGGCGGGGCGAGTTGTCAAAGTCACCGTTATGTTCCCCCTTTCAAAGCATTTCACTAGTCATCATGGAACAGTGGTCCAAGCAACAACGTTCTTTTGCCGTAAAGGCATTTTATCAAAGCGGTAGTTTTACAGCCGCTCGACGCCGCTTTCGTCTTCATTTCCGAATTAATCGTAACCGGCCCGTGCCTTCTGTTAATTCAATAAAGTTATGGGTGCAAAATTTTGAAAACATTGGTGAAACGAGAAACAGAAGAGGTGGCAGTGCGAGATCAGTAAGAACTCCTGAGAATATTGAACGCGTAAGAGTCGCTATGACAAGAAGTCCTCGGACATCAGCGCGTCGACACAGTATTGGGCTTAGAATTTCAAACAGTAGTCTCCGAAGGGTCTTGAAGTTAGACTTACACTATCACCCCTACAAAATTCAAGTGGTTCAGGCTCTAAATGAAAACGATTTCGCTGCTCGACGGCACTTTTGTGAAACATTTTTGGGAATGATTGAGGAACACGAGGAACTTCATACGTTGCTCTGGATGAGCACGAGGCGCATTTTCATCTCTCCGGCTATGTAAACAAACAAAATTTTAGATATTGGAGCGATGAAAACCCCCAAGAACTCCATCAAAAACCTCTCCATTCGGCCAAGGTAACAGTTGTGTTCAACAGGAATCATAGGCCTATTCTTTTTGAAAATGAAAGGGGGCAAGCTGTTACCGTGAATGCGGAGCGCTACTCAGAAATGTTGCGAACATTTTTCATTCCTCGTCTTCGCGAACATGAACTGAATGATGAAACCATATTTCAACAAGATGGATCCACAAGCCACACGGCCGTGTGAACATGAATCTACTCAACGAAGTTTTCCCAAATCGGGTGATATCCCGGAACGGAGCCATTCCTTGGCCCGCCCGTTCACCCGACCTCACCGCATGTGATTTTTTTTGTGGGGCTACCTGAAGAATAAAGTTTTCAGAGAACGGCCTCGTACTCTTGAAGAACTGAAGGCGAGAATCCGTCAGGATATCGAAAGAATCCCTCAGCGGATGCTCCGTAATGTAATGGACAATTTTAGAAAACGCCTCCAAGAATGCATCGATCGAAATGGATGACATCTTAATAATAATATTTTTAAGTGAATAATATTTATGTAATGCTTTTTAACGTAAATTAACATGGTATCAATAAAATTTTAAAAAATGCAACTGTGTATTTTTTACAGTTGTTTCACAAAGCAGGTTTGACTGGTGCACCCTGTACTTAAACATAAACAAAAAATACAATATTAGAAATTAGAAATAAAAACGAATCAAAAACTATAGTCAGAACTTATTTTTCTCTTTGTGCTAGAAAGTAATCTTGTTTTATTTTTTTTATTTGAGTTCAACGACTTCTTTTTCCAACTTTCGCGCATCCTCTCGGAATGTCATTCCCAAAACTGCTTAACTGGGCCTGCGTGCAATAATGCCTTTTAATGGCGGCTCGTCTTTTCGTAGATTGATTTTCGAGCATATTATTACTAGACCCATCATCCAAATGGACTTTGTTTTGGTACAGGGGGGAAAAATAGTGTCCAACATTCCTATTGGTCTGTTTCGTTTTGCTTGGCATGTCAAATCGTTCGAAATTGTCAGAACTGTCATATGATTTTTGATTTTCATTAATTTCTAGCTTATTTTTGTAGTTTATAAGTGATTTTTGTATTTTATCAAGGGCATTTCACAAGTAACCATTAGCGTCTCTAACATTTTTTTTTAAAGAAACATACGTCACTTATAGGTCCTAAAAACTATATATATATAGTAAAATTTTGTTTATTTTCATATAAAACGTACTATGCAATTAATTTTTATTAATTGACCTAGGACCACATACTTTGATTACTATACGAGGCAAGAGAGAGGTCCGACACGCCCAACATAGGGCGCGGCCATTTTGAACCCTGTGACACAGTTTACAGCTAAAGAATCAGATCGCTTACTCTGCGTCGGCACTTTGGATCTCAATGTTTCAGTTTATACACTGTGCAACTCGGATAATACAATATATGACAACCGCCTATAATAAAACAGCAGTCTTCTGCGTATCCTGAATTTGTATCCCTGGAGTGGATGTTATTTTGGAACTTTCAACTGGTCCGAGTGAGCTAACTGATTCTTTAGCAATAAACTGTGACTTCAAAAATAATATTCACTGACACTGACAGCAGCAAGCAAAATATCAGGTGCGTTTTAATCATCCGCTACTGCTTCCGGAATTGTCGGTTTAGTCGTTTTAACCTGTCAGATTAAAACAAGAAAACCGACAATTCCGAAGCATAAGCGGATGATTAAAACGCACCTATTAAAAATATTGCGCCAAGATGTAGGCAACACGTAATAAGGGTTCAAAATGGCGGAGTTTTATATCTCCTTTTAAAAGGCACTCATGAAGCTGCGCAGTGCGACCATTCTCCGTATAGTAAAAGAAAATCAAAGTATGTGCCTAGGACCGATTCCACCGTTGTGTTAAACAGAGATTAAAATAACATTGTTAATGTGAAAATGTCATTTTAAACTTCGTTTAACACAACGGTGGAATCGGTCCTTACCTCTTACAAACAATCGAGATCAAAAAAATTTGTAGGAATTGTAGGTTATGTTATTCTTCTTCTTTTCTTCTATTTTAGTTTGAGAATGTTTTTTTGCCTAAACATTCAACATTAGTGCGTTTGGTAGCGAATTATTAGATAGGCATCTGGGAAAAATTCATGTAGATATGTATATAAACTTGTTTTTACATGTATTTGGTGTTAATTTTTACCTGCAGGCATTTAGAACATTCTCAGAATATGAGGTACATGCTGGGTATATGAATTTTAGTATCTTCTAAGAATGTCCTGTTATAGCACGTGCTCAGTATATACTTTTTGAAATATACTTTTAAGGCACGTACTCAGTATATACTTTCTAGAATATACTTTCAAAGTATATTCTAGGTATGTTCTAAGAACATTCTAAAAGGATATACTAAAAAGAACTTAAACAGAACGTTCTTGGTATATTCATAGAACATTGATGTTATGTGGGATACATTTTATGCAAAAGGCCATTAAACATGAATTTAAAATAAATTGTAAATTAAGTGATTTAAATTTAAAGAAGAATTATGTATGAGGAATATTGTTTTTGATTTGGGACTCTACTGAAAAGTAAAAAAAATAATCATAATTTTTCAATAAAAACAAGCTTTTTGTTTTTAAATCATTTTATCATGATAATGTTGAGATGTTAAATCAATAATTTTTGTTTTTTGTAGGTTTCCAGCTAATCCTGCCGAAAAAAACGCATTTGGTTAAACATATTAAAACTTACTCCAGAAAACATTTTAAATATTGATATTTTAGGATCCAATCATTTTTCTGGATATATATTTATGTCAAAGACTGGATGCGGAGGAAGAAGTAGATTAATTCCAGGTGCATTGCCATCAGAATTTACAGAGGCCCCAGAAGAAGATGAATCTAAAAGGTAAAGAACCCTGCAGTTTTCTTGTGGGTTAATCGTTCAAAATTTGTAATTTTTCAGTGATAATCTGAACCATAAAGCCTCTGTTGCAGAAAAAGAAAATGCAGAATTAAAAAACATCTAAGTACTTTTAAATACAACATAAATTTTATTTTAAAATAATTACCTATTACTACCTATATTTTTTATAAACCACAAAAATTGACAATAATTATTTTGTATTTAATGTATCTATGTTCTTTAATTAAGTAGACTACTAGTCGTTAAGAAATGAGCAAAACATAATGTGAGTTTTTCAATAAAAAAGTAATTTTAAGATTCTTTTACTTGCACTACTAGTCATTAAGAAATAGTCGAAGCTTAAGACAGTTTTCGAATAAAAATAAAGCTTCACTTATTTGTTAATGACTAGCAGTACAAAAATGTACGTAAGTATTAGCTTGATTTCTATTTGTTTAGTAATCTATTGAACATTGGTTACGAACAATATTTTAATATTTAATAAATTATTGGAAAAAGTTCTTGTATTGTAATTCTCGTACATGTGTGTTAAGAGATATCATAAATATTTGTATAATATACCTACTATTTATTTATATTTTTTATTTTTAAATATAAGCTTTTTATCTTCTTTATTGCCTATTATTTCAACCTTTATTTTTCCGATATACACTTTGATGTTTTAATTAAAAAAATCTGATGTTTCCAACACAAATAATAATAATATTAATAGTAATTATCTACTATTACTAGATAGGTAGCTACTTAAATAATGCAAGTTTATAAAATCTGTGCGTAATTTAAGGAATTTTGAATTTATGTATCAAATTTATTATTTATATTAATTGCAAACCCCGAAAAATGGTGCGACACTGGTAATAGTGTCTATACTCTGTTTTTAAACTAGGAGGAGCGAATTGAAAAGACGCATTTACACAGGGAAAAGTAACTAGATTTGTTACTAAGAGCGAGTTTCGAAATATAGTGGTGTTCAAAATTTATGAAATAATTATCTTTATCGGCCTTAGTCGGTGAACGGCCAATGAGCGGTTAAGAAACGAATAAATGTCATAGAAGTAATTTTTTAATTGGTCCCAGACAACGGTCGCAAATTTCAAATTATTGTGATCTGAAATGTGTGTCTAAAACGAAATGTCACTGTCAAATTAAAGTCAATATGGTTGTTGATTGATGTCAGAAATATTTTTTTCTTGCTTCTGAAATCGACTTTTTGAGAATAACTATGATCTTTTTAAAATGGATATTAAATATTTAAGAAAATTGTTAATGGAATATCCAGATGTAGCCAGGTTAGTATAAAATATAAAGATCTGTTTACATTTCTAAGGATATATTTGTTATAGGTATAAAAAGTAAAAGTTAATCACACAGTAACTGGTATCTCTTCTATGAGTAATGTGGATATTATGGCTTATTTAATGTTAACCCATGGTTAATGCGCTAGAGGGCAAATAAAGGCATTCAAAAGTTTACAGGCCTATGAGTCAGAATTTGTTTTGAAAACTGGAACCAACATTTTCATAACACTACATGTCAACATATATTTTTTAAAGTGAACTATTCATACATACATATGTATTAATTTTAAGTATTTTTAAAATATTTTTTGTGAGAGTAATGTTAACTCATTGTGCCAAATTAAGATTGTCCCTAAAGTAGTAGATGGTGTTTTAAATGTTATAACAATTTTGTAAATAGTTTTATTCTATTCTAATAAATAAAATTTGCTTGAATATTTAGTTACATTTTAATCATTTTGGTTAGAAATTCATCAATTTTTAGTTTTAAAAAATCAGTAATAAAATTATTTTTTCTAAAATACTTCGGAATTCATCTCTTCATGGTAATCTCCCATCTTTTTACCATCAAAAACCAATAATGCATTTTCTACAAAACCTTCAGAATCAGCATGTAAAATAATAAGGTGTCTTCCCTTTCTTGTAAGGCTTTTCAGGAATTGCTACCTTTAATAGTACTCAGTGTAGAAGGATCCATGATTGTAGATTTTCAATACAATTGCTTACTGAAGAATTATTATTTACGAAATAAAGTAAAAAAACTAAGTAATGGACACGGTGGACTATAAGGTGCATCAACTCCTATTTAAAAACAAATGAAAACGGCGATAAAACCGATCGTACTTCCTAGCCAAAATCCGCTAGGTTCGCTAGTATCTATCCGGCGAGAAAGTAAATAAAAGATAAAAGTAGGAGCTGCAATTTAAAAAGTGTTGACAGATAAATATTTTTTTAAATCTTAAAATATATAAATCATGGTGGATCGTTGTGCTGTTTTTAATTGTGATTATGGGAGAGAGTCTTCAAAATATTAATAGCAGTTTTATAATGCCAAAAAACAGTTATACAGAATATAGTGCAAATTATTGGTGGTATGAAAATAAACATTAAACCCAAAAGTTCCATTTGTGAAAAACATTTTAATGCAAATTATGTTATCCGTGAAAAAGTGCTAAGAAATCTACTAGGAAACGTTATTTTTCAAGTAAATATGTTTAATGTCTACGTTTTAAATGATTGTAGGTTATGTAAATAGGTTATTCAACTTTGTCTTTTCTGTAATAAAAATAATTATTAGTATAAAGTTTTACTATATAAATATTTCGTATTATTTATCCTGTCTCCTTGGTACTAATAATGTTATGACTTGGGCCCTATTATAATAGGCGAGTTCGGTCACGGCCATATGCACCATTCTTCTGTTAATAGTTATCAGAGAGTTAACTACATAACTGACTGTTAAATTGACAATTTTGTATTCACCATTACACAATACGACTAACAATCTGTTAAAGGCGTTGTTAATGTAACAAACCAAATTTGCCCTGTTAATTTTACTTATCAGACTATTTTAATTTTACTTGTTTATTTTGAAGGGCTATATAAGGTTTTATAGGATATGAACAGTAATATATACGTAACAGACTGATTTCTTACTGAAACTGACAAATAGATGGTACATAGATGGTGCATAGCAAATTCTGTTAACACACTGTTATTTTTTATACTACTGTTAGATAACAGAGGACTTAGCTGGACAATGGTGCATATGGCCGTCAGTCAGGGGCTGGAGCGGGACAAATTTTTAAATGACATTTAAGCGTGTTAAACTGTCACTAATCGGACTAAACCTAACGCTAAAAGGGTCGTTTGGAGTTAAAAGTGTTAAAGGAGTTAAAGGAACTTGGCAGACCGAACGCAATGAATGTGTTCATGATATAAATTTCATATACACAAGGTACCTATTTCTTTTGATATTTTTCTGACCCTGCGAATAAATAAAATCTTTGGACTTATTCCTTTTAGCCTGATTATAATGCTAGAAAGTTGTATCTGGTTATAAGAATCAAGTAGATACTATAATAAATTTATTTTACTTGTAGCCTTTTTATTTTTAAGTGTTTAGATATACATTTGTTTATTAATAATCATTCCCGAATGTGTTTTGTTCCAGTTTTTTAAATGTATTTACTAGATTTTTATAGAAGTACTGATTTTAAATTAATAAAAATTTGAGTTGTAAGAAATATTTAAGATTTTTCAATTCTGTATTTTTATAGGAGTTAATCCCTTTAAGTAAATAAATGTAGTTCGGGGTCGTAGATGTTGGTAATTTGTGTACTGAATAATTTGTACATATACTGGTTAATCATTTAAACAATGTTTTTTCTGATGTACCTAATAATTATTTAAGGTTATCATGTCTAGAAATCCGCATAGTCACACCACTCCGCACTGAAGTCTAGAATTTGACACAAATTTGAAGTTAAAAATAACGATTGTATTACTTGAAAATCCACAATTTTTTTTAATTTTTAATCGATCTAAAAATTGGTAAATACATGATAAAAAGTAAAAGTTATTTCAATATGCTTATTCCCTGGTTCCAAATAATTAAATATAACCTTGCAACTATATGTTACGATTCCAACTATCAGAACTAGCCAGAACAAGAATGGTGCATTTCCAGACCCTTCAATTATAAGATTACCAATATTTAATGGGCAGCGCAAATATAAAAAAAAAACTACCTAAAAAATGCTGTTCCTGCTTTTAATACTTATAATGGGACTACTTCTCAAAGGAGACAAGAATGTTGAACGTATTGCTGATACAGTTACCGAAGTTATCCACTGGGGGTGAAGTGTTAATCTTTTAGGAATATAGGAAATATTTTTTTATACCTAACAACTTAATATTTATTTATTGATAAGTTATAGATACTATGTATTTGAAATTCGAAGTAATCATAATGACAGCAGTGTTCTTCTTATTGTATTCGGATCCTAACACAAATAAAACATCTCATTAAATTGTTAAAATTATTAATTTATTAATTTTACATTAGAAAGAAACTTAACAATACACACAAAATTATTTAAAATTTACACATTTCCCATTATTACACTTTTACTTACTTAATTTATTCATTTCTTATATTAACAATTTAAATTAATAATATAGTTGATTATTTAATTGGAGTAGGTTTATTATGTTCAGTTGTATGCATCACAGTTAGCAGCAGACAGTAACAAACATGACAACGCTCCCGATTTCAGAAAAACAGTATAACAATTTGTTTTACATTATATATTTCAATAATTTAATTTAATAATCATTTTTATGACAAGGTTTACTTTTTAAATAAAACTATACGAGCCCTGTACTGCTTCAATTAGCACACTTCTCAGACGACACTACAAGAAGGAATCATACATAAATTTGATAAAATATTTTAGATACACAATTATTAATTTTTTTAAATATTTACAAAATTTCACCAGTGTTACATCACCTTTAACTTTGATAACGGCAATAATTCTTTGAAACATTTTATTTACAAGGTCTCGATAATCTTGTGGAGGGAACCCACCCCATATTTCCAGATTATCTATTTGCTTTAATTCTGGCACTGATCTTGTGGGTGCTCCACGCCTCTGGCTTTTTCATTCTATCTTGTGCCAATTGCAACGAGATAGGCTCGTAACAGCAGCATAAAATATTCCAGAATGTGTTAAAATCATTTGAGCATGTGGAACAATGTCTACAAACTGTTCATGGCTGTAAATTTATACAATTTTATCAATTCTAGATGTTTTAAGGGAAATACTTTATTAAATGGATATATATTCTATGTTCAGTGTGACCACCTTAATTTACCTACCTTTTTATAATAATTATACAAATTCATATCTACTTATTTACTGCACAGTTCAGGATACATTTTCCCAAAATTTACTTTCCGCAGAAGACTGAAACATCATATTCTGAGAAACTTATGCAGTTGAAGCAAAATTGGATGGTTTAATTGAAAATACTGAATGGGGGGATGACGTTTTTAATTTAAAAATAGAAATAGAATTTATTCATCTTTGAGAATTATACCCGAGAATAACGATCAAAGAGAAGCGACAGTAGGTGTCGGTGCCTTTGATATCGGATGTACCTTTTTCACAGCATGACTTTGATTGATACACAACTTAGCACGCTGAGAAAACATGCTCATTTTCTACACTGAGCGAAATAGTTTGGCAAATTATCTGAAATCATTGTTATAGTCCATGCGCAAATGTTGTAATGTGATTTAATTACATTGAAGTAGTTAGGGTTAATAGTAATGGTGAAGTTTCGGCATCAAAATATAATTCATTATGTAATAATTAATTATTTGTTATAAAAGTAAAAGACGTTTATTATTTCATAATTTATCTATAAAATTTGTTCAATATTTGGTTTATTTATTGTTAAAAATGTAATAAAAGCCCCATTTTTAAATTAAATTACCTTTTCCTTAAGTAAAAATAAGGTAAATAAAATTAAGGGTGCCAAAAAAAATTTAGGTAACAATTAAAAAGACATTAAGTTTGAGAGACTTAACTAAATATTTTCAAAACTTTTAGGTTTAAAAAGTACTTACATATTTTTAGAATTTCTGGATTTATATTATATTAAAAGGACTTTCAAGTTTATTACTCATTTCTGTATAAACAAGTGTTTTCTCGCCAAGTTAAGCCAGATGTCATTTAAGGTTTATGTATTTAGAGTTAAATACCTGGTCTGGCTATCACCCAAACAATACAAATATGTCCATTGGACGTCCATTCGATATACAATTTTGGATGTCTAGACGTCCAAAAATGAGTTTTTTCTGGACTTCCGACATCCAATGGACGTCCAGTGAAGTATACAAATGGCACACTTTTGACCATTCAGAGGACGTTCAATTCTGGAATATATTTGGACGTCGAATACTGAACATTCAAAAAACGTCCAGGATTATATTTCCATTGAGACCACATCCCCACTTTTTTTACAGAACCGCAACTTACCACACACTATTTTATATTATTAATAATTTGTTTATTATTTTCGCAAACCGCTATACACTATTTATTTTTTTTTATTAAAAATTGCTTGACCTGAGCACGAATCGAACTCACGACACATCCATTATCGTTTTACGCTTTCAATTGCTAGACGAGCTCGACCAAGGAACCACTTGAAAACTTTTTACTAGATACAGTTATAATTGAATAAGATTTCAAACTTCCGCTGATAGAATGAAATGCAATAGATTCAATTTGTCAATTTTTATATTAAAAAAAGAAATATATATTATAGATGAGTATTATCTGGTAGGCTTAATAAATAATGACCTAAGATGGACGTCCTCTCTACGTCAAAATACTAATAAACTTAAAATTAAGTCCAAAAACAGACGTTCTCTGGGTATCGATATTCAGCTGTCAATTTAATTAGCATAAACGGACGTACACTGGATGCGCGGATATGGACGTCCTGACCCTCAAATAGATCTAAAGTGGACGTACATTGGACTATGTGTGTTGTCTGGGCATAGACGAATTTTTTGAAATAGTACTTATTTAAGTATTCACCAATATTTCCAAAATCAACTCCAGTATGATTCATTCAATAAATGTAAATATGAATGGGCAAAACATCTTTATATTGACATAATTGTACCTTACAATTTAGCCATAATAAAGGGATTTCGCCTATTTTGATCAATCCTAATTGAAACACGCGGATTTACTGTATTTTTTTAAATAAAATAAACAAAATCTTCAGTTCATTTTTTATTAAATTTATTTAAAAGAAGAAAACATATATTTCACAAAATACAATACCTACATATGAAAAATAAAATGTCAAAAATGATTTAAATCATTATACTTTATATTTATGCATGCGATAAAATTCTTAGTTTCCTAATAACTTTTTTGGCACATTTTATATCTGCATTAGAATACCTAAGTGTGTAAAAATCTTCATCTTATTACTACACAAAACAAACACCAAAAAATATCACTTAACATTGCTCACGTACTAAACACAACTTGGACTGACTTTGACAGATAACATCATTTTGAGTGATACACAACTTATTTTCGCACATGCGCGTTACAAAACGGTACCCTAAAAACACCAAGCTGTCGCTTCTCCTTGATCGTTATTCTCGGATTATACACTATACAGACATAATGTAAAATCCTATCAGACTAGTCAAAAAAGTGTTAAGTAAAATATATTAAAAAATATAATATATATAATAGACAATTCATGTTAAGATTAGTTTAAAAGTTCTTCTATACTATAAAATACATTATTTACAAGAAAATCATTAAGATATTTTCTTAAATCATTACGACTAATTTGATGATAACCTGTAGTATCTTCTAATATGTTACTGAACTTATTGTAACACTTAATCCCAATATATTTTGGTGAATGCTGGCTTATTTGTAGTCGTGAAAAAGGTTGATGGATGTTAAATTTTAATCTAGTATCATATGAATGCAGGTCTTTATTTTTCTTAAATATATGCTCATTATCTTTTATCTATAAAATTAGTTGAAAAATAAAAAGGGAAGATAGTGTTAGATCATGACTATGCATTTTCTAATAGACACAATTATCTATTATGTAACTAACTATTTGTGAAAAACATGAAAAAAATTACATTTTGTATTGAATGCTTAAAAATTTTCGACAAAGGAAACTAATTCATATTTAAATGAGGCAGAGTTGATTAATTTATGAAATCATGGAAAATTAATCCAAATAGTGGTTTGGTTACTTTATTTAAACATGTTGAATACCACTTTGTAAAAAACGTTCAATATGAAACTATAAAGGTCTATGATGGATGCTAGAATGACTTTTCCCTGTGCCAAACATAAGGATGATGTTATTGCCCACTGAAACCATTACGATGTTATTATAATGTGCTAATATAACAAACTAAGAACTAAAATTAATAGAGAAAAAAGAAATTAGCCAAAATAACTGTTTCTTAAAGTTTAGTATATTATTTCAAATTTAATTTTTATGTTATTCAATATATTGGTATATTCCAATTAGTATATGGTGTCCCACTTTATATAAAAAATATTTATATATCATTCATAATAATATGATAATTTATAATAAATTTTAATTATTTGTAACATTTACAGATGTCGGGAAAAATTTGTAAGAATTGACACATTACTAATCTTCAGCATATTACTCCAAATCATCTCCTCTTCTTTACTGAACTAACTTCAATAGAGTCAGCAACTCCAACAGGAGATTTTGCAAATAACTTAATTAGTCCAGCTGATCCAACCATCGGCTTTAAGATCATCATAAATTTAGACTCCCTACTATCTCGTTCACTTTAAGTGAAATGATAAGTGAAGTGAAGTGATAATTTAAAACTTACAATGGCTATATCTCATCCACTAAATATGATATCAGAAAATACTTAAAATCAGTGTATGTATGACACCAGACAAGTAAGTCTATTTGCCACAATACTTTATAATTTCATTTTTTTTGCAGGCTTTGTTTCTGTTTGCACCACTTTAGGGACATCACTGCTAATTAGAACCCAACATAGAATGGTCAAATGGGAAATCCTGCCTATGGATCAAAATTAATTACAAAATAAATTATTATTAGATTGACTTTTCTAATATCATCTTTAGTTCAGGAGATATAGCCATTTTAAGTTTTAAAATTATCACCCTGTGTACAAAAAAGCATCTTTATTAAATGAACAAGTACCTAAAAAAAAACAAGCATTATAAAAAACCACAAAAACTGCATTATTTGAAAATCCATATTCAAGCTCCAGATTTGTAAAATTTAAAAAAATTCCAAATACACATTTAACTTGTTTGATTGTTTATTGAATAAAAGGTCTGTTCCAACAACGATCAGAAACAAATCACTGGGTAGTACACAATTTTGCAGTCTCAATAATCTACCGTGCAGAATCCTGATGTCAGTAACTCATTTCTGAGCATTGTTGGAACAAACCTAAAGTAAATCGAAACCACTTAAAAACAAGCACAACATTTATACTCGAGCATAATTTTTAATTCCTATCAAAATTTTTAATTACTGAATATTTTGTTCTATACTCTGTAACTAGGAGGAGCGAAGTGAAAAGACGCATTTACACAGGGAAAAGTAACTAGATTTGTTACTAAGAGCAAGTTTCGAAATATAGTCGTGTTCAAAATGTATGAAATAATTATCTTTATCGGCCTTAGTCGGTGAACGGCCAATGAGCGGTTAAGAAACGAATAAATGTCATAGAAGTAATTTTTTAATTGGTCCCAGACAACGGTCGCAAATTTCACATTATTGTGATCTGAAATGTGTGTCTAAAACGAAATGTCACTGTCAAATTAAAGTCAATATGGTTGTTGATTGATGTCAGAAATACTTTTTTCTTGCTTTTGAAATCGACTTTTTGAGAATAACTGTGATCTTTTTAAAATGGATATTAAATATTTAAGAAAATTGTTAATGGAATATCCAGATGTAGCCAGGTTAGTATAAAATATAAAGATCTATTTACATTTTTAAGGATATATTTGTTATAGGTATAAAAAGTAAAAGTTAATCAGTGAATGACAAGTGGATCACACAGTAACTGGTATCTCTTCTATGAGTAATGTTGATATTATGGCTTATTTAGTGTTAACCCATGGTTAATGCGCTAGAGGGCAAATAAAGGCATTCAAAAGTTTACAGGCCTATGAGTCAGAATTTGTTTTGAAAACTGGAACCAACATTTTCATAAAACTACATGTCAACATATATTTTTTAAAGTGAACTATTCATACATACCTATGTATTAATTTTAAGGAGGTCCTTTCGCCACCAATGTTAAATAAAAAATATTAGATTATGACTAAAATTAATTTTTTTCTAATAGTAGATGTCCTTATTTATCTAATAGTGAACTTTTAACTATACCTTACCGTGCAAATTTTTGAGAAAATTTTTTTTTAAAAATGTGTGTGTTTGTACAGTGTCTTATGAGAAAGTAAGACTTCAACAACAATTTTTGAATTATAATTAATTTTACTATTATTTATTGATTAGATGGAGTAGAAAAAAACTAAAAATTATGTTTTTGAAATATTTAAGGTTTTGTTTTATACAATAAAATATATAGGTTACCGTGGAATTTATTGAGAAATTATTATTAAAAAATCACAAAAAAATTTCAACTAGGTTACTTGAAAATTTTTTAATATTAATTTCTCAATAAGTTCCACGGTTTACTATATTGTTAGAAAACGAAGGGGGTATAAATATTAATTAAAATTAAAAATCCAAATATTAGTAAACACCACTATAATCGTATGAATATTGAATACAAAAACACAAGTAATGACGTAGCGAGTGGCCAGTATAATTCTGCGCAGAGAGATCGACCACGTTGATTGTACTTTTCAGAATGCCCTGTGAAACACCAACATGATGCCGACGAAAAAGGTCGGGGTAGTTACGTGAGCGTATACAGCTGACATTCGGACTCCTCATCGTATCATATTATATTTCAGTGCTTAGCTTGTTATTTTAATCTTTTACATTAATTCTCTAGTTTATTAAATCAGATTTTGTCTAGCCTTTGCCAAGCAAAGACGTTTGTAATTTTAATCAATAAAATTGATTTTAAAAAACCTGTATCAGTTTCAAAATATATATTTGGCGCAGTCAGTAGGATTCGCGAGGTCGCAGAAAAATTGTGAAAAATCGATTCTTACGAAAAAACAGTTATTTTTGGGACTTAGACGTTTCAACGTCGTAATCGTGAATTCAACGAACCTACCCTTCAGTGGTGACAAATTGGAGCTGATCCAGACGGCAGACAGAAGCTCAGGAGAGGAAACTGGTTCCCTAAACCATCGTGGTAAGTGCCAAGTTCCTTTTGCCTTCCTTAAATCCCTTTCGAGGACCAGGGAGATAGTAGTTAAGATATTTAAAGAAAAGTATAGTTATTTACAGTATATTTTATGAGCGAATCTGATCTTTTAAATCTTTTTGATAACCTTAGTTTAAATACATCAGAAAATAAACTTATTTCTAGTACAGTCGCAAAGATGACACCAACACCGGAAAAACGTTCCATTAATTGGGAGCTTTTTCAATCTAAAATAGAAAATATTAGGCCATATGATGGGGATGTTAATACATTAAATAAATTTATTTCTCAATGCGAAAAATTAATGGCAACATATAGTAGTTATAATGATAGGGAATTAAGTGATCATATTTTCGATTGCATACAGGGTAAATTAATAGGAAAAGCCGAGTTTATGGTCGGAAATAGGGTGGAATTAACCGATTGGAATTTATTAAAAAATGCACTGAGGCAATGTTTCTCCGATAAACGTAATTTAGACTGTCTTATCCAAGAATTAACTAGGACCAAACCGTACAGGAATGAAAGTTTGATAGAATTTGGGACTCGATTGCAATTGTTGAGGAGTAGTATAGTACAGAGAATCAGTAATGATAACAATTTTAGTGCAAACGAAAGAATTTGTAATATGAACCACTGTGACAAAACCGCATTAAATACGTTTATTGCAGGGTGCACAGGTACATTGAAAAATAATATGCACCTGAAGCAACCCGCATCTTTAGAAGACGCTATAGCCTATGTTAACGAATATGAAAATTTTGAGAGTCTTTATACGCATCCTTGCGACTCAAAATTAAATACTCCGAAAAATAACTTTCAGTTTCAAAATTTTCCTAAAGCAAATAATAATAATAATTATCGACCAAATCCACAATTTAATTCACAATTTAACCCAAATTTTAATGCGACAAATCAACAATATTTTTCAAATTCAAACGCAAATCAATCCCAACAATCAAATTTTCAAAAACCTGTATGGTCGCGTCAACCTATAAATGTTCAACCACGCCCTCAGCATCGTAATTATCCAACAAACGCACAAGTTTTTGGACCCAGACGAAATGTGTTTAAACCCAATTCGATTCCACAGAATCAACTTCCCAAACCTCAACCAATGTCAACCACTTCGAGAATCCCATCAATGCATAGTAAAAGAACCCAAATAATAGGTCTAATAATTTTTTCCAAAATAATAATCAAAAGCGTAATTTTATATCTGAAGAACTATTTGTTAGTGACTACGGTGAAAATCAAATAGAAGCAGATAATTATGATAATTCATTTTTACAAAGTGAAGAAAATAATCAGCAATTTGATAATGATTGTAATCCAAATTTTCAGAACCCAGCCTCGATAGAGAATCAGACTTAGTAGAATTAAACATAACTTCTAATAACCCTCTGCCATATATTGAAATTTATAACCCACCATTAAGAATGTTAATTGATACCGGAAGTACTAAATCCATTTTAAAACCCATTATTGCAGAAAAATTTTACCCAAACACGATTTATCATTCAAATGTATCTCTTTCAACATCTCTAGGTACTAAAAATATTAAATATCAAGCTGATATTCCAGCTTTCCGTGAATTTAACGATAATCATATATTGACTTGTATTCTTTATGATTTCCACGAATTCTTTGACGGGGTTATAGGTATTAATGACCTTATTGCAATGAATTTTAATATAGATTTAAATAATAAACAATTAATTAGTGATCGCGTGAGGATTCCAATAAAATTTAGACAACCACATGATATAAAATATCAAATTTCGGTTGGTCCTTTTGAACGAGTATTAAAACAAATCCCGGTAACTATTTTAAACGGCTATGTTTTAATTGATAAAACTCAATTAGGAGATATATATATTCCAGAAACTCTAACTGAATCAAATAATGGGCTCGCTTTAGTCGAAGTCATTAATGAAACTGATAAAAATATATCTATCACTTTATTGAAACCAATTAAATCAAATCCTTATATATCAAGTCATTTTGAGACTTACAAATTTGAATGCTTTAATAATTCAATTTAAACTAAAATAAATAAAAACGATATCCAAAACCTATTAAGAATAGAGCATATGAACTCAGAAGAGAAAATTAATATTATTAAATTATGTCGCCAATTTCCAGAAATATTCTTGAAACCAGGTGACCCGCTTACTTTCACTTCCAAAGTAAGACAAAATAAAAACTAAGGACGAAGAACCCGTACATGTGAAGTCCTATAGGTATCCGTACGCCCTTAAAGACGAGGTGCGTCGGCAAATCGATGAAATGTTAGAAAAGGGGATAATTAAACCCTCTTCTAGCCCATGGTCCTCTCCCATATGGATTGTACCAAAAAAGTTGGATGCGTCGGGGCGGCAAAAATGGCGTCTCGTCGTTGATTACAGGAAGCTAAATGAAAAAACAATTTCCGATAGATACCCAATACCTAATATTAATGAAATTTTAGATAAATTGGGACGAGCGCAATATTTTAGTACGCTCGACCTCGCAAGTGGGTTCTATCAAATAGAGATGGGTGAATGCTCTATTGAAAAAACGGCGTTTAATGTCGATAACGGGCATTACGAGTTTTTACGGATGCCAATGGGGCTCCGAAATTCTCCGAGTACCTTCCAAAGAGTCATGGACGAGGTCTTAAAGGACCTTCAGAATAAAGCATGTCTTGTATACATGAATGATATAATTATCTTCAGCACGGGATTACAAGAACATATGCAAAATTTAAGATTAGTATTTTCAAAATTAAAAGAAGCGGGGTTAAAAATTCAGTTAGATAAGTGCGAGTTTCTGCGAAAAGAGGTAGAATTTTTGGGACACGTGGTAACGCCACAGGGTATTAAACCCAACCCAAATAAAGTTCATGCCATTAAGAATTTTCCAATTCCTAAAACGCAAAAACAAATAAAGTCCTTCCTTGGCCTCCTTGGCTACTATCGCATGTTTATCCGAAATTTTGCGAAACTAACAAAACCCCTAACGACTTGTTTGAAAAAAGATAATAAAGTCGAACATACGAGGGAATTTGTTAATTGTTTTAATTATTGTAAAAATTTGTTAATATCGGAACCGATTTTAGCGTATCCGGATTTCGAAAAACCTTTCGAAATAATGACCGATGCATCGATGTATGCAATCGGAGCAGTTTTAACTCAAAATAATCACCCTATATGCTATGCCTCTAGAACGTTAAATTCGGCCGAAATAAATTATTCAGTAATCGAAAAAGAGTTACTTGCAGTAGTTTGGGGATGTAAATATTTTCGTCCTTACTTATTTGGCCGAACATTCGAAATTCTCACTGATCATAAGCCATTGGAGTGGTTGTTCTCCCTTAAAGAGCCAAACTCTCGCCTTATGCGCTGGCGCTTAAAGCTGGAAGAATTTGACTATAATATTAAATATCTAAAAGGAAAACTTAATTATGTAGCCGACGCCTTATCGAGGGCACCCCCTACACATGATTTAAACGCTCTAGAAACAGCATCTTTAGATGTTAATTTAGACGATTTAGATTTAATAATTCAAAAAGAATTTGAAGATATTAATGAGTTACCAAATTTATCGGTAAACGATATTAATGAAATAATAAAAGACACCCCTAAAGTAAAAATATTACAAAACGTTCAAATTAAACCACCAATAGAGAGACGACAAAGTACTGACTTAGAAACAGTACACACTTCCATTGAAAATCCAATTCTTTCAATACCGATAACGGATCGTGCCGTTAATCAATATAAAAATCAAATTATTTTAACTTGTGGTGATAACACCGAAACTCTCTATAAAAGAGAAAAATTATTTGAAAATACAAGATTTCTTGTTACCTTATCTCAAAGAAATTTAGAAGAAAGTATTGTAAAATTTGCTAGAGAATTTTTAAATCCCAAAAGTACATATGCTTTGTATTTCAAAATTTCTCACCTAGCTGAAATCTTTGTAACTGTTCTGCAGAAATTTTTCAAACATTCTGCTTTTAAACTTATTCACTGTACGAAATTTTTAAATGACCTCCTAACAATAGAAGCTCAAAAAGAAAAATTAGAATATTATCATGTCTATAAAAAAGGACATCGTGGTATTAATGAATTGAAATTATCTTTAACTAAATTTTATTATTGGCCGAATATTTCAAAAGACATAGAAGAATTTGTAAATAATTGCGAAACATGTCTTAAAAACAAATATGATCGGAATCCCCCGATTGTAAAATTTAACTTAACCCCAACAGCATCAAAACCTTTCGATCATGTACATATAGATGCATTTCGAATATCTAATACCCCTTACCTTACTATAATCGATTCATTTTCAAGATACGGTCAAGCATATCCTTTAGAAACTGTCAGTGGTATCTCAATTGTTGATAATTTATTAAATTTTATATCCCATCACGGACTCCCTTACAAAATAACCGCGGATTGTGGTACCGAATTTAAAAACATGGACCTTGAAGATTTTTGCAAGTTGCACAAAATAGAACTTCATTTCACTCCGGCAAAAAATAGCACCTCAAATTCTCCAGTAGAGCGTTTTCACTCTAGTTTAATAGAGCATTATAGGTGCTTAAGAGACTCACAAAATAACGAATTATCACCAAATCAATTAATTAAGCATTCAATATTAAGTTATAATAATTCGATACATTCTGCTACGAAATTCACGCCATTTGAAATTACTAAAGGCCATATTAATAACCCTGATCCTTTCGATCTCGATGATCATCACATTCTTTCCTTTTATGTTCAAAACCACAAGGAAGCTAGCAAACAACTTTATAATATTATCAAAGAACGTAATGAAAAAGTCAAAGAAAATTTAATTAATAAAGCCAATGAAAGTCGTTTTAATCCTCCCGACTATTCAGGTCAAGAAATTGCTTATGTTCGTACAAAATTACGTGATAAAAAATTGCCCAAATTCAAAAAGACAGAAATAATTGAAGACAACGGTGTTTTGTTGAAAACCAACAAAGGCACCTATCATAAGAGTATAATTAGGAAACCTAAAATTAATTTAGAAAACGTTTTACAGGATAACCAGGAAAATGAAATCACTGATGATCCTGCTGTACCTGGTCCTTCAAACGTCTAAAATAGAATGTAGTACCGAAGAAATAAGTATAACCCCCTTAGAAAATCTTATTCTTCCCATAGAGTTAGGCAACGCTAAGTTAATTTACACAAAGCACACATTTATCCATTACTTAGATTTAAAAGTAGTTCTTAGACAAATAGAATTATTGCATAATCATTTTTCTATAATTAAACAATCTGTAGTAAAAAGTAACGTTTCGAACCCTATTTCATACCATGGCTTGAGTGAAAATATGCTTGAAAGAACAGAATTTTTGATTAATTCCTTAGGAAGAAAATTTCAAAATTTATATCCTCATATGCGTTCAAAATGAGGTATAATAAACGGCGTTGGAAAAGTCAATAAGTGGCTTTTTGGCAACCTCGACTCTGATGATGGAGACCGCTATGACAGTGCCATTAAAATTTTGCAGGGAAATCAAAAACAGATAACAAACGAAATTAACTTACAAACTTCACTATTTCAAAAATTGATAGATCATTATAATCAATCATTAACAATATTATGGAAAAATCAACAAAAACTTCACGATAATTTAAAAAGATTCCAAGTCGCAATATATAACGAAATTGACTCTTTAAGCAGATATATAACCTTTCAAGGAACAATAAGCCAAATAAACCTTGACTGTCAAAATTTAATATCATTTATAGACAATATTGAAAATGCAATTCCCTTTTCCAAAATGAACACTCTGCACAGCTCTATAATATCGAGCTATGAAATTTCAGACATGATAAAATATTTACAGAAAATTTACAAAAAACAAGAAATTCCAAATTTTAATAATATCTTAACATACTATACCTATCTTGGTACTCAAGTTACCTTCTCCAAATTAAAATTAATTTTTGCTATCCACGTCCCTATCTCAAAAGTCGAATCCTTAGAATTTTATCAAATATATCCCGTTATCCAAAATAATAAAATGTTCACACCTTCATATCCATACTTGGCACGCAACAAAGAAGAAGTCCAATTGAAGAAAGAAGAATGCCCAAAACTTGAAAATACCTACTATTGTCTACAAGATTTTATCCCGAGGGATAACTGTACTTTACAACTTCTCGACGGCCAGTTACCAGAAGGATGCTACGCCACTGAAGTAAATTTGCAAGAATCAATATTCGAACAAGTTGCTAGCAATCAAATCATGATTGTTCCCAAAGAACCAGAAAACGTTAAGTCGTATTGTAGAAGTAACCAAATTTTCAAAATTCAGAATCCAACCCTTATTCGCATTCCAGAAGGCTGTAAAATCACGTCAAGAGATTTTACATTTTCAAATGAACAAGAAATTCAAAAGGGAAAAACGCTAATTCTACCAAAACTCAAAATTGAACTTTTTAATATTCGAAGAAATTATCAAACTTCAAATATCAGTAAAATAAATTTCGACAACCTATACGAAATCAATAGAATCGCCAATCAGCTATCGCCAATAGATGAACCAAAGGACTCTTACCAAATTCCAATATTAACAATATTTTCAACGTTAATAATTTTATGTATAATGGTATTTTTATACATTTTTGTAAGAAGAAGATGCCAAAATTCAAAAACGAAAGAAAAAGAAGCCCTCAACATGGAGGAAATTCCAGAAAATTCGGACCGCAAAAATAACTCCCTTATTTTTGCGTCTTAAGGACGGAGGAGTTACGTGAGCGTATACAGCTGACATTCGGACTCCTTATCGTATCATATTATATTTCAGTGCTTAGCTTGTTATTTTAATCTTTTACATTAATTCTCTAGTTTATTAAATCAGATTTTGTCTAGCCTTTGCCAAGCAAAGACGTTTGTAATTTTAATCAATTGTTTTTAAAAAACCTGTATCAGTTTCAAAATATATATTTGGGTATTTACGCATCGTCATCAACACGTGCTTATCTCCCTGACCAGAGGCGACTCTAGGTAAAATTGCTAACACGGCCAATTCTGACGCTAGTGACGTTCTCGGCACTACTGTGTCAATTGGACATCTTCTGAAAAATAAATTTATATGTGGAGACCACAGCCACCACCCGGCTCAACCACTGACGGGACTGAGACCGATAAATATAAGCGATAAAAATAAAGAAAAACATGTGAGACCGCAGCCACCACCCGGCTCAACCACTGACGGGACTGAGACCGATAAATATAAGCAATAATAATAAAAAAAAAACATGTGAGATCGCAATCACCACATCTGGCTCAACCACTGACGGGACTGAGACCGATAAATATAAGAAATAAAAATAAAAAAAACATGTGAGACCGCAGTCACCACATCCGGCTCAACCACTGACGGGACTGAGACCGATAAATATAAGAAATAAAAATTAAAAAAAAAACATGTGAGACCGCAGTCACCACATCCGGCTCAACCACTGACGGGACTGAGACCGATAAATATAAGCAATAAAAATAAAAAACATGTGAGACCGCAGTCACCACATCCGGCTCAACCACTGACGGGACTGAGACCGATAAATATAAGCAATAAAAATGAAAAAAACATGTGAGACCGCAGCCACCACATCCGGCTCAACCACTGACGGGACTGAGACCGATAAATTAGTATTATAAACATTAAAACATATCGGGGATATGAACTTTCAAAAGTAACTGTAACGTATGTTTAATTTTTTTAAAACAAGCTGAATCTTCCATGGACCGTTCGGCCATTCTGATTTTATTTACTTTTCCATTCTTAACAGTTTTTGATAGTTCTCTAAAGTGAACACTGTACCAGCATGCACAACTTTTTTTTTTACGAAAACCACAGGGCTACTTAGACGAATACTCAGGTTAGCCACCAAATTTTTTGTAATGTCCCTCCTAGTACAGCTTCTGTTTCACTTGGAGTAACTCGGTGGAGCATGATTCAGAACAATGCCTTTTTCCAACTTTATTTTCTTTAACTAAGATTATTAACCGCTCTTATTTTATTATCACTTGTTATATGCTTCCGAAATCTTAAAAAACTTTCTCAAATACCTCGTAGGACTCTGGGACGGAACTTTAACTTCACCTAATTATATGTGAAAACTTTCAAAAATTCGCTTAATTCCATGTAATTTACGTCGTTCAATACGAGAACCTTGAAGATCTGTTATTGTCATTAGAGCTTGGTCTTCAAATAAATCACGACCAATAATTACATCATAATCCAGAATACTCTCACAAACAAATATGTAAATGACAGAAATATCAACGTCATAAATTTTTGTACACCCTGTACATTTATTTTTGCACTTATCATGACATTTTTTTGTAATACTCTTTAGCAGAATTTTACAAATAAATATTTCATTTTTAAATCAATCTAAACATTTTTTCAACATTAACGATAAATATCTCTACAAGAGCCTAAATTAGATGCCCTTCAATTTCAAATTTCTGTTGTATTTGCAAGTTTATCAGCTAGACAAAAATTAATGTTTCGGCGTTTGTCAATAGCAACTTTTGTAAAACAATTTAAAATCGTATTTTGTCAATAGCAGCTTTTGTAAAACAATTTAAAATCGTATGTCCACATTTAGCGCAAATAGAGCAACCATCATCATTCTCGTTTTCAGATTTTGTTTACTGTATGAAGCAGCGGCGTTGGGTCTTGGACTCTTCACATTTCTTTGACAAACGGCTATTAATGGCAGAATATTTATCAACATACAAGTGTTTTCTCAGATTAGGTGACTTAACATCTGCTTTTTAAATTCCATTTAGCAAAAGATAACAAAAATAGTAAAAATTCTTTAATTGTCCGACAATTTCATTGCCATTATTATCTAATTTAGAAATACTGTGAATAATTAATTATACTACGTCACTTTTATTCCAATTAGCTCGAAAAACTTATCATCGCAGATTTTTCATGAACGTTACGTTTCGGTGGAAATGGCTCAGTAAACTCCGTCTTAAAAGTAATCAATTTTTAATATTTGGTTTCACTGATCATATCAAATATTCGTTCAGTAAAAATCAACCAACTCTGCCTAATATTTTCACGTCATATCATCTTATACTTTATAATTTTAATACCACTCACCCATTTGTTGGATTCACTTAACTCAGGTCGAAAATATCACAAATTTACCTGCTCAGTTGATGCCTGTAACGCAGTAACTAACTCTGATAACAATATCTGAGTACCACTTTCACTATTTTTTAAAATCCATTTTTTTTTCTATTGTTCTACACCTAAGAAATAGCACAATAATTATTTTAAATAACTGTTCACCAAAAAGTCATTAACGGTAATTAATTAATTAATAACAATGCATCAACAACAGCGTGAGTCATGAGTCCTATCCCACTTCTGATGTTAGAAAACGAAGGGGGTATAAATATTAATTAAAATTAAAAATCCAATTAGTAAACACCACTATAATCGTATGAATATTGAATACAAAAACACAAGTAATGACGTAGCGAGTGGCCAGTATAATTCTGCGCAGAGAGATCGACCACGTTGATTGTACTTTTCAGAATGCCCTGTGAAACACCAACATGATGCCGACGAAAAAGGTCGGGGTATTTACGCATCGTCATCAACACGTGCTTATCTCCCTGACCAGAGGCGACTCTAGGTAAAATTGCTAACAATATATATTTTATTGTATAAAACAAAATCTAAATATTTCAAAAACCTTATTTTTAGTTTTTTTCTACTCCATCTAATCAATAAATAATAGTATAATTCGAGAATTGTTGTTGAGGACTTACTTTCTCGTGAGGCACTGTACAAATACTTACATTTAAAAAAAAAATTCTCAAAAATTTGCAAGGTAAGGTATAGTTAAAAGTTTAGTATTAGATAAATAAGGACTTCAACTAATAGAAAAAAATTAATTTTAGTCATAATCTAATAACTTTTTTTTTTAACATTTGAGGCGAGAGGTGTGGCGAAAGGACCTCCTTAAGTATTTTTAAAATATTTTTTGTGAAAGTAATGTTAACTCATTGTGCCAAATTAAGATAGTAGATGGTGTTTTAAATGTTATAACAACTTTGTAAATAGTTTTATTCTATTCTAATAAATAAAATTTGCTATTTAGTTACATTTTAATCATTTTGGTTAGAAATTCATCAATTTTTAGTTTTAAAAAATCCCATCTTTTTACCTTCAGAAACCAATAATGCATTTTCTACAAAACCTTCAGAATCAGCATGTAAAATAATAAGGTGTATTCCCTTTCTTGTAAGGCTTTTCAGGAATTGCTAATTGCTAATAGTACTCAGTGTAGAAGGATCCATAATTGTAGATTTTCAATACAATTGCTTACTGAAGAACTATTATTTACGAAATAAAGTAAAAAACTAATAGATGAGATATCAAATTATAAAATGTCAGAACTGTCAACAATATCAATTATTAGCTGATGTTCATGCTAAAAAGTAATGTGTGAAACTGACTGTAATCTGACCAATCAGAAGGCTACAGAATTGCCAACTTAAATTCAAATCGCTCCTCTTAGTTTAAAAACAGTATAGTTATATTAAAATTTAAAAGTTCTTACTCTTCATTATAATTATATTTTTTATTTTCCCTATATACCTACATACTATCTAACATTTTACAAATTTGATGCCTAATTAAGATTTCATCTAGCTTTGCAGAACGTGAAACGTTTTTCACATTTGTATAAATCTTCTACATCTGTCATATTAGGATAACAAGATTGTATCTAGACAGACAATTATTTTTTGGAAATCATAGTTGAAGTTTGTATAGCCAATAACTTGTTTGATTTTCATTGTGTTTCTAACTCTAATTTAAGAGAAAATCATGTGTGATAAAAAATGCAGAAAGAACTAAGCGACCTACATTTTTTAGAATATTTGATAAAGCATAGTAATAACTGCCAGTTAAAACTTTGTTTCTTGTATTTAGTTTAGGTAACGGAGACAACGCTTGGAACAGAAAATACATACTTTTGTTAATTCAGAATTTTTAAATGTTGTTTTATATTATAAATCTTTCTAGGTATCCTATATCATTTTTTTTTATATAATTTTCAATCAAAACTGTTTAAAAACAAAAAGTTAAAAAAAAAAAAAAAACGGGTGGCACTCGGGGACTGACGCGGTAAAGCTATTTTTATCAACTTATGCAATTATAATTATTTATTTATTTTATTATTTTTTTTTTCTTTGATATTAATTCAAGTTTTTTTCTTTGATATTAATTCAAGTTACACTTTTTGAATAAATGAGAAGTTAATATTGTTTAAAATATTTTTAATTTCTTACAATACATGTAGGTTATTCAGTTATTTTTATTATTGAAACTAGAAGTTTATAAAATAATTTTTTAACCACTTTGCTTAGGATAGGGATTGGCACAGGTGCAATTTGGTAAAGTACAATGTTGTTACATGTCTTTGGAGCATATTTCATGTCGTTATCAGATGACTCTCGAAATTTGCAGTGGGCTCTAGGGCTAAAAGGAACTAAATACTGCATTTGTGATAATAATAAAATGTATGTACATAGAGTACTCACTCATTTTCTTTCATTATTTTTTCGTCATTTTCTTCATTAATAAATGCACTTTGTTTATTCATATTTAAAACACTTTATACACAAATTTAACGCGTACAGCTATTCACTGTTATACATAGATGACATACACCTACTTGGATTTGGATAGGGCAAGTTTTTTTTTCTTAAAAAAAAAAGGAAAAATATTGTTTTATTATTTCACAGTCTTGGTAATTTAAAATGTTTAGTTTTTAAAAGGTATATACTTATTCAGTGATTTTCCACACTCGTGTGATAGTCGCACTCGACTTGTGTCTCGTGCGACAATATTTCCCACTCGTGTGAAAAATGTCACTTTCCACACTTGTAATGTAATATACTATTCCCATTTTTTTGAATTTAAATAAATGAAGTCCCCACTGGTAGCTTGCATTTTTAAAATTAGCTGAACTTGAAAGAACCTCGTTATGCGCCACTATGCATTGAATAAGTATATAATTTTTAAAAACTAAACATTTTAAATTACCAAGACTGTGAAATAATAAAACAATAATATTTTTCTTTTTTTTTTTTAAGAAAAAAAAAACTAAAATTTTCGGGGCTCGAACCACCAACTTGTTACCCACACTATCCGCATTACGACCACTGTGCGCTTTGCGCCACCGAGGACCATTGATAGTTGTTTGGAATCGCTTATAATAATATAATATAACAATGTATTACAAATATTTACGAAAAATTTTATCATGTAAAATGATACCTATATTGTAATTTAATGGAATCATATAAATATATGATTTAAAAACTATAAAAGTGTCATTATTACTTAATTGTATTAATTTTTAATCTTGAGAGATTAAAAGTTTAAACATAAGTCATCTAAATAAATGCATTTTTTTATTATACTCCGAAATATGAATTTAAAATCTCTTTCTACAGTAAATAAGACTTATTTTAATGTTGGCCAGCAATTAAACCCTCTCAAAAGTGTCTGCCTAAATTACTAGTATTTTTAGAATTACCTAAACTTTTAATTGTCGGGAACATTTCTGATGCCAATTTACAGAAGCTCTTCTAGTTCTTGTATTGCACAAATGTTCCAGTCCGCAGACGTATATTTAACTTCGCTTCATACTAATACGAATAGGGTCGGATATAACATTCCATGGCTTTAACGTCACACTGCTGTGCCGATCGGAGTGGGGGGTGTTAGGTTTATTTTCATCAAGTGGGGAATCCTACCAAGGCATCAGAATTAATTTAAAATAATTAAACTAAATAAAAAAATCCCGGCCAACGCACATTGGGCCAGATGCACCTTAAAATGTTGAAAAACTATTATAGGCAATTTTAAGTTTATTTCTTCTCGCTAATATTTCCATTTAAGCCTAAGCAAGCTATTTTGATAGATATTTTTCGTGCGAACCTTCGAACTTGACAGTTTGTGTGAGGAAGGAAACATTTTTATTAAGTATTTTAGGTAAACAGAAGATCACAAAAATCGTAACTTACAGAACAGAAGTAAAAAGGGCCTGATGAGACTTAAAAAACTCGGACTAGTGTCATCGATTGCCATTTGCGTTTAAAGGGTTGCTTTCAGTAGTTCGTGAACAAATACTCACTTTTAATCCCTTTCCACAGGTACTATGCAATAATGAACATTTTGTCAAATAAACAATATAATGAATTTTAATACATTCATGAAAATTACAAAACTTTATTTAACTTTATGACACCTTAAGAAAAAAACTAATCAGAATCACTCTCAGATGAAGAATCTAAAAGCGCATTTGGCGAATGTGCCTCTAAAAGACCAAGGACTTCTGGAGAAAAACGCTTCTTCATAATTACAGTTTTTCTTCTTAGACTGGTTATAACTGGATCGGATGAAATACATAGACTGTTAAACACATCTATGTTTGTTAACGTTCTGTTGCATTTGCGTGAATTATGCTCCCTGTACCTCCGATATTCCTTATTGCGCGCCTCTTGTGTTAAAGAAATATGCACATCTTAGCGGTATCTAAACAGTAAGTTTTGAATTTTTCCGAATTAATGTTGAAACCGCTTGCAATCACCTGAAGGATCACGTAAAATCTATATATTAAGTTTTCATCCAATCCAGTAATTTTTGAGGATAACACATAGTTTCGGATAAAAGTCCTGGCACAATTACGATGATGCGAACTACCAGCTCCTTGCTTTGGTTGGTCCACTATAATCCCCAGTTGCTTTCTATATTCAGATTGAACATGTTGTTTTTGATTTTTTAGAACAGATTTTTCGACAACCACGAGCCAGCCATTTTTTTATTGGTAGTCGATAGTCAACTTTTAGAAGGAATTCAAACAATCTAAAAATAAGAAAATAATATGATCATTAAAAAAAAACAGGAAACTATTTTTTTTAAAAAACAGTTTGTGTTGATACCTTTTTTTACTATAAGAGGTTTAATCAAAAAACAACTTTAACAATAAAAATCAGGACAAATAGTTAGTGGCTCAAAGCCTTTAAAACTAAGCTGACATTTTTGTTAGCAATACATAAAATTAAAACATCCACAAGTTTCATAAAATTGATATCCAGATAAGATAGGTAAATTTACAAACCTGATCCAAGCGTGCAGTGATGTTATGCCATATTGTAAGTAGTCTTCTATTATATGTTTTTGTAGAAGTTTTTCCAAGTTATTCATCTCTACAGGGGAGGCTCCACACAAGTAACTTTTTTGTGAGGATGTATTGGTAAGAGAATTTATCATTTTCATGTCTATCACTGTCATATACAGATCGTGTTTTATCAGTAACATTTGTAAAGAGTTTGTTGTAAATGTAGTTTCAGATAATATTTGAATTTGATCCTTAACTAATTGAGTTTCCCGTTTTGAAATGTATACAGTTTCTTTTAGGAACTGCATTTTTAAAGGACGACATAGTTTTGTTGATGAAGGAGTTGGATTACTCCAAATAATAACTTTTTGTTTCGTGTTGTTTTCCATATAAAGCTGAATTGGAACTATACAGGTTAGCAGTAAGTTAGAGTCGCAATAGCGCTATCATCCGCAAAAGATTGTTTGTATTATGCTTGACCAGAACTTCCATCCATTCCCCATTTAGAAATTAATACAAGCCTTGGGTTTTTCATCTTAAAATTTTCCAATTCTAAAGTTGATAGGAGCCTGCATGTAGTGTGGTCCAATAGCGACTGTAGGTTAACTGTAACTGAATGCTCTGGAGATAAAATATTTTGGGATAACATCGATTTTTTGCTTCCCTTATGTTATTGTAAGGCGGATAAATATCCGTTTTGTTTTCAATTGCGGACTCACGAATATTCTGATATTGTCTTTTGGATAACTTTGCATCTATAACCATTGCCAAAGCACTGTCACTGCTAAGACGATTTACTTTAGTCGCATTGGGTGTTTCTTCTTCGATATTTTGTAAATTTTTTGCTGCTTGTGATTTTCCAGCCGATCTTAAACCCATTTTAGAGGCAAATAAAAGCTCATTCGTATCAAACGTTCTTAATTCTTTGGTTCTTTTATATTTTGCGAAATAACCTAAATTTTCAAAGTTTTCTTTGGGCCTTCCTCCTTTATGTAAAGCACATGGTAAAACGACGTAATTTTCCAGCCAGAGTCTATTAGTTTCACAAAATTTTTGTTTTATTCGGCAAGCTTTAGCCCACCTTCTCTTAAACTGAATACTAAAATTTCTTGCTATATGTTTTATATTTTGTTTATTTTTCATCTCTTTTCCCTTTTCAAAAATTTCTCGTACCCGCATTTGATGATTTCTTGGCTTTAGAAGTACACATAGAAAAGGCTTAATAGATAAAATTTGCATATGCTTTAGTTTTCAATGTGTTTTATTTGTTTCTGTAAACATGCAAAAAAATCAGTAAAATTAACGGAGTAGGTACTTTGTTCTGTAAGTACCAAAGTCGTTCGCAACACTTTTCGTAGCCCGTAAAAGTGTACTGTACTACTAATACTTATATGGATTTTACCAAGAAGGTAGCAAAAAGTAGCAGCTAATGTGAAGTTTGGTACAAAGTAGTATACTAAAAGATAAAAGGTATATATAGTAAATAGTGTAACTTTATGTAACTCATTAGGATATCCTTACCAAAACTCGAAAAATAATATTTAAATGTAATGAAAAAACCCTTTTTCTATCTAATATTGCCAATATTTCCACGTCTTCATACATAAACAAAAATTAAGAGTTTGCTAAAAAAATATAAACTTACCTGCATAATTGTCACCCATCTTAAAACTTTCAAAATGAAGCACTGCTTTAAATATTGAGCGAAACTTTAAGACACTCTTAGAAGAAAAAAAAAACTGAAGATAACTCAACAAAAAACATGTCAAAGTTTGCGGTATACTAGCGTGTATCCAAGACAACCGATGAGAGTGATTTTACTGTATTAGAATGCTCCAGAGCCTACTTAGTTGTGATCTATAAAAATTTATTGATATTTCAGTAGTTTGTTATTTTTGAATTTTTCAACATTTTAGGGGAATTCTGACCCACTGTGCAACGGTGGGATTCCAACCTTGGACCCTTGGAACCACAGGCAGAGACTCTACTACTGCGCCATCACCTCGTTAATAAAATACTTTTATTTTGAATTCTGTTTTCTGAATTACCTGGATCGCATTACAAATGGCGCCCGCGCAGTTTTAGGAAAACAAAAAGTCCGGTTAATTTTGTTCTCTCTAAATAATAATGTATAAGGATAACAAGATAAGCGACGACGAGTATATTGGTCTAGGAAAGTGCAAATCCAAAAGTAGGGTGGATATGCAAACTGAATAAAGAACTTCCTCAGGAAAAGTGGATGATTTGAGGACCAGACTAATAAAGCACGTTCGCAAGACGTCTCAACCCTTAAAAGAACCTTCTCAAACCGGGACAAAACCGAAACAACCCATAGATCAAGACAGAAGACAAAGAGAACTCGAATAATGTGTTGAAAAATGGACCAAATTAGGAAATGGGGCATACATTTCGACGGAACGAAATACTGTTGAATTTTTGGAAGGATTAAACGAGCTTAAAGATTGTTACAGGGTACAGAATGAGCATTTGCTGAGAGGTTTACCTAAAGTATTCATAGGTAAGGCACTATTGTGGTTCAGAAATAGTACAGGCTACTAGAACGATTGGAACGATTTCCTTCAAGATTTAAACCATTTCTTTATACCGTCAAATTTGGAAACACAGCTAGAAGACCAGATTAGAGAACGTTTGCATCTCGAAAACGAACCTACAACGGATTTTGTGATAAACCGATAACAAGAATTGAAAAGGATCTATATCAACATGAGACCAGAACATAAAATGTATAATAAAAGAGGAGATTTTACAACAATCAGGGAATTGTTACAGCAAGCAAAATATTTTGAAAACCTAAGAAAGTCAATGTTAAAAAATGAATTCCTGCAACCAAGTGACAATTAACCAACCCCAAATATATCACAATAGAGAATATTATAATCCAGACTCTCAGAGACCGGCACAAAAAAGTTATACAGAAAAATTAAAAATTTTGACAGAAACACATGTTGTTGGAGATGCGGAAAAAGCGGACACAACCGGCAAGAATGCAGATTAAGACCGAGATAATTGGAGTCGCATAACATTTTCCAACCACCAGTTCTGGGTTCGCCAGATGTAAAGAGTGAGTTTATGTGTCCTTTCTCACAAATCACTTTTGTTCACTAAATCTTGCCGATTTCAGTATACTTAAAATTGACATCGTTCGTTTGTTTTGGTACGTTAGCGTTGACAAGTTTGTTTGTTCACTTTTCAGACTTTTGTCTGTAGACTTTTCCAAGTGACTCTCAAAGACAGGAAAAGGTAGTTTTATGCAAATAAAAAGTTTTATCTGTAATTAATAATTTATATATTTTGTTCGATATAAACATTCCAAACCCAACACATATAAACAATAAAATGTTAACTAATGCAAAAAAAATATTTGTACAGCTATGGGAATAGAACAGTTTGAGGTAAAATAGTAATGAATAAAATTAAAAGGGGTAAAACAATTGTTAAAACTGAATTAAACGAGTGCGGTTATCTGTACACAACGGTGAACATCATACTAACTAAACTGGTATATGAGGCTTGTTAGGACTAGTATATATTTTTTGTATTTCGGATAAACGCCGTCAGTTCTGAAACAAAAAAAAACATATTATTAGTGAAAAAGAACATTATTTTTATAATTTTAGTAAATTATATATTAATTTTAACAATTTTTATAGTCGATAGCTTCTACTCGTTAAAGGTATTCCGGCGCCGATAAGAGCAGACCTCCATCAGTTACTAAAGAAGACGAAATACCTCATGCCAAATTTAATATCAATATTATTATTAATTATTTAGATTATATTACGTTGTTATATATTATGCCATATTATGTTTTATTATGTCATATTAGGTCATGTTATTCATTCGTTTGTTCATTCATTCATTTCATTGAGAGGTTTTCTCTGAGCAAATACTTCTCTCGCGCTAAATTAAACATCTATTCCCCTGAAGGGGGAAATCCCTCATTTTTAATTGGATTATTTAATAATCTTTTAACAGCGCTAGTTCTGACACTTTCTGACACATGTCAATTTTTGGTTTGCATTTTACGAAAAATATAATTATTTATAGCGTTGTAATAGTTATTTGTGTAACAAGGCCGTAAAGTTGATCTTCACTGGCCGAATCAGAAATTTGCGGCCAAGGCCAAGCAATATTTTTTTAAAATTGTTTTTGAAAAGAGGCTTAAATGCAAGAATTGTTTCAAATTTTTATTGATCTAATAAAAACCCATTGTAAACTAATAAAATTTGTACAGGAATTACTAACGATAATTATGATAAACCCGTGTTTAAAAAGTGGCCGTAAAGTAAATGCGTCCAAAAAGTGACTTTAAAGCGGCCGTAAAGTAAATGCGGCCAAAAAGGTGACACTTTAAACAGTCGCCTAAAATGTATATTTGAGATTTAGTTTTTCAAATAATGGTGAAAACATGCTTTATGTGTAAAATATCTTTTGAAAAGGATTCTTCAAGATTATATCATAAGTAAGTACAATCACAACCAAATTATCAGAGGCTAGGCAATCACTTTTAATTTGCAATTAACGTAATAACAACTCTCTTATTTTCTTGTCGAAAAAGTAAAATTAAGAGGAAATAAAACCCAGCTAAGTTCGTCTTTATCCGTCTTATAATGATTAAAAGAGTAAAGGTTAATTACTTATTGACATAAATAAAGAGGCAACTGAAGAAAGCAAAAAAGTCCTTTGCAAAATAAAAACAAGAAATTTGTTTAAGATCCTAATAATTTTTGATAACCATAATACGATCCATTTTAGAGAAATTATATATGGGACGAATTATAGAGAATTATATCACAAACAACTTTTATTTGAAAAATTTGATTTTTTTAAATTTTGTCAAATTTCTCGAATATGGAACATTTTAGGAAAATTTTGTATAGAACAAAAATTATAGAGAATAATATAAGAAGTAGCTTTATTCTTCTCCAAACGTAAATAACAGATATATTCCATAAAATATAAAAATGATCCCGTTGTTTGCCATTAAATAGGCATTATAAAATTTGTCAAAAAAATGTGTTATTTTTTTTTAAATATAAAAAATATTCATCTAGAATAGATGAAATGAGGGCGGGAAGTAGAGCACTTCCCAAACTTTAATGACGTTAGTATACATACATACATGTAAATAAATGGAATTAAAACCTCCAGAACTCCTAGACACAAAACTAAACTTTGTAACAGAGGTGAAGAACCTAGGTCGTACCTTTGACAGCAAGTTAACATGGAACTCGCATTTAGAAAACAGAGTCAAAAGAGCATCCATTGCTTATGAACAATGCTGCCGAACCATGGGGCGCACCTGGGGTTTCTCCACACGTTATAGATACAGAGATAAAATGTTTCCCAATTAGACAATAGCTGGCCAGAATTATATAAAACACCCAGTATATATCGTATGAAGGCTCGCGTGGCAAGAAAGTTTTTTATTTCGTTAATATCAAAGTATACCGCCTTTTGTCGGTATGCCCTAAATGATTATCATTTGGTATTTATACAAGTCAAAAAGTACTAGTTTATTTTCCTCTTTGCTTCTGAAGCTGTAATATTGTGTGTTGAATTAGTGTATTTTGAACTGATTTTATTATTTTTTTTTATTTATTGAACATTTTTTGTGAAAGTCAATAGCCATGTCTAAAACACTTGAAACAAGTTATATGTACATTTTTCTAAAAAATTACTTAAAAGGTTACTTATTGCTTGTATGTTCTTCAGTATTTACTTTTAAAAATTTGTGCTAGGTATCTGATTTTTATACGAAATTTTAGGCAAGAAAAACAGACAAAATTTAAGTCATAACAGTATTTTCCTAGAACAATTTTTGAATACATATATTTATGAGTGGCACAAATTTCAATGTGGTTTGTATAGTGTAAAAATAGTTAAGAGAGGCAACAAAAAGACCATGTATTAACCTGGAAATATTAACTAAAATTTGGCATGTGTCAAATTTTTAAATTTTTGAAGCCTCTTACCGGTGTTGAATTTCCTAGTTAATATATATTTTTACTATTAACACTGATATATATTATCATATTTGATTTGATTAGATTTTAAAAAACCCAGCTTTAGTTATTTCCTACTTATTTTTCAAATATTTCAAAATATCAAGTAGTCTGGGAGTTTAGTTGTCAAATTAACAAAATGAAACTAATGAAATTTAGTTTCATTATTTACCTAGGTTTTTTTTTTATTATCATTATTTACCTAGGGTGAGAAATATTACTTCTCATTAGAGGAATGGAGTAAATAATGGTGATTTCTCATGTTAGTAGTAAAAAAAAGTTATTATTATAAACATGACATTTTTACATTAACAATATCATTTTAATATTTGTTTAGTAATTTAAATTTCGTTTAGCACATCAGTGGAATCGGCCCTTAGCTACTAGCTATATATTGATAAAGTGTTATTGCCCTCATCATAAATGAATCGTGCTAACAAATAAAGTCAAAAAAAAGTCTCATAACTTTTCATCTTTTAGTTACTTACTAAAATTAGGTACTACAATACAAATATTTAACTCCGGCCCAGAACATCATCCCACTCCTTCCACCCAGTTTTTCGGTTTTGGCAAAATTCGCGCAGCGACAAATGCTTCCTATGTTACCTCTACCCTTTCTAACCTCTTTGAATAATCCCAAATTTCAGTTCTGTGATCCCACCATAATTTGCCCAAATCGGCCAGCAGTTTTGCACTTCCGGTCTCCTTGGTGGAACGGTTTTTTAGTATGTTAAATATAGCCTATATCCTATCCACTAAAATAATACAGATCAGTGAATACACTGCATGTATTGAATGTTTGGAACAATTCGATTAGCTTGTTTTTAGATCTATCGATGAGTGCCTAAACTAAAATGTTGGTAAAGCAGGGTTTGCCGTGTATATTATTTGAAATTTTAGCTTGTATTTTATTTCTCAATTTTCTCCGATATTACATTGATTTGAGAATTGGTTTCAACGTGATTGTATTTGATTATTAGTAGAGTATTTGCTTAACACCAGAAAAAATCATATTAATTTTTTTTATAATTTTTTAAACTTTTAGTTTTATTATTCTCAAAGTTACATTATTTACATTGCCGTCCGCAACGGCTCTGATTTTTTTACAAAATCTTAGCTCTTTATCTTGTATAGTTTTTAAATTTATTAGGAAATAAAATTAAATGCAATTAAAAATTCTCACCTCAAAAAATTAAAACTATTTTATTGTCCGAGAAAATTAATGTAATTATTGAAGAATGAAAGAAAAAAAATGACATGGTCCCATAGTTTATAAAGCAAACTATCACCAATTTTTCATGTAGATTTACACCCTTAAATTATCGCATATCAATAAGGAACACCATGTTTGTATATATATTATGTATGTATATTATTCTATTATTCGGTATGTTTATCTAAGTTTTTTGATATTTTTGGAAACAGTAGAGTTAAATCACTGAAATTATAAATTGATTAAGTCATTATACCTGTAAAGTAGAAATCTGTGGGTTCCGTTCTAGCTTTAATATGCGTTGTTGAGCGTGCGCGAGCTGTCTCGTAACAGTGCCAAGTTGCTCTTCGAGGGCTGTGGCTTCCAACGACTTGACAGATAATTTTTGAGATAAATCGAGTAAATTATCTCTCTGCTGCCTTACGAAATCTTGTTTGAATTTCATGACTTCTCTTTGCACTTCCGCCACGTGAGCTTTACGCATTGCGTCCAAAGCGGCCAACGTAGCCTGTGTTTCTTCTGATAAGGCCTGATCTTTTTCCTAAAAGATATGTTTTATTGTATACCACTTTAAAACATTTCAAAGCGGTAAAAAAACAAAAAGGACATTTTTTTATTACCTGCTTAAGTATTTCAACCTCTTGAGCATGTCCTTCACGTAATTCGTGAATGGTCCTTAAATGCCATTGCTCCATGGCAGATAATACCCGTTCACAAAGTTGCTGCAACTGTTCCATATCAGATTCTTTATGTCGGTCTTTACAAGTAACTAGTGCTCTTTGATATGCTGAACGAAGATTCTCCACTTGTGTAAGATATTCAGTTCTAAGGTATACTGGCCTTTGATCGTCTAGTAAATTGTATCTGAAAATGAAATATTATGTTAATTTCTAAACCCTTCTGGGTATTACAGCTTACTTTTTGAATAATTTGTTTTCATCTAAAGCTTTTCGGACATCCTCCAAACTATTTCTCAAATTGAAACATTGTTGACAAACATCGCTCCAATTTCTCATAACAACATTTTCTTCGTTAATAGGTATATCCAAGTATTTTTGTAAATCAGCTACCCTTGAAGACATTTCGTTTAAATATCCAAGTAGTTCTTCGAGTTCCGGTTGGCTTAAAAGAGCATAGCATTCTCTATTGAATTTGTCCACCATACAGTTGAATTCAGCTTCTAAAGTTTGGTTTATTTGGAGAAGAGACTGGTCTTCAAGTAGAGACTGGTACTTTTCGTTTTCTAACCAACAACTTAGGCGATTTCTCGTATCGTGGTAGTCGTCTGGTACAAATTCGCCGCTAAGAACGGCTATTCTAGCATCTATTAGAGCTTTGTGGGCAATTATCTCAGCGTACTCGTGCAGCATGCTTGTTGTTGTTCGAGAATTTCGCTCCGATTCCATTCTACACCTAAAAAAACATTCATTTTATTTTAAAGTTTGGCATAACCTGGTCAAATAGTAGAAATAACAAGAGATGATAGTCATAACGAGAAACTTAACTCGAGAGAGATAGCGCTACACTCCGAAATTAAGGGATACCATAGGCAGAGGTTCAGTATATTTAAATGGTACCGCAACTAATTCAGATAGTTTCGTTTTGTGTCAACTAGTGTTATTGAGTCTGCTTGATTTTGTTTAGTGTTCGACTTATTTTAATAATAAAATGGAATAAATAGTGCCTCAAATTCTAATTAATAATTTTTTACGAATTTCATATATTGTAAGGTGTTTTCTTGCCTCTAACAAAATAGAACCCTTAGGTGAGGCAACACTCGGGCGCCAGTTTGTTAATGTGGTTTTGATTCGGTGTTAAAAGGGCTCGGAAAGCTTCTATTCAAGAAGAAAATTTCAAAGGTCTTATTGATATCAGAACTGTGAATATAAGATGATAACAATAACGGGCATATTCGTTGTTGTTATTATTACGTCAGAGAATTTCCGTAAACTGAAAGAAGAAAAACAAAAGGTCGATACCCGATTAAATAACCGCAATTATAAGTTGGTAAACTAAATACATCTATTGCTTACGAAAGCTGGTTCACAACAAAATTTTATTATTATTCCAAAGCCCTCCCATTCATTACTGGTCCGTAGTGACCCTGACCAAAAATAAAAAAAAAAAAACGGTTTCGGAACGATAGCATGCTGGGACGGAGCTTAATCAGACGTTAATAAATAATTATAAGAAACAAAATAAAACAGGGTTCTTAATTCTATTGGGCTAATGTAGAGCATACTTATGAAAAGTCAATTTAAAAGGAAACAGAATTCATAATCAACTATTTTTAAAAATTAATCAGTGCCAGATATCTAATTCAGTATTTAATCTTAAATGTTTCCCACACTTTAAGAAATATTAAAATAATAGAAAATGTCCACTATCCTTATGAAGCCACAAATATAGGCGATTAACTAGTTTTAGATGTTATTTTGTAAAGTTTAAATAATAGAACAACTTTGTAATTATGCAACGATAATAAATTACCGTTACTAATGCTACGCCACTCGTTTGCCAAACATACCTCGACGCGGCTAGCCAACGAGTCGTGCGGCCACTTCCACTTCAATAAGCGAGAGAGAGGGTATCCCTTGCCACCGCCGAAATGTATGAAAGGAGAAGCAATCGACCTCCCTGAGAAGGAGGATAACTCCTATAGCAGGGTATAAGGAAAATAAAATGTCATAGAAAAATTTAAAAACTTATGAAAGTCAATATTAAACTAAAAAAAAAACAAACTGGCCAGATTCGAGATCCAGCAACAGTACGAGACGGTACCTGTGTGACGAGCGGACCAGAATAGCCGAAGCGGAACCAGGGTAGCCGTTTCCCCTGTAAATAGTTGGTAGCAAGTTTGTTTGACCTCGACAGTAGGGCGCTGAGCGCGTTATGATGAACTATAATTCGGTACAGTCGGTAAAGTAGAAAACTACTAAGTAAAGCGATTTAAAAAATGGCGGGCTTCAAAATTTATGAAATTGAAGCAATTTCAAGTAACATTTTTCTATTTTACAGCTTTTACTTACAATAATTGAAACAATTAATAACTAAAATGAATTTTTATTGTAAGTAAATGCTGAAAAACGGAAAATATCACTTGTTTTAAATGAAAAATAAAAACATTTGTAATAAGTTTATTTTATTTAGAATAGGTCATTACATTATATTAAACATCATATTCACAATAAACACACACAAAATTATTGCAGAGTAAAATGTAAGATAACAATGTGACAATTATTTTACTATTAACAAAAACTGGGTAAAATTTAAAAAAATTATAATTTCAAAAAAATTAAAAAGAAACAAAACAGTCATATCTATAAATACAATTATTGTTTTAAAAATCCCTAGTATTGACTTATTATTACACAAAATATAGGTAATTTTTCACAGAAAACAAATTAATTAATATTTACAATTAATTTAATATAAAAATGTTATACCTTTATTTTGATCTTAATTTTACTTACTAAGCCAATCAATTTTCCCTGTTCAATTCAATTTTAATATATGTAAAATTAAAAGATTGTTTTATGTCCGATTTACAAAAACTTTAAATTATTTATTCTAAATCTGTGTCAAAGTTTATCAGGCAACTAAATTTTAATGATGTTCAAGCATTTTTTTTCTGACTCCTTTATGCATTAATGTTCTCAAGCTCTATTGAGTTATCTAAACATATACGAAGACCAGTTGTTTTGAAATTTTATTGGTTAGGCAACTCTGGCACTGTACCATTTTTTTATCCTTTTACCCATCTATCCATCTATTTCAGTCCAGCTTAGTTGCAATGCTCATTGCAAAAGTCTCCATACCCAGGGATATCTAAAACAAAACAAAATAATAAAGGTGCAGTGTATAATTAATTAATTAATTAATTAATAATTAACATAGGTTAATATCGTTTTTTAAACGCTTAGAAATATCTTTAGTTTTTTATAATAAAAGGTACACAAATTTTCAACAATTTCGAAAAACAGACATCTGATTTATGCTCTTGGTAAGCGAACCATGGAAAATTAACATGTTCGTAAAATATAAAATTAATTTTTTAACAATGCATTCTACTATATGTCCTTATTTGGGTAGTATTTGATAAATATATTTATAAATAGTACCCAAAAAAAATGAACAATTTCTTTTTGAGCATAAATCAAATGCCTTTTTATCATATTCTTTTAAATGTGTAAACCTATGATGAGGTTCTACAATACCTGCTCGTAAATTGCACACTTCCCATTTCTTAGACGCGGTTTCTCTATTAAAGATTTCTCGACAATTTTATCATTAAAAAATTCTAGCTTTTTTTTAGCTGATGTTATATTTGAAAATGATAGTTTAATCAAAACATCATTAATTACATTTATTTTTGCAAGTAAATTTGATAAAGGCATTTTAAGTTAATGACATCGTTAGAACCTCAGTATATTTTTACAGCTATAAATTATTTAAATCTAAAATAATTAATTAAATTTTACTCACCTACATTTTCTAAAAACATATCTGTCATTTTTTAGTGCAAGTGCAACATAACCTAATTTATTATCAAAGCCAAATTTACACCACTTCTTAATATTCAAATTTAACTTTAACTTTATATATTTATAATAATTATCCACGTATTTGATCATATATTGTATTAAAGTGATATTTAAGAGATTGCATTACTAAAGTTATTGATTTCTTTAATATTTATTCATTTTTTAATTATAATGTAGGGGTGTAAAAACGGCTTTTTTTTGTGATCGCAGCGCGTAAAGCGCGATATATTAAACTACAAACAAGGAAACAATTCCCGCCTATTATTCAAACCTTCTGTTTTAGTTTTTCTATGAGCGGAACAGAAGCATAGTGGAAGTCACTGCGAAAGCACACTTACGCCGCGGATAACATCTGAAGTGGAAGCATCTAGGGTTCAATATTTAGTATTTTTGAAATTTCTTTTCAGAAATTTTAATTAGAAAAATATTCATCCCTAAGAAGAAGGACCCAAAAGTGATTTAAACTAAATAGCTCTATTTTTTAAAAATTCTTTTTAGTTTTTTCTTTAAAAAAGGCTAAGTTTTGTCGAATAAGATTTTGAATTTAAATACATTTAAACTGCTTGCAGCCATTTTTCATCCTGCAGGTTATCACCGAATACCCAATAAGGTGAAGCTTACCAACCTCCCAATCCAAGGGTGTCATGCGATTCGTGTCGAAAGGATGCATAGTGGCGGGTGAGCGCCACCGCGAACTAAGCCTACGGGATACCAGGAGACTCCTCGAAGTAATAAGCTTTACTACGGTAATGCGGGGATCTGCCGTAGTTGACTGCCCCTTCTATACCTACTCGGATTAGAATCAGAAACCATTCAGATGACACCGGAAACGACGGGGACACTCACCACGACCGCCAGGAAACCGATGGATGTTACCTCAAACCCATCCACCAAAGTCATTTCGGAGGAGTTGGACAAGCTGCTACGTTCATCACCCAACTCCAACGCAAATGAAATCGCACCCACCCACTAACAATGGGCAAGCCGATGCTCTTTCTCCAGGCAGATCTCCAACACGCCAAAGCAGCCTCATCGCGCTTATCCAGGAGCCCTGGATCTCCAATAGCGGCCATATAAGTGGCTTTGGAAACTGTTCTGGTAAGTTGGTACCTGGTAACTCTCCAAATAAGCCAAGAGCATGCCTCCTTATCCAAAATAGTATAAAATTTTATGTTAGCAGGTTACTGCATCCTTGATGTGTTTGCAGCCCAGGTCTCGATCCCGGCAAAGAACAGCAGTAACGATGTCGTCGTCTGCTCTGCTTACTTCCCGGGAGACACAGTTCAAGACCAACCACCTCCTCCAGCAATAGTGTGAGAACTAGTTGCCTATTGCAAGAGGAACAACAAACAGCTCTGTAGTGCCTCAGTTGCACTACATACCTTCCTACTCATCACCTTTTTTAAGTACCCTTCATTATGTGGTAGCTTTGGTAATGAAAGGTTAAATTCACTTCCTTGGCAACGCCCGTTGCCACGACACGCCACGATCGAATATTTATTGATTATCATTATGACTTTTTATATTATTACTATACATGACATTTTTATCTACAATAAATAATTTTACATTTATCTACAAATAATTTATAATGGGATCTACACAATTAAAAGTTCCCACAAGCTCATCATTGGGTGCGATCCTAACGCCCACCATAGGGACTGGGGAAGTACCGATATCAATGTGCGAGACCAACAACTATATAATTATGTAATCGATGAAGGGCTTATTGTTAACAACTTGGTCGCCGAACCAACTTTCGTTGGAAGTTCTAGACCTAACAATCAGTACGCAGTTTGTGGGTACTAATATTGTTAACTGGAGGGTATCCACCGAACGCTTATGCTCTGACCACAGACGTATCAGATTTGACATGAGGATGGATCGGGTACCCACCCACTTTTCAATTTCGTGACCCAAACAGCAGAGACTGGAGTGGATACGAAATGTCCCTCCAGGCGGGGATGGGAAACGTAATTAAACCATTAAGAATAGCGCAGAGATTGAATTGACGAATGATAAAATTCTATTGTCTTTCTGACTGCCTATCAGGACTACTGCCCACTAAAGGAGAGAAGAGATCTAAGGGGAACTCCATGGTGGAGCAGAAATCTGGACCAAAAAGAAAAGAAGTTCCACATCTCTTCAATCGAGCTAAAGAATTAGGCGGCTGGGACAAATACATTTTGCAAAATGGACAAGAACCCTTGCTATTCCTCCTTTTAAGGCTGTTTAAAGCAAGCCTGGCGTGGAGCTATATCCCGTTAGGTTGGACGATGGTGAAAGTTGTGTATATACACAAGGCTGGTGGAGTCGATATCTCCCTACGAAACTCCTACTGTCCAATTTGCCTAACATCCTTTCTTTTGAAAACTAGAGTTAAACTCATCCTAATATGCCTACCAAGCAGGCAAATCGACAGATCAGCACAATCTAGTAGGCAAAATCGGTCATTCCCTAAAATACGGAGAGATTGCACTGGGAGCCTTTCTAGGCATAGAAGGCGCGTTCAATAAGGCCCTTCTCTGTTCGCTTTTATTGAAAGAAGATTAATCGACAAACTAACTTGTAATTGGATCAAAAGTATGCTTGCAAAGCGGAACATTTCATCACTGCAGGGAGAGTCACTTTCAGGCCTGCCAGAGGATGTCCAGGATAACCTGCTGGACGATCTCTCTCGGCAATGCTATGCGGACGATCTGGTTATCATAATTAGGGGGAAGTACGAAGAGGTGATCTCCAACATACTTCAAAAAGACCTAAATACGATTAACAGATGGTACGAGAGGGAGCAGATGTCTGTTAACCTCCGGAAAACTGTTATCGTACCCTTTACCAAGAGAAGGAAGCTCGACAAGCTTCGACAAACTACCTTGGCCGTGGAAACCTTTACTTTTGTGGAGGTGTTGAAATATCTGGGGATTATCCTAGATAAAACACCAACAAAGCTGGATTATACCTCTGGGCTCACAGAAGGATATGCGGCAAAGCATGGGGATCAGTTTTCAACTGATCTACTGAATTTACCGTTACAAAACAGTGGTAAAACCCATTGTTACGTACGGCTACGTTGTCTTGTGGAACAAGGGACTTCAACGGACGGCTACAACAAAGCTGGCTGGACTCCAGCGGCTTGCATGTCAACCAAACCGACGGGAGCCATGCAGACCATGCTGAACTTAACCCCTCTCCAGATTTGTATTGTTAGTTGCATATGCATCATTTTATTGACAATTAGAACATCAATATTAATTATTTATTATCAACGATTGCAGTGTGTTTACCTATATTGTTTATTAAAGTTATTTCGTTTAAAAACAAGCAGGTTTTGTCGTGTATTGTGTTTTAATTATTTTTTGCTGATTTGGACTGGTAAATAAGGACCAAAACAACACTATTACTAAGTTTGACAAATTCTATTTTTGTAAGTCAACCTGCCCTTCTTTGATATTAACTTTTAATAATACTATATATTATTGATTTTAAAATCAAAAAAGATTTTTTTTATTTCTTTTCTTTTCGCAACTGGTTGCGTAATGAATTTTTCGAAACCAGTTTAATAATGAACAACATTATGCAACTGATTGCGTAAAGTAGATCATTTTGACACTTTCTGCGATCATAAAAAATGTCACTTTATATGTCAAAATTAGAAAAAACAAATTATACAACTCATTTAAATGATTATGCGCTCCTACAAAATTGGTTCCGTTATGGGAAAAAATTTGAAATGGTTTGCCTCGACGTGATATAAACCGTTTTAAAGCATTCAGAAAACTGGCAGTACTAAGATCCCTAACCAATTCAATATAAACTGCACGGACAGCAAAACAAATAAATAGGGTAATATACGAGGTACGTCTCAGAAAGAATAATTAGTTTTAAAGCGTTTTGTTGAATGTACCTACAAAATAATATTGTCCCCTTCAAAGTATACTTACCTCCAATTCTGTTTAAGCAATTTATTCAAACTGTTTTGGTACAGATCCGTCAACTCCATTATACTTTTGTTAACCTCTTCAAATAAAAGGTTTCCAACAGAATCTGACCACAATTCCAATGCAGCCCTCTCCGAGGCGAAAAAGCTAAAGAAAAACGAATGATCAGCATTCAAATTCGACTGATAGACTTGAGCAGCTCTCAGAAGTACATGGTTGATCTCTGAACGGATAATTTCTGCATTTACGGTTTCTCTTGCTGTTTTGGCGAACGCATTTGTAACAGAATCAATATGACAAGATTGGTCTGTTGAGAGGTTAATGGTTTCTACAGCAAGATATTCCGCTAGTTCTGGTAACTTGAGGGTTTTGTAATTGGTTAACAGTGAGTCTAAGTTTCTTTTTTCCTCACATAGCAGATTAATTGAAGAAGAGCCTATAATATAAAAAATTGTAGTAATGAAACATAATTGAACATTTTCTATAACCATTTACCTTTGGTTGCTATGTAGTTTTTACAAGATTTAAAACCATGTGCAGCCGATACCAAACACTTCGCCAATATTTTAGTCAAGTATTCAGCGCTGGTTTTGCAGGTAGGTTGCTGTTGGTTCTTCGAACCGTTTATTTTGTTCTGTAGAGCTATTATTAAGTAAGCTGTCTCTCGGATTTCTTTGGTAGTTAAACGTTCGCAGATTCCATATCCTGTTGATGGAGAAAGAAGCGCTTCTTGTATCCTACTAACTAATATATTCTCGTAAGCTACTTTTTCTGCTAAAATTTGTAGTCGAGCAATACTATTCCAGTTATTATTTTCCTGAAAAATTAAAAACAGGTATATAAATTACAAATGATTTATCGCTTAGAATAACGTCATTTTGGCGTATATACAGCTAAAAATTGCTGCCAACATTCTTAGAAATATAAACGTGAACATTAGAATAAGAATAAAACCGGGAAAATCAATACGAAAACAAAAGTTTTCACCTTATCAACCTAATTTTTAGATATTCATTTTCGACATGTACTGGGTGTCCCAAAATTCGAATCACAATGACCTAGTGACAAATCATAAAGTAGTCCAGTGTCTGACAGTTTTTCGGTCCGAATTCTTTCGGACTAACCCAATTGACGTGAACTTTGAACAGTAAGTAAGAAAAAACATTATATAAAGCCGATGTGCGCTTCTACCAAGAGGCTGGATTCCAACTCTGGTCGGGGGTGAAAACTAATAAACTTAAAAAAAACAACAAAAAAAGTATCAATAGATTAATGTATTCGGGGAAAAACAATTTCTGCGAAGTTTTTCGAGTTATTCGCGATTGAAAATATTTTATTCGAAAAATACTTTACCTTGATTTTTCACTAATAACTCAAAAACCTTACGTTTTATCATGAGAAAAGTATGTAAGCTTTTTAAAAAACGAATCGATTGGAATTTTTTTATTTTTTATACATGATGCAGTACGAACTGAGTTATGGCCCGTTGAAGGAGAGTGTCCAATTTGACAAAAAAAATATCATGGTCCTATTTATAATACAATAATTTATAAAATTAATTTTATTCAGTAATCAGGAGAACTTTGTTCTGTATAATTAATAATTATTATAATAAGCATCAATGTAATTAAACAGTTTTAATAAATAGTAATTTGTACAACAAACATATCGCACGAAGACAAAGTTTTAGCACGACGTCGTAGGCGGGTGGCCAATATGAATTTTGATTAGTGGATTACATATTTATGCAGTGTTTTTACTAGATAAAATTGATAAGAAACATATTCGTTCAGCTGAACACAATGGCATACTTTTTCGTTTTGTAATCTGTGCATAGAATAGCTAATATCCATGTGGGTGTAGAAAATAGTAGTTTGTACAACAAGAGTGGATATGGACAATCCACTAGAGTTGTACAGTATATTTTTTCTACGACCCGCTAATGAAAATCTACAAATTTAAAAAATTAATTTAGGTCAAAATAACTAATTTAAAAATAATTTATTACTTTTACTAATTTAAAAATAAAATAAACTAAAAATTAATATTTTATTCAAATGGTCTTCACTCAGATTTGAATCCAGACCTTCCGCATCCTAATTAAGTACGCTAGCTCTAGTCTCTCGACACATATAACTATTTATCTTTAATAGTTGTAATTAAATTGATTTTTTCTACACCCACATGGATATTAATTAGCTTATCTATACGCACAGATTACAAAACGAAAAAGTATGCTATTGCCTTTAACTAAACGAATATATTTCATATCCATTCAAGGTAGTGAGAACACTGCAAAAAAATGATATCCATCAATCACGGTTCATATTTTGATCAACCGACTGCTATTATTTTTAAAATTTTAAATAAGTGACAATTCTGTCAAACTAATTGTCAGTATATTTTTTAGTTATTGACCCGGTGAATGACATTTTACAGGTGTTTCCACTCTTTTTAAAATATGGCACCAAAAACAGCATAGTATATAAAAAAATCCACCAGATGTCGATAGAAGGTGAAGTATCTCAAATGAAAACAAATAATGACAACGAACTGTCAGAAAAATCAGTTAATTTTATCTTTATCAAGTAAAAAATACGTCTGTATCCAATTTTTTTTTAAATAATGGTAATTTATTGTCTACTAATCATACTCTATGTAACAAACGAAATGGAAAGTGAAAACGAGAAGAAAAATACTATACCACATACCACTTATAATAATAACCACCCATGTATTTCATCAAAACAAAGTGAGAACATTACTATTTTTCATCATTTTTAGTGTATAAGACAAAAATAATTAAATAAGGAAAATAGTGTGTATCCTTTCTTAAAAAATTGTAAATATTGTTGAAATAGATTTTGAAAAAATAAGTGTTAAGTGCCATTTTGATGTTATGTTTACAGAAGAGTAGGTATTAAATTATAACTGCCACATTTTAGATAATAAACACATTCCAAAGATACATGCTTATTTTGTTAAGTCCTAAACAATTTCACATGGAGGGATCTCCTAATTGCAATAAAATGTGGTTCTTACAAGGCAAATTGATGAAAAGGGTAGGTACAAAAATGATCTGTAAACCTTAATTACCTATATGAATGTGTTGTAATAAACTTTTTATTATATATAAACGCAGAGGATTGTTTTCAATAGATTCATTAGCTTATACTACTTTAATCATTTACAAAATAAATCAAAGGTTTGTAGGTGTAACTACACACAGATTGATAAAGAAAAACGATGGAAACGTAGGTCTTTTCAAGTGTGGAAATTTTATTAGTATTCGCCAAAAGTTTGCATTATAAATGTAAAAAAAAACAAATTATTATCAATCATTCCATTCTTGTTTACATTTATAATATACGGATGATGTCTTTTTTTTTAATTTGGTGTCATCGGCATCGACTACTAAGGCCATTAGCCTCGTGTTTTGTATAGGCTTTGTTACTGTTTCCGAACGCCACTTTAGGAACAGCACTGTTAATTAGAACCCAACAGTGAATGGTCGAGTGGGGAATCCTACCAAGGCATCAGAATTAATTTTAAATAATTAAATTAAATAAAAAAATCCGGGCCAACGATGGGATTCGAACCTGGGACCCTTGGATCCACAGGCAGAGACTCTACCACTGAGCCACACACCCCTTTCAAACAGCCGAACTGCTAATTCTAATAAAATTTACACACATACACATTTAAAAAATTGAAAATACCTTCATTCGTTTCTTTTCTTTATCTACAAAATAATATAAAGCTTATTCGCTCAGTGCGAAGTCATGGTAGGGGAAGCAAAAGCGATACAAGCGCTAGCTGTGGATAATTCGTACATTTTAGGGCGATATTTTGTAATTTTGGCATATCAAATACACGTATACATTTTACTTTTTTTCAAAAAAGTAGGTAAAAACACTACAATAAGCAACCGGAGTTGCTGTGTTGAAAATTGTACAAATACTAGCAAAAAAAGTGAAATTTATAAAATTTTCAGTAGCAAAGTGAAAATTAAATCAAAGAAATAAATGGATAGGTGTACAACAAAGAGGTTAGAAAGGGTAGAGGTAACATAGGAAGCATTTGTCGCTGCGCAAATTTTGCCAAAACCGAAAAACTGGGTGGAAGGAGTAGGGAGACGTTCTGGGCCGGACTTAAATATTTGTATTGTAGGACCTAATTTTGGTGGGTAACTAAAAGATGAAAAATTATGAGACGTTTTTTTTACTTTATTTGTTAGCACGATTCATGTATGATGAGGGCAATAACACTTATCAATATATAACTAGCTAAGGGCCGATTCCACCGTTGTTTCAAACGAAGTATAAATTATTAATAGAAGATTAAAATGACATTGTTAATGTAAAAATGTCATTCTAAACTTCGTTTTTGTTAATATAAAAATGTCATTTTAATCTTCGTTTAGTATTTTAAACTTCGTTTAACAAAACGGTGAAATCGACCCTAAATAAAAGTTTATAAAATTATTGCAACAAAATAGCTGTTGAGACAATAAGTTATCGAAACAGCCAAAGTACTTTTTGCTCGAATTACACACAAGATTTTTTGTACGATCACACCAAAATAAAATAAATAATTAATTTATTAGAAATGGGTTACCTTTTAGTTCGTTATAATATTTTAAGTTTATTTGACAGGCCTACTCTTCGAAGAGAAAAAAATGTTTTGGTACTTATATGCCGGTAATTATTTATGATTTAATTATTTACCGAAAATACCGTTCAATGAATTAAAATATTAGGAAGTCAATTAATAGTTATTTATGTAACCAGTTACGAAATGCCTTATTTTGTGTAACGAGTAACTATTTGTGGAACGAGCGGAGCGAGGTCCCGAAAAATGAACGAGTTACACAAAATGGCATTTCGTAACGTATTTACAGACAAGATTTTTTCTAATTTTGACTTGACTATTTATAAAATTGTGTTGAAAAATGACTCACCATAATTCTTCTGTAGGTACTTCCAATCAAATATTTTAGAAAATTGTTGTATTTGATTGCCCTACGACGTTTTTTTTTTCAATAGTAATAATAAAAATAAGGGACATGTGCAGTGTTGCCGATCTAATTTTTGACATTACCAGCGAAAAATTTGAAAAAAAACATTTTTACCCTTTATCCTTAGGAGTACGTCAAAATTCTACCCCCAACATTTCTGGGCCGTTTTCAATAACGGTGTTATTTTAAAAATAAAACGCAATTTAGAGCTTTTTTTTTTGTTTTCTTTTTGTTGTTAAATGTAATGTCATATTTTCAAATGTGAAATGTCACTATTCATTGCCTTTTTTTCTATATTTGGTTTTTTTGATTTTTCGTTTTTTGGATATTTGGATTTTTCGATTTTTAGATTACTCGATTTTTCGATTTCTCGATTTCACGATTTTTCGATTTTTCAACTTAAAAACCAAAAAAGAGGCAGTTTTATTTATTTTCATTTCGTAACTGGTGACATAATCAACTTTTCGTAATCAGTTGCAAAATTTTCTTCTTTATGCAACTGGTTGCATAAAGTAGATCGTTTTGACACTTGCTGCGATTACAAAATATATTACTTTATATGTCAAAAATGCAGAATGTAAATTAAATGGATAGATCCCATATTATTATAGAGCAGTGTTTCTCAAACTTTTATGGCGACGGTACCTTTTTGAAAAGCGAAATATTTAACGCAGCCCTAAACACATAAAACACATCATTTAAAAAATGTATTTCAAATGTTTCTTTATTTTAACTCTCATTTTGACTTTCAATAGGTAAACATGATAAAAAAATCGGCTTTATATTATGCTCCGATTTCACATATTCAATTTGATAATTGTAATTTGACAATATTACTGCCCATCTACGTAGTCTGTTGGCTGAAAATTGGAGTATACATTTAGCTGGGTTAAAAATAGTTACCAGAGATAAGTGATCTGTAACTAGGATAAAGAAATGTCCATATAAATATTCATTAAATTTATTTAAGCCAAAAATTATTGCAAGGACCTCTTTTTCAATTTGGGAATATTTTTGTTCGGACTTTGATAAGGTATGCGAAGCAGAAGCTATAGATTTCTCAATATTTTTTTCAAAAATATGACATATCATGGCCCTTATTCCCACATTTGATGCATCTACGAATAATTTAATCGGCAACTCAGGCTGAAAATGCACAAGATCATCATTTGTTGTTAATTTATTTTTGATTTATTCAAAAGATTCCTTGCAAGAATTATCCCAAATCCATTTCACCCATGAAAAATAAAATTAAAAAAGTCCTAAAGCAAAATCATATCCTTCTTCCTCTTAGTGACTTAAAAAAATTACTTCTCAAAAAAAAAGTCCTCAAGCCAGGTCCCTCCATTTTGTGGCGATAGAATTGTTTTTTTTTTATTGTGATTATTTTCTTCGCGAAGCCCTCACACTTTGAGTAACACTGTTATAGAGAATTACTAAATAAATAGTTTTGAGAAAACTATTGAAACCAGTTGTCAAGTTTGAAACGAATAAATTGGCAATGAAATTGACATTTTTGTATTTGATTGTATGTTTCTCTTTTCACTTCCTAAAAAAAGATTCCCGATGAAACAAGAAATAATAAACAGTTTATAATAATAACAACCTTTATTTGCTACTTATAACATGTACCAATGACTAAGTTCGATTCTGTTTATTTTCAAATCAACAAATATGGACGTCGACAGAATCTTTAAAAATTAAATATCTCACCGAAATAAATGTAAGTTTCATTTATCTCCGTCACATTTCGCAGGTTTATTATAAATAAAGCTTTTTACAACACATCTTGGCATTTTCAACGTTAATTTCCATAATTTTAGTTACTAAAATACCAAATTAATTCTCGTTGACACATTAAATTTGGATGGACAACGCTCTGACATGTGATGTTCTCAACTGCGATTGGTGGGTGTGAATAATTTCGAAATGGGATTATGCGCAGTGTCTTATGTTCCATCTAAGGTTTGTATAATCTAAGGTGTACAATAAGAAGAAAAATTATCTTTATTTTAGTAATAATAACAGTAATAATGGAAATAGTAGACATCGGAAACTTGAAAGTTTTTAAATAAACAATAAATTATCATTTTACGATGTTCTTCAACATCCCTTAATTCTTTAATGTTCATTCAGCAACAACTAGATTTCAAGATTTCTGCCTTTGATGTGGCTGAAATGCAATTTTGTGACTTACTGATGGGAAACCAGTTTTAATCATTCATTCTGTTTTCTTTCGAACAAAAATGAAAATATAAATAACGATCCTTCTTTTATACATTTTAACTTCAAGCTATTAGAGAGTTCCAACAAGTTCACTTAAGGTCAGTCACTAATAGTGCCGCTCTTATTTTGACATCTGAGCACGCGCAGATCACTTACATTCTAGAATAGAGGACAAAGGAAGTGCCACCAACTTGACAAATTTTTTTGACACTAATGACATAAGAAATCGGGTCACATAAAGAGGCTGTTTTTTTGTTAAATTTTTGGTTTTTCTTATCTACTTTTATGCCGTTTAGATACCATGTTGTACCCGTAACGTAAAAAAGATTTTTTATTTTAGGGTATTTTATATTTAAAGGTTGAAAACATTTGTCAATATTAGCTGTCAATAATGTCAAAACATAAGCGTAGCATTGCATTTTATTTTTTGTTGTTAATAGTCTATTTGTGTTTCTCCTGCTTTCTTGAAACATTTTTTATCATTTGGTTTTACTTATTTATGTCGATTGCAAAATGCTGCTGCAACGAATACAATTTTTATACAATATACAACCAACATACAATACTAGTTACGTTGTGCCCATCTATGGTTACGCCTGTGTTCTATCATCAACATAATTGACAGCTGACAATGACAAAATGTTTCAACCTTTAAATGTAAAATACCCTAAAATAAAAAGTCCTTTTCACGTTACGGGTACAACAAGGTATGCAAATGGCATGAAAGTAGATAGGAAAAACCAAAAAGCAAACTAAAAAACAGCCTCTTTATGTGACCCGATTTCTTATGTCATTAGTGTCAATTTTATTTTGTCAAGTTGGTTGCACTTCCCTTGTATTCGCGATTCAAATTAATTTTCGCGCGCCTGTCATTTTATCACGTATAAGTAGGATGTTTGTTTATTTACGTGTTGTGGGATTTTGTATTTGTGATTTTTTAACTGTTTTTAGATAATATTCTTATTATAATAGTGTTTTTGAGTTTCATTTAGTGTTAATTTAGTTAGTTAGTTTAGTTTTCGTGCTTTCGTTATAAATGTAATTTTTCATGTGTAGTACGAACTAATTTGTTGGAAATGTTGACCTATTGGTTGCTACAAGAACATCTAGAAATATGTATTTACTAAACCCAGGACATGTTTTATTATGTGGTTTAAAGGACATATCAGGTACCAAACGTTTATTATTGATGAACTTCTTAAAAAATCTTACTATCCTTATTCTTATATCATGAAGTGAATTGTGTAGTACTTTGTATACATGTAAATGGTAATAAAACCGCCACAACTCATATTGGAGTTTGATTCTAAACAACGTTTTGCAAAATTTCAATATTGTGAATTTGTAGATACCCATTTATCGTAAGAAACAGAATTTTATGACTTGCACTTGAAAAATAATGAATACTCCAGTTTTGATTTTGACAATAACACCATACAGATTGCAATTTGCTGGAGGCTTTTTCGCAGATTTCATTTTTAATTTAAATACTATCACATACTATAAAAAATAAACAAATTTAAAGCTAAAAAGTAACAAAAAACTCTAATTGTAATTGATACAAATTAAAATGTAAACAATGAACACGAACGCCAATGTTGCCAAATGATGAACTGATTTTGTCTCTGACTGATTTTAAAACTAAAATTAATAAATGAACTGATATTTAAAAAAAAATCAATATAATAAATCGATTTTATAAAAAAATCCTTAAATAAATAGTATGATTACATATTACTAGACTCAAATTTTGATTCTTAAATAAAAGGTCTTATCCATTTCTTCAAAAACTAAAATCCGACGACGTAACGAAATTTTGCTGCAACACTGAACGTCATCCTACTTATAGGGACCTTTTACTAATTTCCTCCAGAGGGCGTATCACTTAGCTTGAATCGCGAATAGAAGTCCTCTATTGACTCATAGATATGAAGAGGGGAGATAGGAAAATGGCTGCCCGGGTGGCAAGGAAAAACGTTTACGATAGCGTAAATGCCGGGGAGGATTTGAGTCTGCGCTTCTGCGCATTAGTTAGAATGTTGTGACATTTGACATTTAGTTGTATTGTAATTGTTGTTATTTTTAGCAATTTTTTTTAAGATTTTTAAAGTTTTTGTGAGTTTTGGAAAGTTATTTTGATCCCTAAAGACGTCCTAAAGACTTCTATAAACAATGGTTAAAACATGTTTAGTTTTATTCTGTCCAAACCGATGAAATAATTCCGAAGAACTTGTCAAATTGTAGTAATAGAATTACCTCCTTTAATTCTTATTAGTATTTACATAACCCCTGACACAGTTTTATCTAGGAACATTCTTGATAATGTGTTCACTTTCATTAGGTCAAAATCACATAAACCAATTGTTTTAATAGGGGATCTTAATACTCAACATACGGCCTGGGGCTCTGGTTATTGTAACAGGAATGGTTAAACTCTTGAAAAGTTTCTAGATGACTATGAACTTGTCATACTCAATGATGACACTCCCACTAGAATTACTCGTCCAGATGAAAGAGCTAGTGCTCCCGACGTATGTATCTGTCCTCCGGAACTGGCTACTAAATCAAATTGGCAAGTAATATATGATTCTGGGACCAGTGACCACCTTCCTTGCCTTGCACACTTTAGTAATGGAGATAAAGGAAAAATAGACCATAGTAGAACAACTCTTGGGCGATTTAATACTAAAAGAGCTAATTGGCCACTATTTACATCAATCATAGAAGCTGAATTTAATACTATAGACAGAACAAACGATGAATTTTCTAAAATCCTAATTTCGGCTGCAAAGAGTACAATTCCATTAAAAAAATGTAAAAAGGTTGGTAAACCTCGAAATGTTTGGTGGGATGATGCTTGTACAGTAGCAATTCAAGCACGCAAGGAGGCCCTTCGTCAATACAAAGAAAATGCAACGATTGAGAACTTCGTGGAATTTAAAAAAATTCGAGCAAGGACAAGAAGAATACTTAAGAGAACAGAAAATGCAAAATTTTCAGGAATTTTGCTCTAGCTTATCTCCGAATAAAAAGGTATCAGATATATTAGTTTAGGAGCCCACTGCAAAATGTTGGGTCGATCACTAGTATGGCTAAATTTTCATGAAAACGTCGGATAATATATTGTACAATAGTAATCCGTCGGCAGCCGCCCCAATATCGTTTGCGTTTTAGGTTATAAAAAATTATTAACAATTGAAAATATGTGCCACCCTCCACTCATTGCTTTTTTGCCAAATTTTCTACTTAATCGATAGATAGTAATTAAATATAATTTTCTCTACCCGGCTGCCGACCATCATCCTTTGCGTTAAGGGTGGCTGAAGGGGCTGAAAAGTACTATATCGATGTTGCTTTTATACACTCATCGCTTTTATAGTCAAACTAAATACCGTTGGAAAAGTCGCAAAATTTCCAACACCAAAATACCCGGCTGCCGCGCGAAAGCGTTTGCATAACTTAGGCTGCCGCGATATTGTGCGCGCGCAAGATTCGATCACGTATGAAATCCGCGCTTTAGATAAGTAGTTTGGGAGTGTGCGCACAGCTGACGTTTATTTGACATCTGTTATTGTCTCTGATTGGAACACGCGAGTTTACGATTAAAGCTAGAGCGTCTCGCTTTCATGTATTCTTTGAATATTTGTTATTCTGTTGTTTTTATAAATATATAGTTTATGTGTTGTTTTTTTATTGTTTTTATTTTTCGTTATGCTTAAAACGTCCCTATATATCTAAAGCAGAGAAAGTAATTAATGTTCAAGAGAGGTAAATAAATAGAGAAGTCCTAATTTTGTTTTGTTTTTTGCAATTTATAAAATTATACATCGTTAAAGTTAACAAAATGTGAAAAAATAAGTTTAAGAATATACACTAAATTCCTCAGAATAATCGCTTTCTGAATAATTGATATCGGAATGGACACCGCTGTCACCCAGATAGCACAGGACGTCCCATGGACGTCCTGATTTGGTCTCTTGTTGGTCCGGTTGGTCCCGGACCTAAATAGGACGTCCAGTGGACTTCCGATTACCGTGAACACAGGAACGTCCTTTGACAGACGTCCTCTGGACGTTATATTTTGGTCCCATTTCGTCAAAGCGTTTAGTTTTCGGTCCGAGTCCAGGACGTTAATGGACGTCCATGGGACGTCTATGGGACTTTCTATGTACTAACATCGTTGGTCTTTAAATTGATAGCTTGAAATTCAACATTTTGTTTTTGCAAGAGTATGAAGACAGAAAATCTAACCTATCATTTATTTTCAAATGACCAACAACAGTTACAAATTTCGGAATTAAATAACTTATATAAGTGAGTTAGATTAAAGAAAAAAAAAGGTAATATAGTGTTATTTGTTTTTTTTTTTTATGTTGGAGGTAAAGAGGTTATAAGTGAGTGTTTTTTGTTGAGGTGAGAATAAGTGATGTGTATTGGCGGTAGCCGCTGGCGAAAAGAAAAGACCTTAATGGCGGAAAGTTGGAACAAAATAAATTTTATATCGACACAAGCTATAAGTAGGACCCAAGGTTTCTGGACGGAAACGGGACATTAGGACGTCCATTGGACGTCCGATTGACGTCCCGGTACCAAAATAGGACGTCCCTTGGACGTCCTTTATGTCCCTGTAGGACGTCTTTTAGACGTCCATAAGACGTCCGTGTGCTATGTGGGCATATTACTCGATAATTTCGTTCGCGTTGATAAATAATCATTTCTTTCGAAATACAATTATTTTCTTACGGGCAATTCCAAAACCACTTAATTTTTATTTGTTTCAGTCGTAGCTCAGACTTCAAAGAGTAAAGGTGTGTGAACTGTTAACGAATAAAAATAAAGTTTCCAGTGGCGTACCATGGCTATTAAACGAGAAAATACAATGGTTTTAGACTTCAAAAATGTTAGGAAAAAACCTCCTAATATTAGTATTCACCGTTGGATTAAACAAATATTTAATTTCACCAATGACCAACTGGTATGTATACAGTTTGATCACATTCGTTCAAAAGTTTTTATTAAAGTAATATCTGAGTGGTTGGTAAAAAAAACAATGCAAAAATTTGAATCTGGGAAATTAATTTATACAGATGAAGAACAAGATTATGAAATTTATATAAGCGAAGAATCAGATGATATATGGATAAGAATTTATGACTTTCCTCCGGAACTAAAGAACTCTAAGATAATCGAACATTTTGGTAAATATGGAATTGTAAAAACCATTCGAAATGAAACTTGGTCAGGTGACGATTTATATAATGTGGAAAGTGGTGTGAGATCAATGTTAATTTCAATGAAAAAAAAGGTACCATCTTACGTTACAATCGAGGGGACCACTTCGTTGGTCACGTATAAAAATCAAGAACGTACATGCATGTTTTGTGATAATCCTGGACATGAAAGAAGGGATTGCCCGAACAAACCAAATAACAGAATAATTGCAATTAGAAGACCAGACGCCGCGATACCAGTTGCAGCGGTGTCAGATGCTGCGGTACCAGATGAGGCGGTACCAGATGATGCGGTACCAGATGCTACGATATTAGAAGAGGTAAATGCTCACATGGCTATATCCCACAAAGATACAAACATCAGTCACTCAGATATGGACAAAATCTCAAAGTTTATAACAAACGAAATTACGCATCATGACGATGCTAATTCTGACTCAGAAAACCAAATGTTTTTTGAAAACACCCTTGCAACACCTATCGCAGATATTAAAACAACAGAAGATCATAGTGCACTTCCAAACATAACTATTCACAATCCTCCACAATATTCAACCTTGGCAAGTGAAAAAGAGGCTGCCGATCTTACATCCCAAATCGATATTATTTCAGCGACTCCAGAAAACATGAACAAAAAAACTGAGAAAAAGAGAAAAAAGAAAGAAAAGTCTAGTGAAAGCTCGGGCGAAGAAGAAAGAAAAGTTCCAAAGTTACAAATTAATTTGAAAAATCAAAGTAGTCAAATAATTGATGAAAGTGAAGATAACATAAAGGAAAATAATGAAAGCGATACCCAAATGAGCGACTCTGATTTATTCTTTTAGGTATACATAGATAAATATATATTTTTTTTATTTTATCTTTTAAGATAGTCACAAAATTATATACAGTTTTATCGGTAAATTGTAGCTCGCTTAAAAATCCGACGAAACAAGGTCTCTTTTTTGATTTCATTCGAAAGCATGATATTGATATCATTTTTGTACAAGAATTAAACATTGACTTTTTAAAATTTTCATATGGATATAATATGATTCCAAATGTAGGCAACGCAAACAGAGGGACAGGTGTTATTTATAGAAATGGGTATGAAGTTAAAGATATTATTTGTTCACTTGATGGTCGCATTATTTCAGTAAATATTAATAACATTCGTTACATAAATGTTTATGCTCCATCAGGTGGACAAAATTATAAGACAAGAAATGATTTTTTTCAAAATGAAATACTCGTACATTTTAATTTTAATTATCCTACAATTCTATTAGGCGACTTCAACTGTGTTATTCAACAAAAAGACTCGAGAAATAATGCCTCAATTTGCAGAATGCTTTTACAGCTTATACAAAATTCAAATCTTATAGATACTTGGGATTTTCTTTATAAAAATAAAATTGAATACACATTTATCAGAGGCAATTGTGCCACTCGCATTGATAGAGCCTATATATCTAAAGAGCACCAAAAGTTAATAAAAAAAGCCGAAATTAAACCTGTTGCTTTTTCCGATCATTCGGCATATATTCTTTATTTAGAAAAATTAGATAATTTAAAACCGTTATATCATGGGTGGGGATATTGGAAAATAAAAAAAGCAACTCTAATAGAAGAAAACATAAATAGTTTCAAAAATGAAATAATTAAATTAAAAACAAACTATTGGTATAATACAGATTTCATTAAATGGTGGTTCTATATTTTTAAAAGGAAAGTAAAATCTTTTTTTAAGAATATAGAAATATCAGATGCAATAGATGAGAAAAAGATGTTTGAATTTTATCAAGGGTCTCTAATAGAACTAAACGAAAAACAAAAACAAGGTGAACAAGTTTATCAAGAAATACTGGAAATTAAAAATATTATTGTTGAATTAAAACAAAAACAACTAGAAAAAAAATTCTTAAATAAAAATAAAGATCAATTTAATGAAAAATATTCACTTTTTGATTTAATGAAAGAAAGAAAAAATAAAGTTTCAATAATATCAAAACTTCAAACTGAAGACCAAATAACATTAACAACATCTAAAGACATACTTCAATATACAACGAATCATTTTATTGATAAATTTAAAATAAGAGCAATCAAAGATTCTGATGTTCGATGTATGGTAGCACATATACAAAAAAAACTATCTGATGTAGATAATAAAATAATATTAAATTCAATAAAAAAAGAAGAAATAAGAAATGTATTAGATGAAGTATCAAAGAAAAAAACTCCAGGCTTAGATGGTATATGCTACGAGTTTTACATCTTGTTTTTTGATATCATTGGAGACGAATTGACCAAACTTCTTAACGATATCTTTACAAATACAACAACTCCTAATAAAGAATTTTCAGAAGCAATAATCACTTTAATTCCAAAAATAAAAAACCCAATTACTATGAATCATTGGAGACCCATTACATTATTAAACACCGATTATAAAATACTAATGAAAATTTTAGCAAATAGATTTCAAATGGTTATATCAAAAGTTTTAGGTGATCAACAAAGCTGTGGTACAACTAAATCAATCTTCAACAATCTCCTTTTAATTAGGGACACTATATTGGATTTCGACAATGAAAAAAAGTCTTTAGGAGGCATCCTAAATCTCGACTTTAATCAGGCATTTGACAGAGTCAACCATTCTTACCTATGGCAAGTAACGCAAGCAATGCAATTTGATAATAAAATTGTTAATTTCTTAAAAAATATATATAGTGTAGCAAATTCGTCTCTTATGATAAACGGTTTTTTGTCAAAAAAAATCGATATTCGTAGCTCGGTACGACAAGGATGCCCACTATCCATGATTCTTTTCAGCATCTCTATGGAACCATTTTTAAAAATATGTGACTTTTCATTACCAGGGTTAAAAATTTCTAACCGCACAATTAAAATATCTGCATACGCAGATGACATAACTATATACTTTGAAAAACAAAAAGATATTGACATTGTAGATAAACTGCTTAAAATCTATTGTGGAGCCTCTAACGCAGCAGTTAACTTTCAGAAATCATTTATTGTTCCATTAGGAAAATTAGCAAAATCGTTCCCAGAAAAATTAGGAAAATTTCCATTTAAGACAGAAACAAAAATTTTGGGCATGTGGGTGGCTTCAAACTTTAATACAATGATTAAAACCAACTGGGAACAAATTATAAAGAACATAAACACTTGTCTGCAGTTAAGTTACACACGTAACTTCGATTTAATTAAAAAAATTCAATTCATAAATATATATGTCCTTTCAAAATCGTGGTATATTGCACAATTGTTACCAGTTACCCATTTACATGCTCAAAAAATCGTAATGTATACAGGAAACTATATATGGAGGGGTCATTTATACCGGGTGGCAAGGGACCAATTATATTTACCTTTTAAAAAAGGAGGTTTAAATTTAATTAATTTTGAAATTAAGGCTAAATCACTTTTTGCAAAGACCCAACAACTCTCTTGGACAAACTGTAAAAATAAAATTACTTATAAATCGACTTTAAATAACTTATTCGATAAAAATTTGAGCTCACAAATACCCAAATGTCTAAAAAAGTACTATGAATTCATTCAAAAGTTCAATTGGATTCAAAATATTACAGTCAATACGAACCAAATTTACAAAGACGCAATAGATAACATTACAATAACTCCAGCAATTGAAAAAAAATTTCCCAAGATAAAATGGAAAACAGTCTGGAAGGTCATTAATAACAATGACATTCCTTCCAAGTGGCGCTCTGTAGTATACAAAGCGATAAATGACATATACGCAGTAAGATCAAAAACGCACCGCCACGGTATTACCGATTCTAACATATGTAGCGAATGCAATGTTTTTGACGACATGTCACACCGTATTAAAGACTGCATTTTGTCTAAAAACATTTGGGATTGGTGTAAACAGCGTATTTTAAACAAGTTTTTGCAATGTAATCAAAATGGAGACCCTAAAGATATTTTTCAAATTGAATATTCTAATAGTTCAGATACAAATGTTTGGATATGGTTTTATAGCGCTCTATTATATAATAACTTAGAAGGCTTTAAAGATTTAACAGAATTTATTAATATGTTAAGAAGAGACAGAATGTCAAAAATTTCATTAGGTACAATAAGAAAATTCTCAAAAAAAATTTTCGCCTTTTAAGGCGTTTTATTCTGTGATATTCTTTTAGTAGATGTAAGTTAATTTTAGTGTACAATACTGTAAAGTTTTTTGTATAATAAAGTGTTAAAAAAAAAAAAAAAATATATATACATATATACCTAATTAGAATAAAATAAGTAGGATTTATAAAAAAAAAAAATTTGTTTCATTTAATCTGCATTTAATGCAGTAGATAGATTTATAATCACATAAAAAGTCAATACGTACAGTTCCCAGCTAGCACATAACGTTGCCAAGCCTTTCGGCGAAGTTGCATTAAGGGAACGTAATAACATTACTGTACAACGTAAATGCAACGTTCATGAGAAGTTGTTGAGGGAAATCAAAACCTCGCAAAACTTCTATTTGTTATTTACCTAGTTAACCTACCGTAAACATTACAAATCTGAATTCAGAACGTTTAGTTTTATGTCAATTGTCACTTGTCAGTTTTTCTTGTCAATTGTCTTTTTTAATGGTTTATTTTTCGACATCCAGAATTTATTTTATAAATAATTATTATTTATACATTCGAATAGATTTGGTAAGGGTCCTCTATAAAATAGATAACTATTTTCTAAACCATTGTCTTTGTTTCAGATTACAATGCCTGATGTAAATTTATTATTTCATTCATTAAGTATCTTTAGCAGTCGATGCCGATGACACCAAATAAAAAAAAAACTACAATAAAAACAAAGAATTGCAGATCAATCGTTGTAAACCAGAAGATAAACATTTAACCGAATGTCCGGCAACATTTTACACCAAATACTTATAAAAGGTAATTATACTTTATCGAACTAAAAATACATTTTAAAAATATTATTTTTTAGGTTTCCTTCGACATTCTAGGAATTTTAGAAGCAAAAGTAAATACTACAGAAGTGTAAAGAAGAATATAACACCTGAAGTTTTATAAAAAGTGAATCTATAGGTACATGATATGTCAGGTATATCAGAATTCAAGCAGTTCATTCTCTTCAACAGGCTAGATTGCCTGGAAATGCAACCATCAGTTCAAGTGAAAACCCAGCAGAAAAGTTGAGAGAAATCATAGATGATACTCTCGAGTATAATAGAATATCTTGCTAAAAAACACCAGTTGTTTTTTTATAAAATCTACATATCGATGGCTCAATCAAATACTGCCACAACTAAAATACTATTATTTTGAGAAATTTCATTTTGAAATTTTGTAAGTCTCTATTATCATTATTTTGTGTTTGACATACTCTTTATATTTTATTTAAAAGCTTCGATATTTTGCTGTTAAATAAAATGATTACGATTATAAAAGTGAGTTGTTGCATAGTTGTAAAAAATTTGGGTGTTTTTGAAGAAAATAACTCGAATTGAGGCAGTTTTAGACACAGTTTGTGGCTACATTTTAAATGATTTATCTTTAAGGATATTTTTGTTTGTGGTGGCATTTAAAGTAGAACTGTAATGATATTTTGCATTCATTGAACCAAAAATGTAATTGCTTTGTTTTTTGACTTGTGGCGGTTTTTGATTGAGCCATCGATATATCTACTTTGGAAATCAAGCATAAAATTTGTAAAATTCAAACAAATTTCAATACACTAACATTGGTTGTTTTATTTAAAACAACAAAGTAAGGCATATTTTTTTAATTTCTATATAATTTCCTTTAATTAATAATAGGTAAACAAGTTATCAATTTCTTTTTTATTCAATGTATTGAGAAGTAAAATCTTTTTATATAAAAATATAATTTATGCTCTTCTAATAAATTGTCATATTTAGGTTACATTATAGCACTTTATAAATATCTATGCAAAAAAGTTAAAAGGCTTGATTTAAAAAAGATATATCTCTGCGTCTTAGGTAAGAAAACAGCGAACTTAGCTATCCTCTAGTAATCTAATATAATATGTACCTAGTCATTGTTGTATTCGTTTATTATTTTTCACCAATCTAGCTTTATCATCGTTCACCATTTAAGGTTTTAGTGAACCTTTGCAATATTGGTACCTTATTATACTATTTAGCTAATTTTGTCCAATCGTTCAGTGCTTTCTAGGTAGCTTCTTCTATCCCACATGTGTACTTGTGTTTGTGATATAAGGTGTGTTCTTTTATTCAATAATTGTTCCATCAGTGATTAATGTAATTTATCTATTCTGCAGTCGTTTTATATTTGAACTCTTATATTTTAGGTTAACTTAAATGATTGATTATCCTCACCATTCGTCTATCACATATCCATCGGCTTTTAAAGCCGATGGATGCCTTGGCTCATTGGTGAACTCACCGCTGGAAAAAAGAATGATTGACACATACAATCGTCTTTCCATCACTTAATTTACGAACGGTTTGCTGCAAGCGCTGGATACAGCACTGAATAAAAGAACACGCCTACACCTACCTCTACTTTTGTGCTATTGGTACTTGATTTCAACAACATTTTAATAATAAATTTATATAAATATTTTGTTTTATTTGAAATGTTCATGTCTCGATTGAGAATTTACTATAGCCTCAATTTCAGCCTCTCTGTATTACATTACACAGTGTGTCCACGGATGGACTTAATTATACTTGTAAAAATATTTATTTTAAATTAAAGAAAAAGTTATTTTTCATAATTTCTCAATGTGAATCGAATTTATTTAACAAGCAAGAAATTATGAAGAATTACTTTTTTAATTTAAAATAAATATTTTCACAAGTATAGTTAAGCCCATCCGTGGACACACTGTATAATGCTGTAGATCTAATTCACATTATAACATCAATAGAACGTTTCAGAGCAACTTTCGGGGTAAGTACCGTAAAAGTGCTAGTGTGATGTTTTTCGAACTTCACTTTGTAACTTCTGTGAGATGTGCTATAAAAGTCTTGCCGTTGCGGACATTCGGTAGTTGCAGGGAGATAAGGGTTACATTTACAGTACATTGCATGCGAGCTTAAAGAGCCTAAAATTGCAGCTTATTAACGTAGATGGGATGTTTTTGTGCTAGCTGGGTTGTTTGCAAATTAATATTTTCAAGTTTAAGTTCATCTCGGTATTTTGGGTTCAAAGTTGTTATTTTCTTTAAACATTTCGAATGATATTCGGCGTCATATTGGTTTAGCAACAACAAATTTCCGTATTTAAATTTTTTTCTTTGCGAAATTCTAGTACACTGGTTTTTCTTTTTAAGTTTCGTCGCTGCATTTCAAGAAGTTACCGTCATTTTTGCATACATAAAACCAATCCCTAAAAAACGAACCGTTTTCGAAAGTGTGTGGTTGAGAAGCGAGTAGTTTTTGAAATCTATATCCCTGACTGGCGTTCGATGAGCATTTGTTTTTTAAAACGTGTACGTTTTTAACAAGCAAATAATATCTGGCTTTACCGTAAAATGTCTATTGTTGAATTCAAGTAATGTGCAGGCCATAAAAAAATTAGTATTATTGCCGGGTTTGAATATCCACATCCGATACATTTTTAATATCTCGAGCGTTTGTTTATCCACATCGGAAACATCTACTACATCTACATCTGCGATTGTTTATCCCAGATGTAGCTGTCCAGATTACATTTTTTTACATCTCGATTTGAAATGAGATGTGAATGAGATGTTCGTTCCATGCCAGAAAGTAGGTGTTCTGTGAAGACAAGATTAATTTATCCTTTTTTATTATAGCGTGAATATAAAAGTGATTAGTGTGTATAATTTTTGTTTAGATTTCAAATTTAGGTTGATTTTTAGTCTCAAAAGTCAAATTTAAAAAATATGAACTTCTAACTTATAATTGTCATTTTGTCACGTGACCAATAAGGTCTAGAGCGTTTGTTTATTACATCTACGTTTAAACTTAATCCACTATCACGTGATAAAAATTCACAACATTTCAGATGCATCCGATGTAGATATTCATACGCGGCATATGTAATTTAATTACAACAAACCATTTGTAAATTTATCGAATGATGATTTTTTCTAATCACATAATAAATAAATGTTCAGGAAAACCGGAATCGATTTTTTTGCGGAAAAATAGTTATACGGGTGCAGTTAATACAACCTAAAATTCTAGGAAAATCGTACGTCATAAAAAACCTAATTTTTAAAGTACAAAATTAATTTGGATAATCACTTGACTTATCTCATTTAGTTTTTTATTATTTTGTGCCCAAATTTTTAAAATTTCTGATCACAACGTGTGATACAGAAGAGCTTTGCAAGAAACCGCAAGCAAATTAATTTCAGTAAATAAAACAGACATGAATTAATAATTAAATTCTTGCACGGTAAGATATAAAAAAATATTCCTTAAATTCAAAAAATGAATCTTTAAGGATTCTTATCTTCCAAGTTTTCTAATTGAATAACTAATAAAAATTGAAAGAAATTCTCAGTTATTAGACTTTTTTAGTACTACAAACCATATTTGTAAGAAATTAGATACTTTCATAGATATTAATAAAAAATAGTTTACCTAGAATTTGTTAAAATCAATCAATATTATTATTCATCCTAAAAGTGACATTAGCTAAATCCTTGAAAACATGCACGTTTTATCAAAAACGTGTGAAAAATCCACTGGCTGTAAAATACCCGTTTTAGAAACGTACACGCTTTTAAAACGAATGTCGAGAATAGCAAATATCCCGCATGTTGCTAAAGCGTATACGTTTTTTTAGAAAACGATAGCCGAGGATAGGGCCCCTGGCCATCGTTAGGGCGCGTCCATTAATTACGTGAGTTATTTTTGAGGATTTTTTGACCCCCCCCCCCCCCCCGGTGAGATTTCTTAACTAAATTTATGTTTTCGGTGTAAATGCGTTGGATTATTAAAAAAAAAAAAAACAAAAACACAATATCGATGTTCCGGTAAAACAATGACGCAAGTGCAAAATTATGACATTTTGATTTTAACATGTAATTTATCTAAAGCGCTGATTTCATACGTGATCGAATCTTGCGCGCGCACAAAATCGCGGCAGCCTAAGTTATGCAAACGCTTTCGCGCGGCAGCCGGGTATTTTATTGTTGGAAATTTTGCGACTTTTCCAACGGTATTTTGTTTGACTATAAAAGCGATGAGTGTATAAAAGCAACATCGATATAGTACTTTTCGGCCCCATCAGCCACCCTTAACGCAAAGGATGATGGTCGGCAGCCGGGTATAACAAATTATATTTAACTACTATCTATCGATTTAGTAGAAAATTTGGCAAAAGGCGATGGGTGGAGGGTGGCACATATTTTCAGTTGTTAATAATTTTTATAACGTAAAACGCAAACGATATTGGGACGGCTGCCGACGGATTACTATTGCACAATATATTACCCGACGTTTTCATGAAAATTTAGCCATACTAGTGATCGACCCAACATTTTGCAGTGGGCTCCTAAACTATATGGAATGTGGTAAAAGCTTTTTCTAATTCACAAAAACAATATCGTCGATGTCCACCTCTCAATTCTAACATTGGCCCTTTATTATTACAAAAGCTTACTGATAATATTGATCAGGATAACATATCTGAAATAAATTTTTCTGTGAAAACAAGTAAACCTTTCACTTTAGATGAAATTAATTCTGTTCTCCAGAAGAAAAAGGACACGGCTCCAGGTTTAGATAACATATCAAATAGTATGCTATTCCACCTTCCTTTAAGTGGTCTGGAATATTTATTAAATATATATAATAGAGTTTTAACAAATTTAGTACCTATTCCTCAAGAGTGGAAATCTCAACTGGTGACGCCTGTACCCAAGCCTGGAAAAGATATTAGTTCTACGGAAGGTTGGAGACCTATTAACCTTTCCTCCTGTCCCGGTAAATTATTTGAATCATTAATTAAAAACAGAATAGAGTGGCATTTAGAAAATAAAAGCCTGCTTAATTCAAAACAGTCAGGTTTTCGACGAGGAAGAGGAATTCAGGATAACTTAACGGCTTTGTATTCATTAATTGCTACAAGCCTAACTGACAGAGATGATGCTGTGGTAGCTCTGCTTGATATATCATCAGCTTATGACAATGTAAATATTTCAAAATTATTTAAAAGGTTAGCGGAATACACACTCCCGGAGGATATTTGTAGAATTTGCATTTCCTTATTGTCACAGCGAAGCATTAGCGTTTTGGATCCGTTATCTGGCAATATCATAGGCCCACGTAACACAAATAAGGGAGTTCCTCAGGGATTCCCTTTAAGTCCGATATTATTTAATATATATTGTGACCCTCTTAAAACAGTAATTTCCGAGAATGTAACTCTTTACTCGGTTATGCAGATGATTTTATTCTAATTTGCACTGGTCATAATCGGAAAAAGATGATCAATGATGTTAATGAGTCACTTAAAAATATTAAATCATATTTGGAGGAAAATGGACTACAATTATCTCCCTCAAAATGTATGGCTATCTGTTTTAAAAATAAAGGTAAAACCAACCCGTTAGATTACATTAAAATTAATGGAAACAAAATTCCCTGGAAAAATGAAATTAAATACTTAGGAGTTACTTTTCAACATAATTTGAATTGGAAGCCACATATAGAGTACATATGTGGCAAAGCACTAAAAGGCATTAACTTAATGAAATGCTTATACCGTACATGGTGGGGTGCCCACCCATCTACTCTTCTTATGATTTATAAAGCCTTGGTTCGTAGTCATCTAGATTTTGGAAGTATTCTTTTCGGCCGTTGTTCGCAAGAGCTCTTGAAACGATTAGATAAAATGCAATATCAAGCTATTCGTGTAGTATTAGGTATGATGCGCTCAACACCAACTAATATATTGCTATCTGAAAGTGGAGAGTCAACCTTAAAGTCTCGAAGGAGCTGGTTAGCACTAAAATACGTAACTAAGATTTCATCTTATAAAAATTCCTTTTATTACTATATAAGTTCTTTGCACGAATGCTTTTTGAGAGACGTCCAGTTTTGGCCTGCCAATAAAATTGCACCAATTATGGAAGCGTTCCATGCTATTAGGCCTTTTCTTCAAGAAATTCATTTTTCAGATACCTTTCCGTGCTTTCAATTTCCCATAGAAATACAGGTTGCGACTATTCCTTTTATGGAATTAAATTTAGATAAATGTACATTCAATAAGCAAAATTTTATAATAGAAGCCAAGTCAAAATTTCCCAACTATACATTTTTATTTACTGATGGATCCAAAGATCGGCAGGGCAAAACTGGCGCTGGTATCTTTTCTACAAATTTAATTGCCAAATCTTTTCGACTTCCAGATTTCTTTTCAATCTGTTCGGCCGAAATACATGCTATTAAAGAAGCGGTTATATTTATTATAACTGAGAATATTAGGAAGGCAGTTTTTTTCAGCGACTCTAAAAGTGCTCTCCAAAAAATATCCAGTAATTGCATATCGAGTAAAATGGACTATTTAACATTAAAAACAAAACATAGTTTATTTAGCAAAGAGTTTGGGGATAGATATTTGTCTAGCATGGATTCCTAGTCACTGCGGCAAACTGGAAATGAGGAAGTAGATGAACTCGCCAAAAAAGGCCGACTGCAAATATTAAATATTAATGCCAGGGTGCATCATAGTGAACTCTTGCCTTTTTTTAAATTCAATACATGGAAAAAATGGGAGGAGGAATATAAAGTGATATGCCAAGTTAAAGGGAAACTATATGGAGAAGTAATTCAAATTCCATTAAAGAGACCGTGGTTTGCAAAAATAAAAAATTTGAATAGAAGGGATATAAGTACCGTATGCAGATTAAGAAGCGGTCATTATTTGAGTATGATGCATCTAAAGAAAATAGGTGTAAAAGAAAATGATAGGTGTACGTGTGGAGAACGGGAGGATTTACAACATATTTTTTTTAATTGTCAAAATAATTTTTATATTTATACATTTTTAGATATAAAACCTGTTACACTTTTTGATGTATTGTTTAAACTTCTATCTTTCGGTAATGTTAAAAAAATATCAAAATTTATACAAATGTCTAAAATTAAGCTGTAAAATATTGTAATTATTTACCTGTTGTTACCAAATGGCTGTATCATCTTAGCTATGTAGGCCAATAAATTATAAAAAAAAAACACCAATAGGGGAGCGCGGTGAGGGTCTGGACACTTTTTTTTTAATTTATCTAAAAATTTTAAAATTGTGTTTAGTAAACGAATTGACCCATTAATAAATTGATACATTAGTATTGTACAATTAAGGCATTAATCAAATAAATTCAATCATATTAAAACATATAGTAACCCATTTAGTGGTTATATGCAGAGTGTCCAGACCCTACCCACTGGTGGGGACGGTATGGACATAAATAAATTAATAATATCAGTACTAAATAAGCATTATATTTGTATTAAAATCATACCAATAATGAGTAACTTAGGAAGGTATTATAGAATAATACAAAAAATAAATAATTCTGAGCATTCGAACATATTTGAAACAGTAAAAAATATTAAATCAAGTTTAAGTAAAAAAAAATCAATTAAATCAAAATTTAAAAATTTGTATTGTTAAATCCAGATTAATATTATTAAAAAAGACTGTATTCTGTTAAATCCCGATTAAAATAAATCATGTCTTTGTATCTAGAGCTCCTATCAGCTATAGGATTTGGCAGCTGCACTACAATATCATTAAACGGAACGAAAGATGTAGGCTCTTCGGAATATTTAAATCTGTTAGAAGCTAACTGTTTTTTTAAAAACTTTACATTGTAGCCTCCAAACACTACTTCTTCTACTCTGGCTACAAATTGTCTTACAGACTTTTTACCATAAACTTTGCAAATTAGAAAATGTCCGACCTCAAGATTCTCAGTTTTTCAGATTCTTCTTCAATCTCTGGTTCCAATTCAGAGGATGAGTCCTGATAACTTAATTCTTCGTCACTTGAAGAAGATGATTCTACAAACACCTTTTTATTAACCTGTTTTACTTTATTTTTATCAATCTTTGGCTTTGTTATCTTCATTTTCTTTTTTGCAATATTATCTCGTTCTGTAGCAATGATTGATTTTTTTCGGAAAGGACCTCTATTAGCCACAGTAGGGGACTTCCTTTGGGGTGCTTTTGGATATGGCAAAATTTTTGAAGGTGAAACATAACTTTCGTCGTCTGGTGCAGTAGATGGACCCGCTTTTGGATATAACAAAGCTTCAGCTTCAACTTCTTCGGAGGAAGCAGCTTTTGGTGACAAATTCGTAACTGGTATGTCATTGGATGCCGATTTTTCTGGTTCCGATGTAGATACAGGTCTATCAGTTACATAAGAACATAGGAAATCTTGTTCAGTAAATATGTTCTTGTCAAATGGCCATATCCCTGTACATCTAAAGCCAGATTTAATATTACTTGGAGTGGCACCTCTGTCCCATGCTTTACAACATATTGCTGGAAGGTCGTATATTGATAGGGTTTGTCCAGGATGAGAAAGCATCCACTCGTCAGCTCCCTGATTAAAGAAACGCTTAAAAGGTCCGAATACTGCTTTGTCTAAAGGTTGTAAATGATCAGACGTGTGGGGAGGCAACGTTAAAATTATTATTCCATTTTCTTTACAGTAATCTATCCCAGCGACTGACAGGTGCGATTCGTGATTATCCATGATAAGAACGACATTATGTTCAGCAGAACATCGAACGTGTTTAACAAAATGTTCTAAAACTTTAAGAAAATTGTCACTTGTCATCCATCCGCTCTGATGCACCAAGCTTATGGCACCGTATTCTGCAGGAACATTTTTTAACATTCTATGTGGGTCGTATTTTTTTCGGGGGAATATCCAGACTGGCGGCAGAGTTGTACCGTTTGCTGCAATGATTCCAACTTGTGTTACTAACTCGCCCCTCTCCCGAGAGGTAACTTGACCCACTTGGTGCTGCCCAGTGTTGCCAGTCTAGTACAATTGTACTAGATCTAGTACATTCTCTGAGAATATGGTACTCTGGTACACTCGAAACAATATCTAGTACTTTTTTCAGCTTAAGTTTCCATTTGAAGTGTAAAATATATTGATCAAAAATTGCAAGAGAAATTAAAATAGTTGTTAAAAATTACTTCAGAGATAAAATAGTAGACATTTCTTGAGAGGTAAAAAACGGTGTTAAAAATTGGTCGAAGTATAAAATAGTATTAGAGTAAAATATGGTTCAAAAATTGCTCTAGGGATAAAAATACTGTTAGAAATTTAATGAGAAATAAAAATATTTAATAATTTTTACAGAGATTAAATAGTATTATAAATTGTTAAAATCGTGTTCAAAAATTGCTCGAGGTAAAATAGTATTACAAAATGTTAAACCCTTGTTCAAAAATTGCTCGAGGGATAAAATACTATTGAAAAATGCTCGAGAGATAAAATATTGTACAAACATTGCTCGAGATATAAAACATTGTCAAAAATTTATCGAGAGTTAAAATATTTTTATAAATTTGTCGAGAGTTAAAATATTGTGCAGTTTGATAAAAAGATAAAAAAAGTTGTTAAAAATTGCTCGAGAGATAGAATACTGTTAGAAATTTATCGAGAGATAAAATATTGTTTCAAAATAGCTGAAGAGTTAAAAAAAGATTTTAAAACTGTTCGAGAGATAAAAGAGTACCAAAAGGTATTAAAATCTTATTCAAAAACTGCTCGAGAGATAAAATAGTGTCAGATATTTGTCGAGAGATAAAATAGTGTCAGATATTTGTCGAGAGATAAAATATTGTTTAAAATTGTTGTGTTCGTGTTTTCTATAAACCTTTTTTGGCTCTTTAATGACCATACTTCATAATTAGAAAAATCTGGTAATTTTATAGAATCTAGTCCATTTTTATGAAATCTGGTACATTTTTTAGATAAATCTGGTACATTTTTTAGATAAATCTGGTACATTACAAAAATATATTCTGGCAACACTGGTGCTGCCCTTTTGTCGCAATTATCTTTTGTACTTTCTGGACTGTAGTAACACCAGTTTCATCCAAATTATAAATATCAGATGCCAAAAACTGGTGTCGTTTTAAAACAGATTCTAATTTGTTCTGAAAGTCACCTACAGTGGTTGGATTGATGCTTGATATTCTAGCTAAACTGGTTGCTTCCGGCGTTCTTAAAGATAAATTAGGCTGGCGGGATAAAAAGCCAGTAAACCAATCTCGTCCAGCTTGATGATTTTTTTCCCATGCAAGTGGGGTTTTGACTTTATTTTTTTTAGCAAACTCGTAAGCTAACCGTCTCGTAGATTTAGGCGTTAAGCCATGGTACATGTTTGAGCAATTTCTAAGGTAATTAGCCATTGCGGATTCAAACTCATCTGAAAACAATTGTGTTGTTACATATTGTGGAGAAAATTTTACATTTTCTATTCCGCTTTCCCTGCTTTTCTTAACATAAACTGCTAAAGTTGATTTTCGAAATAATTATCCTTTATGAAGAGGTTGGAAAATGCGCGCGATAGGCAGCATTTAAATTAAAAGCATCCTAATCGTATTGATTGACCAATCATCTGATGGCCAGATCTTGAAGTTGGATAATGTTGATGTTTAAATATACTTTATCTAGCTCTTATAATGGTCAAACGTGTAGGTACCTCACCTTCTAACGACCTCTAGTGGATTTTCTGGAAATACGTTGTGTTTGGTGCCATATCGTCTTTTGTTTTTATATGGGATTTTAGGGAAGTTGAAACACATGTAATAATTGTCTTTCATCGTGGTTATTGAGATTAAACAAACATTAAAATGGGTTATTTTGTGTAGAATCGATAACTAATAGCATTTCTATTTTAATTTCGTCTATAATTACAAATAATTTGTTAATTTAAATAAAACTTACGAGTATTAAAGCAACAAAAATAAAAGAATAAGTGGTCCTGTGGTCAGCGTTCTTGCCTTCCACACGGAAGACTCGAGTTCCATTCTCGGATAAGGAAAAAATTAAATTAACTTTTCTCTTTTTTTTTGGTATATTTTATTTTAAAAATTATTAAAAGTAATAAATTATTTTAAAATTGGTTATTTTATCTTAATAACCTAAAATATTTTTTTATTTGTAAATTTTCGTTAGTGGGTTGTAGCAAAAATATACACATTGCACTCAGACGATTGAGCTTTCCGCCTACGGCGTTGTGCTCAAATTTCGTCTTCGTGCGATATGGCCATCATATCCACTCTTGTTGCACAAACTACTATTGTGATATACGGGGACGCTATAGCTTTTCAATGTATTTTTGTTTGAAAATTGCTGAAATATTCGTTATGAATTTTAAATTGTATTATGTAAATAGGTTAAATAAAAACAAGTCAATGTACACAATATAATTCATTTAATAGAAAAACTAAATGTATACATTATTCGGTTTTAAGTTACTTACATTGTAAGATATTTTTGTGTTTAAAATATTTCTCACTTATAAACAAATAACTTATAATAATTTAGGCTTTTATAATAGTTTTATTTGCACAGCAAAGAAATTATGATTACATATGAGGCTCTCAGAAGCAGAATGGCCTAAGCCACAATTTTGCAATTTTCAGATCATTTTTGTAAACTTCTCCTTTCGTTCATAACTTTCGACTGCAGAACAGCCTAAGCCGCATTTCGCTACTATTTCATAGATGCCGCCATAGGTTACGTTTTGGCTTCGTGAATATTATTTATTACTGTAAGGGTAAATCGGCCTAACCCACAGGCACCATAAACAAATCGTAAACAGTTGCAAAAAGTGAGTCGTTCTATTTGGGTGTGTTTATCTAAAAGATCGTTAAACTATTTTTAGTAACAAAAAAATTAATATGGATAGTTCGGCCAATAATACTGGTAAGATATTTATTTAATGTTTAAATTTGTTTTTCTATTTGTATGTGATGGTGGAAAAAAAGGTTATTTTTTTAGATATTGACGAACCCTACGAAGATTCAGGCTCTGAATACATACCTAGTGATCTTTCGGAAGCTGAGAATATTAGTGGAGATGAATCTACAACTCAGGAGGCAGTAGACAGCGGTAGTGTATAATAAACCTTAATTTTTTGGTTCTTTTCATGTATACTACTATTTATTTTCAGCGGATGAAGATGAAAATACAGATGTCGAGGAAAATAATCCTGTTAAACCAAAAAAACGTCTACGGCATGAGACTCATTGGAAGAGAAAAGAAGCGAAATCGAAACGTTTAAAAGGAGAAGAATATGTGAATTCCACGGGCAGATTAGTTCAGCCTAAAACCTATCAAGAAATAGTTTGTTCATGTTCCGACAAATGCAGCGATAAAATAAATGCTGACCGCCAGCGAACTTTATTTGAACATTTCTATAACTTTGAAAGTTATAACTTACAAACAGCATACGTATATGGTTTAATAGATGTTGCAACAAAGCAGAGAAGCTACAAAAAGGACAACAATCCATCTAGGAGATCAAACACAAGATTATACCATTTAACATGTGAAAATGGAGGCAAAGTGAAGGTATGTAAAGATTTCTTCAAAAAAGTTTTTAAAATTTCTGATGGTAGACTCACTAGAATTTTAAAAACCAAAGTTTCTGGCCTACCACCTCCAAGTGATAAACGTGGTAAACATGCACCACCAAATAAAACCAGTGAGTTGAAAATCGCTGAAGTTAAGGATTTTATCAATAAATTTCCTGCATATCAATCACATTATTCAAGGAAAAAAAATCCAAACAGAAAATATTTAGCTCCAGATCTTAGTTTGGGAAAAATTTATAACATGTACAAAAATGAAGTTGTTGAAGCTGTATCACAGTATGTTTTTTCAAATGTTTTCAATCAAGAATTTAATCTTTGTTTTCATGCTCCAATTACAGATTCCTGTAAAAAATGTGATTCATTTAAAATTAAAATTGATGCCATGGACAATGAGATTGATAAACAAGAGAAGCAAACTGAACATGAGTTACATCTTCGGAAAGCAGATAGTGCAAGAGATGGAATGACAGCAGATGCGGAATTAGCAAAAGCTGATAAAAATATTACTATTATAGCTTTCGATTTAATGAAAACTTTGCCAACTCCACTGTTGTCCACAGGAGTCGCTTACTATAAGAGGCAACTATGGACATACTGTTTAGGAATACATAACTTGGCAACAGATGAAGTCCACATGTATTTGTGGGATGAATCCATCGCTTCCAGAGGTCCAGATGAAATTGGATCATGTCTTTTGCACTATGTCGAACATTACGTGAGGTCAAAAAAATTAATTATGTATTCTGACCAATGTGGAGGACAAAACCGCAATATAAAACTCGCGCTTATCTGTAACTACATTGTAAGTTCTCCAGGCTTTACAGTCAATCAAATCGATCATAAGTTTTTGGTAAGTGGCCACACTTTTCTGCCTTGCGACCAAGACTTTGGTTTAATCGAAAAAAAGAAAAAGCTTCACAAAAACATATTCCTTCCTCAAGACTGGACTGCTGTAATTAAAGATGCCAGAAAAAAAAAGCCATTTAATATTGTGGCTATGACCAGTAATGACTTTTTTTCTACAAACACATTAAAAACCCAAATTACTAATAGACATTGGACAACAGAACATGAAAAAGTTGAGTGGCTTAAAATGCAGTGGCTGCAGTTTAAGATAGAGCACCCTTTTAAAATATACTTTAAATACTCCAATAATGAGCTGGTGCACTTCATGGTTGTGGATATAGCAAAACGAAAACCTGCACAATTGAATAGACCCTTGGAGTTATTGTATCCAAATAGTCACCAAATAGATGCAAAAAAGAAAAAAGATCTGCTAGAGCTATGCAACTACATTCCCCCGATTTTTCATAATTTTTATGAAGGTTTGAAAACAACAGAAAATCCATCGGAAGACTTCATTATTTTGGATGATGAAAACGAGGAGAATCTGGGCCAGTAAAGTAAACTTTATTTTGTTACATTAGTTGTTTTTGGGACCAATAAAATATTTTGGGTGCTACTTTTTGCAATTATTACCTTATTTTAAACTTGGCCTAAAATTTTTGGTAAAAATTTCTCGAAGACAAAACGGCCTATCCCACATTTTTTTTCTTAATTACAAGCCAATTTCAAAAAAAAATTCATGGAGATAATAAGTATTTATGTTATTAATATTTTAATCAATAACAATACTCTACACTGGACAGATTTCAGAACAAAATACACATAAAAATTATACAAATTTTCTTTTCAATTTATCTCAAAACTATCTTTTTGGGTTTAGGCCATTCTGCTTCTGACGGCCTCATATATTATTGTAATTATTTTGGAAAATAATTTTATGATTTATTTTTAAACATATGGATGAAGATTTCTCTGATATGTTTATTTGATATTTTATTAAAAATTCTTATTTTAAAATACATTTTACATCTAAAAAGAGACTTTTTGACTCATCCAGTAAATCCACATTTTTTTGCTAAATTATTTAAATTTTTTCAGTTTAGATTTTCAGAGATTAGGTCTTTGGAGATGTTGGCAGATTAAGTAAAGGTACAGCATCATCTTTCAGTTTTCACTTATTCTACGGCAATTTCAATTTTTTTTTTATTTAAAAATCTTTATCTGAAAAATGCTTCGAACATATGCTTTTTATAGCATTTTTGCACCAATAAATTTCGAGTCTCTGTAGCAGTTGGAAAAGTATCGGCAGTCAGGCGAATAGTTTCTTGTTGTTTTATTATTGTTACTGGTACACTAAAATAAATTAAACTGAGAAAAGCGAACTAAAATGCATACATTTTGCTATTAACTTCAAATAACATGCCGAAAATTTATCACATGTGGACGTCAGCTGAGGAAGAGAGAGAGACAGCGCGTTAGCTTTATCTGTTCATGATCAAAACTCAATAACTGAAAAATATTCGCGATTCAAGCTAAGTGATACGCCCTCTGAAGGAAAAAATTTGTAAAAGGACTGTTCACTGTTGAGAGGAGTAGCGGAATTTCGCTACTTCGTCGGATTTTTAGCCCTTGCAGAAGTTAGTCCTAGAGCCAACGTGCAGATTTGTGACTTATTATACTGAATTTATTATTAAATTGTACTATGGTACGTGTCCAACGAATTGAGGAAAGCGCGACGTTCAGACCGGGGCGCTTACATAGCTATAGGCATTGCAAGTGGTATGTGCTGAAGTAGGATGAGGTGGCTGGTGGTAAGTAAAGCACGTAGGTTATGGTGAAAAACACACTTTAATATTGGAACAAGAACTAACAAATTATATCTAAGAACGAGGAACGAGTAAATGATGTAACTATATAATTGAGTGTTTATTCGCGCAAATATGAATGTGAGGATTGTTCGTATGTATGCACTGGAAAACCGGCTGTACTGTTTGTATGTTTAAACCACGTGTGTATGTGTCGTGTGTGGGTACACAATGTATGTCTGAGCTGACTACCGTCTTACGCAATCGCGCTAGACCAACTGACTCTTCATACGCGGTGGACTCCACAGAACACTCGCCACCTGGCGTAGTAAAAAGTAGTCCCAGACAAGATACTCTATTCTCATTTGCTGTAACTTCAGTGTCGAATCCAGTGCCAGTGGCGTAACATTAAAATATGGTAACCATGTTACCACATGTGCCTCTCAAAAAGTTGACTTATTTTCTTAACATTTTCGTTATGCTCTTTAGGCGATAAGTGCCTACCTACAAGAAATATTAAAGTCTCCACCAATTTCGGTGGGCCGTTTTATCTTTCCAACGTTTTAAAGTAGTGCGTGAGAAGGCATGCGCGTGACTTATTTTCTTATTGCCGGTTTTTGGTTGCAATGTCTTAATTATTAAGATATTGCAATTATTGTCAAAAGAAATTGCCACAAACTTTAAAATGTTAAAAATCTAGTGACTTTAATAAAATTTTAGAAACATTAGCATTACTCAGAATAAACACAGTTTATTTTACAAGCTATATAAAAATTAAATTGAATAGTAAACTAAATAAACTAAATAAACTAAATAACTAGTAAAGTAAAATCTTTCATGAATTCTAATGATGAGACTTATCTAAAAACTCAACTCCTAGTAACTTGACATGAGTTTAAAAGATTAGCTTGTAAAGAGCCTTCCTGAAAATGTCTGCCACCAAACTCTGTGTTGAGATATATTCAACTTTCTTTTTTTATGTATTTCTCGTCGTACATATAATGGTGTCGGATGTCGATCTGTTTGGTTCGTGAATTATGAACATGATTTTGTGTTAATTTTCTCCCTGATTGTCGCAATAAACAATTAACAGGCGACGACAGACTGTTTTGAAAATCCAACTCATGAAAATTCTCTTTTCCTAAATATTAAGTAATTATTACGATATAAATAATGGTACTTGGTATATAAATTCTTATAATCAGAATACTTATTGTAAGTACAATATAATCCTGTAACACTGACTACTTTTAAATGTAAAGTACTCGAAATTTTTCGAGTATGAGTCCAATCAGGAAGAAAGTACTTACGAGTACCAATTACTGAGTACTACAGTACAATTTTGAGTACAATTACTCGAGTACTGTGGCCACGTATTTTAAAGTCTAAAGTATTTAGAAAGTTCCAAAATAACAACTGGTCGTGCCAGTCCTTCCCACCTCTACTCTCGTTTCGTGATACTGAGATACACTCTTACGTCATTCTTTTAAAGCGGTAATTGTGTTTGAATCTTGTAGACACCCAAGAGTAGGTGTGTGGGTGGGTTCAATCATCTCGAACAAGGAGTTTCATATAATTGAGATCGAACTTCACTTCAGGTCAGTTCGTTTGATCTTTCAATTATATTCCACGCCTTGTTCTCAATGATCATAGGTACAGGTTTAAAGAAAAGATTAAACACAATTACCGAGATCATTTTAATTCTAAATCCAACGATTGAGCCATTATTCGAACTGTTTGGGTATATGCTAAGTACCCTACTAGCATTATTTTATTGCAATAACAGACTTAATTCTCACGAATTTAAGTACAATGTAAGTTATAACTTAAAATAGATAAATGCAACGAACATTACGAAATCGGAATTTCAAAGGCAAAATTATGTTGATCGTGATTTATAACATTTATAAAAAGTTTTTATAAAAATTGTTAAATGTTACCTATTGTTTTTTTTTGTAAAGATGGTGAATGTTTAATTGTGTCGCTAACTCCCAATTTATTAGCAGCATATGTAGAGGCATAACGTGTAAAATTCGAATTAAATACTGCGGTATCTACTTCATCATGTGGGCTTAATTTCACCCAACGGCTAATATATTGCAGGACATTGTGGCTTTTTATATATTTAGAAAACAGCGATTTATTACCCTCCTTCGTCCTTTCTAAATAGAATCCCAAAACTTTAGGTACACATAAAAGGTGACTTTTGATTCAATGATAAAGTATTCCAAAAGATAATAGGTAATATTATATGGCCAAATTTAACTGATTTACAGTTAAGCCATCCATAACTAAACTTCTCATACATTTTAAAATTCTTTTAACGAGGTTTTACTAGGAAGAAGTTAGGTAGATCCTTCTGGCAATTTTTTTTGTTAAATGTTTTTGTTAATCATGATATAATTATGTTATCAGATCTCTTCATTCAAATATCCTGCATTAATTTTTATTAAAAAATTACTATTCCCTTTAATATAATCTATTAAAAAAAGAAAACTAAAGAATTGAAAGCATGAATATGAGTTTTTTATTCATTACAATAATTGAAAATTTTTATTTATCGTCATTTACACTTGTATCTTATGTGGATATTGAACATTCTGGTTTATAACTTTTAAGTTTGGTAACCTAAGACATTTTGTTGACTGTGTCAAGTGACAGCTTAATTTTTATTGTGCTTTTTTGTAGTTTTTTAAGATTTTCGAGAATAATTTGAAAATTGAATTGTTTAATAAGTACATTTAGGATGGTGAGGAATTGTGTAGTGTCCCAAACTATTTGTAATAAGAATGTTATGCAATCATTTTATAGGTAAGGTTTTGTTAGCATAGACGGAGGCATATATAGGAAATAAGGCTTGATTTATTTAACATAGTAAAGGCATGTATAAAATTGTCAGTGATATCAGTTCTAAAAAAGTTGTCATTCCGTTATGCAGACAACTCTGAAAGTAGGAGTGACGTACAATCCAAAGGGTATGTTTTGGTAAGCTCCTTTTTGTATATTTATATCTAAAATAAAGTTGTTTTACTGTTTTTTATAAGTTTTTTTATTTCATAAAGAAAGCTGGTCGAGTTATATATTAAGAATATAATAGACTCTTTTATATATTATCTTTGATTAATAATCAGTTTTACTTTATAAATAGGAGTAGAACCTTATTATTGTTGTTATTTGTCTTTAGTTACTTGACTATAGTTATTTGTCCCTAGCTATTCGAAGTAGCTTTAGTTCAGATATCCATTTAAGTGTATTTTATACTTAATAAAATTTTTAAAAATAAAAGTTCCATTTTGGAATTTATAACTGGCGCAGTCAGTAGGATACACGCGAGTCGTGAAACAGTTTAATCGAGTTCGCTGTTGCCGAGCCGAATATTAACTTTTCGTGACTTTGGAATTTTAATTCCTCAAGTGTGGTTCCTAACGAAGAATTGGGAGGCTAGACTTTCCAGGTAGAAGAATTGTCGATTGGACAGAATCGTCGATAGGACATCAGCCCATGGTGGGACATCCGAAACGGCAATTAGAAAGCAATTGAAGAAAATAGTAAGTGCCAAATATCCTTTAATTTCCCTTTCCTTTAATTTAATGGTATTAAAAAGATTATACTATTATATAATTTTGAAACTATTTTATATTTTATTTTGATTATATTTTATGAGTGAATCAGAAATTGATACTTTGTTCGAGCAATTTGCAAATATATCGTTACAAGATAATAAATTAGATAGTGTAGGAAGTAATTTAATCATGACACCCCCAGTAGTTGAACGTAGACAAGTGAATTGGGACCTTTTTAAGTCCAAAATAGATAACATAAAAACTTTTGATGGTGATAGTAATTCACTAAATAAATTTATAAATAGATGTGAAAGTTTAATTGATACTTATAGAACATATAATGACCCAGAATTGGATGCACACATAATAGAATGTATCCAAGAAAAATTAGTAGGAAAAGCTGAGATAATGGTAGGAAACAGAATTGAAATTAATACTGGGATAGGTTTAAAAAATGCTTTGTTACAATGTTTCTCCGATCGTAGAGATTTAGATTGCTTAGTGCAAGAATTGACGCGTAGCAAACCCCTAAAAGGTGAACATTTAATAAATTTTGCGAGTAGATTACAGTTGTTAAGAAGTAGTGTTATTCAAAGAATAAGTAATGATCCAAATTTAACCCCAATGGAAAAACAAATTCAAAGTAATCATTATGCTAAAACTGCTCTAAATACATTCGTTGCAGGATGTACGGGAACACTAAAAAATAATATGCATTTGAAAAAGCCAGAGTCGCTAGAAGAAGCTGTTGCTTATGTTTCTGAATTTGAAAATTTTGAAACTTTGTATAATAATAATTCATATGAAAAAAATATGTCAAAACAAAATTTAAATTTTTATAATAAACAAAACACTGGACATTTTCAAAATTTTCAAAGAAATAATAATAATTCCTATATGAATCGAAATGCTAATAATATGAATCCAAATTATGATTTTAACAAACCAAACTTTTATCAAAATAATCAAAGACCAAATTATTTTTCAAATAATTATCCCAGAAATAATTTTGAAAATTCCCATTACAGAAATCAAAATTATTATCAAAGAAATTTTAATCAAAATCCAGTAAATAATCAATACAAAGCTAATTTTGATAATTTTCCTTGTCAACCTATAAATGTACAACCAATGCCACAATTAAATAAAAAATATTTTACTAATCAACAAGTTTTTGGACCATTAAGACCAAAAAATGTTTTCAAACCAAATCAAATTCCAGAAAGCCAATTGTCTAAACCAGAACCGATGTCAACGACATCGAGGAACCCTTCTTTCCAATCAAAAAGATAATTTTATAATAACAGAAATTTCCAAAATTATAATTCAAGACCAAATTTTACTTTTGAAGAATTACATTCTAATTTTTGCAATGATACCAATTTAAATACGCATGATTATGATCATACTAATTTTGAAAATCCTAATCAAATTAAATTTGAAAATGAATCAATTAAAAAAGGTGACTTTGAACAAAATTTTCAGGTACCAGCCTCATTGAAAACAAAAAGATAGTAGAATTGCATAATATTTCAAACAATGCATTACCCTATATAGAAATACGCGAACCCAAGCTCAAACTGCTAATTGATACGGCATCTTGTAGGTCAATAATAAAACCTTCAGTAATAAAAAAATATTTTCCGCAAACAATTTACCATTCAGAACTTATCTTATCAACATGCATGGGAAGTAGAAACATTCATTACCAAGCCGTAGTGCCAGCGTTTGCAGAGTTTAATTCTGATAATAAATACATAGACTTTATTGTTTACGATTTTTATACACTTTTTGATTGTATATTAGGTTTAAACACATCCCCAACTAGCCATTCATAAAAGTGTATTTGTTGTGAAGTTCTCATCATCATCTATTGTATAGTCCAGGAGACAGTGACGATATTCGGTATTTATTTTCCCAGTCAGCAAGCACGAATAGAGAATTGTAGGATTAGCAATTCTAAGCAAAATTCATATATATTTAGAGGGGGGATCCGATGGACTGAGGCCGAAAATGCGTCAAAACATACGAGAACACGGCCCTTTTTTTCCATTGATAAAAATAGTTTTAGTAGTAAGAGATGTACTGAAGTTAAGTAAAAAAATAGTCTGATTAACCTGTATGGATAATATATTTGGCAAGTGCATAAAATACACTTTCAAACGAGTTATGTACACAATTATTTCTACGACCACAGTTATTTAAAGAATGTTCCAGGTGTTTTGTATATTAAAGTGTACGCATAGGACACATAAATAAAATCTTATATCACAATGTTTCACCTAACCAGTTGGTTTATTTATAGAAATTAAACATAATAATTGAAGATATTACAGAAGAAAATAGGGAAATAAATTACATTTCCTTTTACACTTTTATATAATAATTGTTTTATTTAGAATTCACGAATCACTTATACATTAATTATAATTATTGTTAGTTTCGTTATGTCAAATCATTTATACTAAAGGTGTGAGGAAAATACAGTGAACTGTGGAACGCCAATATCGTTGGATGCGCGTAGTAGAAATGGTCCTATAATACTGCTAAAAACATATAGCTAAATTTTCATGGAAACACTGTACTTTTGACATTTGCGATACTCCGACGCATATGCATTATTGATGTAATCTCATGATTTTACAGTAATAGTTTTTGCAATTTGATTGTGATTTTTAGGTTATTATGGTTATTCATTTTATTTGGTTCTGATCTTTTGCGCTTTTAGAGTATTTGTCTTTTATATAGTTTTTAATTTGAATTTTAATATTGTGGTCTATTTATATTTGATTGCTGCTTTTCGACTAGTGCTTTATTCTTTTTGTGTTAAAATAAGCTTTATAACCATTAAGTACATGCTTCTAGTTGATATCTACCTAATCGTCATCGGGTGCTTGCAACAATGGGTAAAAGTGTATGGTTTTTTTGGTGTAAAGTTTTTCAGTTAAGTTATTTGTAGTTATTTTTTACTTAAAAGGATAGCAATACGTCCTGGTTCGGGGTGTGACTTTTGGGTTTTAGCTATCTGAGCCAAATTGTCGGCTAAGTGTCCTCTTTTAGGGCACCCAGAAGCGAAAACTATATAGGTATATAATATGTTTTTTTTTTAATTATTTTTTAATATGTATGCAGCTTGGATGAGGGCTTTAAGAAGAGATCCTAAGACTGAACACTGACTGCTATAAATGCCGTTTTTAGAGCACATTTCATAGTAAGTGATTTCATTCTAGCAGAAATGAGGAAACGTTTAAAAAACATGCTGTACCAGCTATTACTTTAAGACCTCGTCTTTTTAAGTTATTATTACTTCATTCTAATGCATATATTAAAATGATTTTTAACTTATGTCCTTATGATCAAAAGATGTAGGTATTTTAGTTATGTTATAATAGAAATATATGATACTTTGTATTGACTGACCTACTGGTCACTGGTCATTCCACTTTTACTCCCTTTTTTCATAAATTATCAAATTATTTAAAAACAAATACATACCTAGCTATTTTCTGTAAATTTCATTAAAATTTTAGTATTAATACTTTACTAATAAAACTTCAGTTAATTTATCTTATATATATACACAACGGAAGAGTTAATTGGATTTTCTCCTTGTTGAGTTTCAAAAATAGTAATTTAACATGATTTAAAAACAAATACATGACATGGGCAAAATAGGCCTGCAAAGGCACTTTGTAAACGATCTCACTTGTATCGATGTGACGTAATGCGCGAATTCAATCTGGCTTACTTTTGTTAATAGATTGGCGTTCCATTTTAAATATACAGTTCACCGGGAATAGATTATTTAAATATACACGGACCGGGAAAACAAGTACGAAAAAAGTCACTGGCTCCTGGACTAGTACTGTATCGAAGGAATTTTTATGAATTATTTTTTTTTGGACAATTTAAAGACCTAACAGTAATTCAAGCAAACGCAATAACATTACTACAGTTAAAAACATCGCAAACTTGGCATCAATATTTTAATTTTATCCAAATATTGCACTTCTGTCGAGGATCATCCGCGTTGACTTCAGAAATTGTGTAATCTGTATTGGTTATATATATCTATAGTTAAAAGCACGTAAACTTGGCATCAATGTTCAATCCGATTATTGAGTTTCTACCGCGGACACCACCGTTCATTCTTCAAAAATTTTGTTAATAATCCTATCTGTCTTGGTTATATATCTATGGGTTTAAACGATTTGATAAACTTGAACTTGATTATAAAGCTGACTGAACAAAAGTTAATAGGTGATGATTTTGAAATTCCATTTAAATATAGTCCAGTCAAAGAAACAATACTTTCTTGTTGTGAAGTTATAAAAATAAATGAAACGGAAGAAAATAATTTAGGGGCTAATATTTCTAAAATAAATAAAAATATATCGGAATTTAACAATTTTGAAACTAAATCTACAGAAGATATTTGTTTTGAAACAAACATGTATAAACTTTTTGAAATTGAAAATTGTGATAATAATTCACAAAAAGTCAACACAAATTTAAATAAAAATAATTTAGTAGTGGAGGATGCAACTCCAAATAAAGATCCTCCAAATTATGCAACTCCAAATAAAAAGGACGAACTTAATACTTCAGAAACCGATTCTTTAGATAAAAATATAAATGATATTGATGAAATAGTTCAATCTCTTAAGGATTCTCTGAATCAACTAGTCTTTCCTAAAATATGTCAAAAAATAGATATTATAGATCAAATATTTGATATAGATCAACTATATAAATTAAATGTTATATCGAAAGATAAAAAGTTTTCTAAAATAAATCAGTGTGTTAAAAAAGAATTTACATTATCAAATAAAAATATTGAAAATAGAATAAATACAAAATATAAATGCAAGAAAAAATTAAAGAAAGAATTTTTATTACCTATTAATAAAATTAGGACCAAAATGAAAAAACCAGGAATATACAAATGTAATAGAAAGAGAATAAAATTTAAATGTTTTTCCAACTTTAAGAGAAAAGGAACAAAATTCAAAAATTACTATATAGTTAGTTTTAGAAATAAACCTAGTTTTATTTAAAATATACTTATATAATTTAAAATTTAATTATATCAAATAAAAAATATATATCAAGTTATTCTTTGAACGTATAGGATATTACTAAAAAATTCGTTAATTAAAAATTTTACAAAAATAACTACTTCTTTGAAAAAAGAAGAATTTATAAAATGCTTTAATAAATTTCAAAATATACTGATCTTTGAATTTTTCAAAAATCAAATATATTTTACTTTTTAGTGCAAATGAAATAGTTCTGCAAGAATTAAATCAAGTTTATTCCAAACCTAGGTCAAATAGAGATATCGGAAATATTAATTAAAAATTCTGTATTTTATTATAATAATAGTATACATTCAGTGACAAAGTTCACACCCTTTGAAATAATAAAAGGTCAGATTGATAATCCGGATCCCTTTGATTTAGACGATCACTTAATAATTTCTAATTATGTACAAGATCATAAGCAAATTAGTAAACAGATGTATAACAAAATTAAACAACGTAATGATGAAGTAAAAGAAAATTTAATAAACAAATTAAATGAAAAGAGATCTGAACCAGATAACTATTCTAAACAAAAGACATGTTTTGTCAAAACAAAATCGAGAAATAAAAAATTACCAAAATTTAAAAAGGCAAATATCATTGAAGATAAAGGTATTTTATTAAAAACAGATAAAGGTACTTATCATAAAAGTATTGTTAGAAAGCCAAAAAATAATTTAGAAAAATTGTTACAGGATATCGACGAAAATGAAATCCATTTTGATAACGACGCTGTTCTAAGTACAAGTTCTACAAGTAATTTATGTATACCAAATACATAGTACATCTGATATACAGATCACTCCGATCGAAAATTTTCTTCTTCCTATTCAGTTAGGAAACGCTAAACTTATATATAGTAAACATACGTTTTTACATTATTTAAATTTAGAAGAAGTAGTTAAACAAGTTAATAATTTAGTTAATCATTTTGAAATAATAAAACGTAGTATAGTTTATGTTAATGCTAGTAACCCAATATCTTATCATAGCTTATCACAAAATATGTTAACAAGAACAGAATATTTAATAATTACTATTCAGAAAAAGATTAATAATTTAATTCCTCATGTAAGACATAAAAGAGCTCTAATAAATGCAATTGGAAAAATTAACAAATGGCTATTTGGAAATCTTGATTCTGATGATGAAGAAAGATATAATAATGCTATTAAAACATTGCAAGAAAATCAAAAAAATATTATCAGTGAAACAAATCTTCAAATTTCGTTGTACAAAAGACTTGTTGATCATTATAATAAATCAATCACAATCTTAAGCAAAAATCAAGAAAAATTTAAAGTTGATATGGAAAAAATTCAAGCAGCTATTTATAACAGAATTAATACACTTGAAAGTTATATTAGTTTTCAGGCCATTATATCACAAATTGATTTAGATTGTCAAATGGCAATTTCTTTTATAGATAATTTAGAAAATGCTATAACCTTTGCAAAATTAAATACTTTACATAATTCTATAGTTTCCAGCTCAGACATAAAAGACATGATAACATATTTACATAAAATATATAGTATTGATCAAATTCCGAAATTTACAAATTTATTAACGTATTATCAGTTCTTAGGAACGCAAGTATCAATTTCAGAGTCCAAGTTAATTTTTGCAATACATTTTCCTATTTTTGAAAGTAATACCTTTGAATTTTATCATTTATTCCCAATTATCCAAAACCAAAAAATGTATACACCTTTATTTCCCTATTTGGCACGAAAACATCAAGAAACACAGTTTGAACGAGAAGAATGTCCATCCCTTGAAGAAATTTATTATTGTCAACAGAATTTCATCCCAAGAGATAATTGTACTCTCCAACTTCTTGAAGGAAGAACTTTGACAAATTGTCATATTTTAAATGTTAATTTAGAAGAATCAGTATTTGAACAAATCGCAGTAGATGAAGTCCTAATAATCCCGTCCAAACCTGAACAAATTCTTGCAAAATGTAACAGTAACTAGTATATAGACATAAGATCACCTGTACTAATCAAGATACCAAAATCTTGTGAAATTTGGGCCAAGGAAAGAAGATGCATCAACAATATTCAACTGAGCAGAGGAAAGCCATTCATTTTACCGAAGATCGACATGAAGAAAATCCAAACTTCAAAGTCTTATCAAACTTCCAATATAACTAAATTAGATTTTAATGATTTATATGAAATTAATCAAATTTCTAAACAATTAAAGCCAATTAAAGAAATTCAAAATAATTTTAATTATTCAAGCACTTTTGGAACAATTTTTGTAATTTTTATTTGCATAATTATTTTAATATTAATTAAATACAGAAGACAACTTTTAAGAAGATTTAGAAGAAAGAAGAAAGAAAACGAAGAAACTGAATTAGAAAATCCTACAGAAGATGTTTTGAAAAATAGTTCCATATTTTTCAAAACTTAAGGAGGGAGGAGTTAGTTATATATTGAGAATATAATAGACTCTTTTATATATTATCTTTGATTAATAATCAGTTTTACTTTATAAATAGGAGTAGAACCTTATTATTGTTGTTATTTGTCTTTAGTTACTTGACTATAGTTATTTGTCTCTAGCTATTCGAAGTAGCTTTAGTTCAGATATCCATTTAAGTGTATTTTATACTTAATAAAATTTTTAAAATAAAAGTTCCATTTTGGAATTTATAACTGTCGTGACAATACTGATGTAAAAACTAGAAAGAAGATATACAGGGTGGCTCACGCTCAACGGGACGGAGCTTTATGGGAAAACGACCAAAGATATAACAAATTCGTTTGGGAGGAATACGTAGGTTACAGACGGCTACAATTTAAAATGTGTTAGATGTATACAGGATGTCCCACATAAGAGAAAATATACAAAGTTATATTATTTTTAATGGAACACCCTGTTTTTTATTTTAGAATAAAAAACTACATCAAAAATAATGTCAGTTAACTAAAGGTTCCCTATTACTATTATTATTAGTTTTCGATTTATTTGAATTTTTAAGGAAAAAAAGTCTCCCAGAAATTAATTGTTTACTCTTGTTTGAATAATTTTTAATGAACTAATTTTTTTTCATTTATGTGGGACATCCTGTATACATCTAACAAATTTTAAATTGTAACCGTCTGTAACCTACGTATTCCTCCCAAACGAATTTTTTATATCTTTGGTCGTTTTCCCATAAAGCTCCGTCCCGTTGAGCGTGAGCCACCCTGTATAATGCTTGGCATTCTATATTATACTCTTATTTAACAGACCCCCTTAACCCCCATTTTTAATCAGATTTTTTCAAAATCAGAGGTCTTCGTCCGTTATAGAGCTTTATTTTCCTCGTGAGGACAAAAGACGTCATATAGGACGGACAGACAAAGTAATCCTATAATACTCTTCACAGACTAATGTGTAAGGAGTATAAAATATTAATAATAATAAATGGCTTTATATTTTTATTTGCTCTTCATGTATTTTTTTAACAATGATCTAGAATTCTAGAATAACAAATTCGCAATTTAGCACTTTCAAATCAACGACGAACAACTAATGGACTAATTTCGTTTATAAAAATAGAATTGTTAACATTAACGGTGCTACGTACTTGTCAAATTATTAAGAGTATGTGTGAGTTATGTTACAAGGATTGTTTATGGTTATAATTCGGTATATTGACTTAAGGCTCTAAAACGCACAAAAGGCTTTCAAAATTACATTAACTAAGTATGTTTGTATTCTTAATGCCAGTTATCAGTTTCATATATTTTTCTCGTTGCAACTATCATAGTTGAAGGTGATTTCCAGGAAAAATCGCAATTAATTTTGAGGTGTGAAGCGTCATATACGTAAGTACTGATTCATTCATAAAACGCATGCTCGCTCCTCAGATAAACTAATTATCCCCACTCAAATTAGCAGCCGTCTCATTCTTTCTAATGCGGCAGCCGATGCGATAGCTCGGTCTGCGTACTATGAAACACAATCTGAATTATTGAAATAAATAAGGGTTTAATTTTGAATGAATGGATTATGGCATATCAGTGTTAAAGTTATAGCGGTAAGAAATAAGCAGATATTACGTTTTACAGGTACATGATAAACATCAATCGTTTTCACTTTATATATTTTCTTATATTTTTCATTTTATTGGTGTTATACAACTTCGTATTTACATATTGTACATGTCTCATTCCAGAGTAATAAATTTTATCCACCAAGTTTGTTTATTTTATGCTTTTAATTGATATTTAAGCAATTAATGATATTAAAATAGCCAAACATGTAATTTTTTCCAGTGGCGTGTCGTACAATTCTAAATATTAACTTTTATTAAATCCTAATTTACTTTTGCTTTTTATTTAATTGCAGCAATGTTTATTTGTTATTTTATTTTAGATTTCCTGTGAATCCAGCAAAAAAATCTTTGGATTCAGGCAACGAAAATTGCAAATTGGATGCCTACGCCAAATGATAGATAGTGTTCAAAACATTTTGAAAGACATTTTTTTTAGGATGGACTGTAAGACGTTTACTAAATGGAGCAGTTCCCACTATATTTCCTGAATTCTCTAAATACATACAGCCGAAGAAGATGCGTATACTAATAAACATAATTACATATACAGGGGTCGGCATAAGTCAGGCAACAAAATTGCATAAAAAAATGCAGCGTCAAAACTAATTTATTCGAAGAAATTACAAAGACTATTCTAAAAAGGGTTAGTTTAAGGGTTCTATTGATGCCTATCTTGATCAATTCATTGACGGCAACGTTTCGCAACGGAGAGACAGGTCAGGCGAAGCATGTTAAGGTGTCCGCGAAGATTTTTAAATTCTTCAATTGCAGTTCGGAGCTCGGCAAGGGTGCATGGTCCCCTTGCAAAAACGCGATCCTTGAGAAGGCACCACATGAAGAAATCGCAGGGTGTCAGGTCACAGGACCGTGCGGGCCACTCAAAGATTCCTCGTCTGCCTATCCATTCTCCAAAATGATCATTAAGGAACTCCCGCACACATAATGCGTAGTGCGGCGAAGCTTCATCCTGCATGAAATGACGGATGTTCGCGAGTGTTGGATCGTTGTCCATTTGCCCACGTAAGTACCTCAGTTGACGCCAGCTTTGTAAAACAGCTAGTTAAAAATTACGACCACCTGACAGCTGAAGAACTTAGAAAAGTCAAAGAATTTATCAATTCCAACTATGACATTTTCGAAACAGTCTTGTTCAGCATAGAATTTATACAGGCGATGCAAGACCAATACGACAAGCACCTAGAAGACTCCCATTTGTTAAACAAAAAGAAGTAGCAAATATGATACAGGACATGATGGATGCAAATATCATTGAAGAAGCTTCTGGTCCCTGGTGCTCACCTGTGGTCTTAGTAACTAAGAAAGACGGATCTACTCGTTTCTGTGTAGAATATAGAAGATTAAATCTGATAACACAGAAAGACAGCTATCCACTCCCCCGAATCGACGACACACTAAACACTCTATCAGGTGCAAAATGGTTTTCCACGCTAGACTTGAAAAGCGGATACTGGCAAGTAGAGGTACATCCTGACGATCGAGACAAAACTGCTTTTTCAACTGCTGGCAGCGGATTATACAGATTCCAGGTTCTCCCGTTTGGTCTCTGTAATGCCCCAGCTACCTTTGAACGTCTAATGGAAATGGTTTTGAAAGGATTAACCTGGAAAACTTGTCTAGTGTATCTCGATGACTTCATCATCATCATCTGAATTAGGGCGTGGTTCAAAGCCCACTTGTACTGAAGCTCTAGGCTTATTGTACCCCTCACAGTTTCTATCCCATCAGATTGATTTTCTTGATGAATTCAAGAATATGTCTGATGGGCGCTTTCGCGATTTCTTCAGGTTCCGGATATTGTACCCCGAAGTACCATTCCCATTCCCATTTAAGGTTCCGGCAGTGGCATAGTATGTGAATAGGAGTTTCGTCCTCCTCTTCACATGTTCTGCATAGGGAGTCATCAGATATCCCTAAGAGATTTAGGTGTCTTCTAAGGCCGCAGTGTCCCGTAAGGAGTCCTATTACGGCCTTGAGTTCGCTTCTGCTAAGGTTTAGCAGTTGATGTTGTCTGCTTGTGGATGGCCCCTCTATGAATCTTTTGGACTGTCTAAGTCCAGGAAGTTCTATCCAGAGCCTATGGTGTTCTCTTTTTATTTGTTCCTTTAACACCCATTTAACATGTTGGTATGAGATACCACATGTGGGTTCTGGTCCAATAGGAGTTTTTTCCGCTCCCTTCCTTGCTAGGAGGTCTGCTTTCTCGTTTCCAAACACTCTCTCATGTCCTGGCACCCATTCAAGGGTAACCTTGTTATGTTCTGCCAGAGCCTGGAGGGATTGTTGGCAATCAAATATTAATTTAGATTGTACTTCTACCCTTTTTAGTGCTTTAAGGGCTGCCTGACTGTCTGTGATAACGATTCTCTTATCTCTAAGAGAGTCATTTAGCATGACTTTGGTGCAGGCATTTATTGCTGCTACTTCAGCCTGGAAGACTGTTGTCAGTGACCCCAGGTTCAAACTAATTGTCCTCCCTGAGTTCACATGGTAGATCCCAGTTCCTGTGCTGTTTTTCATTTTCGAACCGTCTGTATACCAGATTGATTCGTTTTGTTTTTCCCTTTTTTCCCGGCTTTTGGCCCTTTCTGGTATTTGAATATCAAAAGGTTTCTTGAAGTCGTGAATAATGGGCGTTCTATCCGATGGCATTCTTAGTACCGGATTTTGTTTTAATTTCTCTATCATTGTGTGGTGTCCTTTTCTCGAAAGTTCCCATCCAAATCCATAGCCTCCTTCTCCACCACAAGGTGTAGTGGAGGAAGACCTAGCAGTAGCTCCATTGCTGCTGTGGGCGTAGTTCTAAATGCCTCTGTTATTATTAGGCAGGCTAGTCTTTGTACCTTGTCTAATTTTCTGTTAGCTGTTATGCTTTTAGTCTTGTGCCACCATATGACTGATGAGTAAGTTATGACCGGTACTACAACCATAGTGTAAAGCCAGTGCATCATACTTGGTTTAAGCCCCAAGCATTCCCTACCATCCGTCTACAGGCCCATAGTATTCTTACAGCTTTTTCTGTTGATTTTTCTATATGGCTACAGAAGCTAAGCGAGAGTGATTCCAAGATATTTAACCTCCTTTGCCATTTTTAGATGTTGTCCTCACATATAAAGCTCTTTTATTCCTTGAAGGTTCCTTTTTCTTGTGAATGCAACAACAGAGGTTTTTGTCGGGTTTGTGGACAGTCCCTCTTTTAGGCACCATCTTTCGACGATATTTAGTGCCCGCTGCATCCTTTCGGATACAACAGTCCCAAATTTACCGTTTACTACGATGCTTATGTCGTCTGCAAATGCTTGCGTGTATAAGTTTTCTCTCTCTAACTCCCATAAGAGGTCATCAACCACCAAGGTCCACATAAGAGGAGATAGCACTCCTCCCTGCGGGCATCCCTTGTTAACTGAGACCTCTCTTGTTGTGTTAAGGAGATTACTGGTAATGGTCCTATGATTAAGCATGAACTCTACCCACTTCGTAATGCAGTGGGCTACTCCACGCCTTTGCATAGATCCCAGTATTGAATTGTATGAAGCCGAGTCAAAGGCTCCTTCTATATCTAGGAAGATTCCTAGTGCTATTTCTTTGCTTTCCAATGCTTGTTCAGCCCGTTGAGTTAGCCTATGTATGGCTGCATCGCAAGACTTTCCAGATTGGTAGGCAAACTGGTATCGATGTATCGGTTTATCCCGTAGAACATCATCCCGTATATATCTATCGATCAATTTCTCCAATGTTTTTAGGAGAAATGACGTTAGGCTGATTGGTCTAAAAGATTTGGTCTCCTCGTAGGAAGCTTTCCCGGGTTTGGGAATGAAGACCACTCTTGCACACCTCCAGCTTTGTGGAACATATCCGAGGGCTATGCTAGCTCGGAATAGTTTACACAGTGATCCCTCCAGTACTTCCTGGCCCTTTTGTAGGAGTGCCGGGATTATACCATCAGGTCCAGCTGTTTTGTATGATTGAAAGGAATTTATCGCCCAGACAAGTTTTGTTCTGTTTACTATTGAGTTTGCAAGAGACCAGTTTGTTTTTGAGGCCCTAGAAATTAGTGCATCAGTACTCCTGTTCTCTTGGTCAAGAATAATCTTACATCCAGGAAAGTGTGACTTTAGTAGTAAATCTAAGGTCTCCCCTCTGTTTTTGTAGGTTCCCCTTGTTGATTTTTCAGAGATCCCATGCATCCTTGCTTATCTCTCTGTAGAGTTTTCCTGAGTATGGCACATTCTGGAAGGCTTTCAATGCCGTCACAGAATTTTTTCCAGGAATTTTCTTTAGCTTTCCTAATGGCATAGCCATATTCTCTCCGGTACGCCTTATAGGCTTCCCAGTTCCCCGACCTTTTAGACAGGTTGAAGAGTTTACGAACTTCTGCTCTTTTTTGGGAAAGGTCTCGATTCCACCATACAGCGTCTCGATCCTCTTTCCTAATTTTTAAAGGACAGTTTTTTTCAAATGTGTTGGTTAGGGTTCGTGTCAGAAACTCTGACATAAACTCAACTTCCACTGAATTCTTCGGTATCGGAGGACAGTCCTCCAGTCCCTGTTTGAGTTCACTCTGCGTCGGCACTTTTGATCTCAATGTTCCAGTTTATACACTGCGCAACTCGGATAATACAATATATGACAACCGCTTGTAATAAAACAGCAGTCTTCTGCGTATCCTGAATTTGTATCCCTGGAGTGGATGTTATTTTGGAACTTTCAACTGGTCCGAGTGAGCTAACTGATTCTTTAGCAATAAACTGTGACTCCAAAAATAATATTCACTGACACTGACAGCAGCAAGCAAAATATCAGGTGCGTTTTAATCATCCGCTTCTGCTTCCGGAATTGTCGGTTTAGTCGTTTTAACCTGTCAGATTAAAACAGGAAAACCGACAATTCCTAAACAGAAGCGGATGATTAAAACGCACCTATTAAGAATATTGCACCAAGATGTAGGCAACACGTAATAAGGGTTCAAAATGGCGGAGTTTTCTATCTCCTTTTAAAAGGCACTCAGAAAGCTGCGCAGTGCGACCATTCTCCGTATAGTAAAAGAAAATCAAAGTATGTGTTTGATGAACATCTAAAAAATTTGAGTGAATTATTTGACAGATTAAGAAATGCCAATCTAAAGCTTAATCACAATAAATGTTCACTATTCCAATCGGAAGCTTATTGAAGATTATTTGGGACACATAGTTTCTGCGGAAGGAATCAAAACTGATCCGGAGAAAATTATCGCTATCAAAGATTGGCCTAAACCAAAAGATAAAAGGGAAATTAGAAGTTTTCTTGGACTGTGCTCACATTACCGGAAATTCGTCAAAGACTTTGGCCGAATTGCTAAACCCCTTCATCGACTAACTGAAAACAGTAGTATATTTGACTGGACGCCGGATTGTCAAAATGCGTTCACCGATTTAAAAAAGCGATTGACCACAGCACCCATCCTAGCCTATCCTCGAGAACAAGGACAATTTATTTTGGACTGTGATGTATCCCAACACGGCTTGGGCGCCGTGTTATCCCTAGAACAAGAGGGGGAAAAGAAAGTAATCGCTTACTTTAGTAAGACCTTGGGAAAAGCAGAGAAGAATTATTGCGTCACCAGGAAAGAAATATTAGCTATTGTCAAAGCCCTTGAACACTTCCATACTTACCTTTTTAACAGAAGTTTTATCATTAGAAGTGACCATAGTGCCTTGCAATGGCTGATGAATTTTAAAAAACCTGAGGGACAAGTTGCTAGATGGATAGAAAGACTGCAACAATATAACTTTGAGATAGTGCGACAATGCCGGTACTGTAAAAGGCTTGAAGAACGGGAGGAGCTGGTTGAAGAAGTTAGTCTACAGGCGACCATTATCAAGCCAGAGGATGACGAAGACGAAATCACCCTTGAAAGCCTAAGGAAGTCTCAAAAGAAAGACAATGACTTGAAGGTTGTCCGAGAATGGCTTAGAAATGGAGTCAGATCTACATGGCAAGAGCTAGCCAAATATAGTGGAACCATTAAAGGGTACTGGACTCAGTGGGATTCCCTGTATCTTCACGATGGCCTATTGCACCGGAAGTGGGAGAGCCCCGATGGAGTACATATAGTCCGCCAAGTGATTCTGCCGAAATCACAGGTCAGAAATGTATTGGAGAAGCTTCATAGCAGTCGTTCAGGAGGACACTTTGGTACTAAAAGGACACTTGCACGAGTTCGGGAAATATTTTATTGGGTCAATTGCCGACGGGATGTAGAAGATTGGTGCAAGGAATGTGACTTCTGTAATGGCAGAAAAGGGCCCAAAACAAGAAGTACAGGTAAAATGGCACAGAACCTTTCCGGAGAGCCTTTCGAACGAATCGCCATTGATATCCTCGGACCACTTCCCTTAACAGAAAGGGGAAACAAATACTTGATGGTTGTTATGGACTATTTTTCAAAGTGGCCCGAAATAGTGCCTATTCCTAATCAGGAAGCGATAACAGTAGCGGAAGCATTTTTGACGAACGTCATTGCGAGACACGGAGTCCCCCTGGAACCAAGGACGAAATTTTGAATCCGAATTGCCCAATAATCCTTTTATCTTTTATATATATATATATATATATATATATATATATATATATATTGTAATGATATGTTTGTATAATTTAATTATTTTTAAGAAAATATTTTTTTTTTCTTAGTGTAGAAAATAATACCTTTCAGCTAGCTCATAAAATAAATTTATATTAGACGCCAATGACAATATTATTAATGTTATATAATAAGCACTTCAGAAACTTACCTATATAGGCCTATAACATTCCTTTTTTATTAAATTTGCACGAGACTCAGTTATTTGTTTAATATGTTATTACCTTTCATAAAATATTTATAGTTCTCAGGGATTTATAGTGGTTTCAAGAAGCAAATAAGAGATTGTCCCAATCTCCCCTATCAAATTTTGCGAAACTGCAATGATCTTCAAAATTAATCAATCAGTTATGCAACCAACAATACACATTTATTTGAAAAGAAAAACCAAAGACAATACAGTTAAATAGACAATTAGGTTAGTCAAATATCAACTCATTCATTCGTTCTATCATACTTGATTAACGTAAGAACTTAAATTTAAATTATTACACAAAACCAGTTCATTCTCTACACAACTTGTAGTTCATAAGGCCCGTAGTTATATGAGACCTGAATTGGTAACAATGTCCTTGAATATTTCTATTCGTGTTTAAGAAATATAACCTCAAACTACAATGATTGGTATATTGAATGAAGTTGTCTTGTATTAAAACTTTATATGTTCAAAAGGTAAGAAATATCAATTTAAATATAATTATACAGTCAATACCTTTAAGCATAATCACTGAGATTGTCCTTCTTGTCCTTTTTTCTTTGCAGGTCAATCACTAGCAGTAGGAATGCTGTATTCCCAGCCATGGTAAAGTTTTTCTCCAATAAAAACAAAGTCAATTTACCATCATCTGCTAAGATGCGGGATCTTTTATATGTGTTAAATAAAAAACTGTCCTGTGACGCACTAAGCCGGCACAACGCACTTTTAAGGTGAGTAAATAAATACCTTGCTCTGACTATTTGTCAATTACAAATAAAATTTACAACTAGGTTTCTTTAATTTCTTGATAACTGATCGATTGATTCTTTTCTTTTATCATTTTACGGGATTCAAAAATTTTTCATCCATTTCATCTTTTATCAATTTTCTACCACCACTTTTTTTTTTAATCAACAACCCCTTAGTTACCAATTTTCATCAAGTAATAACTTTTTAAATTTAACCAATCAAAACGATTTGCTTCTAGTGATCTATTATTTATTTGATTTACTATTTTAACTAAAAGACTTTATTTAAAATATCACTGTCCGATTATTTTTGTGAAATTATTTCATACTATTGTTATTATAATTTCTTTATTCTGGTTGTCAATTTTTATTAATTTAGAAAAATCTTCTCATATAAAATCATGTTGGCAACAATTTTACCAATTTTTTGAAAATTGTCAAGTTTGTCAAACTTTCTTGATAAACTTGCTGTACAGGGTGATAATATAATTATTCGAGAAATTTTTTTTTTTATTTTGATTAAAATTTATTTTATTTTATTTTTAATGATTGTTATTTTATTTTAGGTAATGACACATAGATTTTCATGGAATCATATAAGTACAAGGCTTTATAAATTATAGAAACGAGTATTCTTTTAATCGCTCCATGAAAAATTAAGTTTCTGATGGCTTTAATGCATTCTTACTGAAGGTAAATTTTTAATTTATGTTATTTTATCTAGCTAAGCATATCCTTTTCTACATATATATATATATATATATATATATATATATATATATATATATATATATATATATATATATATATATATATAAGCTTGGAATAAACTTAAAAAAGTATTCTTTCATTTGCTGCATTACCCACAAATTACTGGTTTAATTATATATATAATAAACCATTAACTAGCCTATTTTACAGTACATACTGTAATAAATACACAAAGACTTGTTTAGGTTCCCAGGCATTAAATCATATACATGATTCAGTCATAAACCACTAACTAGCCTGTATCAAAGTGTATACTGTGTATTTTTTAATGCTGATCGATGGAGTATGAATTCACATCTAAAACAAGCAAAAAATTGCAATTTATAAAAAGGGTTTACCATTTGTGCCGCCATTTTGTTTAACAACCATGTGATTCGGGGTCTTTATCATCCAGCTTCTTTTTATAATTTTATAAAAATGTTCTTATTTGATTTACCCATTTACGTATTTTTGATAATGAATGATGAAATAGTAGTTATCGCAACAAGTGTTAGAAGATGCACTTTTACGCACCAAACTGCGTTACCCGCACGACGCAGCGTAAAAGTGCTTCTAGCACGTGTTACGATCAACATTTTTTTCTACAAGCGCATTTATTTCTAAAATAGAGAATTAACCTGTATAATGACATTAGGTACACCATACAGTTTAAGTATACATATATTAAACCGATGTTATGTGCTGAATTGGTGTAGTGGCTAGGGTTTCGGGCTCATAACGCAAAGATCTTAGGGCCTCGGCGGTACGTATACCTTGCTTTTTTCCAATTTATATTTCTCTGCGTGCGAGAAGATAAACTTCTCGCACTCGAAAGAGTGCGAGAAGATCATCTTCTCGCACGCTTGTAGAAAAACAAATTATTTACGTGTAACCACTAACGCACGAAAAGAAAGAATGACGTAAGAGTGTTTCTCAGTATGACAGAATGGGAGAAGAGGTGGGAAGGACTGGCACGACCGGTTGTTATTTTGGAACTTTCTAAATACGTTTGAGAGTATTTAGACTTTAAAATACAAGCCACAGAGTTAGTAAAGGGTACTACCTATGATCATTGAGAACAAGGCGTGGAATAAAATGTTATGTTATTTGGAAATATTATTATATTTAATGAATCACTAATCAGAAATTGAAAACCACCCTTTACTAACTACTGAGCTGGGTGTCATAATTGATAACAAATTGAGATTTACCGATCACATATTATTTTTGTTAAAGAAGGCTTATGTAAAATAAAAAGTCTTACAAGTATCCCAATAAGCTACTTTAGTGATGATGTAATTATGGTTCCACTGACAATTAAAGTGTGCGTTTTGTTCGTTTTGTTTACCTAAATTATATCGTTTTTTCACTTTTATAAATATATTCTTAAAGTATATAACATGCATCAAGTATACGATCGTTTAGTTACCAATAACATACCTTTAAACAATTTTTTATGACATGTAAACAATATTTAGAAATAAACTAAAAACAGTAAAAATGTATGTCAAATTTATTGATATTTTCGTTAAAAGTTTGGTTAGAATTAATGTCAGTGGAACCAAAATGACATCACACTGAACTAGCGTATAGAAATATTAAGCTGTAGAGCAGCTATACTCAGACCTTTTTTTCTTACGGGCCACATACATTTGCTATATTACACAGGCCGCAACATTTTTGGGTGAGGCTCGTTTTTTGGGACATCCATTTAAAATTAGTTAGTGGGAACCTTATTTTACATTTATTTCTCATGTAATAAATAAAACACAACACAAACCAAATACATCCAAACATTTATTAAAAAAATAGCGCGTGATATTTAGCGCAGCGACCGATGAATGCTCTCGATTATTTCACTCAAAATTTTAAAAACCTGAAAATCCTTATTTTTGAAAAAACAGCTTCCTAATAATGGTGTTTCGGGCCGCACATCAAAGCTTGGCGGGCCACATAGCTGCAGGCTGAGTATGGTTACTGTAGAGTATTGTCTTTTTATGCCATAATCTCTTCTTAACACCTTGATTTCCTTATCAGTTTTTCTTTCTACGTGTGCCTTGAAGTTAAGAAAAGCATCTTTTTCTTCGTCTTTGGTTTTTACAAAGTAAGTTTCTTATCGTTAATGAATGTAGCCAAATATCTCGTCCCACCTAATGATTTCAACCTCATCGGTACTCATAGGTTTGAATATATAATTTGTAACAAATGTTCAGCTCTGGAACCTGGCTTGTGAAAACTGATTGTGAAATTTCAAATCCTTTTCATTGAGATATCCATATCGCTAATGCCATGTTCTTAGATCTGACTTTGTCTTTGCGATAGCTGATGATCCTTGATGTTCATTTAGATAGTATAATTGGCTATTTATATTAGCTTGAACTATAACTTCTTAATTATTTATGTAGCAAAATAATTTCTAAATAGTACAGTATATCTAACCTAAACAACTGTATTGAGTTAACAAATATCAAATATTAAAATTATTATTATACAATTAAATATACCACAGTCCGAGTAAACTGTATTATAGTTCTAGCCCAAACGATCAGTAAACGCACTTTGTCCCTAACAGGATCGAGGGGCGTGTACAGGGGGGGGGCCCAGAGGCCCCCCCCCCAGAGCAGTTGAAGTATAGCCTTCCGACATAATAAAATCTATTCAGTTAACAGTTATTATATACCGAGGTATTAATAAATTAATATTTCGTCCACCTCTAACAACTGGATGGCACAGCGCGCAGAAGCAGAGCTAGCATGTAGAAATGTGATGCATGCAATGATGCATCGCATAATGGTCTTAAGAGAGAAAAAAGACTACGAGTACGAGTTTGTATTCATATTTGTTTGGTTCTGTGTGTTTGGTTATGTAAATTTTACTCTGTGCTTCATATCACGCTATGATAATGTGATATTGTTAAGTAAGTAATAAATACTTAGTTTTAAATACAGTTTTAAGTTAAATTAAAAGTTAAGATGAAACGATCAAGCGACATTAGAAGTTTTTTTCCCACAAAAACGTGCAAACATTGAACTTGATGAAGTACAGGAAAAACCGTCAACTTCTGCTACAACCACAAGTGATTTAAGCGTCGACGCAAAAGATGAAATTTATAGCCAATTAGATATTGGTTATGCAGTTGATAGACATTTAAATGCTAGTGAGAGATATAAATTTTTAAAACAAGCATGGACACCACCAGAAAACTATAATTTTCCGTCTAAAATTGAAAAAAATCATACTCGACAGTTTCAACGAGAATGGCTTAAAAAATACGACTGGTTAGTTTATAGTAAATTTAAAGACGGAGCATTCTGTAAATTCTGCTGCTTATTTGCTCCTGCTGGAGGCGGAGTTAATTTTCGGGTGAGTAGTATTTATTGTACTTGCGTGTTATTCGAGTTACGAGTTACATATTTTTTATTTCACTTTTTTATAGCCGCTTAAAACATTAGTAGCCGAACCAATGAAAAAATATAAAAACGCTTTACAAGAACTGCAAGATCATTCTTACAAGCAGTACCACATTAAAAGCTTAGAACGTGCTGGAGAATTCATAGGAAAATTTGAATCTGGAGAAAGTGTATCGGTGTTGATTGACCACGAACACAAAAATATTATAAAACAGAATAGAAAACGTTTGGTACCCATTGTAAAAACAATTATATTTTGTGGACGTAATAATTTACCTCTCAGGAGTCATAGAGAGAAAGGTTCCTTAAATGATGAAAAAATCCAACAGGAAGTCTTATCTGGTGCTCAAGGAGTTTTCAGAGCGCTTTTGGCATTCAGAATAGATTCTGGAGATACTAATTTATTAGAACATTTGAAAACTACGGAAAAAAATGCAACCATGATTAGTAATACAATACAGAATGATGTGATACATTCAGTAGGAGAAGAAATACAATCAATCATTTTAGAACGGATCAAAAATGCAAAATTCTTTAGTATATTGGTAGATGAAACTACAGATTCCTCACGAAAAGAACAAATGACAATTTGTATTCGCTACGTAGATAGTAAGATTGAAGATAATACTTTCTTGATTCGTGAAGACTTTTTGAGTTTTGTAGAAGTTAAATCTATGACTGGAGTTGCCCTAAAAGAATCTTTGGAAAATCAACTTACAAAAATGAATTTGGATCTTTCTGACTGTAGAGGCCAAGGTTATGATGGAGGTTCAAATATGGCAGGCAAAGAAAATGGTAAAGATCAATTACCTACGTAGTACGTATTTGTTATAAAACTAATTTAATTTTTTTTTAGGGTTGGCGGCACTCATACAAAAACAATATCCTTTAGCAGTGTATACTCACTGTTTTAATCATTCACTAAATTTATGCATTTCAAAATCTTGTGATATTTCTTGCATAAAAAATATGATCGGGATTATCGGCAAAATTTCCACTTTTTTAAGCGATTTTCCAAAACGGGTTAACTTATTGCAGAAAACGATCACTGAAAGTGAAAACAGTAACGATTTTAAGAAAACACGTTTAAAGTCCTATTGCGAAACACGTTGGGTAGAAAGACACGATACCCTTATTATCTTTCAGGAACTGCTTCCATTCATAGTTCAAGTTTTAGAGTATTTAGAACACGATGGAGATCGTGCTACCGCTTCTAATGCAATGAGCTACAATGCCTGTATTAGGAGAAGCGATTTTTTAATATGTTTGGCAATAGGTGCACACTGCTTTGCTTACAGTGTGAAGTTAAGCAAATTATTGCAAAATCCTACACTGGACTTTTCAGCAGCACTTGAAAGTATCCAGATCCTTTTAATAACATTTCAGGATTTTAGAGAAAATAGCGAAAGAGAATTTAATAACATATTTTTAGCAGCTCAATCCATGGCAAACAACTTGGATGTAGAATTAATTGTGCCAAGGTAAGTCTTGTTATTTATATAATGTACCTGTTGTAAAAACAACACCAACAATATTTTAATTTTAGAGTATGTGGACGACAAACTCAGCGAGAAAACATGGAATCAAGATCAACTGAGGAATATTTTAAACGTTCAATATTTATTCCTTTTATTGATCACTTTCTATCACAACTTAATTCACGATTTAATGATAGATTAAAAACAATATTACCTCTTAAAGGCCTTATGCCAAAAAATAATAAAATTTACCCTATAGAACAAATTTTTAAAACCAGTTTGATGTACCAAGCAGATATTAATATCTCAGAACAAGAATTGAGAGCTGAAATAATCATGTGGCAGAAAAGATGGGAAAAGGTTGATAAACTGAATTTGCCTTCCACAGCTACTGAAGCACTTTGTTTTGCGACAAATGTATTTCCATCGATAAAAATATTATTGCAGATATTTGCTACGTTGCCTGTGTCCACGGCAACAGCAGAAAGGAGTTTTTCGAATATAAAACGATTAAAAACGTATTTAAGATCGACTATGACTGAAAATCGTTTGAATGGTCTGGCTTTACTTAATATTCATAAAGAAATTAATGTTGATATTAATAATATAATTACTAGGTTTGCTACAAGTAAACCTAGACGAATGAACCTTAAAGACTGGTCATCTGATTAATTATATAATTAAAAAAGTTTTTTAATACGTATTTTTAAGTTTACTGGTTAGTGCTAATACTGTTTTTTTTTTTTGTTTAGTTTATTAGAATTTTTTTATTTGTTTTAAGTAAGTTGGTAAGTTTTAGTATTAAATATTTGTTTTTAGTATAGTATATTTTAGTATTGTTATACATATTTGTACCTTGCCCCCCCCCCCAGACCTAGATCCTAAACACGCCACTGACTGGATCTGTCTTTTTAACCGACTTCAAAAAAGGAGGAGGTTCTCAATTCAACAAAATATTTTTTTATGTATGTTCAGCGATTCAGTGTCCGATTTCAATGATTCTTTTTTTGTTATAATGAGGATACTTCAGGGGTGGTCCCATATACATTTGGTCAAAATCTAATAATTGGGTCCATGAGAAAATCCTCAAAGTCTTCATTTTTGATGTATGTTTATCGATAATTCTTTACCACCCTGTCCGATTTCTATGATTCTTTTTTTTTTTTGTTATTAAGAGGGCACATCAGGGGTGGTCCCATATAAATTTGGTTAAGATGTAGTGATGGCATCGCACGATTTTGAAGTCGGTTTTTTAAAATTACTTTTAATACTTGTTACGAATTTGTCAGACATGAACCAATAGTTGAACTTATTTTAAGTAGTGACCCGCACTTGATAGAACCCCACCTATTAATTTAGCCAGGAATAAGAGTAAAGCCTGTTTTCTTTTTCATTTTAGGCAATCTTGAATTGATAATTTTTGCATGATCTCTAAAAAAACGTATTTACCTCCAATTTCCTGCTGCTTTTGTAATTGAGATTAAATTAAGTATTTACTCGTAATTCAGGAAAGAACAAATTATTTTGTAGACTAATTTGCTTGGTTCCCAATGGGCTGATGTCTATCGGTAATTTCACTGTCCCTTTTCCCAAAAAGTTAGTTGTATTATAGTCTACGAGCCGTACTTGCACATACGGGATATTGTAGCTTATTTTATTTGAAATTTCGGATTGGTTTTTAGTTTTCCATTATTACATCGATTTGAAAATTGGTTTTAACGTGATTGTAATTGGTTATTAACGGACTGTTTGCTTATCTCCTTAAAAAAATCATTTTTTTATAATTTTTTAAATTTAAATTTTTATTTTTTTATAGTAACATTATTTAGGGTGTCCCAATGAAAAGTATCACATTTCCAGAGCTTATAACTTTTAAACAAATCGTAGAAACGTGCGGTTTTTGCTGATAATAATATGTGTTATTTTGCTATAAGTTTTGTTTCAGTGACATAGAAATTATGTATTACCTATACACGGTGTTTTTTAAATTTCCTCTTTTAAATTCACCGTAACCAAATTTTATCAAATGGAAACCTACTTTTCATTGGGGCACCCTGTATTAGCGTCAGCGACAACTCATTTATTTAAAAAATGCCTACAAATAATTTTAGCTCCTTAACTTTTACCATTTTCAAATTCACTTTTCTTGGGTTTTGTGGTTCTGTTCCAAACCTACCAAAATCACTAACACGTTTATTCTCACATTTCGTACGATTAATTGTCACATTTTAAATATTTATATAACTAAGATAAATTTGAATGTAGCTTAATCATCAAATTGTCCTGAAAATTGCAGATGACGGTAAAAAAACGTATTTTTATTTTTTAGCTATTATAAAGCTTAGCTATATCGAAAACAAGTCTTAACAATTCTCGATAATAAACATATAAATAAGCGCAACGGTTTGAAAGAAAAAATATTTTCTTTCATTATGATTTTTTGACGTTTTAGTTTGTAGTTAACTTATACGTAATTGTTTAATTAAGATTCAGTTGAAATAAAATGCGTATTTGTTAAGAAGCCGGTTGCATTAAAATTTAAGGGTTTGGAGATTTGACAGGGCTTGTGAATGAGATCTATTTGAGTTACATGAACTTTAAATTATTTATTTGCTAACAGCCAGTTGCAAAAACGGCCATTAAAATGTCAGCCCGAAAAACTTCAAATTACTCACAGTCTAAATATCTGTTAAATAGTATCAGGCTCATATATTTTAAAGATCGTTTTTGCAATCGGCTGTTGATATTGTATTATTTAATATGACCAAACCAACTTTAAACTCAATTTAAAAAATTTAATAAAAAAAACGAAAGGATAAAATTATATGATTATAATCAGGTTTTCCATTCTGTTTTTTATTTGCAGTATGAACAACCGGAAGCCAAAAACCTTTACTAAAATTAGTTTTACTCACTTGTAACAGTCTTTTCTTCTCTGCTAAACTCGTTAATTTATTTAACAATAAATTTTGCAGCTGCTTTACTACATCACCTGCAGACGTATTAATAACCTCAATTTCACCGGTACCAATCGAACAATCTCTCCTATTTAAAATATCTAAAAGTTCATTTAACGAATTTTCTATTAAGATTAGTCTATCTAAATTAGGCGATGACGCCCTTTTGCGGTTATTCTTCAACAAATAAATGCTGTTCAAACATTCATTGACTTTTAACTTAGCGGTTGACAGTAAGATGTCTATATCTAAGGTTTTACTATCCGAACTAACATCTTTTGACTTGCTTAAATCTATCATACTGCCTTGTGGTGTGTTTAAGGACTCATTGGAAGCGTCTACATTTGTTACTTTTGTTTCTAAGCAACTTAACCGCATTAGTAGTTTCATAGATTCTGAAGTGGTAGCGCTGTCTAGACTTTTGCGTCGGATACGTCTCAGGGATTTATCATCAATTGGTGAAGTTCTGTCGCCGCTTCGGTCTCGTTTATACTTCCGCCTCGATTTTCCGCGTTCTAATGCTATTATTTTGGCTTCTAGTTCTGTTACTTTGTCTTCTACTTCCTTGTTTATTGAGAAACTCTCTCGACCTGAAAAATAAAAATGCGTACTATAATATTATTCATATTATTATTAAAATAATAAAACACGATTAACGAACTGGAGGGCTTAGTAGTAAATAGCAAGGGGGTTCTTAAGCGACTTAACCGAAGAAAACTCGTCGAGTTGTCGCATTTACGTATGTCGTCACTGCACTGCAAAAAGTAGCACATAGTGTTTTTTTGCTTGTTATTTGTAGTTGGGTACAGGTACAGGTATGTACTATGTCCTGGTGGTGGAAGCTCTCGTGTAACCTGTCATATTCAGAGTAAACTCGCTTATACAGGGTGGTGCAAAATGAACGTTATGGTTTATATGCTTTATAACTTTTTTTATTTAATATTGCATTATTTCTCTTGTTTTAAAATTGTATAAAGAAGGCTTGGGAATTTGAAATGGAACAGTACACATTAGATCAGTAGAGAGGAAATGAGAAGGGAAAATGTGCAAACCCTATGAGAATGCAAAATGTGCAAACCATCTGGTGAACACCTGCATCCTGTTATAATATATGCATGTAATTTAATATCTCTGGGAATGATAACGAATTTCTCACGGAATATTTTTAACACACATGCATGTAATACGAGACTGCAATTTTTTAACATCTGGCAAACATATGGCATGTAAATTATAATGATAACGATATACTGGCAAACATATGGTGTAATTTATTCTGATGCAATATTTTTAAAATACATGTAGATCCTTTGGTAGAGGGGAGATATGCTAAAGTTGGGGAAAATCAAACATTTCCCCCACCACTAAAATGGCTAATAAATAGTGAGAAGCTCTTAGACTCCGACAGTACTCTGCAAACATGGAATCGGTTAACTTTTATAAAATAAATCCTATCAAGAGATCGGTGGGTGAAAAAAGATTTTATTTAAATATATCAAATACGAAATATGTTGCAATAAGTTTATTATATGAATTCAATTTTATGCCATGTATTGAAATATCTGGAAATAAAGGACATTCAGTTATATATAGTGAAAAATAATGGGAAGAATTTCTCTCTTATAAAGATATTATTGATAAATTTACGATGACAGCAGAAGATCCTGAATCTATAGACGTTGGAAGTTTTATGTGGAATTTGAAAAGTTTGAAAGTTCTAGAGTTTTAAAAATCTTGACTGGCCATTCTACAATCTGGCTGGGGTCCACTACTATTGCAGAGCTTTAGAAAATACTTCCATTAATAAGTCGTACCATAGAATCACTGAAAAGTCTTCAATTCACAAGTTGCTTCAAAATATTGCAAGTGGGTGTTAAGAATACCGATGATGTGAAGAATACTGTTCTTAATATTGTAGAATCAATAAAAAGTTTGAATCCCATTACCTACAGTCTAGGTTTAGAAATAATTTATAAATACCCAGAGCTATTAAAAGAAGATTTACAACTATGAAAAAGGTAACTTTTAGAGAAGATAAAAATGTATTTCACCGGCTGATTACCTGGAATTTTGCTTACAGAGAAGCTAGAAGATGTAATATGTTAGATAGAATGAGATTTACTTATCGCATTGAAGAAACAGCAAAAATTATTAATCCAATTTTAGATGTAAACCATAGAAATAAGATTTATGAAAATATAAAGCATTTTAGTAGTTAATATTGAAATAATTGTAGTCATTGTGCATTATATATTTTGAATAAATAGATTTACTTTACTAACGTATTTTTATATCCCTAAAACATATAAAAAAGTACCTACCAAATTCTAAAAAATTGGCAGTGGTGAGATTAAGTCGCCTCCTCTCAGAGATCCGAGCTTAAATCAAACGCCTTTACGGCCACCTTTAAATATACAATTAAAAAAAAAGAAAACTAAAAGAAAATATTTTTATTAAAAAAATTAAATATATATCAGACTATATCATTTTTATTTATCCACGCATTATGGGAACTGTCCATTCCAAGAAACTTGACTCGCAGTTTGTTTCCTTTTCTAACAACAACTTTTTCTATCAAATAAACATCGGGATATTTAACTTTTTGCTATTCTTGAGTATAGAATGCACCTTGAATCTCTTCGTTCTTCTAATAGTCTAAGATCCCGCTGCAAAATCACTACGTTCATTAAGTTTTGAGTGAAACACAAATTTTTACATGATTTTATGACAACACCGCAGCCAGTCAAAAGTGGCCGCAAGTAATTTTAATTAAATTAATGTTAATTAATATTCCAAAAAAAATTTCGTTTACTTCTCTTTAAAATAAAATATCATCCACATCATAACAATGCATGTAAAGAATTCTAAAATCCTTAAGTGCCGTTCCATACTCGGCCGCAACTACCTCGCAGCCAGGTGTAAGCAGGTAATATTTGATCTATCTATACGTTCGTGACTTACACGGATGTTTTTTATATTAAATTAAAGCTAATTTTTTTCTAACATGATGATATATTGCTGCCTATGAAAAAATAGCCGCAAATTAGGAGTGCCATCAGTTAAAAACGCGAGATATCTGAGATAAAATGAGAGAGAGTTAGCGCGCAACTGTGTGAGTATTTGAAGCTATTGCGCATGCGTCGACAGATGTGATTCTCAACATCAGTGCAGCTGAATTATTCTTTTATTATAACCACGTTTTGGAGCTCGTTATACACAACGCTGTCGATATTATTTATTTATTTAAACATTGAGACATTTAACATTTCAGAAAAATGAAGAAGTGTTTTTTATGTAGCAAAACTAATAATGTATTGGATTTCAATAATTCATCTTTCAAGAAGTGTTATTCAATGTTAAGCCTTGGTTTCTTTGAACACTCCGTCGCGGTGAGCGGACAGTCCGTCGACCGCTGAGAACAGCAATTTTCGCCCGAGGTGGTTTGTTAAAAAATATAGAAAATGATACTTTCTCTATGTCTGTACGTGCTGTTTATGTATTATGAATGTATAAGAAAGATACTAAAATGGATACAAATAAATTGTTTGCGTTGTTATTATTGTTGGAAGAGGAAGAACAAGATGAACTGGCAATTGCAACCGTCAAAGTTTCCAATAAGCCAGTGGATGAGTTGTTTTTTTGTCGCGATACAGAAGGTGCCTTTAATATCACTGTGCAGCGGAGGCTTTTTGGAAATGAAACCAACTTTAGGGAGTATTTTAGATTTTCTACAGATCTTTTTGTATTCGTGTTGAGTTTCATAAAGGACATAATTTCCAATAAACCTAAAAATAGTCATGATGTCATCTGTATGTGTGAAGTTGTCACTCATTGTTTTAAAATTAATAACAATATAGTCTCCGCACACGCCGACGATTCCGCTGATATCAAACTCAACAGATATCAACCGACTCTTCGCGACAAATCAGCGGCATGACGCCGTCCTGCTCAGCTAAGCGGATTCAAGAAAACCATTCCCATTTAAATACTCTGGTTGGATAAAATCGTCAAAACGCGACGATTGACGGACTGTCCGCTCACCGCGACGTAGTGTTCAAAGAAACCAAGGCTTTAATGTTTCGCCGAAAAAAAATATATAAATATTTTGATGTAATTTTAACCGTTGAATCTACTGGTGATTTTGGATACCATAGGGAATGTGTGAAAAAATAACTGTGTTAAAAGCAAAAGATAAGCAAGAATTTGAGGATTTTTGTATAACTCTCACCTTAAGTAAATTTTTTTCTTGAACTCCAAAATTATAGTTACTGCATGTAAAAATAGGACGACTAATTGTAAGTATTTTCTAGTAATTTCTGTAGTATTACATTTTTCAGGCAGGTAGAATTAATCAGGTAGTCGGACGTTTTGAAAGGGACAATAAAATCATGCGGCTGACTTGAATACAGACAATTCCTTTTTTGAGAAATGTCACATTTAAATAAAAATATATTGAATTTGCTGTTTATAAGTCATGCTTAAAATGCCTTGTAGTATTTTATTTTGTAAAACAAGACATAACCAAAATTTTATACTCCATAAATACACTTTTTTCATTTTTACTTGATCAATAAACAATTTTTTACTATAAAATAAATCTCTCATTATTTTAAGTTTTTTTTTCCATAATATTCATTACGTAATTATAATTTTGGAGTAAATGTAGTCGTTCCTACTATTGTTTGAGCCGCCGGATGAGAACCCTATACCCAAATACTCACACAGTTGGCATTCACTATCCTCATCTAACAAGTGGCGTTGCGCACTAACTCTCTCTCATTTGATCTCTCGCGTTTTTAACTGATGGCACTCCTAATTTGCGGCTATTTTTTCATAGGCAGCAATATATCATCATGTTAGAAAAAAAATTAGCTTTAATTTGATATAAAAAACATCCGTGTAAGTCACAAACGTATAGATAGATCAAAATATTACCTGCTTACACCTGGCTGCGAGGTAGTTGCGGCCGAGTATGGAACGGCACTTAAGGATTTTAGAATTCTTTACATGCATTGTTATGATGTGGATGATATTTTATTTTAAAGAGAAGTAAACGAAATTTTTTTTGGAATATTAATTAACATTAATTTAATTAAAATTACTTGCGGCCACTTTTGACTGGCTGCGGTGTTATCAGTGTATTCTCCTATTCATAAAATCATGTAAAAATTTGTGTTTCACTCAAAACTTAATGAACGTAGTGATTTTGCAGCGGGATCTCGTACTATAATATGTAAGTCATTGGATTAGTTAGTTTAACCTTCTTAATTTTAAAAATTTCATTTGTTCAACTGGGTGTATATCCTTTGGCGAAAACGTGGCGGTATTTACTGATTCTAACATGATCCCCTTTTTTAAACTTAGGTTTATGTGGATCAACTGTTCTCAAATAATTATATGCGATTATATATTGGGCGTTTTTATCATTGACTTTACTGGGTATAGCTCCCGTAGTTGAATGTCTGGTGTTGTTATATTTTTTAACAATTTTTGGAAGAATTTCTAACCATTTGTAGGATCCTTGAAGACTAAACTCTTTCCACAATGATGACTTGAGTGTTCTTATTACTCTCTCAGCTATACTAGCTTTCAAATTAGAAAAAGTGCTGTAGTGATTAACCCATTTACGGCCAAATTATGAAAAACATTAAGAAAATAATTTTTTGTGGCATATTTATTATTGAAATAATGTTTTTACAAAGCTTTTATTATAAAAAAAAATATATTAAAAAATTACATATTTATGACATGGTGCGTATACGCACCATTGGCGATAACTGTTAACAAAATTATTTCATTTATGATACATTTCAAAACAGTCAGTGTGTAGATGAACTTTACATTTATCGCACAGATATATCGTATGACTTTTGCACTGCTTGCATCTTCTTCTTGCCTTTTCAGGATGTTTTATTATAACATGTCCAATTCTGTCAAGTCTTACTTCATTTGGGATAACTTCTCTTGGAGGTCTTCCTTTATTACTCTTGTTCATGGAGGCATCATCACTTTTCAAAAGACGTACTGCCAAATAAGACTTAAATTCCAGCTGTGTTATATTAGAGTTATTCACTTTACGGTGGAGTTTCCAACAGTTAGCTATAGTGCTGTCTAATGTGTTGATAAATAAAGGCCACCACCATTTTTTGCCTCTTATGCTCGTTCTGTAGTTGTCGTATAGATCGACTCCTCCCATATATGAATTGTACTGCTTTATCATATTAGGTTGTGAAATTTGAATATCCTTCCGCTCTTTTCGATTAAATCTTTTGGTATTTGCTAATGGCTGCACTGAAAAATTATTGCTGGCGACAGTGACTATGGCATTGTCATTCCATCTGACAAGACTCAGTTGAATATTTTCTTCAACTGCGGAATCATAAGCACCTCTTTGTTTCTTCTTGAAAGACTTCACATTTTCTAGAGGACACTTATTCGTTCTGTTTTCCCTAATGGTACCTGTTGCAGAATATTGCATTTCATGTAATTTCTCAAATAATTTATACGACGAAAAGTAGTTATCAAAAAAAATCCTATGATGTAACGGATTTTCTAAGACAGCCAAGAGATCTAACACTACTTGCCCTCCTAGTCCATACGGAGATTTTTCGTTATCTGCTTTCGCTCCACCATAAGGTATGAAGGTAAAAAGATATCCATCAGATGAGCATAAACACCATAATTTGAATCCGAATCGAACGGGTTTTCCTTTTATGAACATCTTGCAGGAATGTCTACCAAAATATGGAACCATTTGCTCATCGATAGAAAGATTGTGCGAAAACACACCAAATTGCTTGTTGCGAATATTGATGGCATCAAAAAGTGGTCGCATTTTGGCAAATTTATCAGATTTATTTAGATTTGCATTGTCGGAAAAATGCAAGTTTCTTTTGATACTTCTAAACATATTTCTGCTCATACATCTTCTGACTATGTCAACACCTTTGTCTTCATCTTTGCTCCAGTAGAGATCTGTTTGCGGTAAAATATGATAACCAGAAAATATCAAAATACCAAGAAAATTTTTCAGAATATTTATATTGATATCGAAATCTAGACGATTATTGCTACGCGCATATTTCAACGAAAAGTCCACTATCATGCTCTTGGTCAAAAAATAAAAAGAATATGTCCAGTGGTGTCTTTCCTTCCAAAGAGTTCTTCAGCTCTTGTATGGATTCTATTTCATTTGAAATAGGTAAACGAATTTGGGTAATTTCCTTTTTTCCCCACTTAGGCTCTCTCGATTTCTGTACATTCATTTTTTGTCTTTTTCTTTTTTCCAATAGCGTCTCGTCATCTGATTCATCATATGAATCGTCGTTATCTCCCACATCTATTTCGAATGTACCGGCTATATCCTGATCTAGTGGTATTTGATTCATTTGATCATTTTCATCAATGTTCTCTTCGTCGGTCAATTCATCTACTTCCGGTGGAATGTACGCAGCATTCAACACACCTACTGCAAAGGAATATACCATAAAACACTAACACTCATGAAATAAACATCCATTACTTACCATCAGCGGCTTCAATATCATTTTCAATATCTTCCAATGCCTCTTGCAATTCTCTTTGTGTCAGATATTTTCTTCGCGCCATATCTATAAAATCTTACTCACACAACAAAATCGCAAAAATTTCAACTACCGACTTGCCTACACAACAATCAAAGCAGAACTGCGACTGCGAGACGATACAGGAAGTCTTCGTACTACTAATTACGTGCAAGTGCGCACGTCTATCTAACGTGCATATAATATGTTTTCGGTCATATATAGCGCCAATGGTGCGTATACGAACCACTATTTTTTTTATACGAATTGAATGTTTTAAAAAAATTAATGGAGTAACACTATTATGCTATGTTATTTTAGAGTATCTAAGTGATAATATCGTGAATAAATAAACTAGATTTGTGAAAAATTGATCTCTTTTATATGCAATTATTTATAGGTCTGCATCGTGAATGAAAATCGACATATTTTTATCAATTATTAAAAAAAAATCTGATGTAGAAAAAAAAGATAGGTATGCAAACCATTATTGATTAACACTACTCTCTTGATAAAAAATGTATAATTAAATAAACATTTAATAATATCATTAAAAAAAAATAGTTTGTAGGCTGGTGCGTATACGCACCATTGGCCAAAAATGGGTTAATATCATATTTTTGCATAAGTTTTTGAAAATCTTTATTATAGAATTTGCTATGACCTTCAGAGCAAAACAAAATAGATATTTCCTTTTTTCCTCGAATTTGGCTGAATGACCGATTGTACCGAGATACAATTGATTATTTACCTGGGTAAATTTATGTGATGGATACCGCAAATGGAAAAGAATAATAATTTATAATTTTAAAGGTTATGGTATATAATTAAAACGTGTTTATTAAATATTAAAGGAGAATCTTTAGGTTTTATTCAATACCTAGCTATAATTCGGTTGTAATAGGTAAGTCCTTTGAATTTAATATATATATATATATATATATATATATATATATATATATATATATATATATATATATACCTATATTTGCGCCGCTGTTTAGCCCGAGATAATATTAGGTCGTTGTTCAACCCTTGCTTGTATTAAATTTATTCTTTAATACATTTGCATCGCAGTGTGGCCCTAGATAATGATAGGTCGTTATGTGTCCCTTTCTAATAATAACCACATTCCTTTACTTTTCGCTCGGCTGTAGACTTTACGACATGTTTATGTTATCGCTATCAGCTTTATTGCATTCTTTAGCGTTGATTTTAATATTTCTTTTTAGGAGCGGTGTACCTTATGCGTTTATTTATCATTCACTTTTCGCGCGTTATTGGTTACCGGCAATTATTTATTTTACTTGTTGGTTGAGTGAAAATATTTCTTGAAATAAGTTTACATTAAATAATTTCTAATGCTAATTAAAATTGAATTCTATTATTTATTTAGTAAAGTGTTTGGCAGTAACATATTATTAAGACACAATTTTATTAATCAAACATTTAAGTTGAATACAGGTTTTTAACATTTTTATTTTGATACACAATTTGAAGAAACATAAAACATAATTACATAAAACTGTTATTATTTATTATTAAAGTTTCAAAAATTTTAAAATAAATAGTAAAATGGCATTTTAAAATTTACATTTCAGAATTTTTTTCTGTTATTGGATAAAATATTACTGATTTCCGAAATACAGGGCGTTAAAGTTGAAAATTTAAAAAATATTATTGACTACAGTTTTTTATTTCTCAGAATCTTTTTATTAAATTCGGTAAACATTTTTGGAGTGTCATAAGATACATCTATCAGTATAAATAAACTTTACCAGTGGCGTACAACATGAATAAGGAACACTTTCGTCCCATCTAAACTTTACGCGACTGACCAAAAATTTATTTGGAATATACTTTTACATATTTGATGTTTTTTAAATAAATTGTGTACTGTTGTTAAGAACTCATAAAGTGATTGGTTTTCACAGTATTTAAACTCAAATGTGGATTTTCGTCATTTTAAGTTATTTGTGTAATTTTGATATATTTTATAAAATTGCTCTGAATATATTTTTTAATTTAAATATAAATATATTATAAATAATTATTATCTAATTAAACCGTATTCATTCAAACTTAAAGGAAATTAAAAAATTAAACTAATAAATAATATATTATAAACATAATAAATAATATTTATATTAGACCGGGCCAAAAAAATAAAACAATTTTTTTTCTTAGCGGAACTATGAAAATATTGTTCATGACGACAAAAAAAAATTTCCTGAAAGTTTGAGCCCTTAACAATAATATTAAGAGGTGCATCATTGCAGTTATTGATTTTTCAACAGTTGTCGCGTTTTTGCATAAATTTCGGACTTGGTCAATTTTAAAATTTTTCATCTCTTATCCTTATTACATTCTCCACAAAAAAGCTCTCTTAGTAAATTTTCGTAAGACGAGTCTATTCTTTGTAATCGAGCCTTAAACATTGGTATATATTTTCAATTTTTCACTTTGCATTTTGGATTTCCAAAATGAACTTAAATATTAAGATTACAAAGAATAGACCCGTCTTACGAAAATTTACTAAGAAAGCTTTTTTGTGGGGAATTTAATTTCCTACAAGGATAAGAGATGAAAAAAGTTTTTAAAATTGATCAAGTCCGAAATTTATGCAAAAACGCGACAACTGTTGAAAAATCAATAACTGCAATGATGCACCTCTTAATATTATTATTAAAGGCTCAAACTTTCAGGAAAATTTTTTTGTCGTCATGAACAATATTTTCATAGCCGCTAAGAAAAAAAAATGTTTTATTTTTTTGGCCCAGTCTAATTTATATGGTGTGTTACTTAAATATGTAGAATAAATTTAAACGTGCGATTCTTTGAGTAATTTTAATTTAATATTCACATGGGTCCGAAAATGCCTCGTTTTCAAGATACAGAATGTTAAACTTTTTTAAAAAATTTGATTTTTTGGAAATATTTTAAATATTCCATACCAATTTTATCTTAAGTGGGCTGAGTTAAGGGGTTAATCTGTCTCTCAACTCTCAAGTCCAATGGCGTTCCGAGTTTCTTGTGGTCCAGATATATACAATTAACTTTATTTTTTTATTTGAAAACCAAGCAAGATACGAAAAAAATTTAAGGGACAAAATAGTTTAATAAAGATAAAAGCAAAATTAGGTCCTTAAGACTAAAAATAATTTTTTATAGTTCAACACCCTGTATACTGAAAACGAAGCATTTTCGGACCCATGTTTATATAAATGTTTTGTCTTAAAATCTCTAAAAAAAATTGTCGGTTAAGTTTATTGTACATACTTAAGTAACACCTTGTACATACAGGCAAATAGAACAACTGAACTACTGAACATTCTGTGAATAAAAATAAGATCACCAAATAAAATATTCTTAGTTCAAATGTTTCTCTTTTCCGCAATGCACGGTGTTAAAGTTGAAAATTCAAAATTATTAATGGCTATAATTTTTTATTACTCAGTATAATTTTACAAAATTTGTTGGGAATTTATAAAAAAATAAATGTTCCAAACCTTAAAATTTAAAAATAAATTAAAATGAAGTATACCTTTGAGTGCGAATATCTCGTAAATCAGTTTCTGAGTTCCCGGCAAGAGTACACGTTTTTTTTAAACATCAAAATAATTAGAATTATAGTACAAACAAATATTCGGGCAGTGACGTAAAATTTAAAAGGTATTAAGATGTTATATAAACCACCGGCAAAGTTTATTTAACTAACTTTTTTAGCTGGTATGTGTATCTTATAACACCAATTATCGTTTGCCAAATTTAGTAAAATGATTTTTAAATTTTTATTTTTAACACCACATAACATTAACCATATTGCACTTGCAACAATATATATTTAGTAATAATGCATTCTTTTTCCTTTTAAGTTCATTTTTGATTTAGTTAACATATTACGTAGTGTATTAAATTACTAATAAAATTGGCTTTCAAATGAAGTGTCACACTTTTTCTGAGATACAGCTGGTCGCCATCCTTAATAAATCATCCTGTATATGTAATTACCCCTGAGGTATCCCCTTTCTAACAAAAACAAATAATAAAATTCGGACAACGTGGTAAAGAATTATCACTGAACATACATAAAAAAATATTTTGACGAATTGAGAATATCCTCCTTTTTGAAGTCGGTTAATAAAAAGTCAAATAGTTTGTCAGCGTTATTATTAAAACAGAAATGTAAACAACTACTATTAATCACTCTCTCTTTATAAACATATAATATTACTTATTATTTGTTATTGTTTCTGTTCGAACTATTTCCAAATACCAGGCTACACAACGACCGTAAAATGATCTGCGATTGCTGTTCTAGATACACTTACTTAGCGCGCCACCAACAGGCGACTCCTATGAACTATTTTGTATAAAAATATGGCTATACGAGCCCATGTTAAGCCCTTCTTAAATTTTAATGGATTGAGTCTTACAGTATTATTCGCCGATTGGCAATGGTATACACGTAAAACGTTGTTCAGCCCAGCAGTGGGCTAAACAACGTCATTTGGGGCTGTACAAAGTACTAATTGTATATAGAATGGGCTACACAATGACCGTTTCTATGTCTATATATATATATATATATATATATATATATATATATACAGCTTACGTACCGTTTAAAATAGATATCTATCTTGGGTGGCTTACAAAATAAATGATTTTGTCCACGACCACCTAATAATAAATCAATATTGTACTTCCTAATTAAAAGCATATAGTACCCATATATCACGGAGTGAATTATGATAATTCACGCTTTTGTAATTCTGGCACATTCCGGTAGATAACTAAAGATAGACGATACTTTTCATAACGATATTTTCTAGATCGAAAAATCAAAAAATCGAAATCGAAAAATTGAAAAGTGGAAAAAACAACAGTTAGTTATCTATGTTTAATAAAAACTTTCCATTCTACACTTAACTTTTATTTAATAAAGAAACCATAATGGTCGTGGACAAAGTATAGTATTAGACTCGCAATTTATGGCCATTATTCACTCGGGTCCACTTATTTAACCTCCAATTAAAATATCGTCCTTTTCCTCGTTTGTAGGTAACTCCAGTGAGTAAGGGATGAAAATGATGTCTCAATAGTTTACTACTATCCAGCCGTAAGGTTCTCATATACAGCTGTCCTTGAGACTACCTCAAATTAATGTGAATGTAAATTAATCGAACACGAAAAATGAAATAAAACTATCTATGACTACGATAGCCAGAAAGGAAAAGAAGGCCTAAAATACAAAATACTACTTTATATATACAATCTTATATTAAGGAAGGACAAAAGTGATAAATTAGAAATTACTTTACCTGCGGTGAAATGTGGCCTTTTTAGAAGTAAGTTTTGCTTAATTGAAAATAAAATCCTCTTGCGAGATTAAGTATGCCAACAAATAGCAATACTAAATAAATTTTCAATCAGTCTTTTCGTTTCTAGTATCTTATATCCTTATAAAAAGATCTTCAAAAACACATGTTCCATGAAGGGATGTAGAAGAAAAAATGGAAGCAGGATATGCACTGACAAAATTAATGACTTCTACAGGAAATGATAATAAAATAGGTAATTTAAAATATTTAGCCAATTTCTCACAATCACCCACCTAATTCCAAAATTACCCAGATTATTTGGGGTTTTAATTATTTGTAATGAATTAGACAATTACCTGAATAAATTTGAATGACATAATGTCATAATTAATGTAAATAAACATAGAAAATGAACCATGGGGAGCGTTCATGACGCTCTACCCGAGTAAAGTTAAGATAGCGGCGGGTAAACTCGCAGAGTTAAAATTTTATGGCTCTGTCATGAACGCTGTTGGGTAGTAGGCAGGGTAGTAGGATGTTTTTTTTATTTTGGTTTTTAGTTTAGATTCGCAATATTTAAAATATTTTGCTAAATATGGACAATAAAAACAATAAATTACGAGTAGTTGCTTCACTAATAATTTGTTTTTCAAAGGAAATTATTTTAAAAGATGCTGTATGGAAAAATATTTTTTGTTCTCATGTGAAGTTTCCCTATACTTATAGCAACAATTATTTTTGATTCGTGTTCCATACTTATTTTGTTTTAATTATACTTAAATTATGTATTATAAAATTGTAACGTTTAAATTTGGCCTTATAGCGGTTTTTCATAAAAATAAGAATACACTAGTTTTTATCCGTGTACAATAATTATTTAATGGGTCCTTCTATACCCGCATTTTTAACCACTGTGCTTTTGGGTTCGATATTCGAACAGAGGGTCCCTTTGCAACAATCTGAGTGAGCATGTGGCTGCCCTGTATTTAAGATGTCTAGCGTTTCCGATCTGACGTTAACTGTGTGTATATGATCAGTTTGGGGTAGATAGGACCTCTATTTGAGTTTAGTTAGGCTGTTTATTTCGTTTTAGAGGCTTTGTTTGCTTATTTTAGCCCTTTCTGTCAAGAATTTATTTCGTAATAGAGGGCGCTGATGGGACACCTATCTGTCACTAAGGTATGTTCGTAATACTGTTTTTTTTTTAAGTGACATTGGCTTCCGTCTTCTGAAATATTTTTGCACAAAAATCCTCATACGAGATGGTTCCTGGAAACAACAAACTACCAAATCATCCAATACTGTAAACCTCAACATTCCAAAAGAACCTAACAACCCCCTCTGCACTATCCCAATGAAGGAAGGCCACTAATACCTAATTAGCAAATACCTAGAGGCAGACAAAAGGCGGTGCTTGATACATCAAACCTCGACTTAACACTAGCCAAAAACAAATACCCAAAACTAGATTAGTTCTAACGATGGCGACTACTATACCTTCCACAATAACTTAACGCCTATCAGCAGGATCAGGTGGTTCGGGATCAGGTGGTTCCGGTTTCAAGTCTTTAGTACTCCACATTCCCAAACTTTTACCAGATTCGTCGCGTAATTCATATGTCCAAGGAGAAATTCGTTTCTTAATATAGTATGGCCCTACGAACTTTGGAGCCAACTTTGCGGAAAACTACCTAGCCGCATCAAAAAACACAAAATTTCTCTTCCAAACCAACTGATTGGGCAAATACTCAACTTGACGACGACGTAAATTATACCTATCACAACCCTTATCATTAGCCTTAGTCAACCTACCACGGATGTCTTCATACAACTGCCTAAAGTTCTCATTTCGACCTAAATTCCCCTCCTGGTTACCATCTTCTACCTCAAACAGACCATTTGGACGATAATCCTTACCAGAAAGAGCCATGGTTCGGCCAAATACAGCTAAAAATGGCGTTACTTGGGATACCTCGTGTTTCGCGGTTCGAATCGCGCACCCAATTTCATCAAGATGTTCATCCCAACTGCGATGGTCATCAGAAACATACATTCGCAACATAGTTTTAATAGTGTTATTGATTCTTTCTGTAGGATTGGCTCTAGGACAATAGTTAGGGGTATACTTAAGGTGACAATGGTACTTGTCCGCAAATCCCTTACTACGAAACTGGCTACCGTTATCGCAAATAATGACCCTAGGAACTCCAAAAACAAGAAATACCGATTTTTCCAGATAACGAACAATCGAGCTGGTTACAGCCTTACGAAGTGGACACAAAAAAGAGAACTTACTCAAATAATCAGTGACTACCAATATAAAACTATTACCATGTTTAGAGCGAGGTAGCGGCCCAATGAGATCCATGGCCAACATTTCAAATGGTCGACTAGCTTTTGGACGAGAGACCATCTTGTCAGTAGGTTTACCCTGAAGAGGTTTATTAGCAACATACAGGTTACATCGCTTAACGAAACTTGCAACATCGCTACGCATTTTCGGCCAATAATAGCGTTCGGCTACCCTAGCAAAAATTTTATAAACCCCTGCATGACCCGCGGTGGGAGGATTATGCGCAGCTGCAATGATTTCTCGACGACCTTTCTTAGGGACAACTAACTTCCAAGAATTCTCCTGACCCTCCAAACCAGGATAATGAGGAGGAACATGTCTCCACAACTTCCCCTCAGAAACTCTCCAATTACTAAACTTCAAAGGACTATCACTAACATTATTAATCATTTTCTTTAGCCACTTGTCGGAATCAAATACCTCATCTTCCTGAACATTTGCCTCAGTAGCATCCACCACTGGAACTGACCTACTCAATATATCAGAGACTACATTATCCTTCTCTTTCCTATGAACAATTTGGAATGAATACTGCTGCAAACGCACGGCCCAACGAGCTAAACGTCCACTCGGATCCTTAAGACTGTTCAACCATAATAAACTGTAATGATCGGTGACTAAAGTAAAAGATATACCCCCTAAATAACCTCTAAGAGTCTCAATAGCCCACAATGCTGCCAAACATTCTCTCTCAGTAGTTGAGAAATTTCGCTCTTGTCTTGTTAAAGAGCGGCTTAAGTAGCAGATCAACCTGTCGCCATCCTCATAAGGTTGGGTTAGAACAGCACCAATACCATACCCTGAGGCGTCAGTTTGTACTACAAACGGCTTTGTGTAGTCAGGACAGCTTAAAATAGGCGCAGTGACAAGGCATTCCTTAATCTGACAAAAAGACTCAGCGCACTCCTCGGACCACTCAAACTTAGCCTTCTTCCGCAGTAACTTAGTGATTGGTACCATAAGTGGGGAAAAATTTGGAACAAAACGTCTGTACCATGAGAAAGTGCCTATAACACGCCTAACCTCAGTGACATTCGTTGGGGTTAGGAATTTTAATCATCGCCTTTACCTTATCGGGATCTACATGCAACCCGTTCCTATCCACAACAAAACCTAAATATTTCAACTGGGGAAGACAAAATTGACACTTCTCCAAGCTGACGGATATATTCGCCTCCCTAAGTCTATGGAATACTTCCTCTAAAATTCCCAAGTGTTGTTCAAAAGACTGACTAATAACAACCACATCATCGAGATATACAAATACGTGAGGTTCAAGATCATGACCTAAACCTCTGCCAAGTTGCTGGGGCATTATGCAACCCAAACGGCATCCTCTTAAATTGAAAAAGTCCTCGATTTGGCACTGTAAAAGCGGTGTATTGCTTGGAAGATTCAGCCATAGGTACCTGCCAATATGCCGACTTAACGTCCAAACTTGACATATACCTTGCATCTCGCAACTTATCCAGGGTATCAGCAACCATGGGAAGGGGATAACTATCTCTTACCGTCACAGCATTGAGCTTTCTAAAGTCAACACAAAATCGATGAGAACCATCCTTCTTTTTAACTAATAAAATGGGGGAAGACCAAGGACTGTTAGAGGGCTCTATCACATCAAGTTCCAACATTTTCTCTAACTCCTTATCAATTTGTTCCTGCACAACTGGATTTACCCTATAATACCGTTGCTTGATAGGTGAACTGCTGGTAACAATCACATGTTCAGTTCTATTCGTACATCCTAAAGTACTACCCATAAGAACAAGATTCCTATCAACTAACGCCTTAAGCCTTGACTGCTCCAACGTTGTTAAAGTAGTTTGGCCTCTAACATGCTCTACACTATTTACTACCACAGGTTCATCTAAAAAATACCACTCTCTAGCTCGCAGATCAGGTATAATGCCCATTTTCCTCCAAAAATCTGCACCAAGTATAAGTAAATGAGGTAACTCAGGAACAACAAGTTAACTAACTAAACTAACTTTACCTCTAAGGACAAAAGGCAAATTCACAGTTCCTAAAGCCTGACACTTAACACCATTAGCCACTGTACAATACGAATCAACATTTTTCTTAATCGAAATACCTAAATCTAATAAAACCCTATATCCCTTACTACCTAAAATTGTACGCGAGGCTCCAGAATCTAATAACCCTAATAAAGGTTTGCCCAAAAGTTCGACTGTCAGATAGAGATGCTCATCGCCCTTAGCATATTCTAAAACAAAATCTAACAACACCTGTAATTTCCCGATAGAGTCATCCCTATCGGCGCACCTACCTCGATCATCTAAGTACGCTGGCTTCCATTTCCCGACCGATTTTGAGAGCAATTAGGACAAGTTATTGTCGTATACCCCTCCTTATTGCACCTAAAACAAACAAGGCTCCTTTTCATAAGGCATCCTGCTGCCCGATGACCTACTTCCTACATCTAAAACATACTACGGTCGCGTCATTTTGAACTCTAGGCTGAGGAGATCTAGAGGAATTCGTTGGCCGATCGTCCACCAAAGCAACATCCTCACCGGCCTGTACATAAGCCAAATCCGGCTCCAAAACTAAACTTCTCCTCGGTGGAGGCACAAAATTCTCGACAGCATCCTTACGAGCTTCCAACTTCCTACCCAGCTCTCTTAAATGTGCAATAGAGGTAACATCTACTAACGCCAACTGATTTTGATAAAATGGGGCTATGTTCCTAAGTAAAATTCGCAACTTTGTCTCATCTGGAACTACACAAGTCAACCTATTAAAATATCATAGCATCACCTCTAAATAAATTCCCATAGACTCATCAGGTCCCTGTGTTCGCCTACGAATCTCTTCAAACAACTTTTCATCATAAGTCGGTGAAAGGTACCAGATTCAAGTAGAGTCTCTTTAGATACGTGTCGCGCTACCCTCAGCTCTTCAACTCTTTCTAGAAATGCACCTAACGACATTCCCTTCTTATCACCAGAAAACGAGATGTTCCACTTGTTAGGCAGTATGGGTTTCATCTGCGCAGCTGCAGTAGGTTGTATTGCCATTCTAGAGCTAGGTGATGTTGGACTTGAGGCAGCGTTGACTGGTCCAAAACTAGGCTGCTGTTGATACACCATAAAACTTAATTGAGGTGGTTCCCTCATCGCAATATCGCACTGCTACCTGATGAATCCCTAAAATCGTCAACTAATTTTCCAAGTATGTCTAACTTTTCTAACACTGCAGTCTGATCCTCCACCTCTGTGAAAGGATACTCAGGAAAACTAATACTATCACCGGACTTCTCCAACCGAAGAGCTGTTGATAATGCAGAACGCATTTCCTCTACCGTACCTAATGCAATGCCTCTAACCTGGGCCTCATACGACAGCTCGTCCTTACCAAGTCTATTAATCTGCATTCTGAAAGCCATCTTAATCCTAGACTTTACAATTAAAAAAAAATTCAAAATCTTCCCAAGGTGACTAGGGTTCCCAACCGTCCTGCATTTCGGTGGACGTCCACCATTTGGGGTGCATTGTTCAGTGTCCTGCAACAACCTACTGCAGGACGCTTATTGTACTTAATTTTAGTGTTTCAAATATCTCCAATTTCTTATATTTTATAGTCACATTGGCACCGTCGCTTATTTTGTAATTTATATTTTCTATATTTTTTATAATACTAACGCTGGAAGGATATTTTCAATGCGTTCAGCTTCGTGGACTATGACGCGCATAATCGATTGTCCATTTAACATATCAAGACCGAACTTCAAATAAAGATGAATTATTTTTATATTTGCAAAGAATTATAATTTTTTATAAGCTAACAAGAAATTAATAGTAGCTGCAAAAAGGTAAAAAAAAATTACTTTAAACGCAGTGACACTGTTAAGTAGCTGTAACTTTTTATAATCTTCTTATGTTCTTTTTAAATAAAATGTTTAATCATTAGTTTCTATTTACTTCGTTTTTTTGTCGAATTGTTTATTTAAGGTTTTTGTAATAATAAAAATGTCCAGAATTTTTACCGTATGTCCTGAATTTTTATTACCCTCGTCCAGAAAAATTAAAAAACAAAGTTGGCAACCCTAAAGGTGACTCCAAAGTTCAAAAATTCAATAAAAAAATAAATTACCTTTGACCCTAAATAAATTCCCAAAAGATCAAAGACAATAACCATATGCAAAAATACCAAATATGTACTTTATATTAAACAAGTTCTTCAAAATAACCACGAATATATGTACCTTATATATAAAAAAATTTCAAAATATCCACTTAATATATTGTAACACGAGTGTGGGTTGAAACTATTTATTTAATTAAAATACAAAATAAATATCCGAACGCGTAAACTATTTACAATTAAAACGTAGATCCGCCCCGCGCTGACCCGCTTTCTCTCTTCCACACCAAATTGACAGTCATATCATCAATAATCCATGGTAACGCCTTCCATGACCGTTCTCGATCATTCCTCACACTTTCTCCAAGTTTCTGTCAGCCTGCCCGATTGTAGGTTGGGTTTCCTGTCACCTTGACGGTTCGTTGTCTCGTACTGTTGTGGCAAACCCTCGCACTGTCTCGTCCGTAGAGCCAAACCGTTACACTGCCCCCTCCTCAGATGCATTCCTCCTGGAATGCTGTTGATGTCTTCAAGGTTGTGGCTGAACCGGCAATTGGTACCTTCTTTGCAGTAAGATGTCTTGTGGAAGTAACAGGGAACGGTTTCCTGTCCAGGTTCTCGGAGGTGGAAACTACAGACCAAAACTTCTACTGCCGTGTCTTTGAAGATAACTTCAACCATATTTCGAACAGTTCTCCAGTTTAAACCATCACGACCGCAGTCCATCTTCGGCATGGCTAGTTTGGACAGGTTGAGCTCTAGAACTTGCTCCTTCAGCAGTTTTAGGGTCTTCCAGAGGGTTTCATACGACGGTCGTTGGTGGAATGTACTTCTGGTCATCAAGTAGAAGAGAACGCGTTGACCATCTTGAAGCTTCAGAATACTTCCCACTGCTGGTTGCTGTCTCTTCAGTTCCTCTTCTCGACCGTATTTGTCCCTGAAGATCTTGGCCAAACCATGTGGGATGTCGAGGTTGGCAGAAGTGCTGTGGACAAGAGAGTATTCTTCAGGCAATTGGAACAGATCTTGTTCAACTTCTCTAACGATGCCATACCTTGCCCTTCCAGCTCCTCCGAACTTTCTCATAAAGTCTTCAAACGTAGGGTTCTCTCCGTCCTGGAGCCGCTGTATTCGTACACCTTCATCGTGGTCTCCGGCGAATGGTGCTAGTCGATCAGAATGGACTACTATCGGTTTTCCTCTGGGAGCCTTGTAGATTCGATAGACTACGTCATTGATCCTCTTCCTGATGACATATGGACCCTCCCAGCTCTTCTGCAGCTTTGGACATAAGCCCCGCCTTCTTCGTGGGTTGTAGAGCCATACCAGGTCACCTTTCTTATAGCAGGACTCTGCTGCTCGGCTGTCGTAGTACTTCTTCATTCGGTCGCTAGCTAACTGCAGGTTGGTCCGTACTAGCTCAAGGGTGGTCTTGTCACGATGCTGGCATGCACTTCTGACGTGACCAAGTTCTCCGCAGCTCCAACATCGTACTGATCTCCTCTTCTTCGTCGCCATAATCTTCATCAGGCTCACCAGCTGTTCTAGGATCTCCCTGTTGGACTCTCCATGGTGTTCCTCTTCGCTGGAATGGCTGGTGACGGCTCGGACTCGGTCATGGGCACGGGACGCTGCAGTTGCTGCTTCAAACTCCAACGCCGTTGACAGTGCATCCACCAGGACCTTGGGACGGGCTAGGCGCAGTGCTCTCTGCAACTCCTGGTCTCTCATTCCATCGACGAACGCTTGGACAGCTAGGCATTCGAGTACGCTTTCAGGGGCCGAGGGATAGGCAAAGCGTACCATCCGTGCAACGTCGGCTTCGAACTCCTGGATGGACTCACCTGCCTTCTGCCTTCTATTCTTAAGTAGGGACTGGTAGACTTGTTCTAGGTGTGCTTGGCCGTACCTCATCTCTAGACGCTTCACCAGTTGATCGAAGTCTTTGGACTCGTCGGCATGGAGGGTCTGCAGGACATCTAGAGCATCACCACGTAGGGCAACTGTGAGTGCTACTGCCTTCTCCCCAGGGGACCATCCGTTGGCGTCGGCCGCTGCGTTAAACTGCTTGAGATAGTTGGACCAGGAGGTCTTGCCGTCGAAGGTAGGTGGCTTCATTCTGGCTTTGGTCTCAACTACAGCGCCGAAGTCTCGTCGATCTTCACCTCTTGAAGACTGGCGGGAGAATCGTTCTTCGATCGCATGGAGCTTGATCTCGAGAGTTGAAAGATTGCTCTCCACCCTTTCTACCACGGGGTTGGGTTCCTCTTCTCTGCTTCCAGGAGGTGGCGGATTGGACAGGGAATCTTGTAATTTCTGGATCTCTTCTTCGACGCCGGATATTCTTTCCTCCTGCTGAGCGATCACACCGGATATTCTTTCTTCCTGTTGAGCAATCACACCGGTTATTCTTTCTTCCTGCTGAGCAATCACACCGGATATTCTTTCTTCCTGTTGGGAAATTTCTGCTCGCAGTTCTGCTGCCTGGTTAGCCTGGCCCGGGAGAGGTTGGAGACTTCTTCATTAACCTCATGAACCTCGGTGGACATGCTGGTCATCTTTTCAGCAAGCTCATCTCGCTGATTGGACATCTCGGAGGACAGGCTGGTCATCTTTTCAGCAAGCTCATCTCGCTGATTAGACATCTCGGAGGACAGGCTGGTCATCTTTTCTGCAAGCTCATCTCGCTGATTGGACATCTCGGTGGAGAGCTTGGATACTTTTTCACTAACCCTCGTAGACTGAAGGGACATCTCGGTGGACAGGTTGGACATCTTTTCGGCAAGCTCGGCGTGGATAAAGGATTTCACAGCCTTCAGGGAGGGATCTTCAAACTCTATGGTATCAGGATCGTCACCTCGACTTTCGTAGTACTCCCTCAAACGTGCTACCAACACCGTCTTGGGTCCCGTCGTGTCTAGCTCAAGTTCTTCTAGCTCTCTTCTGAGCTCTGCAACCAGCAACTGATTTATCTTCTTAGACATCTTCTTTCTTCACCCCACACCTGACACCAATTGTAACACGAGTGTGGGTTGAAACTATTTATTTAATTAAAATACAAAATAAATATCCGAACGCGTAAACTATTTACAAGTAGATCCGCCCCGCGCTGACCCGCTTTCTCTCTTCCGCACCAAATTGACAGTCATATCATCAATAATCCATGGTAACGCCTTCCATGACCGTTCTCGATCATTCCTCACACTTTCTCCAAGTTTCTGTCAGCCTGCCCGATTGTAGGTTGGGTTTCCTGTCACCTTGACGGTTCGTTGTCTCGTACTGTTGTGGCAAACCCTCGCACTGTCTCGTCCGTAGAGCCAAACCGTTACAATATGTATACAGTTATATACCCTGTATATAGCTAGGCCACAATCAATAGTCACAAAAAAAAAGTGTAATCAAAACCGCAAAGTCATTAAATCCGCAAAGTCAATATGAAAATCAATTAGCATCAAATAAATACCACTTGCCAATGTCAACAATTTTATCAATAATTATTACCAAAAAAAAAACTATAAGCACTGATTGTAGCCAAAGTCCAAAAAAAAAATCAGACAAAAAATGTCTCAGATCTGAACTAAAAGAAAGTGAATATTAATTAAAATAATAATAATAATGGAATTATTTTATTATTTAGTTATTTCCCAAAAATCTTTAGTTCCCACTAGGTTAAATAGCAAATCCCATACTTAAATACTATAATCACAATCTACAAGAAAATTCAAAATATGGTAAAGTCCTCAAATTTTTTTTCTAATATGAAAAGCAAAAAAAACGAGCCCCACGTTGGGGTCAAAATAAAGAAGTCATATTAATTGGATGATTTGCAATAACAGTCAAATACTAATGAAAAAGTCAGGTTCAGAAGCTTTGTTGTTTTCGCCAAGCATCGGCCATTTTTGTCCATTCTGACAGGACATTGGATTGCCTAATTTTACCTACAACCTAACCAACAACATTTTTAGCGATTATTGCGCATGTGGAGTTATTTTTTCGCACCTATCTGACCAGCGTAAGGAATGTAAACTCTGTGTTAAATTTTAGCCAACTCGTGAACGACTTCCGCGAGTAAAAGTGTAAACAAGTGATACATAATGAACGGTTTGAGTCCACTCAGGGTGAATCGAGTAAGCGTCATGAACGTAACCCTGAAACTTTAAGAGCAATCCAGTCCCTTCTGACGTCACACCGCACGAATATCATGACCTCCCCTTAAAGTATTTGGAACCTTGTTCGCTACATAAATTTGGCAATGTTGTGTGTCGTACGCTGAAGGGCCCGATTACAATTCAGGTATAATTCGTTGGCTATCGCCGCCTACTGGGGGTTAGTGGCTTGTTAATATACGAATGTAGGAATACTATTTTTAAACCAAACAACTCCAATATTTTTTATTTATTGATAGTTATAGAAGATATACAGGGTGTCCCGAAATTAGACGGTCATATTTTAACAGCGTAATCTACATCCTAAAATAGTAGTAAAAGATCATATAAACATAGGTCCGAAAACGTTTCTTTTCCGAGATACAGGGTGTTAAAGGTGAAGTCCTGATACCACACTTTTGTAAATATTTTCTAAACGTTTAAAGATAATTAGGTAAAATTTGTTACAAATACTTACCTTTTTACGCTTCATTTATTGGACTAAATCCCAGTTATTGATCATCTTCTTAGGTGGGTAAATTAGGGGGAGCTTAGGGTAAAATTGCCGTGTGTATCTGTATGTCTATATCCACCATAACTCATGAACCGATACACAGAAAAACACTAAATTTTAAACTTAAGTTTTATTTCGGCCTGACGTGAAATAATTAGATTTTGGACAAAGTCGGAACATCTGGGGGGTACTTTATGGGAGGCCGTTTCTATATTTTATTGAATATATCTGTTATTTATGTTTGGAGAAGAAAATTATTCGAATAAAAGTTACTTCTAATATTATTATCTATAATTTTTGCTTTATGTCAAAATTTCCTGAAATGGTCTGTATTCGAGAAATTTGACAGAATGTGCAAAATTCTAAACTAAACTAAAAGTTGTTTGCGATATCGATCTCTATAATTTTTGTTTATACATGATTTTTCTGAAATGGACCGTAATGGAAAAATTGTAGGAAAATTGCTAAATTTAAATTTTTCAGTATTTTCGTTTTCAATGAATAACTATAGAAATATTTCTAGGTAGATAGATGTATGTGGAAAATGTATATATTTAGTTTATCCTCTAAACATTTATAGAGGTACTGCAATAAGTTGTACAAAATAACCAGAAAAAGCATATAATAACTAAATAGGAAAGTCATGTATTGGACACATATTTTTTTACTATAAAATTTGGAAAACCAATATTTTCTGTATAATAAAGCTACATTTGTTGCATCTCGCTAGGACGCGCCATTTTCAAGAGAAAAGCATGTTACCTTATGCGAAAGTGTAAAAAATAATTAGTAGGTCTGTAGAATTAGAAATTTTATTTTTTTTTTAACTTTGAAAAACCGGTAACTAAAGAAATTTTAGAAAATATTTCATCTGGACTTCACTTGTAACACCCTGTATCTCGAAAACGAAACGTTTTCGGACCTATGTTTATATAAACTTTTACTCCTATTTTTAACCGACTTCATAAAAGGAGGAGGGAGGTTCTCAATTCGTCGCAATATTTTTTTAATTTTTTTTATGTATGTTTAGCGATAATTCTTTAACACGGTGTCCGATTTCAATGATTTTTTTTGTTAGAAAGGGGATACTTCAGGGATGGTTCCATATAAATTTGGTCAAAATCTAATAATTGGGCCCATTAGAAAATTCTCAAACTCTTAATTTTTTATGTATGTTTAGCGATAATGCTTTACCACCTTGTCCGATTTATATGATTCTTTTTTTGGTAGTAAGGGGGTACCTCAGGGGTGATCCTATATAAATTTGGTTAAGATGTGGTGACGGCATCTGCACGTTTTTGAATTCGGTTTTTTTTAATTTCTAATGCTTGTAGGATGTAGATTACACTGTTAAAATGTGACCGTCTAATTTCGGGACACCCTGTATATTGGAAATTCGAAATAATAGTTATGACCCACCGGTGTTTTTCTAATTGTAATCGGACCCTAGGTATATGGATACGGAAAGTGATTAATTGGAGATAGGTAAATTGTATTTATTGTATTAAAGGAACAACAAATATAAGTACAATTAAATATTAATATAACAGTTTTTTAAAGTCTGTATTAAAAAAAATTTTTTTCACATAGATTATTAAATTAAAAAAATAACTATTAAAACACGAAATGTTAATTTTTTTCTCTTTTACAACACAAAATATACAATACTGTTGAATCAAAATTTTCTCTTGGCAGCAGGTGGTTTTTGTGACGCGACAATTATGATGCTTTGCATCTCATGAATTAAAGTTAATTCTCTTTCAATCTTAAGGTGTTCATACCCCTTATAATTTTCGGACAAGAATATCTCAAAATATTTAAATTTTGGCAAAATAAATTAGGCAATAATATCTATAATATGCATATATTTTAATGTTTTAATTCCTTCCAGTTTCCCACAAAAACTAAAAGGGCTTTAATTTTGAAATATCATAATGAAAATAAATGCATTCCTCGATAGCACTATTCTTAATATAATCCCCAAATTTAAGCCCCTAATGTCTTGTTAATGATTTCTTAAAATTCGCCAAAATTAGTGGCTAAAACGCTTCGTTAAGTGCTATCTTCTGGTGTAAACTGGTGTAAATTATTGTAAGAAACGAATAATGACAGAGTGTACGATACGATAGTTACAAGCCCGTTACACTCTTTTCCACTGAATTTATTAAAAAAAAAAAAAAAATAATAAATCAGGGTGTTAATTTTTTTTCTCTGAAGCTATTGGTTTTGGGAAAAAAATTCAAGAATAAAAAAAAATTAAATAAATCAAGGATTTCATAAAAGTTCATCTCGAAAAAAAGGTTTGATATGAAATAAAGTAAGTGTTGCTAATTTCACCCCCCTATAATGTAACAGAAATATTGAAAAAATACCCGTGGTTAGTCCTTTGCGATTACAGAATTTCAAGTTTCTAGCTTTACTGAAATTTTAGAAAAAAAATAAAAACTCAATTTTGGTCACCACTTTTTAAGGGTGATATCTCGAAAAGGGGTGGGCTACGGAAATTTTGTTATAGGAAAGACCCATCTTAATTTCATACGAGCAATCAGTTCCTGAATTTTGTCGCATGTATTTAGAAACACCCTGTATATTACACATTTTTTTAAGAGTGCAAAATTCTTGACAATCTCTTTTCCCTAATTGGCACATATCGTATTTTTCTAGGATTTACTAACTCTGGCAGCAAACAAATAAAATAAAAATTTGTCAGCTGTGCATTTTTGCCTTCCAGAATTTTTCATTTCATAAATTAACTAAAAACTAAATTAAACAAAAACCTAACAACGCCTCAACAACAAACTAAGACGATCACAATAATTTCGCACCTCTTTAAAAACAACTACCTATTTTTCGACACAGGAATTAACAAATTTAACTAAACAGCAGCTACCCTTTTAACCACGGGCTTCAAAGACTAGCAGCGTTGCCATATTCACTGGTATCATTGTTTTAATAGAATTAGTATCGGAATGAAAACTATGTTAATCTTCGGTCCTGTTTAAAATTGGTAATCTTTTTGAAAAAAAGTTATTTAGAAAATAGTTAAGATATTTGTTATAGAATGCCGGTAAAGAGCCAAAAAATTAAATTTGTTAAAAAGTTGAAATGTTTGTTGTTTTTCTTTAAAAATATAAGTTTTTCGCGGTTTAGCGAAATTCTTGGTTCATTTTTACAACGATTGGCCTGAACCATTTTTTTTTACAATTTTTTTTAACTGCCTCAAATGTAAAATTGATTTTTGGTGGAGGAGCGCCCGTCATGTTTGCTCTTAATGTTTGCATTCCCTTAAAAATGTTACCAGGTTTCTTTGAAGATTTTGGTAAAATAATTATGAATATGAAACAATAATTAGTATTAATTCGTTCCAGTGATGATATTGATGCCATAATAAGTTCTGATGATTCTGAAAAACCAAATATCGAACTTCGTGCACTCTCCTGGCATGTACCACATGTCACCTCTAGTATTAGTCAACAACTTCGACTAAATAAAATTGTTCAGAGTAATAAAGAATTAACAATTAAATTCCGTTCTTGGCAAATGATTGAATATGCTTCACTTAATAATTCCACTAGACATACTTGGGCTGTTAAAACAAGTACAAAAATAGAAACTCCTAGGCATATAATTATTGGATTTCAAAAAAATAAAAAAGGTCAAATTAAACAGGATATGAGTAAATTTGATCATTGTAAACTCAACAACATCTGAGTATTTCTAAATTCGGATAGATATCCATACCACGATTTAAATTTAGATTTTACCAATAATAAATATGCTACATTATATGATATGTTTGCCAACTTTCAAGAAAGTTATTATCACTTTAATATAAATCAACCAATATTTAATCCACAAGAGTTTAAAGAAAAAGCACCCTTAGTACATATCGATTGTTCAAGACAAAAAGAAGTGATTCAATCCGGAAGCATTGTTCTAAGAATCGAATTTGAAACTGATGAGCCCACGTCAACGGATATATCAACGTTTTATCTCATATTACACGAAAAAGAATTTTCATATAATCCTTTAACAAAAACCGTAAAGCAATATTAATGCGCATGTCTCAAACTCAATATAAAACACATCCTTCATAGTTAATAATTTCATTTAATATGTCCGAGTATGAAGAGAAACTTCAAATTTATTTAAAAAAACTGCTAAAACTTAAAAGAGATATTGAATTGTACGAATTTGCAAAACTACTTGGAAAACTAAAAAAAGATATTGAATTGTACGAATTTGTAAAACTACTTGAAAAACTAAAAATATGAGACTCGTTGTGGATGTACAAGGATTTAAGCTAGAAAATAATAAATTTCTTGTAAAAGAATTTGCTGCTTATGATGGTTTTCGCATGTCATTATGTATTCAAGCCACCCTTTCCTCTTAGAATGCTCTCTCCAGATTTACATAGACAGGCTTTATGGTTAATGAAAAATCATCATTATATTAATTGGGAGGAAGGTTTTACTCCTGTACACCAATTTGGAAATATCTTACAATCTTTAACAAAAGGAGTTGATATGGTTTAGGTTAAGAGTGTGGAGAAAGCAAATTATATAAAAAAAATATTCCCTAGTTCCAGTTTATGAGTTTGATGAGCAACCAGCACTTCAACCAATGAAGCCCAAATGTCTTTATCATAATAATATTAATTGTATTTGTGCTGTATCAAATGTTTTTTTTATATGAAAGTTTTATAATGGAATAAATTTTAAAAATTCTAAAATGTTTTATTTATAAATACACCTAACATTAGATTTGCTTATCAGAACCAACATGTGCGCCGATGATTACTCACACCTATTGCAATTGTTTGATCATAGATTAGAGTCTTATGAAAATTGGACTGGTGATGTATCTCCAATAGATTTAGCATTAGCTGGATTCCACTACATGGGCAAAGAAGATGTAGTTAGATGTTTCAAATGTGATATTGAGGTTTACAAATGGAAATCAGATGATGTACCAATTCTCGATCACTTGAAATTTAGTCCAAATTGCAGCTATGCTAGAATGATGAAGTCATGTCTACCAGCAAAGAATAGAATAAATACGTTTTTTGTAATAAGTGTTATACCATTAATATTTAGCATAATTTATTACGCTGTGTTAAATAATATATAAGCCCTTCACACTAACGAATAAAGTCATTTACATCATGGGAGTGACACAGTTCATAATTTTACAAGCCATCCTAGGCAATTAGCTCTTGATTCAACACCCTTTTAATACTAGAGAAGTGTATGTATGTTTTGATAGTAATAGGACAAGAGATGAGAGTTGGCCTTCTAAGTGGGTAAAAATGGAGACCTATACACCAAATAATGCTGCAACTCTAAAATCACAGATACCAACAAATAGTACAATGTATAAAGTACGTATTGTAAAAGGAAATGGATCAACTAAAGACTGAATGGTTATCTCTTTACAACAAAGACCCAAACAAATCTAAAAGCAGCATTACAAATGCATTATATATTACAATTTACTATATAGCTGTTTGTTCAACATTATCTGCGGCCGAATTACTTATAAGAATTATTCAAAGATACTGGTATGTATAAAAATTTTATTGGGAAAATAATTCTAAATCAAAATCATTTACATAATTATCTAAATCGCTCACTTCTTCCATCGCCTGTATTAAATCATCCAGGGTTCCAGTCATTGCTTTTGGGGTGCCCCATGCCAGAGTGTTTACATCTTTAGCTGAGAGGGCTACCTTGTTTCTTAGTTCTGTGTAGATTGTATGTAGTGATGATACAAAAACATACATTTTTCTAAATATTGTATCACCATTTTGTATAATCCGGATGTAATCATTTACGTGAAGTTGATTTTTGATTATATTTTTCGAGACACCTTTAGCTTTCTTTATTTATGTTTCCTTCTTGAAGGGCTTGCCTAGTTCTACACAATATGCCTTAGCTCCTGTGCCATAAAATGCATCAACTATAGTACCAGCAAACTCGTCTTTCATTTTTCCAACGATATAATTTGTTATAGGCATCCCATATTCATTATTTTTGGAAAAATTGGAAGTATCAAAATTAGTGATGTTTTGTTTCATATCATCTTAAAAGTTACTATAAATACTTCTAAAATTAGGGAATCGGTGTCCGTATAACACAATTTTGCAGCATTGCCATATTTAGGTTTAATGTAATCATATAAAAATTCGTATATTTTGGTTTTTGAAATATCCAATACAGAAAATCCCATATACATGGGCTTGTCGTAATATACTTTTACATTACCTAAATGTACTGCAACCAAGTTTTCATTGAATACGGAACATGTCTTGAATTCTGGTTTTGCTATTAGTGTCCTCGCACCTACGGATCCCTTTGTATTTTCCCAATGGGTAGAAAGATGAATAGATTTTCTCTTCTCAACATTTTCCATGGTCTTTCCGAAGACCAGCAGCTTAAAAAGATCTTTTTCGAAGTCATTCTTTGCTTGGTTTCGGAGGGTGGTATTCAATTCGATATATTTTTTCAGCCACGACGACTGGGAAAATTCTAAAATTCTATGAATTTTGGTTAATTTTAATCCATATTTGAGACATTATTTCAAGTTCCGGTAGTGAATAATATATCTTTCTTTATGGCGTAAGTTTGGAATCAACCTTGGGTGTTTACCATTTGGTGGTATTATACTTTCAGGGCAGAAAGGTAGGTCATTGTGAGCATCGTGCAAATTAATTGAATATTCTAAATCCACTTCTAAAACATATCCTTTGGAGGCATCGTCTTTAACTGAATTACAATCGAAATTTTCCACTGGTATCCATTTAAATCCGCCAAATGGGAGGGACTCGCTCATTGCTGCGCCATATAAATTGGTAGCATCAAGATACATGATTTAACTTTCGGGTTTTGATGGATTATAATTTGGTAGAAATTTATTATTAGCCATCGCTTGCCTCTTACTGCACTGTGCTACTCCTTCTCTGATCCCTTTTTTAAAAAATTGTAGCATGTCAATATCTGTCAGTAATTCAAGTTCTATTTGGGTATATTTCAGCATTGCATCCCAACTTAGGGAGGGTGCGGTCAAGTAATGAGCAGGATCAAGTTTATATTCTTTCAAACACACTTTTCTTAAGTTTTCAAACACATCTGCTAACAGAAGCACGTCAGTCTTTAAATATAGCATTGCGTAATCGTTGAGTGTTTTACATTTAATGTTGAAGATTTATAGTGGAGACTTCAGATTCTGGCAAAACTAATAAATATAATAGCGATTTAGAACTATCTTTATTAATCAAAATACATCAAGCTTGTAGCCATGAACATAAAACCGCGAACCGATACATGAACAGGATTGCTCGCTTGCCATAATTGTTCAGGCCTTAAAAAGAAAGTACACAACTGGCCTTCTACTTTTAAAAACAAACAAAAACATGAAATTATCTTAACATTTAAAAGTATTCCATACTTCTTTGGCCCTATTATAATCTTCATCGGTAATTGGCCGCCTTTCAAGTTATCAAAAAATTTCGCTTTAGATGATAGTTCCTCATCATCCAATTTTTGAAAAGAATCAACGTATGAATAAGAAAACACACCCTTACGTCTCATTAAATTGAATTGTTTTTCGTTGGGGAAATATTTTCTAACTTCATCTAAAGAATCCAAAGTTTCACTGAGTTTATCAAGAGATCTTGCCAAAAATCTAAAAGAGTCTACAAATCTCAGTTTTATGTATAAATCCAGAACTTTACAATCATTAGATTTTTCAACTAAAATAGATGGAAAAAGAAATATATTTCTCCTTTGTTTGAGCTATTGCGGAGACAGATTCACCTTTGGTCGTCAATTCTTTAATAAACAAATGGCTGTCGTAGTTTGTGAGATTATGGAAAAACACCGGTATAAAATTTGGCACCTTAAAATTTAAATTGTAGGAGTTATGGGCGGCGTTCCTATATTTTCCCAGTAGAGGGCAGTGGTTACAGACTTTTTTGTTGAATGCATCAAAAGGTTTTTCACATATGTAACAGTTGGTCGCATTGTCAAACGATTCCTGTTCTTTGGGGGTAAGTGGTTGCATGACTTTAACATGCTTTAAATGGTTGTTGTATAGGTTATGTACAGTCTTATCTAGTTTTTGCACAAACATTTTGCCCGCATTTGGTCCTTTATACATCTCAAGCTTAGATAAACTGTCATCGTAACTACGTTTCAGGTAAAATGCAAAAGAATATGGCTCGTGCTCACATACTTTGACACTGAATGATTTGCCATTCATAGGTTCACAATTGTCTATTGGTTTTAACAATGATTCAAAGTCTGCATAAATGACAAACGGCACTTGTAATTGTTTTTCAAAGTTAATAAATTTTAAAATATTTTCCGGACGAATTGTCCGCACTTATTTTTTTTTTCATTTCATTTGTTGGTAGTTGTGTGTATATATGTGTACAGTCGTGTTCTTCATGGGCTTTTAATTTGTCCATATTTACAAAAGATTGTAAGCAGCCATCACAAATATACATTTTTCCCTTATGTTTTGTTTTCTGACTTCTAACAAGTCGTGGCAAGTCTGTAATAAGGTTATAATGATTGTTTCCATCACTATCTGATACTAGCAACAGATTCACGTGTGTAGGTTGTCGGTTGGAAGTGAAATGTAATGGACCAACAACTTCATAATTGTTTTTACCGTCTCGGAAAAATGATTCAAGTCCAAACACATTCACTGATATATTAATCATAAACTCGAATTTTTTAATGTCTTTTAATTTTACGGGGAAGTCGATACCTCTAAAGTCTAACAATGTATCATAATGTGGGTATGATGATGGATACTTGGGATCCCCCTCGGCAGGAAAAATTGCTGCATTAATGGACCAAGCGAAACAAGCGTTATCTTTGTTTTCAATATTCAAGACAGCATTTCTTTTCATTATTGTCATAGGTAGCTTGATATATGAAGAAGCTGCAATACTATTGAAACTGTTTATGTTCACACCTAAAAACATTATCTCCTGTAAACTCCAATTAGAATCTTTTTCTTGGAATTCGGAAGCTTGCATCATAAGTTCGGATTTAAATTCACCATATACTTCTTCTAGATTAGACGATGTGGTAACAATTTTGTTTGCAGAATTCATGGATTTAATATCACTCATTTCCTTATCAGGTTTAACATATATCCCAAATATTTCCATATTTATTTTTAAACTTGTGTGATCTTGCAAATATTCATTGATTTTATTTATAACTTTTGGTTTGACTCCATTAAAAAAGTAATTGTAACTGATTTTATTTTCATCACTGCTGGAAAATCTGTATGAAGCAATCCTATTCTTGAAAGCATGAGTTAGTTTAGTAACACCACCATCCAGTACTTCAATGCCTATTGGTCTTAGTCTCTTTTTCGGAACTGGACATTGTATTTCACGATCCACACAATTTTTGAGCTGATGTCGCTTCAAAGTTGGAAAATAATTTATTACACTTCTTACACTGCATGTTGTTAACTCGCCGTATATTACGAAACTAGAAAACGCAATGAATGTGGAGTTCTTTAAATAGAAAGAGGTCACGTGACTGTCAGATAGTGGGGTTGAATGGAGACAGCGAGAGTAGGATATCGTTATTATAATTTACATGCCATGTGTTTGCCAGATGTTAAAAAATTGTAGTCTCGTATTACATGCATGTGTGTTAAAAATATTCCGTGAGAAATTCGTTATCATTCCCAGAGATATTAAATTACATGCCAGATGGTCAACATGTGTTCGCCTGAGAAAATGAAGTCGTTATCATTCCCAGAGATATTAAATTACATGCATATATTATAACAGGATGCAGGTGTTTACCAGATGGTTTGCACATTTTGCCTTCTCATAGGGTTTGCACATTTTGCCTTCTCATAGGGTTTGCACATTTTTCCTTCTCATAGGGTTTGCACATTTTCCCTTCTCATTTCTTCTCTACTTAGATCAAATAACAAAAGTCAATGTTTTTTTGTCAACGTGTGGCAAATCAATCTTAAATGTGGTTTAAACAAGATTTCGCGTAGGAGCGATTTCAATTGGCCGACGCGTTCAACGGATTTGACCGCTCCAGACTTTTTTCTTTGGAGTCACAGATCACACCCGAACTGAAAAACAATATTCGCAAGGAAATCCGTACCATAACTCCTAAAGTTTTGAGAAGAGTCATGCAACATGTGTTGGAAAGAGCACAACTTTGTGAAGCGGAAATGGACAACACCTGCGAGACGGAATTTTTTACGTTTTGGTTAACAATATTCTCCATTTATATGCTGTATTTTGACAAAATAATGTTCACAATTTATTCAAAAATAAAAAAGTTATAGAGCATTTAAATCATAACGTTCATTTTGCACCACCCTGTAGATGGATTTTTTAGTTTTTTGCTGGCAATGACATAATATTATATAGACGTCTATAACAATAAAAAAATCCTTTACAAGCATTTTTGTCATCCGGTTTTGCTACTTTTTTTTTCGGATCTCTATGCTTTTTCTCACTTTACTTTCTTGCAATTTATATAAAGGGTGTCCCTTTAGTGTGTAATTGCTAGATAAATCAGTTTGTGTTACAGACACACAAACAAGTTTAAAATAAGAGTTATATGGATTTTAAAAAGACATATTTTAAGATATACAGGATGTTGCACATTTGCCTCACAAATAAAAATGAATATTTTTTTAAATGGAATACCCTGTTTTATTTTAATTTTAGAATGGTCTAGTAATACTGTATTCAATGTTAAAAAAATTTTGAAAAATATTACAGGTTTGTCAAGCAATTAATTATTTTGTGAAATTTCAGAATGATGCAGACCTCAAATTAAATTATCATAATAGCAATAATTTCAAAATTGTTTGTATTTTGCGATATGACAAAATGGACTCACTTTAAGTGACAGAAAAGTGTAATCAAAATGGCGACTTGAGTCGTACTTTGGTTTATTTGAAGTCAATAATTTTATATTTAAAGACTGACTAAATGAAAATAATTTTATATCATTATATGAAACTATTTAAAGAAAAATTGCATTTATTCTCACCAAAACCGACCAGCTACATTATCTTGAATTTGACATTGACGTAAAAATGTAATACAAAAGTGCGGACAATTTAGCATCGTCATAGCATCTCCTCTTTATTCTATCTCAATGGTTTCTGCAAATAAGTTAATCTCGAAAGATAGTGGTACATATTGAAATATAGTTTTTAAAAAGGACATTTTATAGTTAGGACAGGTGGCAACCCTAGTTTAGGAGGAGTTTAATGACATACACACGCACATTAGAATTATATATAAAGATATAATTTATTTTAAAGTAATTATTAACATTTTGGTTAATAATTTGTAAACCCAGTTGATAATAAAAATAATGTGTATTAATAGCATTAATTTCAATGTTATTATAATGAAACATTTTGTTAGGTAAGATCACGGCGCACTATAAAGGTGTTTCAACTCCCTGAAAAAAACATACCAAAACCGGTCGTACTTAGGGCAAAAATCCGCTAGGTTCGCTAGTGTCGTTACGGCGGAAAATTGCGGCAATCTTTTTATCTGTCAGAAAAAGTGCAATCATAAAAATAGTTCTTCTATGGTGAAAATTCGAGTTTATATGAAATGAAAAATGACAAAACTATCAGAAGAAGTACAGATGAAAAAATTAATGGTCAACAAATAAGTTTATTGTTATTGATGGTTGCTTATAAGTGTTTTTTTTTAAACAAGCTACACTGATGTGTGCGTTTATACGATCAAAAAAAGTGTTCAAGATTTAATAAATTTGCTCCAATTAAGTTACAAGTTGCTGCCAGAGACTTGCTACTAAATAAGTGAAATGGGGGTGTTTATAAAAAACAGCTGATTTTGTTTTGTGTTCAAATATTACCTTTGGTTTTGGCAAAAACAGCAATACAGTGGGTTACTGATTATAAAATGAAGAAGTGGGCCTTAACTATGGTACTCAGATTGAAGCTTATTATTTTTAAAGTGAGTTTTGTGATTTTCATTGCCCAGATTAAAGATATTCAATAAACATTTAGTTTTATACCTACTATAATCAAATCCATACATAGTGATTGGAATTACAAACATTTCTGTGAAATAGCATTATACCAGAATAATGAAGTCTCACTGGATTGGAGTATATATGTTTCCAAAGATCAGTAAGTACCTATATCAATTATTATTATTATTATTATTATTTTTATTAATAAGTATCAGTAATAAATACATCTCAAAGAATAACAAGGTTGTAACTGTACTTTTTGGAAAAAATGAGATTGGTAGAATATATTAATTTGTTTTTGTGACCAATATGTTCATCTCTTAATTATCAATATTGTGTTATCGAAGCACTAAAGTTATTCACATGGTTCTATCTGCAGGTACATAGAACTTATACAGTTTTTAGCAAGTGTCATTATAGTAGTTAGATCTTTGTTATTCCCTAATCCCTAGCAAATGTAGTCTCCATCCTCCACAATTATATTAAGATTAAAGGCCAGGTTTTTACCTCTGAATAAAGTTGAAAGTAACTACTTGCTGATTAGGCTATAGATTATACTTATGCGTAACTTTACTCAGAGGTTAAAAAATCTGCCATTAAAAGAACAGTGAGTTTTAGAGCATAAACCGTATTAAATATAATGGGTATTTTTTTATTAAACTTTTTGTTTTTAAACAGTTTTGATTGAAAATTATAAAAAAAATGATAGAGGATACCTAGAAAGATTTATAATATAAAACAACATTTAAAAATTCTGAATTAACAAAAGTATGTATTTTCTGTTCCAAGCCTTGTCTCTGTTACCTAAACTAAATACTAGAAACACAGTTTTAACTGGCAGTTACTACTATGCTTTATCAAATATTCTAAAAAATGTAGGTCGCTTAGTTCTTTCTGCATTTTTTATCACTTAAGATTTTCTCTTAAATTAGAGTTAGAAACACAATGAAAATCAAACAAGTTAATGGCTATACAAACTTCAACTCCAAAAAATAACTACCTGTCTAGATACAATCTTGTTATCCTAATATGACAGATGTAGAAGATTTATACAAATGTGAAAAACGTTTTACGTTCTGCAATGCTAGATGAAATCTTTAATTAGGCATCAAATTTGTAAAATGTTAGAGATAGTATGTAGGTAGTAGGTATATAGGGAAAATAAAAAATATAATTATAATGAAGAGTAAGAACTTTTAAATTTTAATATAACTAGAACAAAATATTCAGTAATTAAAAATTTTGATAGGAATTAAAAATTTGCTCGAGTATAAATGTTGTGCTTGTTTTTAAGTGGTTTCGATTTACTTTAGGTTTGTTCCAACAATGCTCAGAAATGAGTTATTGACATCAGGATTCTGCACAGTAGTTTATTGAGACTGCAAAATTGTGTACTACCCAGTGGTTTGTTTCTGATCGTTGGAACAGACCTTTTATTCAATAAATAATCGAACAAGTTAAATGTGTATTTGGAATTTTTTTAATTTTACAAATCTGGAGCTTGAATATGGATTTTCAAATGATGCACTTTTTGTAGTTTTTAAAAATGCTTATTTTTTTTAGTTTCTTGTTCATTTAATAAAGATGCTTTTTTGTATATGGGGTGATAATTTTTAAGCAGAGGCGTGCAGCACCCACAAGATCACTGCCAGAATTAATTCAAATGGGTAATCTAAAAATATGGAGTAGGTTCCCTACACACAAGATTTTCAAGAACTTGTAAATACAATGTTTTAATTAATTATTGCCGTTATCAAAGTTAAAGGTGATGAAACACTCATGAAAATTTGTAAATATTTAACCCTTTCAGTGTATTTGTCCCTCCAGAGGGACGTCTTAATTAACCCTGAAGTATATATCTGTTAATGTTGGTAGAATGTTTTTCTTTTTGGTTTATTTACTTTATTTGCATTACTTTTAAGGATTAATATTATAAAAAAATTATTTTCATAATAAATTTTTGTTTTTGTAATGTCCCTGAACAGGGACGTTATGTCTTGGAGTAATAAAAAATACTATGAAAATATTTTAATTTACTTAGAATAAACAAAGAAAACATACAATCTACTACAATGGTATTTTTTTTAATGAAAGTGGAAGTGAAAGGGTTAAAAAAATAAAAGAATTTATCAGATTTATGTATGATTTGTTATTGTAGTGACAGTCACTATAAATATGAGAAGTGTGCCAATTGAAACGGGACAGGGCTTATATAGTTTTATTTAAAAAGTAAACCTTGTCATTAATTAAATATAAATGATTATTATATTATATTATTGAAATATATAATGTAAAACAAATTGTTGTAATGTTTTTCTGAAATCAGAAGTGTTGTCAGGTTTGTTACTGTCTGCTGCTAACTGTGACGTGTACAAGCGAACATAATAAACCTACTTATTGAGTACATTAATATAAAAAACTCATAATAAATCTGGAAACTATACATTTGAAATTTTCCTACTTATTTTTTCATTACTGCTATTATCCAATAGAACAATTCCTATGCTTTTATTTAATATTTCATTTTCCACAAATAAATATAAAAAAATAATTAGTAAAATTATAAAATGAGTTCCAATTAAATAATGAACTATATTATTAATTGAAATTGTTAATATAAGAAATGAATAAATTAAGAAAATAAGTGTAATAATGGGAAATGTGTAAATTGTATTTATTTCTAATTTTAAATAATTTTGTGTGTATTGTTAATTTTCTTTCTAGTGTAAAATTAATAAATTAATAATTTTAACAAAAATTTAATTAGATGTTTTATTTGTGTTAGAATCCGAATACAATAAGAATGCTGCTGTCATAATGATTACTCTGAATTTCAAATACATAGTATCTATAACTTATCAATAAATAAATATTAAGTTGTTAGGTATAAAAAAATATTTCCTATATTCCTAAAAGATTAACACTTCACCTCCAGTGGATAACTTCGGTAACTGTATCAGCAATACTTTCCACATTCTCGACTCCTTTGAGAAGTAGTCCCATCATAAGTAATAAAAGCAGGAACAGCATTTTTTAGGTAGTTTTTTTTATATTTGCACTGCACATTAAATAATGGTAATCTTATAATTGAAGGGTCTGGAAATGCACCATTCTTGTTCCGGCTAGTTCCAATAGTTGGAATCGTAACATATAGTTGCAAGGTTATATTTAATTATTTGGAACCAGGGAATAAGCATATTGAAATAACTTTTACCTTTTATCATGTATTTACCAATTTTTACATCGAATAAAAATAAAAAGAATCTGTAGATTTTCAAGTAATAGGATCGTTATTTTTAACTTCAAATTTGTGTCAAATTCTAGACTTCAGTGCGGAATGGTGTGAATATGCGGATTTCTAGACTCGTCAACTACAAGATAACCTTAAATAATTATTAGGTACATCAGAAAAAACATTGTTTAAATTATTAACCAGTGTATGTACAAATTATTCAATATACAAATACCAACATCTACGACCCCAAACTACATTTATTTACTTAAAGGGATTAACTCCTATAAAAATACAGAATTGAAAAATCTTAAATATTTCTTACAACTCAAATTTGTATTAATTTAAAATCAGTACTTCTATAAAAACCTAGTAAATACATTTAAAGAACTGGAACAAAACACATTCGGGGATGATTATTATTAAACAAATGTATATTTAAACACTTGAAAATAAAATGGCTACAAGTAAAATAAATTTATCATAGTATCTATTTGATTCTTATAACCAGATACAACTTTCTAGCATTATAATCAGGCTAAAAGGAATAAGTCAAAGATTTTATTTATTCGCAGGGTCAGAAAAATATCAAAAGAAATAGGTACCTTGTGTATATGAAATTTATACCATGAACACATTATAATAGGGTCCAAGTCATAACATTATTAGTACCAAGGGGACAGTATAAATAATACGAAATATTTATATAGTAAAACTTTATACTAATAATTATTTTTATTACAGAAAAGACAAAGTTGAATAACCTATTTACATAACCTACAATCATTTAAAACGTAGACATTAAACATATTTACTTGAAAAATAACGTTTCCTAGTAGATTTCTTAGCACTTTTTCACGGATAACATAATTTACATTAAAATGTTTTTCACAAATGGAACTTTTGGGTTTAATGTTTATTTCCATACCACCTAAATAATTGCACCATATTCTGTATAACTGTTTTTTGGCATTATAAAACTGCTATCAATATGTTGAAGACTCTCCCATAATCACAATTAAAAACAGCTCAACGATCCACCATGATTTATATATTTTAAGATTTTAAAAAATATTTATCTGTCAACACTTTTCAAATTGCAGCTCCTACCTTCATCTTTTATTTACTTTCTCGCCGGATAGATACTAGCGAACCTAGCGGATTTTGGCTAGGAAGTACGATCGGTTTTATCGCCGTTTTCATTTGTTTTTAAATAGGAGTTGATACACCTTATAGTACACCGTGGGTAAGATACAATAAGTTATTTTTCTGTGGTCACTATCCAAAGTAGGCTTTTGCACATTCACATCTAACTAGAAAGTTGTCGTTTTCCGCAAATTGTCATAATTTGATATTATTGGCGCACACGTGCGCCAAAGTAACTTTGGCACACGCTTGTCTGTTTGCATTTGAATTAAATAATAGGAAGCTAATCGGTATTTTAAAACAAAAGTAGGCTAATCTTAAATATTAAATTGATTTCCTAATATTTTAAATAATCCAACAGTATTTTCCGTAAATAATTAAATGATTAAATCATAAATAATTAGCCAAGTACTAAAACATTTTTTTCTCTTCGAAGAGTAGGCTTATGTCAAATAAACTTACAATATTATAACGAAAGAAGGTAACCCATTTCTAATAAAATTAAATTATTTATTTTATTTTGGTGTGGTCGTAGAAAAATCTTGTGTGTAATTTGAGCAGAAAGTCATTTGGCAGATTTATTTCTATACAGGGTGTCCTTTAAAATGTGTCCCAAAATTCTCAGGCAGATTCCTTAACCAAAAAATGGAAAAAAAGTTCCTATAGACCTATGTCCTAAAGTGCCCCCTAAGCGAGCAACAGCCTCTCGAAATCATTTTTTTTATTTTGATTTTTTGAATTTTCTTAAAAATGGAAACAAATAAAAGAACCAAATTTTGGCTGTTAAATATGATCAATAATAGTGACCTTTTGACACCTTCAAAAAGAAATTATTTCGTCAGGGGTGTACTTGGGAATTTTTTGAAAATTTTGATTATTCATAACTTTTTTGTGTTTTTGGTAATGACTTATCCATATTTTTTTTTTACATTCTACATTGAAAACTACGTCAAAAAGGAATACTTGTTTGATCTCGATTGGAGCAGCCGTTTCCGAGAAAACATCATCCAAAGATATTCGTCCACTTTAGCTTAATTTTCAATTTTCCTAAATTACCTCGGTGAATCTCGTAAATAAAAATAACTTTTTTAGCTCTCTCTAAATAATTGTAGTTCAAATGTCGTGGTGGGTCTATTTTTATTTAATAATAAGAAACGGTTTAAAAAAATATTTATTCTAAAAAAACAAATCAAAAAAAATTAAAGCAGATGCTCAATGTGGCGACCATTGGTTTCCACACACAAGCGCAACCGTCGCATCATAGACTGTCTTACACGAAAAAATACTTCAGGATTATTCCTAAGAACTTCGCAATGATGAAAAACTCGTTCTTCCAATTCTTCAACTGTTTCAACAGGACTGGAATAAACCAATGATTTTAAATAACCCCAAACAAAAAAATCCATTGGATTTAGATCTGGTGAACGAGGTGGCCAGTTAACAGGACAACCTCTGCCAATTACTCTACCCTCAAATCTTTCGTTAAGGTGCTGTCTAGCTTCAAGGCTGTAATGTGGTGGAGCTCCATCATGCATAAACCACATGTTATGTCTGATTTGAATCGGAATATTATCAAGAAGCTCATGTAAGTTATTTTCCAAAAAAAGCCTGTATGCTGCTCCATTTAACCTATTCGGCAAAACAAATGGTCCAATAAGGTAATTATCAATAACTCCAGCCCAGACGTTTATTGAAAATTTATCCTGGTGGTGACGTTCAACAACCGCGTGAGGGTTATCTTCAGCCCATTCATGCATATTTCGAAAATTTATTATACCATCTCTAGTGAAACCAGCTTCATCGGTAAATAGCACTTTATTAAGAAACATTGCATCTTGATTACATCTTCCAAGAAACCATTCAGAAAAGATAACTCGCGGCTCATAATCAGTAGCTTTAAGTGCCTGAACTTTTTGAATGTGGTAAGGGTACAATTGTTGTTCACGCAAAACTTTCCATACCGTGTTACGTCCGACTCCCACTTCTGAAATTAAATGAGAGAATCTGTGTAGTGAATAGTTAAGAAAGAGAATCCATTGATTTGGGAAATCAGATTTTTTCTGCATAACGCAACTCTTTTCGATACGAAAAGTCGTGAAATGTAAGAGAAGCAATAACAAGTAAAAAAACTAGTTTTATACGATAAGGTACGGGGTAGCTAAAATAATAAATAAGTAATTACTTACCATTTGCTATTTTTCTGGTACTTGTCGATGGGGTTTCAGCTACCCTATCCAAAATTGCTTCTTCCAAAGCAGGAGTTCTCACATAATTTTGTCTTCCACTGTTACTAGAGTTTTTCTTAAATGTACCAGTTTCCCGAAGTCTATCGTCAATTCTAGAAAACGTCTTAGCGCATGGAAGATGCCTATTTGGAAAGCGCTCCTGATAAAGTCTGCGAGCTTCATTGGCATTTCCAGAAGCGAGTCCAAAACATAAGTGCATGTCCGTCATTTCGCCGAATGTGTAATCATTATTGTAGTTATTGTGAGCCATTTTAAACAAAATAATAACAATACAACGAATCGCACCAGAACACTTTTAGAAATAATGTTTAACTGAAGAAACATTTTTATCAGTGAGCGAAAAAAATTATCCATGAAACACAAAAACGCCAAAAAAATACATATTTTTACTTTTTTATTCTAAACAGCTAAATACAAACCTTATGGTCTTCATAATAAATAAATGGGAACTAAATTTTTAAATTTTATTTAGAGAGCTAAAAATAGTATACAGGGTGATTGATTAGTGTGAGGAAGCTCTGTAGATCTGTTATAATAAAAGTAGGCAGCTTTAAGCTTCACATTTTAAAATTAGTTACGATGTGACAGGGTGTTTCATAAGGCCGTGCCAAATCAAAGTTATGTTTTTTAAATGGAACACCCTGTATATTTTTATATTTTTAGAATCTGCTCGATAATCTGATTTCAATGATATATCACACTTGTTATCTAATATGAATAGTAAAGGATCTACAGCTACTCAAAAATTACATTTTTTCAAATTCAGGTGGCTGTTGTAGCCAAACAGTTGGAAATCGAGGAAAACGGCTTACAGTCCCTATCCTAACTTTTTAAGGTCTATTCAGTGACATAAAATACATATTATTTGATACAGGGTGATCAAAAATCCAAAATCACATCCGATTTTTGATCACCCTGTATCAACTAATATTTTTTGCCACTGAATAGACCTTCAAAAGTAAGGATAGGGACATGTAAGCCGTGTTCCTCGATTTCCAACTTTTTGGCTACAACAGCCAAAATTGAAAATTAACCTAAACTGCACGAATATCTTTGGATGATGTTTTCTCGGAAACGGCTGCTCCAATCGAGATCAAACAAGTATTCCTTTTTGACGTAGTTTTCAATGTAGAATGTAAAAAAAAATATGGATAAGTCATTACCAAAAACACAAAAAAGTTATGAATAATCAAAATTTTCAAAAAATTCCCAAGTTCACCCCTGACGAAATAATTTCTTTTTGAAGGTGTCATAAGGTCACTATTATTGATCATATTTAACAGCCAAAATTTGGTTCTTTTATTTGTTTCCATTTTTAAGAAAATTCAAAAAATCAAAATAAAAAAAATGATTTCGAGAGGCTGTTGCTCGCTTAGGGGGCACTTTAGGACATAGGTCTATAGGAACTTTTTTTCCATTTTTTGGTTAAGGAATCTGCCTGAGAATTTTGGTACACATTTTAAAGGACACCCTGTATAAATAAAAATTTCCTTAGTTTATCCGGTCATATTTTTATTTTCAATCATTTACGCACGAGGATTAGATATGTTTCGGATTTTTTCCATCTTCTGGTGCAGTCAAAATTTAATAAAACATGGGGGACGATTACAAACAGTTTAAAATTTGGTTAAACTTAAAGCCTACCTTTTTGCAAGTGCATACTTTTGTACTAGTTGTTTTTAAGCTTATAAAAATTTTCAATTTAACCATGGTGGAAAATACAGGTGAAGCGGTTAGCGGTTCGAAATTCGGTCAGTCTTGCGCATGACGTCACTTTCGAAACAGATTTTTATTATGCCTATTAGTGGATTTTGTTTGTTGCACTAGGTGTAAGTTTTCTGCACTAATCGCATTTGATTTGTTCAGTGTAGCTTCAAATGTTAGACTGCAGCACACGTATAGCATATACTTTTGACGAGTATGACAGTTCGAATAAAGTGTCGAGTGTGACACTAGAATAAATAAAATACACTATATTACGTCTTCAATGTTAAAAAGCGAGTTTTTAAGTTATTTCAATATTTTATTGATAATGCTTAGAACGTTATAGTTGTATTTATCTTAAAATTTAATATTATTTTTATATGTCAAGATGTTTTTCTAGCAATTATTGGTACGGGGTCCGTAAAAGATTAAGAGTGTCGGAATTAAAAGAAAAAAATTATTGCAATAAAAAGTACTCATTTTATATAGTAAATACCTAAAAAAAAATTGCGGAAAATCCAACAAAATTTTGAGAAAAATGAATTAAAAGTTGTAATTTTATAGGTTAGTTTGGTTTTATCATACTATTATGTAGGTGACAATTTCGAAGTTTTAATGATATTATAATTAAAGTAACTTACTTTTGTTACATTTTAACTGAAATTAGATATCTATGGAAAATTATTTTGCATTTGCTAATTTAATTTATATTAAAATTAAATGCATTGTATTGTCTGTTTAACCATTTTCTTCTATAAAACATTAATGGAAATATTTTGTGAAAATACTGCCCAATAAAAATATGCAATCGCCGAACAGCGAGTAAGGGATTTCCTAACAGCGGTGCCTGACTTACTGATTTTTTGTTAGATTAAGGTACTGATTTAACCCGAAACCTACATAAGATTAACTTGCCTACCAACAATTTCGTTTTGTACAATTTAATATATAACAACCAAAATATTATCAATGTGGAACTATTTTAATCGTCATGAAGCTTTCCAGTAATTTTCGAATTGCTCATTCATTATTTATTTATTATCGTAAAGCTACTACTTATGTCATCATAAGGTACACGACATATTTATAATTTTTTATTTCAGTTTGACATCCACCGATTTTTGATAATCAATTCACAGATTGGCAACACTGTTTCTGATATAAAGATAGATTTGTCATTAGGTAAAATCAACCTACCGCTACACTGCCACCCCTAAACTACAAGATTACCCATAAAGGTTACTCGTAAGATAAAAACACCCTTTTTTCTAATGTTAGATGGTAGTTTGTGCAACAAGAGTGGATATGGACAATCCACTCGAGTTGTACAGTATATTTTTTCTATGATCCACTAACGAAAATCTATAAATTTAAAAAAATAATTTAGGTTATTAAGACAAAATAACTAATTTTAAAATAATTTATGAATTTTACTGATTTTTAAAATAAAATAAACATTAAAAAAATAGTTCCCAGCCGAGATTCGATCCCCGGCTTTTCGCGTGGAAGGCAAGTCCTATGTTCACGCGTCTACGGCCACTTTTACGATTTTGATTTTAATACTCATAATTAAAATAGTTTCATATAGTTTAATTGAAATTTAATTTAATTTTTTTTTTTAAATATGGTCCAAATCAAAATGCTATAATTTACGATTATTTATCGAGTCTACACAAAAATACTTCATTTTAATATATATTTAATCTCAATAACTAAAAAATATACTGACAATTAGTTTGATATTACTTATTTAAAATTTTAAAAATAATAGTAGTTGAGTGTCCAAAATATGAACTGTGATTGGGGGATTTAATTTTTTTGCAGTGTTCTGACTACCTAGAATGGATATGAAATATATTCGTTCAATTGAACGCAATAGCATACTTTTTCGTTTTGTAGTCTGTGCGTAGATAAACTAATATCCATGTGGGTGTAGAAAAAATAATAAATGAATAACGGATTAACGAAAAACAAGTACCGAATAACAATGCATGAGTTAATGTCTATATCTCACTTCTATCGTAAATAACTAAAATATTATTTTACATAACATTTATTTTATAGTCAAAGAGGTATATTAATGTTAATATTCTTAAAATATAATAGTATATATTTATTGTTTTCAATAACTTTTTCGTTACTTCTTTCCTTATATCATCTCCGAAAGTACTCTATTTCAGTTCGGACAGAACACTTTGTTAAAAATAAATAGAGGCCCTTGTAAATATTCTTTATTTAAGAAAAATAACAACTATTATAAAGTAATCATCAAAATGTACTATCACTTTTCTTCTCACACGCATCATGCTTTTGACTTCCATCTGGACCTTGATAACTGTCATTTCTCATATCTGATGGCCACATTGAGACTGTAGCTTTGAAAATATTTCTAACTAGAAAATAAATCTTTCCTGAAATATCCCAGCATCAATAACTACAATACTTTATGAGCAAATTCTAGTTGATTTTTCTGTGCCAAATAACACCATCAATTAGAATTAGAACTAAAAGTGGAATGGAGAATCCAAACAAGATATGAAAATTCATTTTGAAATAATTATAATTCGGATTTTTTTACATTTTCAATAGACTATTACCAAATAGAAAACTTCTAGATCTGTAATTTTTAGTTTTTTGAACTACATGCACAAAAATAACATTCAAATAATCGCTAATGAAAAATGAGAGAACATTTTTCTGTGATATAATAAATTTGATAAAACGATTTTGCACTTCCATAAACTACCGAAAAACACCCCCGTTCCGAAAACCAAATATTATTAAATGGGCTAAAATGCGTTTTAAAATTAGTCTATATTAACACCCCAGAGTTAACCCTCGAAATAGACCTTAATTCATCGTCATCTCATTGTTTCTAAATAAATGTGATACTCGCTGTTTCAACAATAAAACTTCAGGTACCTATCAATTAATTATTATCTTACAAGATATTAAATTATTATATAATTTTGGTCAGTACAAAAACATTGAAGTTAGAAGTATAATTATTTTGATTGATATTGAACGAGAAAAATTAGAATAAAGTTATACAGAAGTCTAATAACCGCCCAGAGTCCAGATATAATGAGTGGTCCAACACGTGTGCTACATTTAAATCGTCTGGCAATTTTTTTAAAATCAATACGTATCCCGATTATTGATGGAAAATATATGGATACAACAGGATGAACTAATCTCTCATACTGCACTAGAAACAATCCGCTTGTTGCAACAGATATCTTCGAACCGTGTGTAACTGTAAATCTATGATACCGTTATTTTTCTCCCATCTTCGGTAGGTGTTCTGTTACTCCGATAATCATTTTTGACTTTGTCATTTTGAATTTTAATGTATAGGCTGATCATCGAATTTCAGAATCATCCACTGTTAATTAAATTCATTTTGATTCTCCAAAGCAGTCTGCTTTATTATGCTCGGTAGCTTCAAGAGGGCTTAAATTTTGGAGCTTATATTAAAAAGCATATAGTTGGACATATGTTCCACACCCTTGGAGAAAGTCATTTGATCTACTGACCCGATGTCGTGCTTTAGACACGTTCCTTATCCAAATTGTCGAAGAAAGCGGCAAAAATATAGTTTAGAGTGAATCCGCGCATTTCTAAAATTTTTAGTTTAGGTGGAGGTATATGTCATTGGAAGCTTAAAAATTAAAAAAAATTGTAGGAAAAGAAAGTGCTAAATTTAAATTTTTCAGTATTTTCGTTTTCAATGAATATCTATAGAAAAATGTTTCGAGGTAGATGCATGTGGAAAATGTATATATTTAGTTTATCCAGACATTTATAGAGGTGCTGCAATAGGTTGTACAAAATAACCGGAAAAAGCCTGTAATAAATAGATAGGAAAGTCATGTGTTGGACACATCAGATTTTTTGTGAAACAATCCGCGATGGTCCCAGGCCATACAGATAAGATTAATTAAGTTTTTAATTTTTCTTATTTTAAGTATAATCTTTTGAATAAAGAACCCGCGCTAGCACCTGACATCACAGATTAGGTAAATTAGTTAGGTTTTTTTCTCATTTTATGTATAATTTTTTTGCCAGGCTGTATAGGTTAGGTAAATTAGTTAAGTGTTTGTATCATTTTTGCGAAATAACCTGCGATGGCTGTAGGACCTACAGGTTAGGCAAATTAGTTAAGTTTTTAAATTTTTTCTCATTTCATGTATAATTTTTTGAAGAAACAACCCGCGAAGGCTTACAGGTTTACAGGTTAGGTAAATTAGTTAGGTTTTTCTCATTTTATGTATAATTTTTTTTGCGAGGTAACCTCGATGTTTCCAGGCCGTAAAGGTTAGGTAAATTAATTAGTTTTTTTTTAATTTAGCATATTCTGTAACAAGAAATTAATCAAAATGCGGTATATAAAAACATATTTTTAAGCGTTTCCAGGACAAAAAAATATTTTGCACTGTAAGCCCGTTTGACTGATGGCGGATTTTGCCTTACTTTTATATTTTCTGATGAATAAATACAATTATTTAATTAGTGATGTTTTATTTTGCAAATATGGAAAATTAATGTTTTGGGGGAGAGATAAATTTCATGAGCCCGCCAGGATTTTTTTTTTCAATTTTGTGTTTGGAAGGCTTGTTCAAATACTTTTTTTTTTTGTTAAAATGTGGATTCACTCTAAACTGCATTTTTCCTAATTCCTAATTAAATACCTTTGGGAGCGTTCAAGTATTACGTAACGAATTTGGGGGGAGGGGGGGTTTTGTAAAACGTTACGATGCGTTACAGGGGCGGGAGGGGGGTTTGAACTACGCGTTACGTAACATTATTATTTTTTAACTCTTAAGAAAAGTCGCGTAGAGAGATTCTCTCACGCATTTTTTAAAACGTTTTTTTTTCTCAAAATTTCAAATGGAGCGACATAATTGTGATTTTTAGGTTACAAAGGGGGGAGGGGGGGTTAAAAATCTCCAAAAATTGCGTTACGTAATACTTGAACGCTCCTTTTTTACAAAAACGACACATGTCCGAAATCAGCTTTTTGTGGAGAAACAAAAAACATTATACCAGTCTCATTAGATTTTGTAGAAACGCTCTATATTTGACAGTGAATATCTCTGCTTACGATCCTTATGCTGGAGCTTTAGAAACATTTCATATGCTATATTAGCCTGATGTAATTTTGGTTCCACTCTTAACCAAACTTTAACAAAAACATCATTGAATTTGACATATACGGTTTTACTGTTTTTAGTTTTTCTCTAAATATTGTTTGCAGATCAAAAAAAAAATATTTTAAAGGTAATTAATGGATTACTAAACGATTGATGCATGTTATCTACTTACTGTAGGAATATGTTTAAAAAAGTTTAATAACTATATAATTTAGGTAAAGAAAATGAACAAAACGCACTCAAAAAGTCCACGGTCACTGTAATTGTCAGTGGAGCCAAAATTACATAATCACTAATTTAGCGAATTGTAAAAACAACATTATATCATTACAACAAGAGTGCAACTAATTACATCTTTCAGCTAATTATTGTTATTTGGTAATCGGAATATGCAAGAGACTTTACAAAAGTCCACAATTAAAGTCGCATGGCGTTATATCACACGAACTGTGTTTAATTATATTTATGGTTGGAATGGTACTTCAAGTGGGGGCTAGGCTGTTGAGGTGTTGAGACATGTTGATCAATTCACTCCTCATATTTTTTATGCCATATATTAATTTTTATTCTTTCATTTTTTTTTTCTTCATTTCTATTCCATTTATTTTTATTCTTTCATTTATTTTTATTTATTTTTGTTTATTTTTATTAATTTTTAATTAATTTTTATTCGTTTTCATTCGTTTCTATTCGTTTTTATTTATTTATTTAGTTTTATTTTTCTTTATTTTTATTTATTTTTATTTATTTTTATTTATTTTTATTTATTTTTATTTATTTTTATTTATTTTTATTTATTTTTATTTATTTTTATTTATTTTTATTTATTTTTATTTATTTTTATTTATTTTTATTTATTTTTATTTATTTTTATTTATTTTTATTTATTTTTATTTATTTTTATTTATTTTTATTTATTTTTATTTATTTTTATTTATTTTTATTTATTTTTATTTATTTTTATTTATTTTTATTTATTTATTTAGTTTTATTTTTCTTTATTTTTATTTATTTTTATTTATTTTTATTTATTTATTTTTATTTATTTTCATTTATTTTTATTTATTTTTATTTATTTTTATTTATTTTTATTTATTTTTATTTATTTTTATTTATTTTTATTTATTTTTATTTATTTTTATTTATTTTTATTTATTTTTATTTATTTTTATTTATTTTTATTTATTTTCATTTATTTTTATTTATTTTTATTTATTTTTATTTATTTTTTTAATTTTTATTTATTTTTATTTATTTTTATTTATTTATTTTTATTTATTTATTTATTTTTATTTATTTATTTTTATTTATTTATTTTTATTTATTTATTTATTTATTTATTTTTATTTATTTTTATTTATTTTTATTTGTTTTTATTTATTTTTATTTATTTTTATTTATTTTTATTTATTTTTATTTATTTTTATTTATTTTTATTTATTTATTTTTATTTATTTTTATTTAGTTATTTTTATTTAGTTATTTTTATTTAGGTATTTTTATTTATTTATAAATATTTTTATTCATTTTTATTTATTATGTATGTTGATAGATCAATCAATCAATGAGTCAGTCAGTCAGTCAGTCAGTCAGTCAGTCAGTCAGTCAGTCAGTCGGTCAGTCAGTCAGTCAGTCAGTCAGTCAGTCAGTCAGTAAGTCAGTAAAGTAAGTCAGTCGAAGTCAAACGATTTTATTATATTGATTGGTGTGTCATAGACATAGACTGTTATGGTCATTAGCTTCATCACCAGTGTTCGTTTTGTTATGTCCTATTAAGAACAACACGTTTAATTCGATTTCAACGGTGATTGATCAAATAAAGAATCCAATCCAGGCTGACGGACCTGGCGGGATTCGAACCTCTAACATGGTCATAATTTCCAAGCAATAGTATACAATTTGTAAGACTTACCTTTAAGCGACAAAGACCTCCTCTTATCCTTAACTTCATTCTTACTCTTAGCCTTAAGCTGCTTTTCGGTAGTGACTAATTTTATGGTAAGATGATCTAACCTTTGTACCAACAATTTAACTTCCGCTTTGTGTTCCTGCCGTTTCATATCCATCGCATTCGTTAGTCGATGATTCCCTATGTCCAAATTATCACAATTTTCTTCACATTCCCTTAATGCCCGTTTCATCACTCTAATTTCCAAAATGGCTCTCTCAAATCTGCTTTTGAGGTCCAAACAGTATTCTTTAAGTTCATTTTGGTTTAATTCATCAATATCTAGGTCCATATTAATGTTGATTAGTTCAGATATTGAGTCTGTTTGGAAGGTATTTGATTTGAAATTATATTTTCCTTCAAACTCTTGTAACCTAGAATATAACCTATTATTTTCTTCCTTTTCTTCATTTAGTCTTTCTTTCGAAGTAAATAATTCATCCTGAAGATTCATGAGTAATAGTTGCTTGGTTTGGAGGTCTCTGGAGAGGATATCACATTTTTCTTCATATATCCTTGCCGTTTCTTCTGCTTCTGAAAGCCTTCTTTGCAGCGCTCTTTGTTCTTTGATGAAATTTAGTTCTATTTGTGAGTTTCTTTGGTTTAGTTCAATTTCTGTTTTTTCTAAATTCGACAGCAGCTCCTTAGCTTTTTCTTCTCGAATGGCTGCATCAGATTGAAATTTTTTCAACCTGAAAAATATTTATATTCTAGAGAAAAACGCACAATTAGTTCACATTACTGCTCGCGCGGCTCCAGGCCGAATTTTCGGAGGTGTCCTATGTCAATAACCCCATTCCCTTTTAAGCATATTTTTCTTAAAAAAAAGCATATGGATTGTAAGAATTTTAATATCAGGACCCACTGCAAATTTCGGTCATTTGATAAAGAAATTAAATATGCCCTGAATGCATGTAAAAACATTGTATTTTACCAAACAGCACCTGTGCCCAACCACTATCCTGAGCAAGGTGGTTAAATCAATGGCACTTTCGGTGCCATAATTGGCGAAAAACGTCTCAATTTAATAACGAGGTTAGAATTATGCCATCCGATACCCATTGAATAGAACTCAAAAAAGAACCTGTGACACCTCTTTTTCTGGGCCAAATGCTCAACACATCCTTTTTTACAGCCATAATTTTCGACATGTGAATCTGCATGAAAATGTGGCGTGCTCGAAATTTAGAATTATAAGGATTTATTTATTATGGCAGCCGGTTTTCTATTGTTAACCCAAATCAAGAAAACATGTCGAAAAATCGGTAAAAATCGGTAGATTTGAAAAGAAAGAGGCAAATTTGGAAAGGGAGACAAATTTTAAAAAAATTATTTAAAATAGAAAACAGACTCAATTTGAATTTTACAAAAAAATACAATGAGAAAAATATTTTTTTTTTGTGAATGTAGAAAAAGGGAATAACACAAATATATTAAAAAATATATTCTTTCTACATTAGCTAAGGAATGTGGAAGAAGAGATAATATATTGAAAGCGGAGGAACCCAAATAGGGAACATTACAGTTCCGCCACCCATTTTCAATTTATTTACTTCTTACCAAAAGTGCTACTTTCGAAATAGAGCTTATAGAACCATCTTTCACTATATCAGGACCCACGATGCACATACTAATGGTATGCTGACTTTCGATTCAAAATTCGGCCAAACCGGGCATTACGTAATGCGGGACGAACTTTCAAGTTATTTTGACACTTTTCGATTGAATAGTGTAAAATAATTTAATAATTTATTTGTTTTTGTGTTAGTAGTGACTATATTTTCCTATATATAACAGGGAAGAACTAAATTAATGTTTAAAATGCCGGGCTGCGCGTTGGAGATATTTCCGAATGCCACAATACATGGGTAAATTCTTATCGAAGAAAGGACAAACTTAATTGAAGTTGCCCTATCCACTTTGAGAAAGTAGTTGTGAGATTTCTCTTAAACATAGACGCAAGGAAAGGAAACTGAATTCCACCAGGTGCACGGGCCTCATTAAGTAAAAAAAATAAATCGGTATTTAAAAATTTTAGCAGATAAAACAGTAGTTTCCTGTCCCAATACAACGGTCCTTTTGAAGTAATGAGATGCATGAGCAGGATACGAACATATATAAAAATAAGATAAATGAACAGGAAAATTGGTTTCGAGTATTTTCAAAGTAAATTTGACAAAAAATGTTTAAATTTACCAAATAAAAAGTAATGTTTTTGTGTACTTACTTTTTATAAATAAATAATTTGTTTCTGTACACTTATTTTTATTTCACATATTAAGACTTGTTTTTTAGTCTACATCTTTTACTTATCTTATGGCCAGGTTATGGATTTTGTCACAAAATACCTATAATTAATGAGAAAAATTCATATTTTTATTAGTATAATTTACCTCAAACCTTCATATTTGTAAAGGAATTTATTACAAGAAAACCAATAAAGCTTAAGTAACTGCATAAAATCTAAAATTGGCAAAATATCGAATTTTAAACACTATCTCCCATTTAATGCTTATAATTCTATATCCCACACGTGACGTCATCGTCAGTCAGCTGCATGCGCAGGAACATATCGTTAGTCTGTGTATCGTGATCAGGATCGATAAAATTGAAAAAATCAAATCCTGGTAGATGAGGTCCCGTAATTCGGTAGATTAATTCCTAAATCGGTAGAATGATTCCAAAATCGGTAGATCTACCGAAAAGTCGTTAGGGTTGGCAAAACTGAAGCTAACATTCCACGACTGGTTTCGCCCTATTTGGGGCTCATTAAGTGAGAAGTACTCAGCCCAAGTAGAATCTAATCTACTCTAAAGATAATTTGACTACTCGAAACATACATGAAAGTTTGTTACAACCCATATGAAGTGCAAACAGTCATGCCATATTTGCTTAAATGTCCATAGACCGGCGTTACTTAGTTATCTACTACAAAGTGAAATCTAATAAATAAGACGACCGAGGACGCTCTCAAATGGAAGGTAAATAGATCGAAATTTATCGGCATTTTAACGGTGATTGCCACCACACTTCCAGTCCCGATTTTAACTCAGGACGTGGCCGGCCGCCTTATAATTCAAACAACTACTTCCCTGGCTATATGTTTAACAGGAGATTGGAATACAGGTTTATAAAACGTGTTCGCGACCATAAGAACCTCTAATCTACTCTAAGATAATTTGACTACTCCATCCATACATGAATATGAAGTGCAAACAGTCACGCTATCTTCACTCAAAAGACGAATTCAAAACTTGGAACACAGAATCAAATAGAGAAAATTAAAATAAGGAAATAACAGCAAATCCTATGGAGACAGACAACGAAAAGTCATCGAATCTTTAAAGAAAATAATGATGGAACTCAAAAAAAAAAAAATTGATTATGGAGGGAGAAGAAAATGTTGTTTTGGAAAATTCTGGGAATAATAAAGAAATTGTTAAACGACTATTTAGGAAAACCTTGGGTAGTGATTTTATTTAAAAAAAAATACGTGTGGCACTCGGGGACTGCCGCGGTAAAGCTATTGCATATCATTTTTTGTCAATTTATGCAATTATAATTATTTATTTATTTTATTTATGCAGTATTTTTTTTCTTTGATATTAATTCAAGTTACACTTTTTGAGCGTGGTGACCGATAAGAAAACAATTTTTTTTTCTTTTATTGAATAAATGAGAAGTTAATATTGTTTAAAATATTTTTATTATCTTACAATACATGTAGGTTATTCAAGAATGTTTATCATTGAAACTATATGTTTATGGTAACTGAAATAAGAAACATAAGTTTGAGACTTGACAACCTCTAAATATCTGGAAAATACCGCGTCAATGGTGGTCCCATATTTTGTTGTGGATTCTTGTGGATCATTATTCATTTTCAAATTCAATTTTTCCGAAATTGTGTCTAAAAGAGATAGAATCAGTTATGAGCAGTTAGCAGCTAGTCTACACGCATACGTCTAGTCGCACGCACACAAACACCGAGCCGAAGTCTGCCGAAATGAAATGACGTTAGACGATGCACGGCTTTCAACGCCGCACCGCTCTGCCGGTCGGAGTGGGGGGGAGGGGTGTTATGTTTATTTTCGTTACGGAATTTCTTTTTCGATTTCTCGATTTTTATTTTTCGATTTTTTATTTTACGATTTTTCGGTTTTCGATTTTTCGAGAGGTTTTTCATTACGATGATTTTTAATCAATAGAAACCTACAATTTTTCAATCAAGCATGCTGTTTGACGTTTGTCCTAGGTTCCTATGTAATTGTTTTAGTTGTCAAAACGTATTAAATTTTCGTAGATAGCTAAACTTCGATAATTATAATATTAAAATGTCTGATATCAGCGATATAGAAGACTCCTCCACACATATCGGAGAAAGCAGAAAATACAGTACAAAATATTTACCGCAAAAATCTAGGGAAATACCAATACCCGAAGTAATACCATTAATTACAATTTTGTAGAATTTTTTATAGAAATACGAGTAATTGCTCTTATTGTGTTCAATACCAATATAAATATAATATTTATAGGTCTTGATTATTTATCGGGTGTAGAAAAAATATCGTATGTAACTCTCATGACTATAAAGCATACGAAACTCGCCTTTGGCTCGTTTCGTATCCCGGTTAATGCTCGTGTATTAATAACCATCATTATTACATGATCGTTGCATAATATACTATTATAAATCTTGCAAAAAAAATTAATATCTAATATTTACGCCAGCCGGGAACATTTGTGATACCAATTTATTAGAAGCCAGAGGAAGCTCTTCTAGTTCTTCTACGTTCCAGTCCGCAGACGTATATTTAACTCCGCTTCATACTAATACGAATAGGGTCGGATAAAACCTTCCACGGCTTTCAAAACGCCGCACCGCTGTGCCGGTCGGAGTGGGGGGGTGTTAGGTTTATTTTCGTTACGGAATTACGAAATTTCTTGATGATGTTATAAGAATATACCTAAACAAATTTCTTTCAAATTATTATGGTTAATAATAAACCTGCCTATTGAAAATTGAAAAGTATATAAATTTGGGATACAAATCAGAGGTTCAAAAGGTAGGTTTACATATAATTAGGATTGTAATTTTCATGTCAATTTTTTTATATAAAATAAATTGTCTTGGGCCAGGCGCGTCTTAGAAATTGCTGCGCTGTACCAGAAAGTTAACTCGTTATTACGTGACGAAAGTCTCTCGATAATTTTATCTGTAAAAATGTATGTGTCTACTAATCAATGGGTATCAGAAGGCATAATTCTTATCTCGTTATCATTTTGCGACATTACTTGCTAATTATGGCACCGGAAGTGCCATTGTTTCAACCACTTTACTCAGGAAAGTGACTGACACAGGTACCGTTTGGTATAAAGTACAATGTTCTTACATACCTTCGGCCATATTTTATTTCGTTATCAAATGCAAGCAGGAATTTGTAGTGAGCTCTAAAGGGAGCGTGAATTGAAAAGATACCAATACGTTACATTTCGCACATCGACGTCACCATTTCAATATAGCTAGATTTCAAACCAGTAATGTGTACGATTAGTTATTGATAGGATTAGTAATCACAAGTCAATTACCAGCGCGGCGCTACTGACACTGTTCAAAAGCGAAGTTACCAAGGCGGTCGATAACAGAAGCAGTGTTGCCAGATGATTTTTTAAAAAATCAGTAGAAAATATATTTTTTTAAAAATAAGCTCAAAATCACAGAAAATGACAAAAAAAGTTTTTATTGAAAAATTTAACTCAAAATATTTTTCTAAAATGTAATACAGTTTAAAATAAATAAATAAAAAAATGAAATTAAAAAAACAAAAATAAAACAAAAGCTGATGTTAAAAACTACATAATATACAAGGTCATCAGTTTCAGAAGAATCAGAGTCAGTCAGTCCTTGTTCGTTAGTTTTATACATATTAGCATTGTGTAAACTTGTGGCTTCTTTTGAAAAATCTAAAGAAAAACAATTTCGTTACTTTTCAAAAATTGTTTACAATGTAAATGCCCCACAATACTTGCGGTTGATAATTTATTCCTTTGAGTTGTTTTCATTAAGTTTAATTGGGAAAAAATTCTTTCCACATTCGCTGATGAATGTGGTAATGAAAGTATATTGAAAGCAAAATTAGAGAGTAATGGAAATATCAATGTCTGATCACCTCTAGTTATTTTATTAACTTTATTCCAAAATTCAATTCAATACAAATATCAGTATTTCGAAACAACCGCCACTCGTTGTCCAAGACCTGATAATCATCTTCATTTATTAAATTTGGAAAATATTTAGCCAGGGCTATAATACTACTTGATTTTTCATGGATTGCTATACAAGGGTCTATTCAGTTTAAATTTATTAAAATTGAATTGTTAAAGTCGAAACGTTTGTTTATTTGAACTACACTTTCTATATAGAAATCTAAATACCTAGTTCTTAATACAAGTGCTGATTCGCGACTTAAATGGACCATTTAAACTGAGATTTTAGTCCCCAAATACATTTCCTCTATTGGAGATAATTTCCAGGATCATTGCAGTTAATTAAATGTAACGATTGATTTTGAATAATTTCTTTCTTAATAAAATATTCTAATAGGGTTTTGTAAGATGCCTTAACTGCACTGTGTAATCTGTAAATTTTGGGATGTTCAGATTGCATTTCTTTATTCAAGTTTGTAAAAAGAGGTAGAACAAATTGTAAGAACATTAAAAATGGTTTTGTAAGAGGATCTTTCAAATCGCTTAATATATTCTGAGCACCAAGAAGACTTCAGTTTCAACGGCGTCAGTAAAATATAAAACAAGGGCATTCATTATACTGTTCTAAAATTCTATTGACAGCACTTTCCAACGAGAGCCACCTTGTCTGTGAAGGATGCAAAATCTTGTGAATGGGTACATTTGTAAAATTTTGGAATTCTTTAAAAGACTTTACGCGTTTTGGGCTATTAGAAAAATAGTTGTAAACATTGCGTATTAAATCTTCTTTAGCTCTAGGTAGCTTTTGACATGAACCAGATGCGCATAAACTAAAGCTATGACATGCATTTTAAGACAAATATATTAAGAATATCAGATTTTAATCTTGTAATAATTGAATTTTTGCGGCCAACCATGACATTTGCTCCATCAGAAGCAAAATCTTTTAGATTTTTTACATAAGGAATTTTGTAACGCTCAAAATAATTTACGAGGTGTCTGTATAAATCCTCAGCTGTAACACCTTGTAGTGGCAACAGAGCAAGAAATGTATCTTTAATTCTAAAAAAAAAAAAAAATATTTTAGTGGTTCAGTTTTTTTTTGTAACTATACTTACTGATTATTGTAATATCTAACTACCAGGCACAAGTGCTTAGTGCATCATCGGTCTGTAGACTCATCTATTATCAGGAAAAGCTTAGTGCATTTCAAAATATTACAAAGATCAATCAGTTGCTTTTTTCCTATAACATTCTTAACTAGTGATGAGCATTTTGTTCTTCAACATTTTATTGTTTTTGCTATCTCTGAATCAGGGACAACTTTGGGAAGCAGTTTTACTAAATGTTCCATTATATTATAGGGAACGTTATGTTCGGAGACAAAAGGCTGCTAAATATAAATCGGACTTTTTCTTTGCCATTTCCAAACTAGTATGCTTTTGAAATAATACTAAAGTTTGTTGCCCCCTTACAGACTTCGCCAATTTTTGATGTGTTATACAAGAATTGTGCTAACCAATGCTATTCGCCCTGTTGAATTTATGAAAATTACTCTTTTACATATTTTACAAAATGCAGTGTTATTCGTTTTGCGAGGTAACCCAATTTTTAAATTAGCAAGTTTTCCCACTCTTTTTTATATTTTTGGAAGTATTTCATCCTTTTTTTAGTGGACTGCCGCAGAATTCGCACCTATTTCATGTTCACTACTCGATTCAGAAATAAATAGTAAAAAATATACCTCATTAATAATATTAATTAAATACACTACGCCAAACACATGCCTCATTTTTAATAAAAACAAAGGATTCTGGAACAAATATATATGTATAAAAACTTAAGCTTTGTTCCAGCGTCCAATATGCTGATTAGATTTTGGGCAGTGTCGGAACATCTGGGGGGGGGGTACTTTATAGGTGGTAATTTTTATATTTTATGGAATATATCTGTTATTTACGTTTAGGGAAGAAAATTCTTCAAATAAAAGTTACTTCTTATATTATTATCTATAATTTTTGTTCTATACAAAATTTTCCTAAAATTTGACAAAATGTAAAAAAATATTTTTTTTATAAAAATTTTTCAAACAAAAGTTGTTTGTAATATAATTCTCTATAATTCTTATCCTATACATAATTTCTCTAAAATGGACAGTATTCGAGATATTTGAGAAAATGTGTAAATTTCGAAATTTGAAGAAAACTCAAAAACGGATAAAGAAAAAAACATTAAATTTCAAACTTAAGTTTTATTTCGGCCTGACGTGAAATGATTAGATTTTGGACAAAGTCGGAACATGTGGGGGGGGGTACTTTATGGAGGGCCGTTTTTACATTTTATAGAATATATCTGTTATTTATGTTTGGAGAAAAAAATTGTTCAAATAAAAGTTATTTCTAATATTATCTATAATTTTTGCTTTGTCAAAATTTCCTGAAATGGTCCGTATTCGAGAAATTTGACAAAATGTGCAAAATTCTGATTTTTATGAAAATTGTTGAAATAAAAGTTGTTTGCGATATCGATCTCTATAATTTTTGTTTATACATTATTTTTCTAAAATGGACCGTAATGGAAAAATTGTAGGAAAAGTGCTAAATTTAAATTTTTCAGTATTTTCATTTTCAATGAATATCTATAGAAAAATGTTTCGAGGTAGATGTATGTGGAAAATGAATATATTTATTTTATCCTCTGAACATTTATGGAGGTGCTGCAATAGGTTGTACAAAATAACCGGAAAAAGCCTGTAATAACTAGATAGGAAAGTTGGACACATCAGATTTTTTGATAAAAAATGATATATTTAAAAATTTGTTAACTTCAGAATTTAAACACGATTTTTTGATTATAAAACATGGAAAATATTACTTTTTTAAGTAAGTACTTTTCAAATATCTCAATTTTACACTGTTTCAGTCTTTGATTTAATATTAGAAATAAATTACAGGCCCGTATAGTTAGCTAAACCAATAATTTTTTAAATACCCTGTATAATGAAACAAAGGAAATTAAAGATTAAAAATATTATTTCTACTTAACAAAAATGAGTTTAACAGCAAGATTCAATTTTAAATATAACTTAGTAATTATTACTCATACAGTTAACTTTTTATTGTATTTAAATATTTAAATTTATTTCCTAAATAAAGGGAATAACTCAAGAAAAACCTAACTATTAAAACAACCTTGATCAACCTAATATTTGATCAAATGACAACTATTTTATCAAATAAGCCATTCAATAAATTCTTTGGATTGCCAACCTTAGGATTATTTTTTTATTTTTTTCACATGTATTATGTATTCTCTGTTTTATAAATAACTTTATCTAGAAAGCAAGAAAACAGTTGAAAGTTTTTGACAGCTAATGCATAAGTTTAATAGACTATTCATTAAAGTTTCTTTGTTGCAAACATTGGTGTTAAATAACCAAATCTAGAAATGCCTTATCAATTTTCCAACGAAGAATATGCCGATATTTTGTTTGTATACGGATTTTCTAATGGTAATAGTCGAGCCGCTGTAAGGGAATATGAGAGAAGGTTTTCAGGACGCCGACTGCCTAACCATCAAACTTTTTCGAACATTTTTAATTTTCTTAGACAACACGGTCGTTTTCCTACAGCAAAATTCAATGAACATAATAGAATGCGAAACATTGATGTAGAAGAGAATATTATCAATATGGTTGAAAATGATCCAAAAATTAGTACTCGCAGAATAAGTAATGCATTAGATCTACCACACGTTACTATTTGGCGAACATTAAAAAGAAATAGGTTATATCCATTCCACTTTCAACATTTACAGAGATTGGAGATGGGAGATGAAATACATAGAATACATTTTTCTAACTGGATTATTCGAAATAGAAGAATTCTTAATCGATGTTTGTTTTCCGATGAATCACAATTCACTAGGGATGGTGTATACAACTTAAGAAATTCTCATTTTTGGGCACAAGAAAATCCACACGTTGTAAGACAGAGCCACTCGCAAAATAAATTTTCTGTGAATATTTGGTGTGGTTTGCTAAACAACCATCTGATTGGGCCGCATGTGCTTCCTAATCGACTAACAGGTGAAGCACACTTAGATTTTATTCAAAATCATTTGCCAGTACTGCTGGAAAATGAAAATATTGGGGGCATGTATTTCCAGCATGATGGTGCTGCGTCACATTTTAGAAGAGACTTTCTAAATGAGAATTTTCCTAATACGTGGATAGGTCGGGGTGGACCTAATCACTGGCCGGCAAGATCACCAGATTTTAATCCCGTCGATTATTACCTTTGAGGACATTTAAAATCATTAGTTTATAGTGACGAAATTAATACACCTGATGAACTTCTTCAAAGAATAAACAATGCGTGCGTAGAAATACGAAATAAACCTGAAACAATTCGAGCGGCAATCCAAGAAATTGTGGAAAGGGCAACAATATGTATTCAGCAGAATGGTTTTCATTTTGAACAATTATTAGGTTAGAATAGGTTATTTTATTAATTAGGTTTTAATTGTTTCAAAAAGTTTATTTGTGAAATAAAATTAATAATTATTTTGTTTATACATAATTAAATTTTCCTGGTACCTTAAAGAAAATACCAAACTCAAAGTCTGTTAATGTTTGCCATTAATTCGAAATTTCCTTTTTAATCTTTACTTTCCTTATTTTTCATTATACAGGGTATTTAAAAAATTATTGGTTTAGCTAACTATACGGGCCTGTAATTTATTTCTAATATTAAATCAAAGACTGAAACAGTGTAAAATTGAGATATTTGAAAAGTACTTACTTAAAAAAGTAATATTTTTCATGTTTTATAATCAAAAAAATCGTGTTTAAATTCTGAAGTTAACAAATTTTTAAAAATATAATTTTTTATCAAAAAATTAGTGCCTCTAAAACGACATGCGCAAATTTTAAAAGACACCTACCCAAATTGATTTTTTCCGCTCTTTTAAGATGTTTAATCAGATATGTTAAATTTGCTCATACAGGGTGTTGTTTTTGAAGCGGACAGAAATGCTCAAATTTTGTTAAGCCGGACCTGGAATCTAATTATTATTTTTACGGCATTTATTTTGTTATAGTGAAAGGAGTCTACCTGCCAAATTTTTATTTTTTATACCGAGTTGTTGTTGAGTTTTGGCTAAAAACAAATTCAGGCGAAATTCATAAAACACCCTGTATCTGGGTAATGAGACGTGATAGACCTATTAATAATGGATGATTTCGAAGCACCAAAGTGTTCTACACCTACAGTTAACGTATGTACATTACATTCTGAAACACCCTGTATTACGAGCATATTTAAATTCGAGGACAACCCTACTGTAAAAGGCGAATACCGAATACCCTACCTCAGCCAGACGCGGAATACACACACAGCACGATGTCTGGCGCCGACTACACTTTTCTTTAACCAATCATAAACAGGATAGGAGAATACACGTTGATGATTAGTTAAAAGGAATGTGTCAGAAAGTGTAGTCGGCGACAGACATAGTTCTGTGTATGCCGCGAGACAGTGACCGAAAAACAAACAAAACATAATAGCTTTTCTTATGTGATTAATTTTTCAGAATAAACACAAAAAAATAGGTATTTTAACGAATTAAAAAAAAAAGTAAAATCAGTAGATTAGTATGGAAAATCACTATATCAGTAGACGATGTGTGAAATCAGTAGATCTACTGAAAAATCAGTAGATCTGGTAACACTGAACAGAAGACTAGTGCACATCGCGACGTAATGGTATCTTCTCTAATTGGGTTGCCCCTACTAAAATTAATGATTTTTTAAATAAAGAGTGATGCACAAAAATGTTTCTAAAGTAGGATATGACCGACAAAGACAGATACGAGTCAAGTCCATGATGAATAAAATCCAAACTGACACTTAAAAGAGTTGTATGCACGACATACTTGAATTTTTCTAAGGCCTACACTTTAGAAACATTATTTTGAAATACTCCTTATATTACTTTAAATTTATTTTACAGTTTTCTAGATCTTTTGGTACTATTTATATTTGATTCTAAATTAACTTTATTTAAGGCCATATAGTTCTCTAATTATACCTGGCAATCTCTTCTTCAAGAAATCGCACTTCTTCCTCTGCCCTTCGCAATTTTTTCTGGAGCTCGTCGATTTCTTCATTCTGTTTGGCATTCATAAGATTGTGAATTTGAACGTTGTCAGGTTCTTTGGCACAATCTAACTCATCTGTTGACGTGCTGTCAACAGTAGAGTGTCTGGATTGACATCGTGGCAAACGCGGCCTAATCCTAGCCCTGTCTTTTACTCTGTTGAGTGACGGCCTGCTCAAGGGTGGTGAACAGGGTAGTTCGCTCCAGTCTTCTGATCCCCTACGTCCTGAAATTAAATAATTGTAGTAATTAGCATTAACATTCATGGCACATTTGCTATTTTGCTTCGTGATGTGTGTATTTTATCTAATATGAGATCAAAATACCAGAACTAATATTGTTAAGACACACTTAAAACAATTAAATTTTTTAAATTGTATTTATTTATTTGCTTTACAATGATAAGATATATTTTCAGTAAGATGTCAGATAAGGTATTTGCTAATATATTAGGGTTTTCCGGAAAAAAATGTTTTTGTACTTACTAAATTAATTAAAAATCTCTCGAAGGATCAGGTCTAGTTTTATTAATTATTTTTTGTAACTTTTCGTTAAAAGAACCAAAAGTGGTTAACGGCTGCTGTGTGCACGTAGCTTAGATTAACAAAAAAGATTTGTATTTTATGCAAAATTATTTATTTAAATTGCATCATCATCACCTAAAATTAAAAAAACCGCAATTTAAAACAAATATCTAAATTATGGATGTATATTTTCATAATTAAAATTTTAAAGAAAATAATATAAAAATTTATCAAGGTGGGGCGCTCCAAACTTTGGTGTTAGTAAAGAGGATGACTATTAAACTTTTTGGATAACTATTGTGGTGCTTCTAAGCACTGATGATGGAGTTATACAGAAAGCACTTTGCAATTTAAATAAATAATTTTGTACGAAATACAAATCTTTTTTTGTTAACGTTTCGTTAATTTTTAATAATTTTGAAAAATTGGTCTTGAAACTCATTCGGTAACAGCGGATAAATTCTCTAAGTAAATCCCCTAAATAAGGGATGGTAACAGTTCCAATCAGAATTTTAATGTTTTTACTACGCATACAATTTTACCCATTCCACCAGTAAATTTTCTAAATTCACTGTTAAATTAGCGTCAGCTTGTTGGAGGTTTGTTCTGGTGGCCTTACAACCGGGATATTGAAAAATTGATGATAAAGCCCGGAAGGTGAGCAATAACTGTTGTTTGACCATTTGGTTAATAGGACATTTAAATTACTTAACTATACTATCAAAATAAAAAAAATACGTTCGCAAAATTTATGTATTTGAAATTATATAGTGGCATTTCATAATAAATTTCGATGTGAAGTAGTAATTTTTTGTTTTGGTACTACCACTGTATTTAAATATTATAATAATAGAACAATTTCAATATAAGTTATCTTGGAGAACAATGGAAAGTAGATGGCAGCAAGCTCCGTCGTGTCCAAGTCATGTCTTTGATAATTTTGTCGCCTTTTGTCGAACAGTTGAACGATTGTCGAAACTTAATTGTAAACGTAATTTCTTTATTTACCAATAGATAGAGTTAGTAATTATGGCAATCTACCTGATTTTCTTTCACCAATATACTGTTTTACAAAATTTTCATGTGACAACTTTGATGGTCAGTTCAGCCCTGTCCTTTCAATGCATTAATATACAACCTCTCTATACAAACAAGAGCATTGGAATGTGACCCTTATTTACTACTCACCATAAATAAATTTTGCTACTCACTTTTTCAATATCTAAAGGTTAGTCATTTATTCACATTCGGACCTCTGTTAATTACTAAATACGATTGTTTTAGCTGGTTTTATAGAACATTTTGGCTTTCTTATTCTAATACTTTGCAACGGTATACCTACCATAAAGTATAAACATTCAATAGGTATCTGTTTTAAAAAATATGTATTTTTTATACGAATATTTATGATTCTTGATGTAAATTTATAGATTAAAATAGCTACAATATATTTAATGGACTGTTTTAGAACATAATTTACATTTTTTTTTTTAAGTTCACACCATTTAGATAGATGATCTTTGCTTTGCGTGAATAATAAATTCAAACTTGTAACAATTATGAAACGTATAAACTTTATTTAAAAAATATATATATAATCAAAGTTAGCAAACTAGCAGAAAAGACTCAAATCTGGTCGATAATTAGTTTATAGCGGAACTTTTTTTATGAGAATGGAATAAAAACCAAAAATTAATTATTTTAAAGTTTTACTGCTGAAACACTATATAAATCCGAAATTTTATTATCATAGAATTGCATTTTTATTCATTGAACTTTCTTCCAAATTGTTATCACATAAACACAAATAAGTTAATTTTAAATATGATAAAAATAATAACTGTTTTATTTATAAAATTGTCTGAATTTATTTCGCTAGTGTAAAGACGTACATTTGAAAACACATTTCTAAAAATATAATTTCCAAGAAAATTTTAATTGAGTCATGCCTAATGCCTAAATTAAATCAATCAAAAACAAAAATTTATTTCAAAATTTTATAAAGAGTAAAGCACAATCATAAAGATTATTAAAACCTTGATATAATTTTTATGTAAAAAGAATTGTTAAACCTACAATTGAAGATCGATTTACTTTGAATTGTTCTGATCACCTTAAATAAAACCTTCAAGTTTCTATGCTTGAATTGCAAAATAAAAATACTAGGTCAGTGTCGCTATTTTTTTTTCTCTCTCATTAACGACAAGTAACTAATAGAAGTTTCTATAAAAACATAATATATGTAAGCATTTCAAAAAGACATTTTCAAATCACAAGGTGAAGTACCGAAACAGAATGAAAATATTGAAGATAATATTTTGAAAAGGAAAAGTATGAAATGTTGGAATTATTATTTAGTTATTTTGTAAAAATAACACAAATCACTCGCCTATGAACAAGCATCAATGTAATATAAAATTGTCAAGAAAATAGTATATTTTATTAAAAAGATTTGCAAATTTCTATAAAGTTAGTAACGCCCTCTATTTTGCGTCTCAAGTAAAGTGCATCACGTATTTCGTTAGCCACTATTAGTGACAACAGAGGTGACAACGTAATTAGAGGCAAATATTATATGATAAAATAAGACTTATTGACATTAGAGTCCTTGTCGTTATACATATTTCTAACCTCATTTTAAAAATTTTAAATTACATTTCATCTTTTTTATTGTCTATAATAGAACATAATATGGAAGAGGCATTAGAAATTGCCATTTTAGAAGGTTTAGATGGCGATGATATTAAATATTTAAATTAAAAAACTTCGAACTGACACAAATGTCGGCGAGTGCACCCAAAAGCTATAAAATCGTCACTATCTGCGGCCCTTAAACATCCTCAATTAAGAACAGGCACAGGATTGCCAGATCATGGGACTTTCCTCAAAAATTAGGGGATTTTTTCTTTGGGGTATTTTTTGAGGATTTTGTTTCTGGGGATTTCTTCTGGGGATAAATATTTACCTGGGGAATAACAGGGGATTTTAGGTCTGATACTACTCGACTCAAATCTAACCCACTGGACTATAACGTTACAATGGAACGCTGAAGCCTATTTTAAAAAGTTGAACACTTTGAATTTGCGTATCATGTCCTAAGAGTACTTCTAATAATGCACACTAACAGGTTCGGTTTTTCAATATGTAACTTTAAAACAAAATTATTAAAAACTGAGGAATGTATTATTATCCAAATTAATGTTTGAATAGATGCTAATGATATTAGTTTATTTAAATAAATATGTACCAGAACATTTTTAATTTTGGTTTTTTAGTTCTCATTTAAAAAGAAATAAAAATTGTAAAACGCTTATTTTGGGGTATTTTAGAGATCCGGAAATATTTTAGTCACGAAAATTTATTCAAATCTTCTGGGTATTTTTAAATGTTGACTGGGGAATTTAAACTTAACGATCTGGCAACCCTGGACATGCACAATGTTTATTAAAGTCAGTTCTCGAACGTTAACGAACATCTGCATATGATCAGATGTTAAAATAAGAGCGGTGCTAATAGTGGGTCAGCTATGACGTCGCCCCTTTGAAACTTTCAGCTGTATTTCATTTAAAACGTACATCGATACGGCGTTAACATTTTTTTATTTTTAAACTCAAAAGTATTTCTGATATTCAAAAGATAATTTGTCCAGATACATAATGAAAATTTTTTTTCCTTGTAGTTCTTGGGTTTTTAGGTGTTGGTTAAAGAATGAAACTCGTGTATGTGGGTAAAGCTTTCAGCACTGATCAGTGCCTTCTTCAGTAGTTTTTCTTTTAATATATTTTTTTTTTAAATATTTGTACATTATTATTTTTACAATATCAAAATTGTTCTTTAGTACACGTTGGGGTGTGTCATTATACTTTATACTTATACTTAAAATAAAACCGTTAAAACTGCAATGTGCTAACTTTATTAGTTCGAATACAGGGTGTACTATTAAAAAATATCCTTTTGTTATTTGGAATAAAAAAAAATTAATAATTAATAATCATCCATCCATCCATCCATCCATCCATCCATCCATCCATCCATCCATCCATCCATCCATCCATCCATCCATCCATCCATCCATCCATCCATCCATCCATCCATCCATCCATCCATCTATCCTTATATCCATCCATCCATCTATCCTTATATCCATCCATCCATCTATCCTTATATCCATCCATCCATCTATCCTTATATCCATCCATCCATCTATCTATCTATCTATCTATCTATCTATCTATCTATCTATCTATCTATCTATCTATCTATCTATCTATCTATCTATCTATCTATCTATCTATCTATCTATCTATCTATCTATCTATCTATCTATCTATCTATCTATCTATCTATCTATCTATCTATCTATCTATCTATCTTAGAGATGGGTTGCGACGAAATGTTCGTGTCGCAGCGACAAACAGCGACTGCTCCGAAAAAGTCGCAGTGACAAATCGCCGCGACTTTTCGGAGCGGTAAACTAGATCGCGACTTGTGACCTGTGTCACGTACTAACGTAAGAAAAGGGAGCTGCTATTTTTTGAATTCGTTGCATTTTCTTAGAAGAAGTTTTAAATATTCTTATTTTTTTTCTTTTTTCATGTCTTTGGTTATCCCCGCTCTTTATACAATATTTTTTTTAAATTTAATAAGATTTTAAATTTATATTTTATTTTTATAAGATAAATTTTGAAGATTAAAAAACGATCGATTACTATTGCTGCCATCTATTATAATCTTAAGTAAATTCCACAATTGTCATTCGTTTTCAATTACAGAAAACATTTTTAGAATGTAAAAACTTTCTTTATTTTTCACAAGGAGGCGCGTTTATCTTGGGTGGTTCTTGGTTTATTAGTGAATGTATTTAATTAATTATTCAGTACTATTTTTCTATTGTGTGTAGTAGGTAATAACTTATTGAAATGGAAAAACGAAAAAAATCTGAGTTGTGGAACTTTTTTAAACCTACTTCAAATGAAAAAGCAACTTGTAATATGTGCCAGCAAAAAATAAGTTATAAAACATCAACTAATAATTTAACTAAACATTTAGAACGGAAACATCCGTTAGTGAAATTAAATTTGGGTAAAAAAAAAGACACAAGTTAATGAAACAGAAACGACCTTAACCCAAATTTCTACTGAAGAAGAAGGAGAATGTTCAAAATATCCAAATCCAATTTGTGAGAAAATTTAAATACTTTCTACCAGTAGTAGTCATCAGGTGGTTCAGGCTCGGGTTCAGCAACAAACTAAACTTCCATATATCCCGAAGAAAATGGGCGTTTTCACGAAAAATAAACTAGACAAATGTTTACTTGGTGGTAAAAGACTTTCAACCATTTAGTATTGTTGAGGATGCTGGCTTTACAGTTCATCAAATTTCTAGAGGTGTTCGACGCCCAGACAGAGAACGCGCTACGTGTGACTAAGATAGCTATTGTACAGTCTGCTAAACAAGTTATTTTAAATAGTTTTTAATATTTTTAGGTAATTAAATTTTAAAAGTGTGGAATAGTTTAGGGATTAAATTGGTCTGATTGGACTTTCTTAGAACGTTTTTAAAAGCAGCTAAAGATAGTATGTAGAATTGAAAATAATTATTATGCCATAAAAGGTGTTTTGGAATTCCTTCAACCTTTTGAAATTGAGTCAGAAAATATAAATTTTATAGGATAGCGGAAAATACCTATAATTTTTTTGTAGGCCTTTGTAAATCGTGGAAATAGTTTATATTTTATTTCTACCTTATTAAGGAAAATGGTACCTATTATTAATAACGGTTGTTTCTGAAACATTACTAAAATTTTCGAAATTTTGTTTTTCTACAAAATAATAAACTATACTATTTAGAAAAAAATTTATTTCTCTTATAATTTTATAAAAAATAACAGGGGAATATTTACATTTCTTGATCTATTAAACAAAACGATAAATTATCTCGACGAATGACACCATGTTCTAGTACGGAAGCTAGCTTTACATTTTTATTGGTGGTTTCATGGGTTTCATATCAATTTTTTGTAATTGTAGTTTACACGTACATATACCTCTTAACACTTGTTTGCTTTATTAAAAAAGTGTGTTGTTGTGATTTACGTCGAAATAAGTCAAAAACAACTTGAAACCCCATATAAAATCAAAAAGGAGAAACGGAAAAAAATTGAGCCTGTAAATGAACACAACTCAGAAACAAAAATAGCTATCTAATAATAAAAAAATAAAATTTGATTCTTGTGCAGCTTCATCTATATCATTAACTGTTTTTGGTTTTTTAATGGTTTTTCTTGGTGATGAAAATTCCGATATCTCACGGTTATCGATTCTTTTTTTCTCTCCAGAAATGCGGACGACAGTGTTTTTAGATACTCCTGTGGCTGCAGCAACACGATCATTTACATTTTTAAATGGTATTGAAGGTGAATTAAAGTTTCCTTCTCTTCTCATAAACTCTATAACATTGGCTATTATTTCGCGAGATTGACTGTTAATCACGCGGCCTCTTAATTTGCTATTAAACTCCATACTTAGGTTCTATTAAATTGTAATGAGCAAAAAACACAAACGAAAATAAAATAAATGTTTTAGCGAAATTTACATCTGACATTTACGTCTGAATGAAATAGTGAAATACTTGATGCGCAGAGTGTACTTTCATTGCGTAAATCCGTCGGGATGCCTGTCAGTAGTGCTTTCTCTGTCTAGCCGTCGAAAGCCTCTAGAAATTTGATGAACTGTAGAAACTTTGTAAATACTTTAAATCCTGCATATACAATTCCGACTAGTAAAACAATAACAAGTACTATTTTACCCGCAGTGTATGAAGAAACAACTACAAATGTTACTAATCTTCTAAAAAATGTAATATTTGTTGCTGGACTTCAATCAGCATACAAAGTTACATGGCTGTAACTATACATTACATTGATACAACTTTCTCGATTAAATCAGTTTTGTTAGAATGTTCAGAATTCGAACAAGATCACACAAGTAAAAATTTGGCATCGGCATTAAGACAAACAATGCAAACTTGGGGACTCGAAAATAAAATTTTGATTTGCGTGACAGATAATGCCGCTAATATTACTAAAGCGGTGAGGGAGAAACTGCAATGGAAACATTTTGGGTGCTATGCGCACACTATTAACTTAATTGCTGAAAGTGCATTGATGGTTGTAGACTGTTTAATTCAAAAAGTACGTAATATTGTGTCTCATTTTAAAAAAAGTACCAAATCAATGTTAAAATTAATGGAAATCCAAAAACAAAATGGTTTAACGCCTAAGAAACTCATTCAGGATATTCGAACTAGATGGAATTCGACATACTATATGGTTGAACGATTCTTAGAATTGGAAGAATCGGTCAGAACTACTATCGATTTGTTGAACACAAATAAAATCTCAGTTATATTTGTAGAAAAGTGGCGTTTATTAGCAGACATTAAAAAAGTTTTGGAACCTTTAGAAATAATCACCAAAGAAATGAGCGATGAAAAGTACATTTCATTATCCTGCGTAATAATTTTGACCACAGGTTTGCAAGAAATTTTAGAGGAACTGAAAAATGAAGAATTGTTTGCAATGACCCAAACAATGGTGTTGAAAATGTTAGCTAGTATAAAAGAGAGATTAGGGAGCCTAGAAAATAAAAACACATTATTGGTATCAACGTTTCTTGATCCCCGGTTTAAAAATATCGGATTTTCATCTGATTTAATAGCCGAGAAAACAAAAAAACTAGTTATAAACCTTGTGTCCTAGTAACAGCGAAGGAAATGAAAACAAAAATGATGAAATTCAAGTAGAATCGACATCTGCAAAAAAAGCTGTCAATTTGGACTAATTTTGATAAAAAAGCAGCTTCTTTTCAATCAAAAGGAACTTTTTCTTCGAGAGCAACAATTGAAATCCAGAGATATTTGGAAGATGGACTGTTGGATCGAAAAGAAGATCCCCTTTTGTGGTGGAAGAAGCACGCCTATAATTATCCATATTTGTCCAAAGTCGTTCTTGAAAAATTTGGAACAGTGGCAACATCTGTTCCTTCGGAAAGAATATTTTCAAAAACCGGACAAATTATAACTGAACGTAGATTGCGACTTACATCAGAAAAAGTAAATAAAATAATGTTTTTAAATGATAATAAAACAAATTGTTTAGTTATTTAGTGTTTGTTTGAAAAATTTAATATTTCTGTTATTTTCTTGTTTTCAATAAACTTTTTTATTTTTTTTGTTTGTTTAATTCGTACTGTTTTTAAATAAATAGATTGAAAAACTTTATTTTTTTTCCCTTCAATTATTGTTGTTTAAAGCCCAATTCCACCGCTAGGTTAAGAAATAAACTAGATTTTAAATTTAAACTTCGTTTAACACAACGGTGCAATCGGCCCTTAGTAGTGTAAAGATAAAGTATGTGTATGTTTGGTGGCTAATTTTTCACTCCAATAATTTTTCTATGTCCCAATCTCAAAGAAAAGAGTATGAAAGGTGGGCAACCAAAGATACATTTTAAAGTATTATTTAAGTAAGATGTCCTATTCGTTTTATACAAATTTTAGCGACTGCGATTAAAAGTATATAATATAATAGTTTTCGTTCTGATCTCAGTTCCAGTTCACATCAGATAAATATGCGAAGCGACATTTATTTTTAGCGGTAGTAGTGCCTAAATTAAAAGCAGCTCCAAAAAGTCGCAGTGATCTTCAAAGAGCCGGAGCGGTTTGCTACAGCGACAGGAAAGTAGCGGCGACAAAATCGCTGACAGCGAAATCGCAACACATCTCTAATCTATCTATCTATCTATCTATCTATCTATCTATCTATCTATCTATCTATCTATCTATCTATCTATCTATCTATCTATCTATCTATCTATCTATCTATCTATCCCCTTTATAAGTGAAATTATAATATTTATTTTTGATCTATTTATTTATAGTATTTAGCGATATTTAGGGTACCTTGTACAAGAAATAAAGAAATATTTAAATATGTAAAAAATCTGGTTTTCTTGCATTATTACAGCTACTCGCATAACATACTAACCTCCTTCTGAAGCTGTCTTGTACTCTTCATCGCTAGACGCCGATGCCAGCAAAGATATCGGTGTTAATGGGGAAATAGGGCTCTCCAAAATGGCGGTTCCCTCATGACTCAAATTGGCTGATCTCCTTACTACCTGAAGCCAATTTGATCGTATACCGTGCGTTACAGCGCTCAAAATCAAAGCCGGACCCGACCACTGGATTTCGAACCCGTATTTGGAGTTAGTTGAGACTTCCACGCAGTTGGTTACTGTTGAAAGTTCGATGGTAAGTTCGGGTGCACTCTCTTCATCTTGGTCTTGGTAAACTTGAAGAGTGGGACAGCACAGGACGATCCATCTACGGTTCCACTCACCGTCAGGCAATTTTCGCCACAACCAACCCTGAAAATAATAAACAAAATTTATAGATTTGTTTTAAAATACCCGATCATTTTTATATTATTCTTCCAGAATGAGGGCATACAGGCTGGATATCTTCAGCTATTGGAGCCCAGAGGGAAATTTAAAACATACCAGAATAACACATGAGGTAAATGATTCCATATTAAATGTAATACCCGCTTAACCTTCAACAGACTATTCTAGGTCGACTGCAACTGGAAAGAGATAAATCAGGATGTAGAGAAATACTTGTGCTTAGGGGTCTCATATGTAGATAGATTTAAAACTAGCAAGGGAACAGGTTTTGGCGTACATGGAGTTAAACCCAATATTACCATCTCATTGGGAAAACATTCCACTGTATTTCAAGTTAAAATACACGCAGTCGAGTTGGGTGTAAGAGGGAATTTAAGAATGAAGGGCAAAAAACAAACTATCTTAATTCTCTCAGACAGCCAAACAACCTTAAGGTGACAGTTTAAAACGACCTCCTCAGAGTTCAGGAGCCATTACATATCTTATATTCGAACCCGTAAAAACAGCGTTAAACATAAAATCTTCTCAACACTATTTTTCCTAATTTGGGCCGAAGCTTCTGCTATTAACTCCCAGGTGATGGCATTTTGTGCATTCGACAAATATATTGCAGTGATGTCGATCCATATTATAAATCCGCATACGTCTATTTTTTTTTCTTTTTTTTTTTAAAGAAATAATATGGGCACAAAAATATTTTATTAAAATGCATCTTTGTTTTGAAAATAACGAAGCTTAGAAAGTGGAGCCCCCCCCTGAGGCTTAATATTGGCCAATGTAAAGGACTGGTGTATTTTTTATTTATGACAAGCATTAGGTTTTACATACTAATATTAATAGGATATGTATAATAGTAATGCAATATAAACTTGAATTTTAAAGCATGAAAATATTATTGCCCTATCTTTCCATGAACACAATTTAAAAAATAAAAGTGATGCATTCCAAAACTCACTTTGTCCATTTTGCATACGTTTTTAGTATTATTATGACACGACAGGCCATAGAATAAACATTTTTGTAACTATACCTACCTGTTTTAATTATAATTTTATATTGGAAAATGTAAGTTTTGTTAAGACAGACTTTCTTACAGTAGGTGAAAACATTTTCTGAATACTTTCGTACCTATGGTATTTAAACTCACTAATTATAATAAAATTATTATTGGTATCTACTACTAAGGTTACTAGCCTCGTGTTCAAAAGACACAAAAAATGGTAGAATTTTTTTTATAATTGATTGCTTTTTATCATTTCGGCAAATTAAAGCAACGTAAATGCAGGTGCCGCCGCGTTCTTTATTTTAGCTTTGTTCGCGGTAAGAATCCTGAACCGAATTATTACTAATAGTAAAGATTTCGCAAGCGCAGTAGTTAAATAGCGTTCGCGGAACAAAAAAAAAACTATTGGTTCTATTCTGTGTTCGCGGTAACATTATTATTAATTTTGAACCGCTTGTCTATACCTGAAACACCGAGATATAATAGGGATCGCGCGCCGTAAAAATTCAGAAATGATAATGATTCGGGTATGCGCTCAAACTATGAATTACTAATTCTGAATCAGTTCAGGATTGTTACCGCGAACGAAGCTATTGTCTAGGGGCCGTACTCAAACAATTTTGTTCTATTACAAATAAAGTGTTACATTTGATAGGGTAGGTTAGGTAATTTAAAAATATTGCTATTTTAAATAATGGTTCGTATCGTTTTATGTATCACGGAACAAAATGTAGGATACAATTTTTATCGAAACTAGTTTAAATACTGAGTAAATGAAACTACAAATCAGGACATGGACTCAATGAGGTATTCCAATCCAACAGTGACGTAATATAGAGTCGGGGTGAATGTCGTTGTTTGTTAAGATGTGTTTAGTCAGCCTGATTGTGTTTTAAGCATTAACATATACATTAATTTAAGGATTTTAAAACCAATACAGAAAATTTAAGCATTAACATAAGATTTGACAAATCATTTCAAATGGAAACAAGTTATTTTAAAACACCGACTTCAAAATCGTGCAGAAGTCCTTAAAAATTGAGATTTTTTTTATTTTCTCGTAGATCATCAGATCCTGACCAATTGTATATGCAACTATCCCTAAGGTATCTTCTTTCAAACAAAAAAAAAAACAATTATAGAAATCGGAAAACGTAGTAAAGAATTATCGCTTAAAATACATAAACAATGAAAAGTTTGATAATTTTCTCATGGAATCCATTATTAGATTTTGACCAAATATATAGGACCATATATACATAAAATATTCCGACGAAATGAGAACCTCCTCCTTTTTTGAAGTAGGTTAAAAAGACGTGCTAGATGCTTCTGAAATTTCTCTGCTAACTATCTCACAATTATTGAATTCTTAATACCACGAGATGGTTTTCATGAATCTCATTTTAGAGATAATTTTGTAAAGTAAGTTTACAAAAGAATAATCTTATTTATAATAGGGAAAGTCATCGTAAAATTGATGATAATCTTCTAGAAGTCCTAATTTTAGAAGGTGATCATATTTCTTTTTTATTTTTCTGTGTTCTGTATACAAAGATGGCAAATCGTCATACTTGCATATAACTGTTTTTTTATTCATTCTTTGGTTTAATGTGAACCAATCATCGATATGTTTTATTTTGAATTGGATTTCACAGTTTGGTAAATACCTTAGGGCCTTTATGTCAGTGACAACGGGGTCGCGCGACTCTTACAGGACGTATTGAAGTATAAAATTTTATACCTTCAAATTTTTTAAAGAATGAATGATTGATATACTTGACGTTATATGGAGATGGACTTGATCTTGCCTTTTGGCAGTAATAAGCATAGTCAGCGATTTCTAATATGTGGTCCAATTGTTGCATGCATTGAGTCCACCTCCACCTGGGTGTGACCTTTGAATAAATATTTCTGAGTTAAAACGATTTTATGCTGGGCAGCTAGTTTACAAACGCGTTAGCCAGTGTTGAGTTGCGGTTTTGACCCGTGCAGCCATCACTAAAAAAATAATTTCACGTAAGTTTCCGTCACTCTTTTTTATTTCTTGTTCAACAAAAAAAGAAATTATGGTGGAAAATTCGTTTGCAGTCAGGCCTTCTTCGCTTTCATTCCACAGGAAACAAAATCCTTCTTTGGACTTAAGATTATAAATGGTGAAGTGATGAACTACCAGTTTTGTTTTATAGTACATTGGAGATACTGTTGATTTAGGACTCAATAACACGCTTTGTAAGTCCATTGCATAAACGTTAACTGTTTCGTCGGTAGTAGTTTTGTCTTTTTCTTTTTCGTGACGCGCCTCTAATTTTAAAGTTTGATGAATATTATAGTGTTCCTCAGATAAGTTTTTGGTTAAAATTGTTAGAAATATTCGGTTGTGGAGCCTCAATATTATTATTTAATATAGGTTCATTTATACTACTAGGCAATTGTGTGTAAATCGGAGACAAAGTTACATTTTCTCCAATTATGTATTCGACGGTATCCACACAAGCATCCATTATGAGTTTTGTTCGAAATGACATTCTAAAATTGGAAATTAACTAAGTTATTTGTCTATAATAAATTATAACCATTAAAATTAAGAAGAAAAATGTATCTACATTTTTTTATTTATCAATTTTAGTTAAATGGAAAAACGCGTAAATACACAATAAACATATATAAGTAAAGTTGGAATAGCGCGTATGTCCATAGCCGGTAAAAAAGTCACAAAATAGGTCAATATAATACATTTCTTTGATTAATCGAACTTTTTAAAATACTACAATGACCTTACCTTGACGATAAATAAGTTTTTTTTGCTAAAAAACGAATTTACTTCCTTAGTAACTTGAATTCTTGCGAGCACATGCACACACTGTTGAAATAGTGGGCAAACTAGGAGTTAAGCGAATTACTTTACCTAAATTTTACACATGGAAATACGTGATTTGCTTGACCAAATTTTTAGGCGGAAAATATTGTTCTGGCAGTTACGTGGATTTCAGACTAGTAAGGTTTGATATTTTTCTATTAGATGGCGTTAAAAAGTCAATTTGACCTAAAAGTGGAGATACGCGGTTTCCTTACTAAGGCGACGTTATGTTAAGTTATAGTTATGATTTGATTAATCGAACATATTGCTTAATTTCAAGTTTTCACTAAGATTAAGTCCTTTTAGATTAGCACGTCTCTTGGGCATTTTCAGTTTTCCATTTGATGAAAATAAAAGAAGAGACTAGGCCAAGATTATAAACAAGGATGACTGGAATCCTGGAAAAAGCAATTTTTTATGTTCAATTTTATAGAAAATTAATTTAATAGATGTTTCTCGCTTGTTGTTATATTGCTGCCAAATACTGTACCTAGTACGGTTCAACTAACTCTGATGAAATATGTAAGTATTTATTTACAATTATCCGTATTTGTATTGATAAAATTGGACAAAATCTATACAATACTGTTAATCTGCCTTTAGTCTTGAAAAGTAATAAATACCTAAATCAGATAAAATATTTTACTTTACGCACAAGTGTCTACACACACACTATTATGGCGTGTGTTATTTGTGTAATTTGAAACAGAAAAAGTTTTCGACACCTGTCTAATAATGGAAAATGTAAAATACATAGATTGTTTTGTATTTTTCAGATAAGAACGTACAACCCTTTGATTAAACAGGTAACAACGGCCTGTGATGAAGCTTCTTTAGCCCTTCCTGGACCTTCTGTTTGTCAACAAAGTTGTACATACATAGAGTCAGAAGAGAACCTTCCTGATTGCCCTCGTAAAAAGAAGCTCAAAAGATGAATCCAAAACTTGGAAACACAGAATGAAGTAGTCGGGAACATTAAATTGAGAAAATAACAACAAACCGTATGTAGACAACGGAAAGTCATCAAATCTTTAAAGAAAATAATGCTGGAACTCAAAAAAAATTGATTATAGAGGAAGAAGAAAATGTTTTTTGAAAATTTTGGAAATAATAAAGAAATTGTTGACCGAGTATTTAGGAAAACCTTGGGCTAAGACATTCATCAAAATCTTTTGCAATTACACTACATTTTATTTTCATTAATCCAATATCATTAAACAACATAATGGGCCGTGTTCACATGTGAGATATGCTGTTTTATACTCAGAGTAAGTAAGTAGTAAAGAGAGGACAGTAAACAATGTTTGTGTCGCCATGATAACATGGTCGAGAATTCTAATTAGAGAGAAATAGATTAATATCTCTATCTCTTTGTTTGTATTTGTCAGTTTTACAAAGCTTTTCTCAGACAATTATTCCAGTGTTTAATTTAAATTTGTTCGTGTTGTGGTGTTAAAAGTAATTGTTATTAATATTATATTTATAACAAAAAAGTCATATTTTGTTTTCACTTCATTAAAAATGCACCTACCTACCTTTTAAACCATTTTATATATATTCTATTTGGTCAACATTTTCGCATTTAAAATGACCCAGCGAAATTGTTTTACGGTACGCTACTGCTGAGAATTCTAAAACGAGTGAGAAAGCCTTCATTAGAAAGAGAGATACTGATTATATGATAGCGAGATTAATATTGTATAACTTTATGCAGTGGTGGCCTATCTGCTATTATATTATCTAAGGTTTTATAAATTATATTGTAATAGTTAGTCGCTATACAAGTTATTCTAAATAGTCAGTTCGTTAAAAAAGTCAAAAGTTTTTAAATTAAGCCCAATTGAAATTTAAAATTATACGTCATCGGGAATAGACCAATCATCTTGTGTCGAAGTTTTTTTTGTTATACAAAACCAAGCCAACGAACAAACCGACACACAGAATGTCGAAGTGAACGCACATCTAAGTGACATTAAAATTGACACCACCTAACATCAGTAACATCTAACCTTAGTTTTTTGTTTTGGTTTAATTTTATTAATAATATGAGACAGCTGGATTTATAAAAGTTGAATCAAGTGTGTTACCCATTGTAAACGAAAATATGATTACTGCATTTTTTAACAATACTCAGTTTACAAAAGTCAGAAAGGTAAGATTTTGTTTTAATAGTAGTTTATATGGAACAATACACTTTATAGTAAAACATATTTATCTCAGGTTTTATTTTTAGATCTGCCAAGCAAGAGTATGGGGATAATTTCTTTTTCCATAAGAGAGAAGGAGAAAAATTACACCTAAACATAAAGTACGGCAAAAACCTTCTGATGTGGTTGTTGTAATTAACAAAAATGAAATTTTTAGTGCACAATGCATGTCAAGGTTTGTAATATTTATTATGCTTTTTTGTTTTTATATTACATATAATAAACAGTGTATAAGGCCCTTTATTCCTATAAATATTTTTTTTCTAATTTTGACATATAGACATTTTTTGTAATCGCAGCAAGTGTTAAAATAATCTAGAAATAGATTTTGTTAGTGAACCTAGTAATAATTATGATACCAAAGAATGCTGCAGAGCACCTATGAAATTTTGAGTTAAAAAATATGCCATATTTTTAGGCTATTTTTATACCCTTTTCAAAAATTTTATGCTCCTCGTTTTTTGCAAAACTTAAAATGCTCTATAGCTTCGAACGAAGTCAGCAAAGCACTTCTGTTTTATAAAGTTTTTTCTGTAAACACAGCAACACCATATATTTATGCACTTGAAATGTTATATTTTTAAAAAATACATGGTGCTTCTTGCTAACCTTCGAAAGAAGCCAGCAGAGCAATTCGGATTTTTAAAGCTTTTTTCTAAAAAGCACACCCCATTTTTAGAATATTTTTAGACTCTTGAAATATTGTAAAACTTTACTAAAAAAATTGCTATTTTTAAATAATACAGGGTGCTTTGTTGGAACAAAGTCAGCAGGACACTTCAGTTTTTTAATTTGTTTTTTATATATAAAAACAACTACTTATGACACATGTTTAGGCTGTTTTAAAATCCTAAAAATGTAGTAAGTACATTTGTTTTCAGAAAAAAACTTTGAAGTCAGCAAGGAATTGCGAATTTTTTTTTAAAATGCCAAATTTCGAATATAGGTTATTTACTGGATTCGTTCAGAGCTAGTAAAGCTCTGCTCGTCTTGTTACATAAAATAAGGCCTTTTGTAGTTGGTTATATAGTTATTTTGTAACTGCATATCTAACCCTTTTATTTTTTTCAGTTGGTTGTAAATATGTGGCTTCATAGAAGAAGTGAGGAACCATCTGTAACATCTACTCAGTGTTATTGGAAAGGCTCTAATTTATCAAAATGCGTAAATATTGATGTACACTTGGCTAGATTGTTAAAGAAACCTCTTCATCCACTACAGGAAAATAAATCAGTACTTTTATATTCTTAGGATTTGTATATATATTTTTTATTTGTAAATAAATTGTTTTTTACTTCATTTTTCTCATTTTTTATTAAAAGGTTAATAAATAAAATTTTCACAGATTTTTATATTTTTGTTTGTAAACAATAATTGAAGAGTTTTTATTAAAAATCACCAATGTTAATAATAATAACTTAAGTCAATATTATTCTTTCTTCTTTTTTAAAGCTACTATCAATAAAGGTATTACTTTAGCTTGACCTATGATCAATTTTTAATTTTGTGATATATTTGGTTCGACAGAAAAAAAATTATAACCCTTTGACATTGGTTGTTTTTACCTAGATTTTCATAAAAAATAAACGGAACTGCAAACATGTTTTATTATCATAATAACGAATAGCAACATTAATGTTTTTTTTTTCACATTTATCACTGTTGTCATTTTCATAAAGGATTGATAAGAAGGCACACTTTCTGGTTTTTTGAAAAAGGTGGCAAGAATTGTGATATTTTTAAATTTATCACCAGTGATACCACATGTAGTTACCCGATTTATTGGAATATATAGACTTTGCTACCACATTCAACTGAACTTGGTTGTTTTTAATATTTATCACTGTGACATAGGCATTTTTGTCAAAATGTTTCATTTTAAACTGCTGTAAATAGGTGCCTTTGTTTTGGTAGTTTTAGTCCCAAAAAAATCTATGCATATGATTTGCTCGAAAAGTTAAAATTTTATAAAAAATTACATTGGCTGTTTAAAAACTCATTATAATCCCTGAAATGTGATAATTAGGTAAATTAAATTAAAAAACAAACAAAAAAAGTTTATTAAATTAATATTTACTCTTACAAAATAGGTTCTTGTAAGTTAACAAGCAATTATGCAGATATTACTAAGTAAATGTACTTGCTTAAAATTCACACACGAATGTGGTTTTAACATGTTAAATTAACTAACCCTTCTTATAACTCTTTCCACATGTATTCTTAGAGATGCTATTCTTTTACTTAATTGTACATCTTCTGGAGAACTTTTTTCATTCTGTGATACACTAGGTGTGGCTTTACTAAAGTGCATCCCATGTTTTCAAGTAGCTAAATATTCTGAAACCCCTATCTGCCATTATATGGGATCCAGGAACCAGTTTGTTTAAATACCCACATTTTTCTATTATTTCTTTATCACTAGTTCTTCTACAAAATGATGAATAAATTCGGTATCTTCAAAACTTTCAGGAGATTCTGCATTTTCTTCCAGAAGGGTTTTTAGGTTATACACCTAAGAATTTATAGTAGCCTCATTTTCAATTTCCTGAAGGGGACAATTAGCAGAAATTGCTGCTACATCTTGATAATCCGGTGTATTTTTATTAAAAAGTTCACGAGAAACATCGCTAGTAGAAAGTTGATTTTCTTCTTTCCAAATTTTTAGGAACACTAATAAATATTTTTGAAGATGAATGTGAATCATTATCACATTCTGGAACAAAACACTTTTTCGTAGTCATAATATTTATAAAAAGTATAAAATTAAACACTCAAATTCCAAATAAATTCTTGATCGAGACACTATGATGACAGATGCCATACACAGTGCTGCCATTTTGCCATTTTCTGACTTATTAAGTGACTTTTAAAACAATGAAACTTTAAATATGGTAGAACTTTAAACAGAAATAATACTTTCAAAAAACATTTGATATTATATATTTAAAAGATATTTGTTTAACGATGTTTCAGAAGTCTAAAAGTAAGAAGGAGTAGGTACACAAACGAACGTACATCACTTCTCGTAAACCTTCTAGCCGGCAACGTTGTGCGCTAGCTCCTATTGGTCTATTCCCGGTGACGCCATAAATTTTAAAAAAATTCATAACTCCGGCAAATGAATAGATAAAAAAAAAATGTAGTTTTATTTTCAACTCTACTATTCATAAAAAAAATTTCAAAATTTTTGAACATGCCCCATCTAGGTAAAAATTTGATAAATCATTAAACATAATGTTGTTAAATTGTAAAAATCCTAAATTATAATTAACCACTTTTAAAAAGACTTTGTTTTACTGAATTTTTAATCTAATAAAAATATTACACTTTCAAACAATATAAATATGATACACCACTGGTAAATACTAGCCATTTTGGATAACCATCCCGGTTAATTAACCTTGGCGTAACCATCCTTTCTCACTACTAAGCCTATTACTTACCTTAGCCGGGAAGTCACTTTCCCGCGGCTAACATGTGTCACTTTCCCGCCTAGCAAATGTTACTTGCTTTTCGTATCTCTTCCTGCTTTTTTCCGGAATTATACCTTAGATAGATTATTCTGCAGCTTTTCGTAATTCTGGTGGGGTACATTTTAAAGTTAACGGTCGGACATATTTGTAAGTAAAAAATAATCAATTTTATTATTAAAAGTGCCGTTTAATATGTTATTTTGCAAAATAATTACCTAACAGTCAGATTCAACCAACTTATTATTTTGCCTAGCAACGGTATCTTTGTTAAAAAAATATATATCAAAGTATTATAGAAATTAATACCAATATTATTATTTGAAACTTATATAAAATAAGTAATAGTAGATTGTGCGTAAAATAGTATACCTACATATCTCGGGGAACCCATTCTAGCCTCGCGTCTCTGGACGCTCGGCTGTAATAGAGTACTTCCCAGCTCGGTATGTAATATGCTACTTATTACACTGTACCATTAAAAAACTTTTGCGTTTCCAAATAATCCCAGAAAATTAGTACTTGTTGAAAATATTTTACAGTTTGTATCTTTAATTTAACGGTTCTTGAATAATACATTAGAAATTCTAAATGATAGGTACATTTTTTAGATTATTAAAATATATGTGATTGAATTACTTACTTTCTTTATTCGGTTTTCAAAATTCATTAGTTCAAACACATACATTAGTTCAAACACTTTTTAATATGCGTTTGAATTTCATTTAGCATGAACTAAAAAGTGAAACGTCTTTTACCTTTTATAAATAAATGAGTTTATTACTTATGGTTATGGCTCACAGTAAAATTACCGTAAACTTTAAATGATAATACCCGAAGACGTCATGGAAATTATACGACTTTTTGAAAAATAAAGATTTAGGATACTAAGCAGTTAAATCACATCTTTTAAATAACGTTATCTATTTATTTAAAACTTGAGATGTGTACTTACTAATTATGTAAAAATGCTAATAAAATTATTTTTGTACTCACCTTTGATTGACGTCAGTCAATGTCAAGAAAGTTTTACTTACGACCCTTGGGGATAAATATTTTTCTGCTTTATAGCAAAAACATTAATAGTGTGGAAAACAATTTTGCCTACAAAAAAAATTTTGTCCGTCGTTAAACAAAAAAAGTTTTTAAAGTGATGACTACTTTACAGTGATAGACAGTTGAGATATTAAAAATGATCTTTAAAACTAAAAATCCCTATCTTCTATAAAAATCGTTTATTCTGGCCACGGTGTACTATAAAGGTGTTTCAACTCCCTGATAAAACATACCAAAACCGGTCGTACTTAGGGCAAAAATCCGCTAGGTTCGCTAGTGTCGTTACGGCGGAAAATTGCGACAATCTTTTTATCTGTCAGAAAAAATGCAATCATAAAAATAGTTCTTCTATGGTGAAAATTCGAGTTTATATGAAATGAAAAATGACAAAACTATCAGAAGAAGTACTGATGAAAAAATTAATGGTCAACAAATAAGTTTATTGATGGTTGCTTATAAGGCAGCAGTCTCACTTATCGTTCCTGAAGCGAGACTCCGTACCAAATAGAATTCTACACATCGAATTCTATTGTAGATTTCTATTATAGAAAGCGATTGTAGCATTTGTTGGTACTCTGTGGTGCTATCGACTACGGTTCGGCTAAGTTCGGTAGAAAACTATTGAGACTAAAAACACAGCTTATTTATGCTAAAAACATCGGTCTTGAAAGGTTGGCGTTTCGCACTTTAATCGCTCGTTGTCTTTGTTTATTTCCTCACGTAGAAAAAGACGAAAATACTCTGTGTCATGGTCATCACATCACATCATAACCTTAAATTTTTTAAGTTAGTTTGTTCATACAATTATTTATATTTTGAGAGTTTAGACCATTATTTAATTGACTTTAAGTATTATATTAAAATGAGGGTAAGGTCAGAACATTGGGAGTTACTCTTAAGTTCTTGTACGACAAATCCTGAATTAATTACTAATCGTTTCAATGGCTCGGAAGGGAGGGCCAAGGGCAACGCATTGTGGCAAACAGTTTCCACAAAATTAAATAGCTTGGGCTATGGAGAGAAAACGGTCGATGGCTGGAGAAAAGTAAGTATTTTTTTATTAATGATCTAGAAATAACAGATTGTGTTAAAAAAGTACCAAAATAACCTACTGATACTTATTTTTAGACACTCACTGATTGGAAAAGTAAAACCAAATCTAAGGCTGCTGCCTTGAAAAGGGAACAGCAAAAAACAGGTGGTGGCTCCCCCAGGCTCCTCCTTTATCAACACTAGAAGAGAAGCTGCTGGAAATTATGGGTACGAAAGCCTTGTATGGAGATGAGTTGGTACCTGAACTAGGTTTTGGAAATGTAGGCATTATTTTATTTCTACATTATAACTTAATTGGGACACTTAAAGATACTTAAAAAAATATTAACATGTTAAAGTTAGGCTTGGTGAAATTTTTTATTAACTTGTAATCTCTTTATTAAAGTGTCCTTGTGCTCTTTCACATTGTTTAAAAAGCCATTGTCAGGGAGTAATTTTTTTGTCTTTAGGTATAAAATAATAAATATCTCATTTCACAATTGTTTACAGGTTCCCAAACATGTTATGGATTCAAACGAAAATGAAAATCCACAAATAACTGAAACCAACATTACACAAATCACTACATCTACTGAACATGACTATTGTGAAGAGGTGATAGCAGGCAGTAGCAATAAAAATGTAAAAAGGAAGTTAGAGCACCAATGTAAACCTGCAAAAAAGATTTTAAAATCAAGACCAATGCAATCGAATGAGCTTGTAAAGTTAAGAAGTGAAACTGTTTTAACATTAAAACAAATTCTTAATCATACTAATACATGTCTCAGTCACTTGAAAAACTCAATAAGAATACAGAAAGTATTGCACAATCCATGTCAATAATTGCTGATATAGCAACAATTTATCATAAATAGTATGTTTTGTAACTATACTCCTTAACTTAAGCTTTAAGTGGTAATGGGTAGGTATTTGTGTGTCTTTTGACAGACTTTAGTTGTCTATAAAAAAATACTCATTAATACCAATTACTTAAACCTTAAGTTTTAAGTATTTTTTCTTTTTTAGTAATATTTCTTTGTGATTTCTTGCCAAATGAATCTAATTTTAAGTTCCGACATGGTATTTATCTATCTTTTAACAGACTTTAGTTGTCTATGAAAAAATACTCATAAATACCTACCAATTACTTAAACTTTAAGTTTAAGTATTTTTTTCTTTTTTAGAATTATTTCTTTGTGATTTCTTACCAAATGAATCTAATTTTAAGTTCTGACTTGTTGTTCGGTTTAAGTTAGTCTTCTAAGAGCCGATTCCACCGTTGTGTTAAACGAAGATTAAAATGATATTTTTCCGTTGCCAAGGTCATTTTATTATTCGTTTAGTAATTTAAACTTCGTTTAACACAACGGTGGAATCGACCCTAAGTTACTTATTTTTGATATTATTAGTTTATTATTTTAGTTATTAAAAACTTGGATTTAATTATCACAAGATTATTTTTTGTAGCAAAAATATGCTGTGATCAAAAATATTTTGTTAAAGGAAATAAATAAATACAGATACATGTTTTGTTTTTGTTACTGGTAAAACTTATATTTCAGATATAAACAAAAACATATATTTTGTTATTTCTAATATAATTAACTAACACTAAAGTGTAAAATATCTTTGGATAATATTTTGTCTATTATCTCCTCCCACCAAGCCGGCATTGTTAATAGGATATTCCTCAGGAGGTGGTATCAGCAAGTCAAAATCTATCACCATTTAGACAGATATTATGCAAAATAGCACAGGCATTGACAATGTTCCCAACTTTTCCCAGAGAATACCTCAATACTTTTGAAAGGCATAAAAATCTGCCCTTTAATACTCCAATGCATCTTTCAATGCAATTTCTCCCATGTATATGTGCTTGAGTATACCTATATTCAGGTGTACCTGGCAATGCATTTACTATTGGGGTCATTAGCCATGGTTCCTGTGGATACCCAGAGTCCCCTAACAACCAACTGTTCCTTTCACCTATCAAACAAAAATAGTATACACGTACGGTGTACAATAAAACTAAACGCTTGTTCAACCAAAACCAAGAATAACACAAAGCTTTACACTCTAAAATATTTATTGTTACGCAGCCAAAGCCAACTGAGCTGAATACAACACTGGTCAAATCGAGCATCTGGCGTTGAAGCACGTTCGTGTTTGACCGCCCAATAGCGGATACATCTAATACTCGACCTAATACATCTACATCTGCGTTTGTTTATACCAGATGTACCTGTGCAGATTACATTTTTTATATCTCGATTTGAAATGAGATGTGAATGAGATGTTCGTTCCATGCCAGAAAGTAAGTGTTCTGTGAAGCCAAGTTTGTCAATTTATCCTTTGTTTATGCTAGCATGAATATAAAAGTGATTAGTTTGTTTAATTTTTGTTTAGATTTCAAATTTAGGTTGATTTGTAGTCTCAAAAGTCAAATTTAAAAAGTATAAACTTCTAACTTATCATTGACATTTTATCACGTGACCAATGAAGTCTAGAGCGTTTTTTTATTACATCTACATTCAGATCTAATTCACTATCACGTGATAAAAAATTCACAACATCTCAGATGCATCCGATGTGGATTCTCAAACGCGGCATTAGAGTGGATATTATTTTGGAACATTCAACTGGTCCAAGTGAGCTAACTGATTCTTTAGCAATAAACTGTGCCTAGGCATTTTACAATCCGACTAGCCCAATGACATATATAGCTTATATAGACTGCTTATCCATACGTAAATAACACGATGAAAAGCAGGTCGAACTGGGAGATGTTTTCTCTTTGTCTAGTACATGTAGTGTTTGTGTTTTGTCTCAATTGTGAATGCTCACTGGTAAACAAACCTTTTACAGAACCGGTTTAGAAGAAAGTTTGTCTAGTTGAGATTTTGTTGTGAATGTCATTGCTCAGTCGAACATTTTGTTAAATTTTATTTTATCAATATCAAGTTTTAATTATACTTATGTTCTGTTTTAAGTTTTTTTATTTGAATATAAAAAATTGTTTTGTTTTTGAATTTAAATGGTGAATTGCTCTATAAAGGGTTGTAAGACCAGCTACAGAAATATAAAAAGTAACATTTTATTTTTCACGTAAGTATCATAATACAAGTAGGTACGAGGTAAATACGTTTAAAATAATTTTATGAATTATAATAATAAATTCTTTATTGTAAATACAATTACATAAATATAAATATGATATTCAAAAGCCCGATTTAGAGCTGTCTTGGCTTGACAAGTAGATTTTAAAAGTTAGTTAATTACAGAGAAGTATCACACAAGTATCGTAATATAAAAACTTAATATAAATAGAACTAAAATGGGCTTAGTAACAATACAGAGAGACAAACACTGATTTACATTTTCTTTCTTCGAAGAAATATCAAATATCAATTTTCTGAGTCGTCTTTTACATGCAACCATGCTTAGATAGAGTTCATACTATCAGGTAGTTTATTGAATATCTTTATCCCTTCAGATATTATAGTATATAGTTCTTTCTCCTGCCTAGCTGTTTTCTTGCAACTGCTTTGATGTTCCTACTCTTCCTCACATTGTAGTTATGATATGAGTCATTTACGGAAACCAATTGAAGGTTGGAGTGAGTTGTATTGGTTTTGCAGTTGTGGATGTAGAGACGATTGTAAAACGTGAAGATTTTTATATTATATAAATTTATTTTAACCACAAACTATACTAACAAGTTGAATATTTTATTTTTTAAGTTTTATTTGAAATTTCTTAATATTGAATGAGCTGACATGTTTTTAAGATTTGACGATTTAAATCAAACAAAATACAACACTTACATACTTAAATAGAATATATAAAAAAAATAGATGTAATTTTTCTGAATCAATTTTGTGCATAATAAAAGAGTTTTCCATTTTTTTGCAAACTTTAGTAAAACCCAAAATTGTCCTATATAATTTTGATGTACATACACATTTGGATTAAATTTTTATTGAGTATTGCCGTTTAATAGAAGGACTATGATAGCTATATATAGAGCTAGCATACCTTAAATCCCACTCTATTTACACCCACAGATAAATTATGTCTGACAAAACGGATTATATCTATAAAGAACTCTGGTTTGCAGCTCCTAATTCTGCATTAGCAAAACATAAGTAAGCTGCAAGCTATAAGTAGTGCAAGTTTATTAATCATGTGTTTATATCAAACTATTTCATTAGTCATAACATTAAGTAACTACATATTTTTAAATTTCAGGACTAGACAAAGACAATCATCAAACAGCCAGTGTATCTGTTAATAAAGTTTCTGAACAGATGATGAAAATTTATGAACAGACGTGTAAAACATTCATTATAAATTTAAATCAGAAAGAAATAAAAAAAGAATATCGTAAGAAGATTTAATCTCAGAAAATAACTGCAAATAACTGCACGCTTGCATAATTAACAAGGAAAGATGAGTTGATCTGGCAATTTGAAAGAAAATATAGAATAACAGGTTCTCAGTATTATAATCTTTATACCTACAGTAAAGACACTCCAAAAAATATTGTAAACAGGTAAACAAAGTGAACTGTCCTTTATTTGAATACATACAGTTAAAAAAGGGTTAATATATATTTTTTAAACACTTACTAATTAAATATTTTTTTTAACAAGATATTTATTATTATATACTTAAATACACTTCAAAATCGTACTTTTTAGGAAAGAGAAACCTCTGCAACAGAATTTAACAAATCATGTACATATTTAACTATAAATGAGAAGAATGAAGTTATTTTAAAGAAATAATACAACTGGGCATGGCTGTTTTGAATTTGCAGAAATGTGATTTTACATTATATTCCAGCAAATTTAAAAATCTTAATTATAACTGTTAAATTTGATAATGAGTTTACCTCAAGCATTTTATAACAAAGTTACAAAATAAATATTTTGACCATCTGGTACCCCAAATTTGTGAAATAAAGAACAATTATCAAGAAACAATTTTTTGTAATAGGTTTAAAAAATAAAATAATCAAAATATTTACAAATATAAGGTATTTTAATTGCACATATCGTTTCTATAAAAAAACTCCAGAATTTCTCATCACTAAAAATTGGACTCAAATTAACGCAGCACAAATAATTGTCATTATATTGTCAATTTGATGTAATAATGAAACTGGAAAAGTTTTACATAAAATTTCAAAAACTTCTATTCTTTGACTGGTTCTTTCTATATGAAATCTAGCTCTGGCAATTTTGGCATTTAGTAAAGCCTCTTGATGGCTGAAATTATTTTTTTTTCTTGAGATAAGGAGGCTGTATAATTACCTTCAGTTTCTGTTATTTTTCCAATAAGAAAGCCTTTGTCAACCATTACACTATCGAGAAATGATTCACACAGTTCAAGTTTTGAACTTTATTTAACAATTTCTTTATCTGTAGTTCTATCACCATATTACTTGGATCGCGGAATTTTGTACGAATATTTTTGTTCGAAGGAATTTTGTTCAAAAGTTATTTAGTTCGAACACATATTGTTCGAAAGTTATTTAGTTAGAACACACTTTGTTCGAAAGTAAATTACCTCTAAAACATTTCACTCAAAAGTAATTTTCTTACATTTTTTTTAATCGTAATCATTTTGTTCAAATATTTGGTTCAAAAAATGCAATGCGGACTTTTAAAAAACATGATTTAAAACATTTCTTGATCTCAAATGGTTGAATCTAAATATATAAGACATTAATGAAAATAAAAACATTTTACTAGTATTCTGATTAAAGTAATAAACCTAACTTATTTACCTGACCTGCACGGCCTGGAGCCATTGCGGGTAGCTTGGATTTTTTTTTACATAAAATGAGAAAACAAAACTTAACCAATTTACCTAACCCGGCACTGCTTGGAGATATCGCGAGTAACTTCGCAAACATTCTTTACATAACATAAAAATTTAACTAATTTACCTAACCTGCACGGCCTGGAGCCATCGCGAGTAGTTTCGCAATAATTTTTTACATAAAATGACAATACTAATTTACTTAATCTGTGCGGCCTGGAACTATTAAAGCTTTTTTAAACCAACTTTGACAAAAATTAAATTTAAATAAAAATAATATTCATCTTTTTTCAATTAGTTTTAGTTCAACAAACATTTAACAGAACAAACGGAGCAATTTTTAAGTACATTACATCAGAAGCTCTATTTTCCTATAAATTTGACTTATAGAGCTAAAAAAATAGGCACATATCATATTGTGTATAAATAATTGTTAAAAATAAACGAGAACTTTCGACTTTACAAAGTCATGTTCGAAATTCACTACATTTGTCTAGGAAGGATATTTTTCAAATTAGATATTCGAACTAAATAACTTTCGAACAAAATGTTTTCAGACTAAATAACTTTCAAACGAAATGTTTTCGAACAAAATTACTTGGAACAAAATTCCGGGACCCGCTTTACTTATGTAAGTAATAAGACCAGCAGATGACACTCCAGTCATTATTTTAATATTATGCCTCATTTTGTACTTTGAATAACTTTTTAGCCTACAACAAAGACATTTGGCTTGCTGTAGTGGGATTTAGGTACAATCAAAGTAGTACTCTTACTGTTTGAATGCCAAATATTATACCATACTGAAGAACTTTTGCCTGTTTTATTAAACACTCCTGAAAAATTAAATGACAAAAAGTTTCATTAACACCCAATAACATAGATAAGATATATCTCGCATACTAGTTTTTAACTTCATAAAATTAAATATATCTTAATCCTTCACAAACAACTGTTCTCTATTTCTTATTCTTTAGAAACAACTCTGCCACTAATTTCACAATGGTTTCTAATAACTGGAAAGATTGCAATCCTGTTAAAGTAGATAGTTCTCTAGCACTAACAATTCTGTTTGAAAACGGTTCAACTAAATATCACTACTCTTCACTTGTGTTGTACAATCGATCCCAATTTTCTGCTTTACAAAAAAGTTTTGTAAATTAAGCAAGGTCTTCAGCAGTACACATATCTTCATTGTCTGCTTCACTAGCAGATATGTTCATTACCTGCAAAAAACACATTAAGCTTATAATAATTAACCATACATTTTAAATTATACATACGTATATTTATTGGCTGAAGAAGATAACTAAACACTTGACATTCTACTAGTACTGGCAACATGATTATTATATTATTATTGACAGTAGCCATAACTCTTGTTTTTGCTGGATTCCTTTTCTTTCTATCAATGTAACGGCTTAAGTTAGACAAATTTAAACTATAGGTACTGCAGTAGACACAAGCATATGTTTCTTCTTGTTTAGACCTACAGAACATAAATTACCAGATCAAACAACTCATATTAGAAATATAAAAATATAAATTAATAATAATAAAAATTCTATTAAAAAATTACAAACCTGGATGGATGAAATCCAATTTTGTAAAGTGGTGAGAGCAAACTCGCATACCTATTAATAGTAATAACTGCCTTTCCCTTTCCCATTTTCAATAAAATTATCCAAACCTTTCTTTGAAGTTCACTTTCCTAACCTAACCTAATGCAAGTTCCTGTCTTGAAGTAAACATTCAGGCAATAATTTTTTTTGATGAAATGAATTCTAAACTCATTTGAGCCAGACCGATTCTGCCTGATGAGCACTCGGCAAGGAAATATAAACAACTGCAATATGACCCGTTTTTGTCGCCTTGTTTGTATATGGATGAGCAGTCTATTATACTATATATGTCATTGGACTAGCCAGATCGGAAAATAAAGAAAGTTAGTCGGGAATTTGACAATCTGGCCGCCTTTTGTAAAATGTCTAGACATTTTATAAAACGACGGGTTTTACAATTTGGCTACGACCTTAGATTATACAAACCTTAGATGGAACATAAGACACTGCGCATAATCCCATTTCGAAATTATTCACACCCACCAATCACAGTTGATAACATCACATGTCAGAGCGTTGTCCATCCAAATTTAATGTGTCAACGAGAATTACTTTGGTATTTTAGTGACTTAAATTTTGGAAATTAACGTTGAAAATGCCAAGATGTGTTGTAAAAAGCTTTATTTATATTAAAAGTGCGAAATATGACGGATATAAAAGAAACTTATATTTATTTCGGTGAGATATTTAATTTTAAAAGATTCTGTCAACGTCCATATTTGTTGATTTGAAAATAAACAGAATCGGACTTGGTCATTGGTACATGTTATAAGTAACAAATAAAGGTTATTTTTATAAACTGTTTACTATTTCTTGTTTCATGGGGAATCTGTTTTCAGGAAGTGGAAAGAGAAACATACAAATACAAAAATATCAATTTCATTGCCAATTTATTCGTTTCAAACTTCACAACTGGTTTCAATAGTTTTTTCAAAACTATTTATTTAGTATTTCTCTATAACAGTGTTACTCAAAGTGTCCTCCGCGGAGCCCTGGGGCTCTGCAAAGCAAAAAACAGTACTATCGCCATAAAATGGAGGGACCTGACTTGAGGACCTTTTTTTTTGAGAAGTAATTTTTTTAAGTCACTAAGAGGAGGGAGGATATGATTTTGCTTTAGGACTTTTTTTTATTTTATTTTTTATGGGTGAAATGGATTTGGGATCATTCCTGCAAGGAATCTTTGGAATTAATCAAAAATAAATTAACAACAAATTATGTTCTTATGCATTTTCAGCCTGAGTTGCCGAATAAATTAATCGTAGATGCATCAAATGTGGGAATAAGGGCCATGATATGTCATGTTTTTGAAAAAAATATTGAGAAATCTATAGCTTCTGCTTCGCGTATCTTATCAAAGTCTGAACAAAAATATTCAAAAATTGAAAGAGAGGGCATTGCAAAAATGTTTAGTTTAAATAAATTTAATGAATATTTATATGGACATTTCTTTATCCTAGTTACAGATCACTTACCTCTGGTATCTATTTTTAACCCAGCTAAAGGTATACCCCAATTTTCAGCCAACAGAAATATTGTCAAATTACAATTACAAAATTGAATATATGAAATCGGAGCATAATATAAAGCCGATTTTTTTATCACGTCAAAATGAGACTCAAAATGAAGAAAAATTTGAAAAATATTTTTTAAATTATGTGTTGAGGGCCCCGTCAAATATTTCGCTTTTCAAAAAGGTTCCGTCGCCAAAAAAGTTTGAGAAACACTCTATCCATTTAATATACATTTTGTTATTTTCTTTAATTTTGACATATAAAGTAATATATTTTGTAATCGCAGCAAGTGCCAAAACGATCTACTTTATGCAACCAGTAGAACATTATGCAACTGATTACGAAAAGTTGATTATGTCACCAGTTACGAAATGAAAATAAGTCGAAAAATCGAGTAATCGAAAAATCGAAAAATCCAAAAAACGAAAAATCGAAAAAATCAAATATCGAAAAAAGGCAATGATTAGTGACATTTCACATTTGAAAATGTGACATTACGTTTAACAACAAAAAAATAAAAGCTGTAAATTTCGTTTTATTTTATAAATAATTGAACAGCATTATTGAAAACTGTCCAGAAATGTTGGGGGTACAATTTTGACGTACTCCTTTAAGGATAATGGGTAAAAATGTTTTTTTTTCAAATTTCTCGCGGGTAATGTCAAAAATCAGATCGGCAATACTGCACATGTCTCTTATTTTTATTATTACTATTGCACGGAAAAAAATGTGACTAGAAAATTTTACTACAATGTTGTAGTAGTAGACTTGTAGAAAAATACTTAACAATTTGTAGAAAATTTTACTACAATTTATAATTAAAAACTATTAATTATTGTAGCAATTGAATTGTCGAATAAAATGCTACAACAATAGGAAAGAATTCCACAATGTTTAGTATATTTTACTATTGTTTGTAGAAGTAGAAATTTATTACAATTATCGTAATTACTACTACTAACTTCTGTAAAAATTTGTACAAATATTAATAATTATCTCTACAAAAAATAGTAATTTTCTCTACAAAAAATAGTAATACTTTACATCCCTTCTTCAAAAATATTCTATAATATTGTAGAAATTCTAAGTCATGTGAACAAAACAGAATTCTGCTATTGGCCAACGTTTTCTGACGTCGATCATAAACGGCCAGACAGCAGCAGCCGTTCGCCATGTTCACATAACAAAGCATGGTACATATACGAGTACCTATAACACATTATTATATTATAAGCACCGATGCGTTTGAGAAAATTTTAATAATAAATTCTATTGGTGGTAAGTACATTTATCATTGTTTCTGAATAATTTACCTTTAGATAACTAATTTAAATAACAGTAGATTATTTTAAAAAAATAGTTGTGGCCAACGATCGAATTTTGTGCCAAGTTCAATGATGTTTTTTGTCTTAATTGTGACATACCTACTTTTTCATTTTTGTTAGTTATCTGACTTAGTCATTTAATATCCAAATCAGTATAAAGGTGATAAATATCCCCGTTTTAAGGGTATGAACAATTCAATTGGTATTAATTTTTATTTCATATTTTTCAGGTGCAGAAAAGCCAACTGAGACTGAGGGCGCTATTATTACTGTTATTTATTACATAATGTAATTAAGAATTTGTATCTTTTATATTAAAACAATAAATTGAATATTTTATTAAGGAACATTTTTTTCTAGGTTATAATTATAATAATTATGGAATACTACTACAAATTTTATTAAAAATTACTACAATTTGTATGAATTTTTACTATTTATTGTGGTAAATTTTCGTATTTATTTTCATAAAACGCAATACATTTTTAATATAAATTCATACAATGAATAGCAAAAATTATAACAATTTGTAGAACATTTCTTATGATGCATTTGAATCTTTTTACTAAATATTGTAGATAATAACTCTACAATACATTCTCCATAAATATTTGGAAATTTTTACTACAAATTGTCCCTGTCCCTATATGTACTATTTATTGTAGAGAAAATATCTACAATTGTAGAAATTTGTTCTACAATTTTTTTTCAGTGTGAAAAGAAAACGTCGTAGGGCAAACAAATACAACAATTTTCTGAAATATTTGATTGGAAGTACCTACAAAAGAATGATGGTGAATCATTTTTTAACACAATTTTATAAATAATCACGACAAAATTAGAAAAAATCTTGTATGTAAACACGTTACATAAATAGCTATTAATTGACTTCCTAATATTTTAAATCATTGAACGGTATTTTTCGTAAATAATTACCGGTATATAAGTACCAAAACATTTTTTCTCTTCGAAGAGTAGGCTTATGTCAAATAAACCTAAAATATTATACCGAACAAAAAGGTAACCAATTTCTAATAAAATTTAATTATTTATTTTATTTTGGTGTGATCGTAGAAAAAATCTTGTGTGTAATTCTAGCAAAAAGTAACTTGGCTGTTTCGATAACTTTTTGTCTCAACAGCTATTTTGTTACAATAATTTTATAAACTTTTACTTAGGGTTGGTTTCATCGTTTTGTTAATCGAAGTTTAAAATACTAAACGAAGATTAAAATGACATTTTTACATTAACAATGTCAATCTTCATTTAGTAATTTAAACTTCGTTTGACACAACGATGGAATCGGAGCCCTTAGCTAGTTATATATTGATGAAGTGTTATGTTATTGCCCTCATCATAAATGAATCGTGCTAACAAATAAAGTCAAAAAAAACGTCTCATAATTAGGTAACTACAATACAAATATTTAAGTCCGGCCCAGAACATCTCCCTACTCCTTCCACCCAGTTTTTCGGTTTTGGCAAAATTCGCGCAGTGACAAATGCTTCCTATGTTACCTCTACCCTTTCTAACCTCTTTGGCTACGACATATATACAAAAGAAATTGGGTCTATTTAAACAACTATTTAAACATATGTTTGTTGTAGGCTGTCTCAAACAACCTAACCTCGAAATATGAGATAAAAAAGGAACCGTCTTACTTGTGGGGGTTAAGTGAACTCAACTAAGCACGATGTCCAGTTAAACAGTTTCCTCTTGGTTTCGGTAGGTAGCAGACTGCTATAAAAATGACTTCATATTCGGTGGGGCTATCTAATTGTTTGAACTCTGTTGCTAGCACGCAAACGGTGAAGTGGAAAAGCCCTATTCAATATGGAGAGGTGGAGAGAACTTGCACAGTCTTTAGGAGTATTCCTCTAATAAAAGCTTTACGCAGAATTGTAAATCTGAACGAACGAAGGAAGGAACGCACGAATGAAAGAAGGGGACCTAGGAGGTCTGAAAAACACTTACGATTGTAGCGATTATGTATACAGAAGGCTGTTGGGAATATAGGTAAGTGAAATAATAATTAATTTTGAAAAACTCACCCTTAATGGTATGTGACCTCTTAAATATTAATTTATTAAATTCACACTTTCAGCCCGATACTATATCCACCACTAGGTGTAGGAATCACAAAGATTACTAAACAATATATCGAACTGAAGGAATCTATGGTTTTTGCCCAAGAATAAATCCTAGAAAATTCTAACTGAAATCTTGGCACATGCCACAATCAGAATCCAAGCAAAAACTGGGCCAGGAAGGAAGTTCCACAAAATGGCCAACAAAAGTCAATGTCTTAGCAAGAAGGCCCTGACTACAAAAGGGTAATAGGATAATTTCTGGTAAGACTGTGGTCAATATTTATAAATTTAGGAGAATCTGACAACTGAAGGAGTTAGAATAGACATGTAAACAATAACAATAAAAATAAAGCTTTTTAGTAATTAAATGAGCTAGAGTGTTGTTCAAAGTAGCGAAATATATTTACTTACATTATAAATTATTTATTAAAGGTATTAATTATTATTGAATATACTTCAGGTGAGATTATACTTTATTACAAAATATTATTTTATATTTTACTACAAAATATGTTTAATAAAAATGGATATTTTATGAATTTATTTAATGGATACATTTTATTGATTTATATACATTTATATACCGCGCACTCTTAAATCTAATGGTAACTAAAGAGATCAGCACAGGTTATAGTAGAACAGGTATGTAATAGAGTAGTTTAGTAATTAGAGTAGCTTAGGGTAAGTTAGAATCAAATAGAAGTAGAATAGTGTACAAAGATAAGCGTAGAATAATTTAGGGTAGCATAGAATAGATTAGAAGTAGAACAATGTAAATAGTTAAGCATAGAATAGTAATAGGATATATTAGACTAAGTTAGGATAGGGTAGGATAGAAAATAGAATAAGTTAGAATAATTAAGATTAGTTTAGAATAGTTTAGAATAGAATAACCTAGTTTAGATTAGTGTAAGTTTAGAATAATTTACAATAGGGTAGGCTAGGAAATAGGACAGGTTAGAATAGTTTAGAGTAGTGTAAACTAGGGTAATTTAGACTAGTCTAGGTTTAGATAGGATAAAACCCGTAACATCCCTTGCCAGGAATTTCTATTTTACAAAAGTGGGCTAATTAAAATAAATTTAAAATGTGGTCTTTTAAATGTTTTGCGAGTAATGAATACTTCTGGAATGTCGAAGACTGGTTGCAGAGAATAACAGTGTTGTCATTTGACGAAATGAAAGTATGCTCAATGTACCAATATGACCAGAAGGAAGTGGTTGGGCCTCATAAATACATGCAAGTAATAATGGCCAGGGGACTTTTCGATAAATGGAAACAACCTGTTTATATTGGCTTTGACAAATCAATGACCAAAGAGATCCTTTTAGCAACAATAGCTGCCCTATATAACAATAAATACAATGTAGTTGCATGTGTGTCAGATTGTGGTGGAGGAAATCAAGGACTATGGACGCAACTAAATATTTCTTTTAAAAAAACCTATTTTAAACATCCTTTAAATGAAGAAAATGTTTATATGTTTGCCGATGTACCCCACATTTTAAATTAATCAGAAATTGGTTCATTGATACAGGCTTTGAACTTGAAGATGGTACAGTATTAAAAAAAGATTTGTTAAAAGAGATTATAGACAAGAAAGCAACGGAAATAAATGCTCTCTTTAAATTAAGGCTTATTCATTTGGAAGTAAAAAAAAAACGCAAAAGCAGAATGTTGCACTTGCTGCCGAGTTGTTGTCTCATACTTCAGCAACAGCATTGAAGCATTATTTTCATAATGAAAAAAGTGACAAAAAAAGCTGCATATAAACTAGGCGACTTCATTGAGCTGGTAAATAGGTGGTTCGACTCAATGAATTATTTCACCCCATCATCTAATTTGGCATCAAAACGTCCCTATGGAATGAATTTAGAGTCGCAAAATGAATTGTTCGACATTACAAATACATTTACCTCCATGAAATGCATTGGGAAAGAGCAAGTCTTTCAGAAAGGACTTCTCATATCAACTAAGTCCACTGAACAATTATTTATTGATCTGAGAAACAAATACAGCATTTCATACTTAATAACACAAAGACTGAACCAAGATTATCTTGAACACTTTTTTCCCAGGTAAGTTTCATATTAATTTTTAATCATAATTCTATGTTTCTATTTTGCAGCCGAGAACAAGGGGTGGATTACATGATCATCTTTCATCTCTAAATACTTTGTACAGGTCAAGGATGTTAATACTAGGACAAATTCCTGGTGTAACGCAAAGGCATACGATGTTCTACAGCATGATGAGGAAGAAGGAGAATATTTATTGTCAAAAGCTTTTCAGAAAGCTAAATTAATAAATTCGAGAGACACTAAAATGGTGGTTCCCACCTTATCGAAACTGAGGCCCACAAGGGTAAACTCGTAGCGTAACAAAAACGAGAAATTATTTAACTTGGAACGAAAGACCGAAAGCCGATTGTAGTATTAGGACGTTGAATTTTTTGGTTTGTGAAGCATTGGCATTACTTAGGTTACACCATGTGATGATTTTCACAAGCCTTGATTTATAAAACCATTTTATATCGTCTTTTGATTAGGGTTTAAAAACTTGTTCGAGCAATTTATCCAATAATAATTGACCCCTTTACCTCTTAAGCCTGCTCATGTAAAATATTTGGGCTCCTTACTTCGCCTATTTATATTCTGTTAATAAAGAACAGAAGGATGAGTATTGCAATTGCAATTTTTAAGTACATTACATCAGAAGCTCTATTTTCCTATAAATTTGACTTATAGAGCTAAAAAAATAGGCACATATCATATTGTGTATAAATAATTGTTAAAAATAAACGAGAACTTTCGACTTTACAAAGTCATGTTCGAAATTCACTACATTTGTCTAGGAAGGATATTTTTCAAATTAGATATTCGAACTAAATAACTTTCGAACAAAATGTTTTCAGACTAAATAACTTTCAAACGAAATGTTTTCGAACAAAATTACTTGGAACAAAATTCCGGGACCCGCTTTACTTATGTAAGTAATAAGACCAGCAGATGACACTCCAGTCATTATTTTAATATTATGCCTCATTTTGTACTTTGAATAACTTTTTAGCCTACAACAAAGACATTTGGCTTGCTGTAGTGGGATTTAGGTACAATCAAAGTAGTACTCTTACTGTTTGAATGCCAAATATTATACCATACTGAAGAACTTTTGCCTGTTTTATTAAACACTCCTGAAAAATTAAATGACAAAAAGTTTCATTAACACCCAATAACATAGATAAGATATATCTCGCATACTAGTTTTTAACTTCATAAAATTAAATATATCTTAATCCTTCACAAACAACTGTTCTCTATTTCTTATTCTTTAGAAACAACTCTGCCACTAATTTCACAATGGTTTCTAATAACTGGAAAGATTGCAATCCTGTTAAAGTAGATAGTTCTCTAGCACTAACAATTCTGTTTGAAAACGGTTCAACTAAATATCACTACTCTTCACTTGTGTTGTACAATCGATCCCAATTTTCTGCTTTACAAAAAAGTTTTGTAAATTAAGCAAGGTCTTCAGCAGTACACATATCTTCATTGTCTGCTTCACTAGCAGATATGTTCATTACCTGCAAAAAACACATTAAGCTTATAATAATTAACCATACATTTTAAATTATACATACGTATATTTATTGGCTGAAGAAGATAACTAAACACTTGACATTCTACTAGTACTGGCAACATGATTATTATATTATTATTGACAGTAGCCATAACTCTTGTTTTTGCTGGATTCCTTTTCTTTCTATCAATGTAACGGCTTAAGTTAGACAAATTTAAACTATAGGTACTGCAGTAGACACAAGCATATGTTTCTTCTTGTTTAGACCTACAGAACATAAATTACCAGATCAAACAACTCATATTAGAAATATAAAAATATAAATTAATAATAATAAAAATTCTATTAAAAAATTACAAACCTGGATGGATGAAATCCAATTTTGTAAAGTGGTGAGAGCAAACTCGCATACCTATTAATAGTAATAACTGCCTTTCCCTTTCCCATTTTCAATAAAATTATCCAAACCTTTCTTTGAAGTTCACTTTCCTAACCTAACCTAATGCAAGTTCCTGTCTTGAAGTAAACATTCAGGCAATAATTTTTTTTGATGAAATGAATTCTAAACTCATTTGAGCCAGACCGATTCTGCCTGATGAGCACTCGGCAAGGAAATATAAACAACTGCAATATGACCCGTTTTTGTCGCCTTGTTTGTATATGGATGAGCAGTCTATTATACTATATATGTCATTGGACTAGCCAGATCGGAAAATAAAGAAAGTTAGTCGGGAATTTGACAATCTGGCCGCCTTTTGTAAAATGTCTAGACATTTTATAAAACGACGGGTTTTACAATTTGGCTACGACCTTAGATTATACAAACCTTAGATGGAACATAAGACACTGCGCATAATCCCATTTCGAAATTATTCACACCCACCAATCACAGTTGATAACATCACATGTCAGAGCGTTGTCCATCCAAATTTAATGTGTCAACGAGAATTACTTTGGTATTTTAGTGACTTAAATTTTGGAAATTAACGTTGAAAATGCCAAGATGTGTTGTAAAAAGCTTTATTTATATTAAAAGTGCGAAATATGACGGATATAAAAGAAACTTATATTTATTTCGGTGAGATATTTAATTTTAAAAGATTCTGTCAACGTCCATATTTGTTGATTTGAAAATAAACAGAATCGGACTTGGTCATTGGTACATGTTATAAGTAACAAATAAAGGTTATTTTTATAAACTGTTTACTATTTCTTGTTTCATGGGGAATCTGTTTTCAGGAAGTGGAAAGAGAAACATACAAATACAAAAATATCAATTTCATTGCCAATTTATTCGTTTCAAACTTCACAACTGGTTTCAATAGTTTTTTCAAAACTATTTATTTAGTATTTCTCTATAACAGTGTTACTCAAAGTGTCCTCCGCGGAGCCCTGGGGCTCTGCAAAGCAAAAAACAGTACTATCGCCATAAAATGGAGGGACCTGACTTGAGGACCTTTTTTTTTGAGAAGTAATTTTTTTAAGTCACTAAGAGGAGGGAGGATATGATTTTGCTTTAGGACTTTTTTTTATTTTATTTTTTATGGGTGAAATGGATTTGGGATCATTCTTGCAAGGAATCTTTGGAATTAATCAAAAATAAATTAACAACAAATTATGTTCTTATGCATTTTCAGCCTGAGTTGCCGAATAAATTAATCGTAGATGCATCAAATGTGGGAATAAGGGCCATGATATGTCATGTTTTTGAAAAAAATATTGAGAAATCTATAGCTTCTGCTTCGCGTATCTTATCAAAGTCTGAACAAAAATATTCAAAAATTGAAAGAGAGGGCATTGCAAAAATGTTTAGTTTAAATAAATTTAATGAATATTTATATGGACATTTCTTTATCCTAGTTACAGATCACTTACCTCTGGTATCTATTTTTAACCCAGCTAAAGGTATACCCCAATTTTCAGCCAACAGAAATATTGTCAAATTACAATTACAAAATTGAATATATGAAATCGGAGCATAATATAAAGCCGATTTTTTTATCACGTCAAAATGAGACTCAAAATGAAGAAAAATTTGAAAAATATTTTTTAAATTATGTGTTGAGGGCCCCGTCAAATATTTCGCTTTTCAAAAAGGTTCCGTCGCCAAAAAAGTTTGAGAAACACTCTATCCATTTAATATACATTTTGTTATTTTCTTTAATTTTGACATATAAAGTAATATATTTTGTAATCGCAGCAAGTGCCAAAACGATCTACTTTATGCAACCAGTAGAACATTATGCAACTGATTACGAAAAGTTGATTATGTCACCAGTTACGAAATGAAAATAAGTCGAAAAATCGAGTAATCGAAAAATCGAAAAATCCAAAAAACGAAAAATCGAAAAAATCAAATATCGAAAAAAGGCAATGATTAGTGACATTTCACATTTGAAAATGTGACATTACGTTTAACAACAAAAAAATAAAAGCTGTAAATTTCGTTTTATTTTATAAATAATTGAACAGCATTATTGAAAACTGTCCAGAAATGTTGGGGGTACAATTTTGACGTACTCCTTTAAGGATAATGGGTAAAAATGTTTTTTTTTTTCAAATTTCTCGCGGGTAATGTCAAAAATCAGATCGGCAATACTGCACATGTCTCTTATTTTTATTATTACTATTGCACGGAAAAAAATGTGACTAGAAAATTTTACTACAATGTTGTAGTAGTAGACTTGTAGAAAAATACTTAACAATTTGTAGAAAATTTTACTACAATTTATAATTAAAAACTATTAATTATTGTAGCAATTGAATTGTCGAATAAAATGCTACAACAATAGGAAAGAATTCCACAATGTTTAGTATATTTTACTATTGTTTGTAGAAGTAGAAATTTATTACAATTATCGTAATTACTACTACTAACTTCTGTAAAAATTTGTACAAATATTAATAATTATCTCTACAAAAAATAGTAATTTTCTCTACAAAAAATAGTAATACTTTACATCCCTTCTTCAAAAATATTCTATAATATTGTAGAAATTCTAAGTCATGTGAACAAAACAGAATTCTGCTATTGGCCAACGTTTTCTGACGTCGATCATAAACGGCCAGACAGCAGCAGCCGTTCGCCATGTTCACATAACAAAGCATGGTACATATACGAGTACCTATAACACATTATTATATTATAAGCACCGATGCGTTTGAGAAAATTTTAATAATAAATTCTATTGGTGGTAAGTACATTTATCATTGTTTCTGAATAATTTACCTTTAGATAACTAATTTAAATAACAGTAGATTATTTTAAAAAAATAGTTGTGGCCAACGATCGAATTTTGTGCCAAGTTCAATGATGTTTTTTGTCTTAATTGTGACATACCTACTTTTTCATTTTTGTTAGTTATCTGACTTAGTCATTTAATATCCAAATCAGTATAAAGGTGATAAATATCCCCGTTTTAAGGGTATGAACAATTCAATTGGTATTAATTTTTATTTCATATTTTTCAGGTGCAGAAAAGCCAACTGAGACTGAGGGCGCTATTATTACTGTTATTTATTACATAATGTAATTAAGAATTTGTATCTTTTATATTAAAACAATAAATTGAATATTTTATTAAGGAACATTTTTTTCTAGGTTATAATTATAATAATTATGGAATACTACTACAAATTTTATTAAAAATTACTACAATTTGTATGAATTTTTACTATTTATTGTGGTAAATTTTCGTATTTATTTTCATAAAACGCAATACATTTTTAATATAAATTCATACAATGAATAGCAAAAATTATAACAATTTGTAGAACATTTCTTATGATGCATTTGAATCTTTTTACTAAATATTGTAGATAATAACTCTACAATACATTCTCCATAAATATTTGGAAATTTTTACTACAAATTGTCCCTGTCCCTATATGTACTATTTATTGTAGAGAAAATATCTACAATTGTAGAAATTTGTTCTACAATTTTTTTTCAGTGTGAAAAGAAAACGTCGTAGGGCAAACAAATACAACAATTTTCTGAAATATTTGATTGGAAGTACCTACAAAAGAATGATGGTGAATCATTTTTTAACACAATTTTATAAATAATCACGACAAAATTAGAAAAAATCTTGTATGTAAACACGTTACATAAATAGCTATTAATTGACTTCCTAATATTTTAAATCATTGAACGGTATTTTTCGTAAATAATTACCGGTATATAAGTACCAAAACATTTTTTCTCTTCGAAGAGTAGGCTTATGTCAAATAAACCTAAAATATTATACCGAACAAAAAGGTAACCAATTTCTAATAAAATTTAATTATTTATTTTATTTTGGTGTGATCGTAGAAAAAATCTTGTGTGTAATTCTAGCAAAAAGTAACTTGGCTGTTTCGATAACTTTTTGTCTCAACAGCTATTTTGTTACAATAATTTTATAAACTTTTACTTAGGGTTGGTTTCATCGTTTTGTTAATCGAAGTTTAAAATACTAAACGAAGATTAAAATGACATTTTTACATTAACAATGTCAATCTTCATTTAGTAATTTAAACTTCGTTTGACACAACGATGGAATCGGAGCCCTTAGCTAGTTATATATTGATGAAGTGTTATGTTATTGCCCTCATCATAAATGAATCGTGCTAACAAATAAAGTCAAAAAAAACGTCTCATAATTAGGTAACTACAATACAAATATTTAAGTCCGGCCCAGAACATCTCCCTACTCCTTCCACCCAGTTTTTCGGTTTTGGCAAAATTCGCGCAGTGACAAATGCTTCCTATGTTACCTCTACCCTTTCTAACCTCTTTGGCTACGACATATATACAAAAGAAATTGGGTCTATTTAAACAACTATTTAAACATATGTTTGTTGTAGGCTGTCTCAAACAACCTAACCTCGAAATATGAGATAAAAAAGGAACCGTCTTACTTGTGGGGGTTAAGTGAACTCAACTAAGCACGATGTCCAGTTAAACAGTTTCCTCTTGGTTTCGGTAGGTAGCAGACTGCTATAAAAATGACTTCATATTCGGTGGGGCTATCTAATTGTTTGAACTCTGTTGCTAGCACGCAAACGGTGAAGTGGAAAAGCCCTATTCAATATGGAGAGGTGGAGAGAACTTGCACAGTCTTTAGGAGTATTCCTCTAATAAAAGCTTTACGCAGAATTGTAAATCTGAACGAACGAAGGAAGGAACGCACGAATGAAAGAAGGGGACCTAGGAGGTCTGAAAAACACTTACGATTGTAGCGATTATGTATACAGAAGGCTGTTGGGAATATAGGTAAGTGAAATAATAATTAATTTTGAAAAACTCACCCTTAATGGTATGTGACCTCTTAAATATTAATTTATTAAATTCACACTTTCAGCCCGATACTATATCCACCACTAGGTGTAGGAATCACAAAGATTACTAAACAATATATCGAACTGAAGGAATCTATGGTTTTTGCCCAAGAATAAATCCTAGAAAATTCTAACTGAAATCTTGGCACATGCCACAATCAGAATCCAAGCAAAAACTGGGCCAGGAAGGAAGTTCCACAAAATGGCCAACAAAAGTCAATGTCTTAGCAAGAAGGCCCTGACTACAAAAGGGTAATAGGATAATTTCTGGTAAGACTGTGGTCAATATTTATAAATTTAGGAGAATCTGACAACTGAAGGAGTTAGAATAGACATGTAAACAATAACAATAAAAATAAAGCTTTTTAGTAATTAAATGAGCTAGAGTGTTGTTCAAAGTAGCGAAATATATTTACTTACATTATAAATTATTTATTAAAGGTATTAATTATTATTGAATATACTTCAGGTGAGATTATACTTTATTACAAAATATTATTTTATATTTTACTACAAAATATGTTTAATAAAAATGGATATTTTATGAATTTATTTAATGGATACATTTTATTGATTTATATACATTTATATACCGCGCACTCTTAAATCTAATGGTAACTAAAGAGATCAGCACAGGTTATAGTAGAACAGGTATGTAATAGAGTAGTTTAGTAATTAGAGTAGCTTAGGGTAAGTTAGAATCAAATAGAAGTAGAATAGTGTACAAAGATAAGCGTAGAATAATTTAGGGTAGCATAGAATAGATTAGAAGTAGAACAATGTAAATAGTTAAGCATAGAATAGTAATAGGATATATTAGACTAAGTTAGGATAGGGTAGGATAGAAAATAGAATAAGTTAGAATAATTAAGATTAGTTTAGAATAGTTTAGAATAGAATAACCTAGTTTAGATTAGTGTAAGTTTAGAATAATTTACAATAGGGTAGGCTAGGAAATAGGACAGGTTAGAATAGTTTAGAGTAGTGTAAACTAGGGTAATTTAGACTAGTCTAGGTTTAGATAGGATAAAACCCGTAACATCCCTTGCCAGGAATTTCTATTTTACAAAAGTGGGCTAATTAAAATAAATTTAAAATGTGGTCTTTTAAATGTTTTGCGAGTAATGAATACTTCTGGAATGTCGAAGACTGGTTGCAGAGAATAACAGTGTTGTCATTTGACGAAATGAAAGTATGCTCAATGTACCAATATGACCAGAAGGAAGTGGTTGGGCCTCATAAATACATGCAAGTAATAATGGCCAGGGGACTTTTCGATAAATGGAAACAACCTGTTTATATTGGCTTTGACAAATCAATGACCAAAGAGATCCTTTTAGCAACAATAGCTGCCCTATATAACAATAAATACAATGTAGTTGCATGTGTGTCAGATTGTGGTGGAGGAAATCAAGGACTATGGACGCAACTAAATATTTCTTTTAAAAAAACCTATTTTAAACATCCTTTAAATGAAGAAAATGTTTATATGTTTGCCGATGTACCCCACATTTTAAATTAATCAGAAATTGGTTCATTGATACAGGCTTTGAACTTGAAGATGGTACAGTATTAAAAAAAGATTTGTTAAAAGAGATTATAGACAAGAAAGCAACGGAAATAAATGCTCTCTTTAAATTAAGGCTTATTCATTTGGAAGTAAAAAAAAAACGCAAAAGCAGAATGTTGCACTTGCTGCCGAGTTGTTGTCTCATACTTCAGCAACAGCATTGAAGCATTATTTTCATAATGAAAAAAGTGACAAAAAAAGCTGCATATAAACTAGGCGACTTCATTGAGCTGGTAAATAGGTGGTTCGACTCAATGAATTATTTCACCCCATCATCTAATTTGGCATCAAAACGTCCCTATGGAATGAATTTAGAGTCGCAAAATGAATTGTTCGACATTACAAATACATTTACCTCCATGAAATGCATTGGGAAAGAGCAAGTCTTTCAGAAAGGACTTCTCATATCAACTAAGTCCACTGAACAATTATTTATTGATCTGAGAAACAAATACAGCATTTCATACTTAATAACACAAAGACTGAACCAAGATTATCTTGAACACTTTTTTCCCAGGTAAGTTTCATATTAATTTTTAATCATAATTCTATGTTTCTATTTTGCAGCCGAGAACAAGGGGTGGATTACATGATCATCTTTCATCTCTAAATACTTTGTACAGGTCAAGGATGTTAATACTAGGACAAATTCCTGGTGTAACGCAAAGGCATACGATGTTCTACAGCATGATGAGGAAGAAGGAGAATATTTATTGTCAAAAGCTTTTCAGAAAGCTAAATTAATAAATTCGAGAGACACTAAAATGGTGGTTCCCACCTTATCGAAACTGAGGCCCACAAGGGTAAACTCGTAGCGTAACAAAAACGAGAAATTATTTAACTTGGAACGAAAGACCGAAAGCCGATTGTAGTATTAGGACGTTGAATTTTTTGGTTTGTGAAGCATTGGCATTACTTAGGTTACACCATGTGATGATTTTCACAAGCCTTGATTTATAAAACCATTTTATATCGTCTTTTGATTAGGGTTTAAAAACTTGTTCGAGCAATTTATCCAATAATAATTGACCCCTTTACCTCTTAAGCCTGCTCATGTAAAATATTTGGGCTCCTTACTTCGCCTATTTATATTCTGTTAATAAAGAACAGAAGGATGAGTATTGCAACTATGTTAAAAGAAATAAATTGGCTTTCAGTTCAGAATTATGTTCAGTACATGACTGATATTTATTTATAAAATAAAAATGACATAGTACCATCGCATCAGATCTATTAGAAAAAATCAATATAATTCGTAATATCACAACTATAATACAAGAAGCCAATCTGACTTTCACGTACGGCAAGCCATCACTAAATGTTCCCAAAATATAGTTTTTATTAAATATTTAAAAAATTTAATAGACTTCCTACAGAAATTAAAAAAAAAACAACAATAAATGTATTCAAAAGTAACCTCAAACAATACTTGATAAATAAACAGAACGGATATACTTTCTTGTGATAATACTTTTTAAACCTGCTCTTTTTAAGTATTTCCCTTAATTTATTGTTATTACCTCTCGTTTTACCCGCATTTACTTGATGTTATATTAATACTACTTACTATGTTTAAATTATTAATAGTTTTGCGACGATAGGTTATAGCAACTTATAGCCACAAAACTATTTTTGTGTTAAAGTAGATCTATAGAGAGTAATGTAATTTACAAACGCCTTCTTTCAACATACAAATAAATGACAACTTTATAATTAAAATAAAAAACACAACAAAATACCTCGGTATCATAATTGATCAAAATAAATTTGAAATGGGTTGATCACATTACGTTATTAAAATTCATTTTTAAATTTTATGAGATGAGTAAATTTATGACTAGGAGTTTACTAATTATTATTTATAATTCGCTGGTTGAATATGTAATCCAAAACCGTATAATTAAAAATATCTACAAAAAACCAGCATTATATCCTACCTCTCTTTTATATAATAAAAATTGCTTTGTATAAGAACATTATATTATCTGTCTTGCTGTACCTTTATTTATAGAAAGCCTGAATTGAGATATTTATTATTTGCAATAAATATCAAAAGAAGTATACATTTTTAAATATTTTGACATTTAAGAGCCATTCTCATATCACAGTTGACATCTTGATACTTGACAGGCACAGCCAAGCATTATTTTGATTTTTGCCAAATAAAATAGCCGGTTAATTATTCTATGGGGCAGAGAGTCAGTAAATTTTATGGTGTTTTTGTGGCTAGGAGCGAAATAGTAGTACGCTTAAGTTAGCACCACTATAAAAAAGTCATTTTTAAGAAACTGCTTATATATTTTTCATAAATAGGCAGGCTGGCGACTAATTTTGAAAAAAAAAATAACCTCTAAAATGGCAAGTCTGAAGGTCGCAACCAGCTTTAGAAATTTCACCGTTACTATTAACAGTTGTTGTTTGACAGGTCGTTAGAGAATGTTTGCAATTTATGGAATATATAGAATGTTAGGAATGTTGACGTTAGAAATAATTGGAATTCCTAAAATTATCACATAAGAAATGCATAGGCAGAAAATTGATATTAAAGTAGTTAGGATGAACCGAAAATTCTGAAAATCAATAGGGTTCTAAGTTAGAAGTAATTATTCAAGAAAATCAAAACCACAAGTAAATCAGAACTTTCATTCTAGAGTTATCGTGCCGGCATACATACACACAGACGACCAGACGAAAAATTTTTTTTTTGCATTTTCGGACTCGGAATGATCGGAAACATGAAAAAGTTTTAAAACATGGAGGTAAGAAATTTTTTTCGTCTGCACGAATGCAATACTGAGGCCCCATAGGAAGGGCCTCAGTAATATAGAAATATAAGAACCTGTGAGTGATTTATCAAGATACACACACTACTCACAGCAGTGTAGCTGATGAAGATAAGGGGAAAAGTAATATTCGCTCCGTGCGAAGTCATGGAAAGGGAAGCAAAAGCGATACTAGCGCTAGCTGCGGATAATTCGTGCATTTTAGGGCGATATTTGTAATTTTGGCATATCAAATACACGTATACATTTTACTTTTTTTCAAAAAAAGTAGGTAAAAACAATACAATAAGCAACCGGAGTTGCTGTGTTGAAAATTGTACAAATACAAAAATACAAAAAAACATAGAAACTTATATAAAAATATACAATAGATATACAATAAGAAGAAAAATTACCTTTATTTTTGTAATAATAACCGTAATGCTGCAAATAGTAGACAACAGGTTTTGAATAAACAATAAATTATCATTTTACCATATTCTTTAATATCCCTTATTCTTAAATGTTCATTCAGCAAGGACTAGATTTCAAGATTTCTGCCTTTGATTATTATATGTGGTTGGAACGCAATTTTGTAACTTACTGATGGGAAATCAGTTTTAATCATTCATTCTATGTTTTCTTTCAAACAAAAATGAAAATATAAGTAATGATCCTTTTTAAATACATTTTAACTTCACGCTATTATTAAATGGTATTTTTTTATTTTGACAGAATAGACTAATTCTTCAATGAAAACTTATTAGACTTAGGCAACTTCTTATACATTTTCCAGTAAATACTGTTGCCTGCCTATATTTTGTTATTGATTTTTATCGATTATACATAATTTTCTTTAATTTAAGCGATAAAAATATATAATAATAATAAATTAATGTTTTACTTGTTTTACAAATCCATATACTTTTATTAAAACTAACATATATACTTTATAATTACGAATTCTATTAAAAGTTGCATTTGTCAGTATACGCAGAAATAGTCCATTAGTATCAAAACGAATTGGCGCTGCTGTCGCGCACGGAGCGAATATCTGTAGAGTCTGAAAGAGATGGATTAATTTATATTGCAGGTTTTATAGCTTTTAAAAATAAAAATAAGTTTCCTGAGTTGGGGAAATATTCCCATGAGGAAGAAGTTATAAATATTCATAATTATGTATTGCCTTCTTGGGTGCAGGTCTCACAAATTCATCCAATGACTGGGTAGAAAAAGTATAAAAAAATGGAAAAATATTTCAAAAAATTCCACAAAGGAACATTTTGTGCTGGTAAAAATGTTATTAAAAGAAGTACAGAATATTTAAACAAGAAATGTTCAGATATTCCTAAATGCTTAATAAATCAATACTCTAAACAAAGACTGTTCATGAGAATAAAGTTAAATTGTCAAAATATCCATTTGTCCATTTCTTTAATAAATATAATGAAAATAATTAAACTTACCTCGAGTATGACATTTTGCTTTACAACCCTTTACAGAACACACCCAATATATTATTCCATCTTTCAGGTCTTTACGTTTTCTAAATTTATTTTCATTTAGAACAAGCATTTGCTGGCCACGTTCACTTAAAACAAAATCAGTTACTAACTCCATAGGTAATATTTTTTTATCCGAACGCTAAAAGGTTTAGATAAAAACTGGTATGAGCCAATTGAGCTATTAAAGCATACATAGGAACAGATTTAATTGTACGGATGTGCCGTATAAATAAGTCACCCCAATAGTCACCCCTTCTACCCAAGTAAGATAATGTTGTTTTGATTGGTTTTGAAAAATGTATTTTGACAAAGGTAATTAAGAATGTGTTACAATTGGCAAATATGAAAATAAGTACCTATCTCTAATTTAAATTAAATGTAAAACTGCTTATGATTTTAAAATCAAATCATATTGGTTTTGGTTTTGAAAATTATATTTTGACAAAGGTAATTAAGAATGTGTTACAATTGGCAAATTTGAAAATAAGTACCTATCTATATGTAAAAAATAAGCTATGTATTAGATATTTCAACTGTAACCATTTTATTAGTTTTGCAATCAAATCCATTACCCTTCTTTTATATTTTCCAATAAAAAATAATGAGTCTTCTTGTATAACAACAAATTGAATAATTATCTTTTTATTTGATTATTTTCCTTTCATACTACCGAAAAGATGTTTTAAAACTTTTATTCGTTCTTTAAATATAGCGATTCTAATTTTATAAATTACCATATTTCAATGCAAATATATATAGCCAATAATTACAACTGCTATAATAATAATAATAATAATAATAATAATTAATAATAATAATAATAATAATAATTAATAATAATAATAATAATAATAATAATAATAATAATATTAATAATAATAATAATAATAATAATAATAATATTAATAATAATAATAATAATAATAATAATAATAATAATAATAATAATAATAATAATAATAATAATAATAATATTAATAATAATAATAATAATAATAATATTAATATTAATAATAATAATAATAATAATAATAATAATAATAATAATAATAATAATAATAATAATAATAATAATAATAATAATAATAATAATAATAATAATAATAATAATAATAATAATAATAATAATAATAATAATAATAATAATAATAATAATAATAATAATAATAATAATAATAATAATAATAATAATAATAATAATAATAATAATAATAATAATAATAATAATAATAATAATAATAATAATAATAATAATAATAATAATAATAATAATAATAATAATAATAATAATAATAATAATAATAATAATAATAATAATAATAATAATAATAATAATAATAATAATAATAATAATAATAATAATAATAATAATAATAATAATAATAATAATAATAATAATAATAATAATAATAATAATAATAATAATAATAATAATAATAATAATAATAATAATAATAATAATAATAATAATAATAATAATAATAATAATAATAATAATAATAATAATAATAATAATAATAATAATAATAATAATAATAATAATAATAATAATAATAATAATAATAATAATAATAATAATAATAATAATAATAATAATAATAATAATAATAATAATAATAATAATAATAATAATAATAATAATAATAATAATAATAATAATAATAATAATAATAATAATAATAATAATAATAATAATAATAATAATAATAATAATAATAATAATAATAATAATAATAATAATAAATAATAATAATAATAATAATAATAATAATAATAATAATAATAATAATAATAATAATAATAATAATAATAATAATAATAATAATAATAATAATAATAATAATAATAATAATAATAATAATAATAATAATAATAATAATAATAATAATAATAATAATAATAATAATAATAATAATAATAATAATAATAATAATAATAATAATAATAATAATAATAATAATAATAATAATAATAATAATAATAATAATAATAATAATAATAATAATAATAATAATAATAATAATAATAATAATAATAATAATAATAATAATAATAATAATAATAATAATAATAATAATAATAATAATAATAATAATAATAATAATAATAATAATAATAATAATAATAATAATAATAATAATAATAATAATAATAATAATAATAATAATAATAATAATAATAATAATAATAATAATAATAATAATAATAATAATAATAATAATAATAATAATAATAATAATAATAATAATAATAATAATAATAATAATAATAATAATAATAATAATAATAATAATAATAATAATAATAATAATAATAATAATAATAATAATAATAATAATAATAATAATAATAATAATAATAATAATAATAATAATAATAATAATAATAATAATAATAATAATAATAATAATAATAATAATAATAATAATAATAATAATAATAATAATAATAATAATAATAATAATACATTACATTACATTATACATTTATTGACCCGTTTGATACATAATACAGTATTTGGAGTCCATATACACATGAAGAAGCTTAAACTTAAACTTAAAAGCTAAAATTTAGAATTTAGGAATTCCTCAACAGAATAAAAACAGTTTTCCACGAGGAAGTTTTTAGCTAACGTGTGGAATTTTCTGGAGGATAATCCCTGAATGTTTATTGCTGGAAATAAGCTATCAAATTTATTGTAGAGCCTTATGTCTAACTTATTTACATGTGTTAGCTGTATACGGCTATAAGAAGTTACCAGATTATCCGCTCCTCGTGTGTTATAATGATGTACCTCAGAATGTCTTGCATATTTATTCAAATTTTTATGAATTAGAATGAGTGACTCAAAAATAAATATACAAGGAAGCGGATGAATATGGTACTTCTTGAACAGCTCTTTGCAGCTTGCTTTATATTGAGCACCATCCACAATGCGTACCGCAGACTTTTGCATATAAAAGACCTTGTGAGCACTGCTGGATTGTCCCCATAGTGTAATGCCGTAGGACAAATGGCTGTGAATAAGCGCAAAATAAATTGTTTTTAAAGTGTTATTTATCTTAATGGCAGAACGCAATTGTCTCATTACAAAGAGTTGAGAAGAGAGTTTTGAGCATAGAGTGTCTGTATGATTGTGCCAGGTAAGTCTTGTATCTAATGTAATTCCTAATAGCTTTACTGGTTCAGATTTAATTGCTAATTTGTCAGAACTAAACAAAATTTGTTGTGTTTTGCTTTCATTCATTTTTAATTTATTTGCGGCAAACCAATCTTTAGTCATGCAAAGACTTTCTTTGCTCAGTCTCTCGTTTCCTCTAGTAAGAATCGTGGTATCATCAGCAAATATTCTGAATGAGCTTAAGTTGTCGACAGCCCTAGGTAGATCATTTACGTATAATAGAAATAATATCGGGCCCAGTATCGAACCCTGAGGCACCCCGTTGCATACTGTGGTTAGGCTAGATATTTGGTTGTTTAGACTTACATATTGCTTTCTGTCATTTAGATAAGAGTGAAACAATTTCAATACTACTCCCCGAATACCATAGAATTCTAATTTTTGTTCTAAAATAATTACGTTAACACAGTCGAATGCCTTGGTCAAGTCGCACATTACAGCATATGTTTGTGCTCCTTGATCAATGCCCTCCACTATGTTATCGATAACACTAATCAATGCTGATGTTGTAGATTTCTTTTTTTGAAATCCAAACTGCTCGGGGATAAGTATTGATCTAGTTTCTAAGTACGCGCTGAGTTTATCTTTAATTAACTTTTCCAGAACTTTCGAGATAACTGGCATCACAGCTATAGGCCTATAATTGTCTAGAACATCAGTAGGTCCCTTTTTATGAACGGGGACAATCTTTGATACCTTCAGCTGTTGCGGCCAATCACCTTCGCTTACACACTTATTGAACATATTTGTAAGTGGCTGTGCCAAAGAGTTGAGAGATGCTTTGAGAATCGTAGCGTTCATCCCGTAGTAGTCAAGTCCGGGTTTGTTTCGCAAGGAGAGTACTGCTTCACGCACATCAGATTCAATGAATGGAGCCATGAAGAAGGAATGAGGTGACCTAGGAAGACCATTTAGAAATGATAAGGGATCAATATTTGGATCGACAATTTCACTAATTATAGTATCAGATACCGATGAAAAAAAACTATTGAATTTATCGGGATCAAATGGAAAATTGTTTTCATATTTATTTTTAACGTTCCTTTCCTTATTAACGATATTCCAAATAGCTTTACTCTTGTTCTCTGCAGTGTTTATCGTTTCCGCGTAGGCATTCCTCTTTCCTTCTTTTAGGTCTCGTTTATATTCCTTACGTTTCGTATGGTAAACTTGCCAGTCTGTTAGACTATTTGAGTTCTTGAATTTTTTCCATAACCTACGCACCTCTTTTCGTGCATCTCTCAAATCCTTGGTGAACCATTTGAATTGAGGTCTTTTAAAGTAAACCGACTTTGTTGGAAAGCAATTTTCTGTGAGTTTTGTTAAATTATTTATTATATATTCAACCGATTGACTAGCATTGGTGTTTTCCCAATCAAAATCATTCCATCTAATATCACTAGTTTTGTTTACAAATTCTAAAATTGTTTGTTCGTTAACAATCCTTTTTTTATAAGAAATATTGCTTTCCGATATTGTCGATTTAAATGATAAAAAGACCGCACTATGATCTGAGATGTGCGGTTCACATACACCTGTCCTTATATCGGAATCACCTAAATTAGTGATAATATTATCAAGGCACGATCTTGTGGTTGAAGTAATTCTTGTTGGTGTGTGAATGACATGTCTCAGACCATAAGTACTGAGCAAATTTCGCAGATCACCGGCGTACTCCGTGCTGCTGTCTAGATTTATATTTATATCACCTAGGATAATTATGTTTTTGTATAAGTTCCAAAGTTCATCAATCAGACCCAGAGACGAGTCTATAAAAGTCCGCATATCACCTTTAGTAGAGGATCTATAAAGAGTTACTATAACACAATTTCTTCCTTTTATTTCAACTGCGCAGAATTCCGCATCAAAAGGTTTGCTAAACTTGGAGACGTCAATGCTGCACAACTCCATGTTACTCATAGCGTATATGGCAACACCACCGTGGTCTTTTCTATGATCCCTACAAAACGCGGTAACTAGTTTATATCCTTGTAAATTTATAGTCTCCAAATCATTTTTGTTTAACCAATGTTCAGATATACATAATATGTTAATCAAATTTTCTGCTAATAGTATATTTAATTCATTAATTTTATTTGATAAACTTTGGACATTGAGATGCAGCATAATAATAATAATAATAATAATAATAATAATAATAATAATAATAATAATAATAATAATAATAATAATAATAATAATAATAATAATAATAATAATAATAATAATAATAATAATAATAATAATAATAATAATAATAATAATAATAATAATAATAATAATAATAATAATAATAATAATAATAATAATAATAATAATAATAATAATAATAATAATAATAATAATAATAATAATAATAATAATAATAATAATAATAATAATAATAATAATAATAATAATAATAATAATAATAATAATAATAATAATAATAATAATAATAATAATAATAATAATAATAATAATAATAATAATAATAATAATAATAATAATAATAATAATAATAATAATAATAATAATAATAATAATAATAATAATAATAATAATAATAATAATAATAATAATAATAATAATAATAATAATAATAATAATAATAATAATAATAATAATAATAATAATAATAATAATAATAATAATAATAATAATAATAATAATAATAATAATAATAATAATAATAATAATAATAATAATAATAATAATAATAATAATAATAATAATAATAATAATAATAATAATAATAATAATAATAATAATAATAATAATAATAATAATAATAATAATAATAATAATATTAATAATAATAATAATAATAATAATAATAATAATAATAATAATAATAATAATAATAATAATAATAACCAATAGCCGAATTTGGTTAATCAGCTTTATGCTGTCGGCAGTAGTTGGCAGATATATAGTTTAATCAACATAACTTTCAGGCGAGTAAATCATCCCTTTGGTGTGCTGCGGAGAGTTTTCGTGATGTAGTAGAGACGAGATATCAACAAAGTAACGTCCCCAGCTAATGATTAAATTCAATGAATTTAAGTAACTGATATGAGTTCAGATATAGTTTATTTTGTATCCGGTATTAAACAAATTGACAAGTTAAATTTTGTAAGAACTCAATCTGAATCAAATAAACAAAGATCTAATAAGCGAAGAAGAGATGAAGATTTACAAAAAAAAAAGGAAGCAATACATTGCAACCAAAACAAATGATACTCAAATCCATTTTGATGATTCTGTAAAATACCTGCGTATGACTCTAAACGCTATGCTCCGCTGGAGAGTACATGCCAAAAAGAAACGAGAAATTAAAATTAAATACAAGCGTATTTCATTACATTTCAGGTGTGTCATCTCGGGTAAGGCCATTCAAACATATAATTTAATTAGGACATGTATGTATTGTATGGCAAGTAAATGTTTAATAGTAAGTCTGAATATACGTCCGTAGTTATTAATTATTTACCAATACATGTTATTTTGTACATTACATGTAAGTTGATTATACCAAACTTAATTAGGTATTTAACTGAAAATGTAATTAATGTATAAACAAATTGCTAAAATAAAGATACTATAATATTTTTGGGTAGATTGTCTTCTATGTAGACGTAGACTGACATACAAAGTGATTACCTTTTTAAGATGCAGAAGGCCCTCAGCGGGCAATGCCAGAGTGGACGATTCGGCTGCCGGAGGTCTGTGATCAGTGAGGGCAGTGGCGATGTCTCGCAACCTATTGTTCCTCCAGTCCTTTCGCGCCCGAGCCTTATCGTCGCATCGCAATTTGTCTCGAGTCGGGGGCGAACCGCTGCTTACTATATAATCTGAAAAAAAAAACAAGGTATTTATATTTTACCTTAGATATTAATCATTAATATTATTATGCAAAATGTAGTGCAGTTGAACTGTTAAACTGATAGGTTTTTGTGATACTCGGTCTTAGTTTATTTCATAATTTGTGAATCTTATTTTGGATTTATAGTAATGTGGGAACATAAGAGGAAGACCAAGACGTGTATATCAAAAATAAAAAGTCATAATAATAAATAAATAAATAAATACATTCTTGACAACCAAGGTAGCTAACGTGGTGAGTTTAACCTTTGTCTTTGGCTAGGACTACCACGTAATGAAAGATTATCTAAATAATGACAGCTGTTTGACGCATGTGATGCAATGCATGTGTGAAGAATATATGTAGTGTATGTAAGTCACTACAAGTACCAAACGGATTATAAACTATTCTTGATCATTAGAAAGTGCAGAAATTTGTTTTTATTTTCCAATAAAGCTACGGTTGCCAACATCGTCATTTTGTACCGGAGACTCCGGGTTTGACGGTCATTTCGCGGGCTACGGGTTTACGTTCAAATTCTTTGGGGCAGTAATTTAATTTAAATACATATATCTGCTCTCATGTGATACTCGTGGTGGCAGAACACAATACAATAATAGAGTAACTAAAACAATGATACCACACATAAAATTAATTTTATCAAAATTAATCAGACAAATATCTGATAAAAATCTAATATGAAAATTACATAAAAATACCATACAAATATTAAGGTAATGTGGGATTAATTTTAAGCAAATAAATTTTATATGGAATTGATTTTGATAAAATGATTTTGGGGGGCGCAACCGGCTTTAGGGGATGGGGGTTTGGGGGAGAGTTTACTAACAATGGGCTCTTACATAAGATAAAAAAATTATAAAATATTTATATTGTTTGTTTGAGTATTGTTACTAGTCATTATTGATTAACCTACACGTTTTAATCTAAAAATCTTAATTACTTATCGAAGAAGTCCCCATGGACTGTCTTAATTATGCTTCTACACCCACATGGATATTAGCCACGGTGTACTATAAGGTGCATCAACTCCTATTTAAAAACAAATGAAAACGGCGATAAAACCGATCGTACTTCCTAGCCAAAATCCGCTAGGTTCGCTAGTATCTATCCGGCGAGAAAGTAAATAAAAGATAAAAGTAGGAGCTGCAATTTAAAAAGTGTTGACAGATAAATATTTTTTAAAATCTTAAAATATATCAATCATGGTGGATCGTTGTGCCGTTTTTAATTGTGATTATGGGAGAGAGTCTTCAAAATATTAATAGCAGTTTTATAATGCCAAAAAACAGTTATACAGAATATGGTGCAATTATTTAGGTGGTATGGAAATAAACATTAAACCCAAAAGTTTCATTTGTGAAAAACATTTTAATGCAAATTATGTTATCCGTGAAAAAGTGCTAAGAAATCTACTAGGAAACGTTATTTTTCAAGTAAATATGTTTAATGTCTACGTTTTAAATGATTGTAGGTTATGTAAATAGGTTATTCAACTTTGTTTTTTCTGCAATAAAAATAATTATTAGTATAAAGTTTTACTATATAAATATTTCGTATTATTTATCCTATCTCCTTGGTACTAATAATGTTATGACTTGGACCCTATTATAATGTGTTCATGGTATAAATTTCATATACACAAGGTACCTATTTCTTTTGATATTTTTCTGACCCTTTTAGCCTGATTATAATGCTAGAAAGTTGTATCTGGTTATAAGAATCAAATAGATACTATGATAAATTTATTTTACTTGTAGCCTTTTTATTTTCAAGTGTTTAAATATACATTTGTTTAATAATATTCTTCCCCGAATGTGTTTTGTTCCAGTTCTTTAAATGTATTTACTAGGTTTTTATAGAAGTACTGATTTTAAATTAATAAAAATTTGAGTTGTAAGAAATATTTAAGATTTTTCAATTCTGTATTTTTATAGGATTTAATCCCTTTAAGTAAATAAATGTAGTTTGGGGTCGTAGATGTTGGTAATTTGTGTATTGAATAATTTGTACATACACTGGTTAATAATTTAAACAATGTTTTTTCTGATGTACCTAATAATTATTTAGGGTTATCTTGTAGTTGACGAGTCTAGAAATCCGCATATTCACACCACTCCGCACTGAAGTCTAGAATTTGACACAAATTTGAAGTTAAAAATAACGATCGTATTACATGAAAATCTACAGATTTTTTTTTATTTTTAATCGATGTAAAAATTGGTAAATACATGATAAAAAGTAAAAGTTATTTCAATATGCTTATTCCCTGGTTCCAAATAATTAAATATAACCTTGCAACTATATGTTACGATTCCAACTATCAGAACTAGCCGGAACAAGAATGGTGCATTTCCAGACCCTTCAATTATAAGATTACCATTATTTAATGTGCAGTGCAAATATAAAAAAAAAACTACCTAAAAAATGCTGTTCCTGCTTTTATTACTTATGATGGGACTACTTCTCAAAGGAGACAAGGATTGTGGAAAGTATTGCTGATACAGTTACCGAAGTTATCCACTGGGGGTGAAGTGTTAATCTTTTAGGAATATAGGAAATATTTTTTATACCTAACAACTTAATATTTATTTATTGATAAGTTATAGATACTATGTATTTGAAATTCAGAGTAATCATTATGACAGCAGCGTTCTTCTTATTGTATTCGGATTCTAACACAAATAAAACATCTCATTAAATTTTTGTTAAAATTATTAATTTATTAATTTTACATTAGAAAGAAAATTAACAATACACACAAAATTATTTAAAATTAGAAATAAATACAATTTACACATTTCCCATTATTACACTTTTATTTTCTTAATTTATTCATTTCTTATATTAACAATTTAAATTAATAATATAGTTCATTATTTAATTGGAACTCATTTTATAATTTTATTAATTATTTTTTTATATTTATTTGTAGAAAATGAAATATTAAATAAAAGCATAGGAATTGTTCTATTGGATAATAGCAGTAATGAAAAAATAAGTAGGAAAATTTTAAATGTATAGTTTCCAGATTTATTATGAGTTTTTTATATTAATGTACTCAATAAGAAGGTTTATTATGTTCGCTTGTACACGTCACAGTTAGCAGCAGACAGTAACAAACCTGACAACACTTCTGATTTCAGAAAAACATTACAACAATTTGTTTTACATTATATATTTCAATAATGTAATATAATAATCATTTATATTTAATTAATGACAAGGTTTACTTTTTAAATAAAACTATATGAGCCCTGTCCCGTTTCAATTAGCACACTTCTCATATTTATAGTGACTGTCACTGCATAAATCTGAAAAATTCTTTTATTTTTTTAACCCTTTCACTTCCACTTTCATTAAAAAAAATACCATTGTAGTAGATTGTATGTTTTCTTTGTTTATTTTAAGTAAATTAAAATATTTTCATAGTATTTTTTATTACTCCAAGACATAACGTCCCTGTTCAGGGACATTACAAAAACAAAAATTTACTATGAAAATAATTTTTTTATAATATTAATCCTTAAAAGTAATGCAAATAAAGTATAATAAACCAAAAAGAAAAAATTTCTACCAAAATTAACAGATGTATACTTCAGGGTTAATTAAGACAGTGTCCCTCTGGAGGGACAAATACACTGAAAGGGTTCAATATTTACAAATTTTCATGAGTGTTTCATCACCTTTAACTTTGATAACGGCAATAATTGATTAAAACATTGTATTTACAAGTTCTTGAAAATCTTGTGCAGGGAACCTACTCCATATTTTTAGATTAGCCATTTGAATTAATTCTGGCAGTGATCTTGTGGGTGCTGCACGCCTCTGCTTAAAAATTATCACCCCATATACAAAAAAGCATCTTTATTAAATGAACAAGAAACTAAAAAAAAATAAGCATTATTAAAAACTACAAAAAGTGCATCATTTGAAAATCCATATTCAAGCTTCAGATTTGTAAAATTAAAAAAATTCCAAATACACATTTAACTTGTTCGATTATTTAATGAATAAAAGGTCTGTTCCAACAACGATCAGAAACAAACCACTGGGTAAGTACACAATTTTGCAGTCTCAATAAACTACTGTGCAGAATCCTGATGTCAGTAACTCATTTCTGAGCATTGTTGGAACAAACCTAAAGTAAATCGAAACCACTTAAAAACAAGCACAACATTTATACTCGAGCAAATTTTTAATTCCTATCAAAATTTTTAATTACTGAATATTTTGTTCTAGTTATATTAAAATTTAAAAGTTCCTACTCTTCATTATAATTATATTTTTTATTTTCACTATATACCTACTACCTACATACTATCTCGTAACATTTTACAAATTTGATGCCTAATTAAAGATTTCATCTAGCATTGCAGAGCGTAAAACGTTTTTCACATTTGTATAAATCTTCTACATCTGTCATATTAGGATAACAAGATTGTATCTAGACAGGTAGTTATTTTTTGGAGTTAAAGTTTGTATAGCCATTAACTTGTTTGATTTTCATTGTGTTTCTAACTCTAATTTAAGAGAAAATCTTAAGTGATAAAAAATGCAGAAAGAACTAAGCGACCTACATTTTTTAGAATATATTATAAAGCATAGTAGTAACTGCCAGTTAAAACTGTGTTTCTAGTATTTAGTTTATGTAACAGAGACAAGGCTTGGAACAGAAAATACATACTTTTGTTAATTCAGAATTTTTAAATGTTGTTTTATATTATAAATCTTTCTAGGTATCCTCTATCATTTTTTTTATAATTTTCAATCAAAACTGTTTAAAAACAAAAAGTTTAAAAAAAATACCCATTATATTTAATACGGTTTATGTTCTAAAACTCACTGTTCTTTAATGGCAGATTTTTTAACCTCTGAGTAAAGTTACGCATAAGTATAATCTACAGCCTAATCAGCAAGTAGTTACTTTCAACTTTATTCAGAGGTAAAAACCTGGCCTTTAATCTTAATATAATTGTGGAGGATGGAGACTACATTTGCTAGGGATTAGGGAATAACAAAGATCTAACTACTATAATGACACTTGCTAAAAACTGTATAAGTTCTATGTACATGCAGATAGAACCATGTGAATAACTTTAGTGCTTCGATAACACAACATTGATAATTAACAGATGAACATATATATTGGTCACAAAACTTGTGTGAAGATAGCTGCTCCCATTTCCAGCTCCCACCCCCCACCAACAAGCCCAATTCACACAGTACCACTATTTTTAATTATCAGAGTAAGAGACTGCTGTGCATATGATCATCACTCTGCTTCTTACATATTAAACCAAATTACGATATCTTCATTACTTATACAGGGTGTAACAAAAAGTTGTATAGTATATTAAACCGAAGTTTCTGGGATCGAAAATAAGCCGATTTAATGTAACTTGATTATATAAAAAAGAATAGTAAAAAAATTACAGGGTGTTAAAGTAGAAATTTTAGATGTGATTTTTTACTCTAACTCTAAAACGGTTTAAATTATTTTTATGACTTTTCTACTCAAAATATGGTAAAAACATACAAAATAAAAAATTAAAAAAATGGAAGTATTTTCAAGCGAGTGTTTGGTTTAAAATATTTTCGATCTTTTAAATCGTTTAAATTATAGCTATGAAACTATGACATTACATACTTGAAACCAAAGCTAAAACCGTTGAACTAGTCAGCGGCATGTTTTTTAGCCACCAAACGGGTTTAAAATAAATTTTAAACTACCTATATTTAAAGTGACTTCATTAATTAATAGATGACAAAAATTGGTTGTAGGCGTAATAGCGGTTTCGCTAAAAAAAAATATAGTACCGAATTATAAACAATCTATAGAACGTTTTGTCAATTTTTTTTAAACATCGGTGATTTCTGTATATACTCAATACAATAAAGAACCGGCGCCAACACAAACTTTTCAAAGATATGGAGTCATACGAAAAGTAAATAAATAAACGAAAGACGAATCCTTGAAAAATCTATAATAAAATAAAAATAATAATGATAAAAAAAAAGAGTAAAAAAGAGGAATTTTGGAAATATTATAATAAATCATAACTACAAAAATCAGCTTTGAGACACGATCGAAACTAAAACAATAATTAACGCCTATATCCTACTATTTACAGTAAAAACTTCAACTTCCCAAATATACGGCGTCATACGAATAAAAAATAAAGAGAAAAAAAGGTGAAGTCTTGGAAAAATTAAAATAAATCATAACTTAAAAAATGAGCTTTGAGACACGATCGGACCTAGTACAATAAATTAAGCCATTGTCCTACTATTTACAGTAAAAATTTTAACTTCCCAAATATACGAATAAAAAAATAAAGAATAAAAAAGAGAAATATTTGGAAAAATTAAAATAAATCGTAACTTCAAAAATCAGCTTTGAGACACGATCGGAACTAGTACAATAATTAAAGCCTTCATCCAACTATTTACAGTAAAAGTTTCAACTTTCCAAATATACGGCGTCATACGAATAAAAAAATAAAGAATAAAAAAGAGAAATATTTGGAAAAATTAAAATAAATCATAACTTTAAAAATCAGCTTTGAGATACGATATGAACTAGTACAATAAATAAAGCCTTTATCGTACTATTTACAGTAAAAATTTCAACTTCCCAAATATACGGCGTCATATGAAAAAAAAAAAAATAAAGAGAAAAAGGTGAATTCTTGGAAAAATTAAAATAAATCATAATTTTAAAAATCAGCATTGAGACACGATCGGAACTAGTACAATAAATAAAGCCATTGTCCTACTATTTACAGTAAACATTTGAACTTTCCAAATATACGGCGTCATACGAATAAAAAAATAAAGAATAAAAAAGAGAAATATTTGGAAAAATTAAAATAAATCGTAACTTCAAAAATCAGCTTTGAGACACGATCGGAACTAGTACAATAATTAAAGCCTTCATCCTACTATTTAAAGTAAAAGTTTCAACTTTCCAAATATACGGCGTCATACGAATAAAAAAAATAAAGAATAAAAAAGAAATATTTGGAAAAATTAAAATAAATCATAACTTCAAAAGTCAGCATTGAGACACGATCGGAACTAGTACAATAAATAAAGCCATTGTCCTGCTATTTACAGTAAAAATTTCAACTTCCCAAATATACGGCGTCATATGAATAAAAAAAAATAAAAAGAAAAAGGTGAATTCTTGGAAAAATTAAAATAAATCATAACTTTAAAAATCAGCCTTGAGACACGATCGGAACTAGTACAATAAATAAAGCCATTGTCCTACTATTTACAGTAAAAATTTCAACTTCCCAAATATACGGCGTCATATGAATAAAAAAATAAAGAGAAAAAGATGAATTCTTGGAAAAATTCAAATAAATCATAACTTTAAAAATCAGCCTTGAGACAAGATCGGAATCAGTGCTATAAATAAAGCCATTGTCCTACTATTTACAGTAAAAATTTAAACTTTCCAAATATACGGCGTCATACGAATAAAAAAATAAAGAATAAAAAAGAGAAATATTTGGAAAAATTAAAATAAATCATAACTTTAAAAATTAGCTTTGAGACACGATCGGAACTAGTACAATAAATAAAGCCATTGTCCTTCTATTTACAGTAAAAATTTTAACTTCCCAAATATACGGCGTCATATGAATAAAAAAACAATAAAGAGAAAAAGATGAATTCTTGGAAAAATTAAAATAAATCATAACTCCAAAAATCAGCATTGAGACACGTATCGGAACTAGTACAATAAATAAATCCATTGTCCTACTATTTACAGTAAACATTTGAACTTTCCAAATATACGGCGTCATACGAATAAAAAATTAAGAAAAAAAAAAACTGCCTTATTGGAAAAATTAAAATAAATCGTAACTTCAAAAATCAGCTTTGAGACACGATCGGAACTAGTACAATAAATAAAGCCATTGTCCTACTATTTATTTATTATAATTTTTCCAAATATTTATTTTTTAGTCTTTATTTTTTTATTCGTATGACGCCGTATATTTGGAGAGTTGAAATTTTTACTGTAAATAGTAGGACAATTGCTTTATTTATTATACTAGTTCCGATCGTGTCTTAAAGCTGATTTTTAAAGTTATGATTTATTTTACTTTTTCCAAATATTTCTGTTTTATTCTTTATTTTTTTATTCGTATGACGCCGTATATTTGAAAAGTTGAAATTTTTACTGTAAATAGAAGGTCAATTGCTTGATTTATTGTACTAATTCTGATCGTGGGTCAAAGCTTATTTTTAAAATTATGATTTATGTTAATTTTTCCAAAAATTCATCTTTTTTTCTTATTTTTTTATTCGTATGACGCCGTATATTTGGAAAGTTGAAATTTTTACTGTAAATAGTAGGACAATGGCTTTATTTATAGCACTGATTCCGATCTTGTCTCAAGGCTGATTTTTAAAGTTATGATTTATTTGAATTTTTCCAAGAATTCATCTTTTTCTCTTTATTTTTTTATTCATATGACGCCGTATATTTGGGAAGTTGAAATTTTTACTGTAAATAGTAGGATAAAGGCTTCATTTATTATACTAGTTCAGATCGTGTCTCAAAGCTGATTTTTGAAGTTATGATTTATTTGAATTTTTCCAAAAATGCATCTTTTTTTTTTCTTAATTTTTACTCGTATGACGCCGTATATTTGGAAAGTTGAAATTTTTACTGTAAATAGTACGATAAAGGCTTCATTTATTATACTAGTTCAGATCGTGTCTCAAAGCTGATTTTTAAAGTTATGATTTATTTTAGTTTTTTTAAGAATTCATCTTTTTCTCTTTATTTTTTTGTTATTCATATGACGCCGCATATTTGGGAAGTTGAAATTTTTACTGTAAATAGTAGGACAATGACTTTATTTATAGTACTAGTTTCGATCGTGTCTCAAAGCTGATTTTTGAAGTTATGATTTATTTTAATTTTTCCAAAAATTCACCTTTTTCTCTTTATTTTTTTATTCGTATGACGCCCTATATTTGTAAAGTTGAAACTTCTACTGTAAATAGTAGGATAAGGGCTTTAATTATTGTACTAGTTCCGATCGTGTCTCAAAGCTGATTTTTGAAGTTATGATTTATTTTAATTTTTCCCAAAATGAATCTTTTTTTTTCTTAATTTTGTATTCGTATGACGCCCGTATATTTGGGAAGTTAAATTTTTTACTGTAAATAGTAGGACAATGGCTTAATTTATTGTACTAGGTCCGATCGTGTCTCAAAGCTGATTTTTTAAGTTATGATTTATTTTAATTTTTCCAAGAATTCACCTTTTTCTCTTTATTTTTTTTTTTATTCATATGACGCCGTATATTTGGGAAGTTAAAATTTTTACTGTAAATAGTAGGACAATGGCTTAATTTATTGTACTAGGTCCGATCGTGTCTCAAAGCTGATTTTTGAAGTTATAATTTAATATAATATTTACAAAAATTCCTCATTTTTACTCTTTATTTTTTTATTCGTATAACGCCGTATATTTGGAAAGTTGAAACTTTTACTGTAAATAGTAGGATTAAGGCTTTAATTATTGTACTAGTTCCGATCGTGTCTCAAAGCTGATTTTTGAAGTTGATTTATTTTAATTTTTCCAAAAATGCATCTTTTTTTTCTTAATTTTTTATTCGTATGACGCCGTATATTTGGGAAGTTAAATTTTTTACTGTAAATAGTAGGACAATGGCTTTATTTACTGTACTAGTTCCGATCGTGTCTCAAAGCTGATTTTTGAAGTTATGATTTATTTTAATTTTTCCCAAAATGAATCTTTTTTTTTTTCTTAATTTTGTATTCGTATGACGCCCGTATATTTGGGAAGTTAAATTTTTTACTGTAAATAGTAGGACAATGGCTTAATTTATTGTACTAGGTCCGATCGTGTCTCAAAGCTGATTTTTTAAGTTATGATTTATTTTAATTTTTCCAAGAATTCCCCTTTTTCTCTTTATTTTTTTTTTATTCATATGACGCCGTATATTTGGGAAGTTGAAGTTTTTACTGTAAATAGTAGGATATAGGCTTTAATTATTGTTTTAGTTCCGATCGTGTCTCATTGCTGATTTTTTTAGTTATGATTTATTTTTATTTTTCCAAATGTTTCTTTTTTATTCTTTATTTTTTTATTCGTGTGACGCCGTATATTTAGGAAATTGAAATTATTACTGTAAATAGTAGAGCAATGGATTTATTTATTGTACTAGTTCTGATCTTGTCTCAAAGCTGATTTTTGTAGTTATGATTTCTTATATTTCCAAAATTCCTCTTTTTTACTCTTTATTTTTTATCATTATTATTTTTATTTTATTATAAATTTTTCAAGAATTCGCCTTTCGTTTATTTATTTACTTTTCGTATGACTCCATATCTTTGAAAAGTTTGTGTTGGCGCCGGTTCTTTATTGTATTGAGTATATACAGAAATCACCGATGTTTAAAAAAAATTGACAAAACATTCTATAGATTGTATATAATTCGGTACTATACTTTTTTTTTAGCGGAACCGCTATTACAACTACACCCAATTTTTGTCATCTATTAATTAATGAAGTCACTTTAAATATAGGTAGTTTAAAATTTATTTTAAACCCGTTTGGTGGCTAAAAAACAGCTCATATGCCGCTGACTGGTTCAACAATTTTAGCTTTGGTTTCAAGTATGTAATGTCAGTTTCATAGCTAAAATTTAAACGATTTAAAAGATCGAAAATATTTTAAACCAAACACTTGCTTGAAAATACTTCCATTTTTTAAATTTTTTATTTTGTATGTTTTTACCATATTTTGAGTAGAAAAGTCATAAAAATATTTTAAACCGTTTTAGAGTAAGAGTAAAAAATCACTTCTAAAATTTTTACTTTAACACCCTGTAATTTTTTTAATATTCTTTTTTATATAATCAAGTTACATTAAATCGGCTTATTTTCGATCCCAGAAACTTCGGTTTAATATACTATACAACTTTTTGTTACACCCTGTATAAGTAATGAAGATATCGTAATTTGGTTTAATATGTAACAAGCAGAGTGATGATCATATGCACAGTAGTCTCTTACTCTGATAATTAAAAATAGGGGTGCTGTGTGAATTGGGCTTGTTGGTGGGGGGTGGGAGCTGGAAATGGGAGCTAGCTCCGGGAGCTATCTTCACACAAGTGTCACAAAAACAAATTAATTAATATATTCTACCAATCTCATTTTTTCCAAAAAGTACAGTTACAACCTTGTTATTCTTTGAGATGTATTTATTACTGATACTTATTAATAAAAATAATAATTGATATAGGTACTTAATGATCTTTGGAAACATATATACTCCAGTCCAGTGAGACTTCATTATTCTGGTATAATGCTATTTCACAGAAATGTTTGTAATTCCAATCATGGATTATAGTAGGTATAAAACTAAATGTTTATTGAATCTCTTTAATCTGGGCAATGAAAATCACAAAACTCACTTTAAAAATAATAAGCTTCAATCTGAGTACCATAGTTAAGGTCCACTTCTTCATTTTATAATCAGTAACCCACTGTATTGCTGTTTTTGCCAAAACCAAAGGTAATATTTGAACACAAAACAAAATCAGCTGTTTTTTATAAACACCCCCATTTCACTTATTTAGTAGCAAGTCTCTGGCAGCAACTTGTAACTTAATTGGAGCATATTTATTAAATCTTGAACACTTTTTTTGATCGTATAAACGCACACATCAGTGTAGCTTGTTTAAAAAAAACACTTTATAAGCAACCATCAATAACAATAAACTTATTTGTTGACCATTAATTTTTTCATCTGTACTTCTTCTGATAGTTTTGTCATTTTTCATTTCATATAAACTCGAAGTTTCACCATAGAAGAACTATTTTTATTATTGCACTTTTTCTGACAGATAAAAAGATTGCCGCAATTTTCCGCCGTAACGACACTACCGAACCTAGCGGATGTTTGCCCTAAGTACGACCGGTTTTGATATGTTTTTTTTCAGGAAGTTGAAACACCTTTATAGTGCGCCGTGATATTAGCTTATCTATGCACAGACCACAAAACGAAAAAGTATGCCACAGTTCATATTTTGGTCACCCGTCTTCTATTATTGTTTAAATTTTATATAAGTGACAAGTCTGTCAAATTAATTGTCAGTATAATTTTTAGTTATTCAGATTAAATAATATACGTTAAAATGAGTTAATCTTGTGTAGAATCGATAAACAATAGCATTCATATTTTTTCCACATTTAGACGTGTGGCAGTGGAGGTGAGGACACGGCGTCTGTCTTCCACGCGAGAGGCCTAAGTTAAAATCTGGGTTGGGGACATCAATATAGAATAAAGTAGAGACGACATAAACACTATTTTGCGATATGACAGATGGACGCACTTCGAATGACGGAAAAATGTAATGAAAATGGCGACTTGAGTCGTACTTTGATTTATTTGAAGTCAATAATTTTATATTTGAAGACTGACGGAATGAAAATGTTTTTTTAAATGAAGTTATTTAAAAAAATGGTATTTATTCTCACCAAAACTGACATATGACGTAAAAGTGTAATGCAAAGGTGCGGACACTTTAGCATCGTCATAGCGTCTCCTCTTCATTTTATCTCAATGGCTGGGGACTAATTAAAATAAATCTTTTTTTTTTCATGTTTATTGTATTTTATAAATTAGTGAAACACAAATTATTTTAAAATTAGTTATTGTCTTAATAACCTAAAATATTTTTTTAAATTTGTAGATTTTCGTTAGAGGGTCGTAGAATAAATATACTGTACAACTCGAGTGGATTGTCCATATCCACTCTTGTTGCATAAACTACTATTCTATAATATTACAAGTTGGCATGACACTTTTTTACACTAGCAATGACATTAACGTTTACTTCACTAGTTGAAATGGATTCATCCTCCTTTTGAGCCTTCTGTAGAGTGTACAGTTGTCCAGTAATTGCAGCGCTTCTTCATTTACATGGGAGTGGGCCGATCCTCATGTTTCACAGCATATATCTTTATTTCTTCTTCAACTGTTTGCATCTTCAGGTCTCTATGAAGATAATCGATTTGATAGAACCAATGTGCATCTATTCCTTCATGTCTCTATGAAGATAATCGTTTCGATAGAACCAAGTTGCATCAACGATACATCTTAGGACTTTATTTTGCTAGACGTGTATCAAGTTGGTATTACTCTTGGTGGCACATATCCCCATAGGTGTATGTCATAAAACCAGATTGGTTTTAGGATTTGTTTACAAATCAACAGTTTGTTGTACTGTCACAGTTCAAAATTCACATAAATATACTGAGTTGCTTTTACCATATAAATAATACAAATGGTACTGATTTTTTTTAATATGGTGTCATCGGCATCGACTACTAAGGCCATTAGCCACGTGTTCTGTAAAGGCGTTGTTACTGTTTCCAAGCGCCACTTTAAGAACAGCCTGTTCATTAGAACCCAACAGTGAATGGTCGAGTGGGGAATCCTACCAAGTCATCAGAATTAATTTTAAATAATTAAATTAACTAAAAAAATCCCGGCCGCCAACGGTGGGATTCGAATCTGGGACCCTTGGATCCACAGGCAGACTCTACCACTGAGCCACCCACCCCTCAGGTACTGACTTTTTATTTATTAATTAAACTTGTAACCTACAAAGTTAGTCCTAAAATTGAAGTTTTTTTAAGAAGAAAAGAATTTACTTATAAAATTTTGCCTTCTCAGTAACATAAGCTTAGGTTGTTCCGGTGTCAACATTCGGCCTTCGGACGTCGCTCAGACGGTAGCTAGAGGTGGATATTTTTACAAAAATTCCGGAAATAGACAAACTGAAGGGGGAGGGAAGGCAACTAAGTTTCTATAATGGCCAACCTAGGCTAGTATTTCCTCACAAACTCCGTAAATGAGAAAATAAAAGATAAACTTTAAATGTATGTTCCTTTATAGTCATTAAAAAATTTCCAAATATATTCAATGTTTATTATGTAAGAAACTAATTTAAAAACATTCCCAATATGTTTGTCGATTAACCAATTAAAATTATTGTTCAAGAACTAACTTATACAAAGAAAGAACATCTAATGTTTTTAACATTCAATATAAAAATTATTGTTCAAGCACTAAACTATAAAGAATTATCCTACATTTTATGACGAATTATTAAATACCTAAAGAAAATAAGGAATATTATGTCATATGCATAAACCCAAAAAGAATATTAAGAAGTATTAACCTTAAATTTAATATTTACAATCTACCAAGTTAATCATAATTTAAACGATGTACTGGTTTGACCACCCTTTTGGGCCTACTACTAGTACCTAAACTACTATTTACACTATGTACTTCATTATTTGCACTAGAAACTTCATTTGAATCATCTCCTTGAGACACACTACTAGAAGTGAAGATTCCACGATAAGAAAATTTTAACAATATATGTAACTTTCCCATTTTTTTTTACCACAATACCTTTTATCCATTCCACCTTATTTTTTCTTAGATATTCGCGCACAGTCATCTGTTCATCAGGTTCAAACACTAAAAACCTTTTAACACTAGAATGGGGGGTGGGTTGGCTCAGTGGTTAGAGTCATGACTTTGAGATCGGAAGGTCTCAGGTTCGAATCCCACCGTTGGCCGGGATTTTTTCATTTAACTTAATTATTTAAAATTAATTCTGATGCCTTGTGTAACCACTCGGATGTTTCGTTTATCGCTAGGCTAGGACCACCCTGTCATGATTCACGAGTGCTACTCATATTTCGTAGAACGATACGTCGAACTGAGACACATAAGAATATTTGGTGATTAGCACGGCATTCTTTGATAGGCATTCATTCGATACGTTTCATTTTATGTATTATTATTCTTAACACCGATTAAATTCGATTCTATATTAAAATCCGATTTATTTCATTTAAAATTAATTAACATAGTTTACAGTTCAGGTGTGGGGTGAACTAACTGCTTACCTTTGTTATAGAAAAACGTACGTGACGTAAGTGAAATACTTTATATACAGATCGTGCAGAAACTTAAGTTGTTACGTAACTAAAAAGGATACCATTAGGGCATTAGTTAAGTTATTTAGTGATTCGTGTTAAGTTAATGTTAAGAACTTCGTGTTGTGATCGTGTTAAGAATGATGAGCAAAACTATATAGGCGTGCGATCTGAACGTAATTATATTCCGAGGAGACGAGACAATAGGTCACCCTTAAACGAAGGGGGTCTTAAAAAGAAGCGATGATTAAGTATATCGCGAGAAAATATAGTACAAAGCACAGCTCATGGTTTAGATTCCTGTTCCAGTTAACAAAGTTTATGTGTTACAACGAAGCTAAAATTAGACAGTTGGAAACAGTAATAGAGAGAATGTCAAGACGAAATCCCAAGTCACCATCCAAAATGCTGCTCGCGCTGGTCGTTACGCAAAACCAGAGGCATTGTTTGAAGGATACCTGTTAATGCTACGTAAGGAAAGTATCATTGAAGTATCGACTCAAAAAAAAACAGAGGGTTTGATAAAGCCGTTCAAAAGTGGAGTTAGGTTATTCACTTTCGAGTACAACCGTATACAAAACCTGATGTTTTAAATGTAAAAGTAAATGTAATTTTCAGTCAAAGTGTACGAAACCACGTGTTGAATGCACAAAATGCTATCGGTTAGGACACGAAGCAAGACGTTGTGCATAAATGTAAGTAAAAGACCAGCTGATGACAAAATAAGGGTGAGTCGAAACCAATTTTAATTTTATCTAATAATCAGGCGTCTAGTACTTGCTACTTTATTGATTGTGTTATTAATGGTGAATATATACGAGGCTTTGTAGACTTGGGTTGTGATGCATTTACAATTCGTGAATCGGATGCAGTCAAGTTGCATCTACAGGGTCAGCCCACATTATTATGTTTGTGTGGTTATGCGGGAGATTTTGTTATAGTACTTTCAAAGATTACGACAACTTTGAATGTTGATTTAGCTATTGCTACCGATGACGTAACGAGTCTTTGTCTAAGAAAATTAATTTATGTGTAGAAGAAACTACTATTATTCCGCAGAATTTTGTAGGTGACATTTCTCCAATTAAAAATGAAAACGTTAAGGGTGTTTTTATTGATCTAAGATATGTTTGTTGATCTAAGATGATTTTGTTGATCTAAGATATTTTTGTAGATCTAAGATGTTTTTGTTGATCTAAGATATTTTTGTAGATCTAAGATGTTTTTGTTGATTTAGGATATACAAATTAGGATAATAATTTTCATATTATTTTACAGTGTGTTATTAACATAATTGTTGCTGTATTCATGTTGCCAATATGTCCGATAAATCTGTTTGTTACGAAAAAGACAGAATACTTGCTATACATCTGTTCCAGAGTTTCGAAGATAGTTACCTTTTAAAACTTGATAAGCAACAGATATTGCTGTATTACCAAATTTTACGTTATTCGATCTTGAGGAAAAAACTAATTCAGTATTAAATAGAATTGAACATTCTAAATTACTTAAATTACTTAACGAGTATGGGGATTGTTACGCTACTAGTTTACGAAAGGGTGCTAAAACGACTGTTACGAAAATGTTGATCACACTAAACGATAGCGAATCTGTAATGTACGGTTCATACTGCATGACTTTTGATTTGGTAAATGCTCCTGCTGTATTACAAAGGATTATGAACAAAATATTTAGACCCACAACGCAGAATGGATGATGAAGACCCACAACGGTGGATGGAGGATGAAGACCCATGACGGAGAGGAGGATGAAAGACCCCTAGAAAGAGACAGGATGAGGAAACACCCGCAAAGGACGCCCAAATCGGCATGGAAGTCAACATACCAAGGACACTGTAGCAGATTTTGCAGCACCTAAGGATAACGAAATTCGGCGATTTTAAAAATAAAGAAGCTAGTAGAACGATCCATACATGCTATTTGTAACAGATAAGTGAAAACTGAAGAACTTTGTGACACCAGTAAAGTCGGACCAGTAGGAATACTTCTATAACATCAAAATGACAGCACTTTAGGCTAGTATAATATTTAGTAAAGCCACAACCAAAGAAGAGCAAAAATATTATTCATGAGCTTGAAATTGTGGCGGCTGTACGCGCATTTAAAAAGTTCAGTTTTAAGTGGCATAAAGTTAAAATCGTCACCGATTGTAACTTACTTCGTAACACCCGTATGAAACGAGACTTAATTCTCCGCATCGTAAGATAGTGGCTATCAATTCAAGAATTCGATTTTGGTATTGAATACCATGTTGGCACTAAGATCAGCCACGTAGACTTTCTGAGCCGAAGTACTATTATACCCACGGATCAATCACTTGACGTAATGATTGTAAATATTAAGGAGGCTAACCGGATACTTTAAGCATAACTTCAAGACAACGCTTGTAACAATATTATGAATGTTTTGTCACGACATCCTAGAGATAAATTACGGAAGACGAACGACAAATTTATAAAAAGTATTGTATAAAGAATAGACGACTTTCAAAAAACAGCAAAAGAAAGAGATGGTTTATCCCAAAAACAGCACGACTAATAATTTTAATGTTAGTAAATTGCATCACCCTCATGATAGGTCATTTAGCAGTTGACGACTTTACTAAATTTGTATAAGAGTGTTAGGAAAACTCGTATCTCATCATATCAATTAACGGCTTTAAGAAATTTGTATAAGTATTAGGAAAACTCATATCTTATCATATCAATTAACGGCTTTAAGAAATTTGTACAAAAGTGTTAGGAAAACTCGAATCTCATCAAATCAATTAACGGCTTTAAGAAATTTGTATAAAAGTGTTAGGAAAACTCGTATCTGTTCATATCGATTAACAGCTTTAAGAAATTTGTATAAGAGTAGCAGTTGACGGCTTTACGAAATTTGTATTTTTAAAAGTGATACAAAAATACAAAACTGAAATTTATAGATGGAGTTAAAATGTTCGGGGTTCCTGCAGGTTTATTGCGACCGTGACACTGATTTTACGAGCAAGAATTTTAAGGAATACTGTTTAACTTTAGGTGTTAAACAAGTGTGTTTAACTTTAGGTGTTAAACAGATGTGTTTAACTTTAGGTGTTGAACAAGTGTATTTAACTTTGGGTGTTAAACAGGTAAGTTTGACTTTAGGTGTTAAACAAGTATATTTAACTTTAGGTGTTAAACAGGTATGTTTGACTTTAGGTGTTAAACATGTAGTATGTACTACTTCCACTCATCGGGCTTACGGCCAAGTAGAACGGTGAACAGTTATAGCTTCAACTATATAATGACGAAAATCGTTGGGACGAAGCTGTAGCAGATGTAAAATGAGGAATTAATTTGACGGTTAATTCCACTACAGGGAAAACTCCCTTCTAACTATTTGGATATTGAGATGGAATGAAGAGGAGATACTATTACGATACTAGTCACTGTTGGTGAGAATAAATGCCTTTTTGTAAAATAACTTCAATTAAGTGATATAAAAACATTTTCGTTTCGTCAATCTTCAAACATAAAATTATTTAATTCAAATAAATCAACGTACGACTCTTAAGTCGTCATTTTTATTACACTTTTCCATTACTCGAAGTGCGTTCATCTGTTATAAGGCAAAAAAGTGTTTATGTCGTCTCTACTTCATTCTATCTCGATGGTCCTGGATGAGTTAATGATGTTTGACGGCTGAAGTCTGTGACGATAACGAATGTCCAGATTTGGAAATGATCAGAAATAAGTGACAACTTGTGTTGTTTTTGACAGGTCTGTTATTTTGTAAACACATAGAAATAACAATATGTTTACAAATGGCCTGTCTGTTAGGAATAGCATTGCTTGTCCATCATAACCCCGATAGGATGCGCAGTACCAAAATATGTGTCACGATAAGCATGCTCAGTTACGAAAATTAAAGGTTGGCCAACATGTGTTGATTCAAGCAAATGAAGGCTCCAATGACGGACGGAGCAGGAAGCTTGAACCTTGTTATAAAGGACCCTAGTTACGAAAGTACTCGATGACGATCGGTACGTGGTTGACGAACTGCCAGGGTCCAAACGTTGTAGGACAGCTTATACGGGCATTGGTCCTTCAGATAAAATGAAACTGTTACGAAAGTTTCGGAAAGCGATACTAGTGGAGCCGTATATTTCTTATAGAAATATTCGCGCTCACATTCATTAATTTCAGTTTAATTAATATTTTGTTTATTTTGTATGTTACAGATTACTCTTCGCGAGGACGCGAAAATTTATCAGGTTAGCCGACTGTAACCACTCGGATGTTTCGTTTATCGCTAGGCTAGGACCACCCTGTCATGATTCACGAGTGCTACTCATATTTCGTAGAACGATACGTCGAACTGGGACACATAAGAATATTTGGTGATTAGAACGAATTATTTCAAAAATAGTGAAATCCGAGTTACAAATAATAAAAATGGTAATGTTAAAACCTTGATTATCATATTATAACTGAACAAAGAAAATAAAGAATACAATGGAAAATGCAATATCTACTCTACTCTACGAAAACACTTATTTCTAGTCTTTTCTACTAAAGCACTGATAACGAATATAATATTACTGATTAAGGGATTCTCTCGAATAACCAGATCCATGTGGAGTAATTTCTAATGAATTTTTTATGTGATTGAAGTTTTCTTTCATTTGTTGGAATTCTTGGATTATGATAGAAAAATCAAACGATTTTAAAAAGGTCCATTTGTCGACTATATTTTTAACTGTCCCTAATTTTTGAGGTAAAAGGCCTGGATTTCCCTCAATTTTTCTTATGACTGGTTCATTAGTATCGGCTATTGCTGACGTAATGATCCAGCAGATTGATCTGGAAAAAGAGGATGTCTTAAGTTGTCTAAATGAATTATTTTGGATTGATTATTAGATGTTAATACAGCGCATGTATTATCTACATTTATTCTCAAAATTTTGTAAGGCCCTATATATTTCGCTTTTGCTTTATTTCTATCTGCTTCTGGATTTTTCTCAAAGACTTGATCTCCTACTTTAAACGTGGTTTGTTCTTTCTCTTTTTGGTTACGGGAAGTGATAATTCTCTCTTTGTCATTTTGAATTTTGTCTTTAATTCTATCATATGTTAGTTTTACTAACTTTCTGTGGTCATTGACATATTGCTGGCAATATTCTTTTTCATAAAATATTTCGTAAGGATTTCTTGAGGATGTGTGGCCATATAATAAGTCCAATGGTGTATATCCAGTCGCTGAGTGTATTGAATTATTGTATCCTATTACAGCATAGGTCATCAGTCGTCGTGGGGTATCGGTTGAATGTTCTTTGATAATTCTGTAAAGTTCTGTCAAAGTACTATGAAATCGTTCAATTAATCCATTGGATTGTGGATGATGTGGTGTAGTAATGTGAACATTGATTTTATGCATTTCTAATAGGGTCGTAATTGTTTCATTCTCAAAATCTGTCCCAGGGTCAAAGGTTATTGACTGTGGTACTCCAAAATGTTGAAAAAATAAAACTATTTTATCTGCTATTTCTATGACATTTTTACTGGAAACGTGGTAAGCTTGTGCCATTTCGGAAAATTCGTCTACGATAGTAAAAAATGAATTTCCTTCAATAGTGAAAAGATCAGCATGTAATTTTTCAAAAGGTTTACTTGCAGTTTCTGTAATTCTTAGGGGTATATTTGGTGGATGTCTTTCATATTTATTTGTTTTGCATACGAGACATGAATTAATATAGTTTTCTATTGATTTTTTCATATTTGTCCAATAATATCGTTTGTTCAAATATTTATAGGTTTCGTTGATACCCCTGTGGTTAGTTTTTCCTTCATGATGATTTTTAATCAATTGTATTTGGTCATCTTTATTATCTGTTGTAATCATTCGGTTCAAACATCTTACCAAATTTGGATGATCTCTAATGAAAGTATCAGAAAAAGACTTTATACATTTTATCTCTATCAAAATAGACAAAATACTTTTTTCTTGGTTCACAGTGTTGAATTAATAATGTCTTAATATTATCTTCATTATTGTCCTGTACAATTTGAGCATGAATTATTGTTTGCTTGCCTTTCTTCTGCAATTTTGGTGGTAGAGGATTATTATAAACAGTTGTGATTATCAATTGTCTCTCTTTTTTATCAACTGCATCATCTAGAATTGGTATTAGATTTAAATTTTCTGTCTCTTCAGTATTTCCCGTCATAACGTCTGGAACTTCTAAAGGTATAGACTCGATTTCCATGGATTCAGGTGCTAATGTTGGTTGAATTTGTTGATTTCTGGAAAATGGTGGTTCTGAGGTATCAAGTTGGCTTTGAATTTGTTCCTCTTCAAAATTTATTAAATCGTCTAATAAAATATCGAGTTCTGGATCTCTTTCGACTTGAGTTGACATTGTATCGAGATCTATTGGATTAAATTGAATCCTTGAAAGAGCATCGGCATTGGTATTATATTTTCCTTTTTTGTAGATTACATCAAAATCGTATTCTTCAAGACGTAATCTCCATCGTTGTAGTTTTGAGTTTGGTTCATTAAGAGACGTCAACCATTGTAAAGGACGATGATCGGTATATATTGTAAATTTTCTTCCATATAAGTAAGGTCGAAAGTATTTAGTAGACCACACGATAGCTAAAAGCTCTTTCTCAATTGTGGAATATTTTTGTTCTGTCTCGTTGAGTGTTCTTGATGCAAATGCTATTGGCTTATCTTTTCCCAATTCACCTTGTGATAAAACGGCCCCGAGAGCATAATTACTCGCATCTGTTGTTAATATAAAAGGTCTTCTAAAATCTGGAAATTGTAAGTAGATGGGATTAGCCAGTTCTGGACCAAGGTCAGAGGCAAGGTCAGAGGCAATTGGTGTAATTAGTAATTACCCTAAGTACCCACCCCCACCCTTCGAGCAAGTACCCCCCACCCTTCGAGCAATTAGCAAGTACCCCCCACCCTTCGCGCAATTAGCAAGTACCCCCCACCCTTCGCGCAATTAGCAAGTACCTCCGAATTACTCTGTACACCATGTAATTGCATAGTGTAATGAGTGTAATTGCATAGTGTAATGAGTATAGTAAGTACCTCTCATTACACATAGTGATGTAAGTACCAACCAATTATTCTGTACTGAGTGTAATTGCATAGTGTAATGAGCATAGTAAGTACCTCTCATTACACCATATGCATACCTCTCAGACAGTATTTACTGTGTATATCACGTAGTGTAATAAGTCTAAGTACTTCTCTTGTTTACTGTTGTAGCATAGGGGAAATAAGTCGGCGCCATGCACACCCTTGACTCTCAACCGCCATAGCTAAAGTGAATCACCGGTCTTCGGCAGACACGCGCGATGTAAATATTGTTGGAAGGGGTAGTATCCCACCCTTCGCGCAATTAGCAAGTGCCTCCCAATTATTCTGTAAATTATATACTTTAATGAACGTAATTGAGTAGTGTAATGAGCATAGTAAGTACATCTCATTACTCTATACACCTTGTAAGTACCGCTTAAATAGTCATTACTATTTACCTCCTAGTGATTACTATTGTATTCTATATTACATACTATGAATATTGAGAAGGAAAACATAGTGGAGGTGGGGATTTTTAGGGAGGATATATAGCGACCTCATATCCAAATGGAATCAGTTTAAAATCGTAAGCTTTAAGAGTCTTTAGAAGTTTCAAATAATAACTGAGTGTAGTATTGTGTAGTATTGTGTATTATACAGGTAAAAAAAATATTTATTTGTATTCTACTATGGCTCAAACGCAAATTGATGCGGTTAATAAATTACTTGGAGACTGGCCCACAATATTGGACCAAAGAGAACTAAAGTCATTGGTTATAGGTCAACTTTATATTATTAAAACGATATTGGTCAAAGATACCAGATATGGTAAATGTTTACTTATTCATTTAATTGATCGGCACTCACAGGAGCTTTTCCAGTGTTGGTTACCGAGACGCATTTTTGAAATAATGCCACCCGAAGTCATTGCTATGATAAATGATTCTACTGGCCAATATGCCATGGCCTATTTAGGGGAAAAGCCGTGTTACAACTCAACTACTAGGTCTCATATAAGAATCGATCTAGTTGGCCAGCAATCAATTAGTTAAATCCATGGTAGAGTCACTGTAAATATTTTTTTACTTTTAAACACATATAGATATCTAATATACGCAATATTTCATTAAGAATTTCCACAATTTTATCGTAAGTATAACTTGACCAATATTTGTTCATTTAATAACGGCCAAATATTGTTTCAGATTATTTCGACATGTGGATGATGTATTCCGAAGAGCACTGGCCTAAAGCCATCGACTTAGAATCAGCAATAAGCAGGCTTGGAAAGGAACTGGACGCACTGGCGATGGATGCGTTACACTCCATCAATTACGACGCTGAGGTATGGCTGTTTCCAGAAGCTGTGGCCTATCAAAACGATTGTTATGAGAAATACTGTAAAGGCAGCAGTCTTTGCTGCGAATATAATGCATGTGAGCTGGACGTAGATACATTCTGTGAGAAGATGGTTACCCTAAGTTTGAAACGCTTCTTGAACGAGGCCTTACCATACATCACCCCGCAAATAAGGAGTAAACATGGTTTAGATGAAGATGCAGACGATGAGGCTGATGATGAGACAGATGACGAAATGGATTAGGGATTACTTATATAATATATCTATCTATCTGTGATTAAAATATAAATAAAACAATATACATAGTTTAATTGTTTTTTATTTAAAAAAGGTTACATCTTTTTATTTTTGTTAAAAGTGAACACAGGTATAAGTTTGGATACAGTAAATTAGATTATATGAACTACAATGGCATATATTCAGTGTGTACAGTGCCATCTAGTGCATTATAACTTATAAGAGCTTCATGAATAATAAGCGCATACGCTTTAGTGTTGGCGGGAAACTGCATTTTACGTGTTTCGAATTCAACCTTGACATCCACAGTTGAAGATTTGATTGGTTTTGGATACATACTGCAATCAATTACGAATAGGGGGTTCGCTCTAAAGCCATTCAGGCCTAACATCGGTTGGGGATTTTCCTTTTTGTAGTAACTTCGCTGAAAATCTTCATAAGCATAATAAGCGGGAGTATCCAACTTTTTCCCAACATCTAAATTCCAACGCTCTAATGGGTAAACTTCAGAATTTAGATATAATCTGATATTGCTTATATCAGCAGCCGTAAACGCCGTCACATCTTCTTTCCTGTTTTCAGTAAAAGAAGTATTTTGAAATCCAATAATTACATATCTAGGTCGTTCCATGGATGTAGTGGTTTTAATCGCCCATATGTCGTTAGAAGTTTGTCTTAGAGTAGGTAATTCATAAAGATCCCATTTATGGTGCGGTATTTTAATGGATTGCAAATGTTTGTCATTAATTTTTTTATACATGAGAACATCTGCATCATTTTCGGGAGTAATATGTTTGACTATCCAATCCATTTTAGTGATAGTTATGTCTGCATCGACTTCTCCTATATAGCAATTTTCGAATGCTCGAGCAATTATTACAGTCATCTCATGCTTAACACCTATTATCCCTTTTTTGTAAGATTCAGCAAAACCAAATAGATGTTTTAATAAGATTCTACCTGTAAATGTATTACTCGTTGAATCAACCAAAACTTGATTCTCTTCGCTGAGGCCCCAACCGGATGTTTTTAATAATTTCGCATGTTTTTCACCATATGACACCATATTTTTTATTGCTGTCGTTATAATGGGTTTTCGACATTCAGCAATCTTTTGTCCACCCATTTCATATCTAATTTCTTCAAATAGGCCAGGAAGAGCATTGTTGGCCAAATAGCACTTTTTATTAGCCTCTTTTGGCTTAAATGTTCCGACTATATTGATGTAACTATCGCAAATTAAGAGATTCAGGTCCATATTATTGATCGTAAAGGTGATTGTATCAGAATGTTTGTAATTTGGCGATCCCGTAGGCGGGTGGATATATCCATCGCATCTTTTGATTGAGTTATCGACGATCGGCTTTTCAAATACGTCCAACATCTCATTTCTTACATAAACAGCCATTATTTAATATCTTATATGGAATCCAATAGATTGAAGAAATTTATAATCTTTATTAGACAACAGAAGTCTTCTTCGCTTTACAGTTACTCGACGAATGTTCATGTTTTTCCCTTCGATTCTATTTATATGATTATTTAAATGGGTGCTAGTTGAATGTCGTGGTTTGAAGCAGAATCCCATATTAGTTTATCTCCTTTAACTCGAGTGTGATATTGATAGTTTCCTCCCCAAAGTCAATCAACTCACCGTTATCATCTACAACTCGGATAGTAATGTTGTCTAGGTATTGCCGACCGGCAGGTATGACTGGTAGATAAATAATGTTATGAGGTCCCTTCGTCAGTTTGTATCCTGGCTCAACGTCTATGTCAAATGAAAAAAGGGTGTGGGCTTCTTTCCCATTTATATAGGAACCAGAAATAATATTACAATCCAATTGAACAAGGTGGAGGTTCATAATATTAATCGGCCTTGAAGAAACATAAGCTTGAGGCCTTGGCGGGCACTTCGAATTACTGAATCCTAAGAGGCTAGCTATACTGTTGTCACAATCAAAGTTGATTATGAATTTAGATGAAATTTCACATTTTAGAGTGTTGTTGTTCGCCGACAATTTAAAGATAGCATCAAGTTCTCCCTGATTTATAATAGTTTTGGTATCCGGATATAGATAGTCATATATAGCTTTTTGGACGAACTTATTAATTTCGTCAATCTCATAAGCGCCGGGTGCCACACGTACATTAATTTTTTTCGGTGCACTGCCTTCCTCGGCCCAACTCTTCTCTCGCTGCACCACATCTGCCCAAAACTTTTCTGGGTCTACCACCTCTAAACAGATGATATTATTTTTTGAGGTGATATTTTTGATAGAATGGTAGGCATAAAATGCTATTAATCCAAGACCATACTGTTTATTAACATCCAATTCGATGGGCGGAAAAAAATCATTGCTGAGAATGCTTGACGCTATGGACGACAAATTAAATGTTCTTGACATGGCTAAGAAGTATGTCACACTGACTTCGAAATCTATTTTCGATTACATAAATTATAAACTCGCTTTTTAGTGGCAATTTTCAGTTCTCGAATTTTACAAAAACAACAAATTACGTGTTTTGGTGTTGGATCATCGCTTACGTCAATTGACCCGCGTTTCAAAAATACCGTCGGACCATCATTTACGTCGATAGATTCATTTTTAGAAAAATCCTTAGGTTGTTCTTCATCATGGGTATTCATCCTTCAGAGAGAAGAAATTGCAAACACAAATGTCCACATAGGACAGTATCAAACTTCTGGTAGCGTTTATAATTATAGTGAACTTCAGATACCGGCCAACGCCCTTTATACAGATAACTAATTAAATCTGAAGGTGAGGGTAAATCACCATAACTATCGAAATATATTGAGGACGCATCTCTTTTCTTGTAAGCGACCCAATGTGTTCCTGGCCCGCTACTACTATCCAAATTGACAATGGCTGATTCGTTTCTTAGTGGCCCGCAGTTTGGTAAATTATCTCTCATATACACACCTCGAAAGTAGGGAATCTTGAATCTTTTGGCAAAAGATTGTATGTCTAAATTACTGAGAGATCTTCGAGGTAGTGAACTTACGAGTTTTTTGGCCGATATGGTTTCATGTAAAGGCCCAACCCCTTTCGATAGGGCTTTAAGTATAATCCTTTACCGTTTTTTCCTAGAGAGATGGCTTCCATGGTTCTATTGTGTCGATTAGCTTCTGTTAATTGTTGACTATTTGTTTTAGCGGTGTTCACTGCTTTGACGATTCCGGATGCCGCTCCTGCCAAGCTCCGCAATGCAGATAATCCAGCAAAAATAGGTATTAATGGTAAAAATCCACCTTTTTTTGGTATCGGTATAATACGGGGAATAATAATTTTTTTCTTTCCCCCAGCTGCTTTAACATATTTTCGGGCAGCCATGAGAGATGATGCAGCCATCTTCTTAAGTGTTTTTTCCCCCATTTTCTGTCCGCCATATGTCTTTAATACCCCTTTAATCTTACTGACAATTCCTCTACCGAAAGCAATTCGTTTTTTGCTTTTTGTTCCGCGACGCCGCTTTCTAGACCGTAATTTATGGCCCATACCAAAACTTCGCTTTGTTTTCATAATATTTGTGATAGTCCAGGCAGCTGCTTTTTCACCAACTGACGCGTCGCTAGCTTTAAACCGAGTCCAAGCTAATTCTTGAAGGTCCTTATCAGCAATATGTCTAGCTTTCAAATCGTTTGCACTTTTAGAATAAGCGATATCATGTAATTTACAGGCTTTATCTAATTCATTTATTCCGGGGTCGTTACGCGCTAAACGTTTTTGTAAGCGCGTACCTGGCCCACAATATTGGTACCCCGGTATGTGCAGTTCAAATGGTAATTTATTTATTAGGGAATTAACAAACCCTTTTCCACACTTTCTTTTTGAATAACGTTTAGTGATAGATCGCACTCGTTTGACGCTAGGCATTTAAATGAATGTTACATGAGCGATGGTTTATATAGCCAAAGACAGTCAAACGATGCGCATAGTCAAAGCACAAAATAGTATCTGTGTGGAGAATTTAGATGAAAAAGTTGGTGATGGGCTTAGTGAAAATAAGATTCCTAGACACGGCCCATTGTTGCCCGATACAATACGCGGCCTTCTAATAGGACCATCAAATTGCGGTAAAACAAATGTTATGTTATCACTACTCATTCAACCAAATGGGCTACGATTTGAAAATGTATATATTTATTCAAAATCATTATACCAGAAGAAGTATGAGTACTTGCATGAAGTTTTGACTCCGATAAAAGGGTTGGGTTATTTTACGTTCAACAATAATGAAGATATAATTCAACCAGTAGACGCCAAACCAAATTCCATATTTATATTTGATGATGTGATTTGTGAAAAACAAGATGTTATTAGATCATATTTTAGTATGGGGCGACACAGAAATATAGATTGCTTTTGTTTGGCTCAAACGTATTCGAAGATTCCGAAACAGTTGATTAGAGACAACGCAAATCTAATAATTATGTTTAGACAAGATGACCTAAACCTACGTCACATATATTCAGACCATGTAGCTCCAGACGTGTCTTTTAGAAAATTTCAAGAAATATGTGTGGAATGTTGGGGAGAAAAGCATGGATTTCTAGTGATCGATAAAGATAAAGATATAAGCGCCGGTAGATATAAGAAAGGATTCGATAGCTTCATATACCCATAAACAATGCAATAGCGTCCAAGGCGGCAGGTGGTTTCAGCGATTAAAATGTATAGCAATAAAAAGCATTTCGACACCAAATCGGAACTGGCCGCTGTCTCCGATTCGGTTAGACAGAAATTTAATGCCTTAAAAAGTGGGCGCGTTGAAACTCTGCAAGCTCTAGAAAAAATGTATGAACCGCTGACGAAACCGTTGAAAACAATTTCAAAAGCCGCAACCTCTAACCCCTCTAACGCTAAAGAAGAAAACCCCGCTAACACTAAAGAAGAAAGATCTGGCATGAAAAGGGAACTCGCGTCAATATCACCGGACACCTGGTGATGATGATGATGATGATGATGATGATAAAAAATATATTAATAAGCATTTAGAAGAAATATCGCGAGGTAATAAACGCTATGATACTCGGTACGGCGTATATATGGACAAAGACATGAAAACAATGGTTGGGAATTTAGAAGTAAAATTTTCTGATGGCAAAATCTCGTTTTGGGATGGGGATAGAAGAGTTGCTGACTACCACGGCAATCCGGAATTGTATGAGCTACTATTTTATCGAAGCCCTAAGAAAGTAAGTAATGCGACTAAGGATACATATAAGGAAATATTACAACTTACCGGAGCGGCCTTTAAGGAGTATGACGAGTCCAAAGGGCTAAGTAACAAAAATGTAAATAAATTGAGAAAAATTATTAGACCATTGTTCTCTCCGGTAAAGATAAAGGGTGGAGGGTTTTCAAAAATACCTAAATACAAAAAAATAATGACCTCTAAACCCACATACGTTTATTGGAACAAGCCGAGAGAATTGGTGGCTAGATTGCGTTTATTATGGAGTTCAAAGCAAGCCGGCCATACTGGGCACGATAATGAAATTTTATCTATAATTGAAGAATTAAGAGAAGAGCGAATAATATATTAAATACATGCGCTGTAGAGGTCAGTCGTAAACGGAATGTCTTCAAGGAACATTGTAGATAAATTCGGAAGAAAAAAGAAAAATCAACGCGTAATTATTCGAGAAAAAAGGGGTCTTGGATTCAAATTAACAGGTGACGGTAATTATGATATGCAAAGCAAACGGTTGGTGAACCTCGGAGAGCCAGAACAATCGACTGACGCTGTAACAGTTGGATATGTTGACGATGTTACTATGCAAGCAAAAGATCTCGTTTTAAAAGCTTTAACGGAATCCATTAAAAACGTATTACGCGAAGCTACTATTTATTTCGAAAATCAGCAGAGTGAACTTAAGAAATTAGTATTTGAACATCGAACTGTGTCAAGCAATAGTATTGGTGATGTTAATGTTAAATACCAATCGATGTTACAAATAGTGAAGCACAATAGAGAATTTTTTGAGGACATACTTACCACTACAAAAAGTAATATTTTAAAAATTATTACTAAAGTTGATATTTTGGAAAGTGAAATAAAAGGCATAAAAAATTTTACTATAATTTTAGAGAACCGTTTAACTGATCTTACCGATAAATTCATTTAAGTGTAATACGGAAATTCTTCGAGACCTTGAAAGCGTCAAAGGAAGTATTGGACAAAATACAGCGGTTTTATCGAAAATTATAGTAGGACTGGAAGAAAGGATCAAAAAGATTGAATAAAAAATTGTATTTTAATTGGAAAGAATGTCTAAGCACCAAATAATTGAAGAAATCCACCGATCTGCCCGTCGAAATTTTCCCAGAAGAAGGACTATTGTAAAAGGATATGCCGACTTGTGGCAGAGTGATTTGGCTGATATGCAAAGTTATAAAGATGAAAACGATGGTTACAGATATATTCTAATTGTCATCGATTGTTATACGAAATATGTGTGGGCGAGACCATTAAAAAATAAAACAGGCTTACATGTTAGAAATGCCTTTTTAGATATACTCCAAAATTGCGCACACCATCCTAAAAATCTACAAACGGATCAAGGGACAGAATATTATAACAAGGAATTTGGGAAAGTAATGAAAACATATGATATAAATCACTATTCGACTTATAGTACAATGAAAGCGTCAATGGCAGAACGTGTGATTCGTACGATAAAATCCCTATTATATAAAAAAATGGCTATGAGAGGGAAATACAATTGGATAGATATTATAAACGGTGTCATTAATAAGTATAATAACACCACGCATTCAATCATAGGTATGAAGCCAATAGATGTCCTGCCGACAACTAAACTCAACCAATATAGGCAAAACAAAAATAAAGTAAGGCGTAAAAAACCGAAATATCGTGTCGGCGATGTCGTAAGAATAAGTAAATATAAAAGCATATTTGAAAAAGGGTATACTGCTAACTATACAACTGAATTATTCAAAATAAGAAAAATAAATAGCACATACCCCGTAACATACATTCTAGAAGATATGAATGGTCAATCGATTAAAGGCTCATTTTATGAGTTGGAATTATTAAAAACAAATTGGAAAGATGTTTATTTAGTGGAAAAGGTCATTCGGACAAAAGGGGACAAAGCCTTGGTGAAGTGGTTGGGATTCCCACAGCAAGAAAACTCTTGGATTAATATAAATGATATTGTTTAGTATGGATATTAAATGAAATAAAGATTTAAAAAAAACAAGTTTTATTTCCCTATTAACTACTACATATACAATAATAAAATAACTTACACTTAAATATATACAGAAAGCTTAAATAATAAACAATTATACAAATTAAATCTAAAACTAATATATAGAGGGTCATTGGATGCATAACAAAGCCGCCGTATTGCAACCCCTGACTCCTTTATTTCAAGCGCCGATGCATACAGGGCAAACATTTGTGTCGCAGAAGTGGGAAATATATCGGGCGCATACATCACATGTTTGCGGATCCTCCAAATCCCCCCCTTCTACAACAAAATGCTGATGCTCGTGTATGTACCTGGCATTTGGATTTCTTTCGACCTCCATCTGCTCGTAATAAAGAAAGCAGGGGTTGCACAGACGTTTGCTCCGTTCCATGCCGGGAATAACCAACTTCACAATAACGGAGCTGGATGTAACGCAGAAGTGGTTACCGCCTCTGGCCTGAAATACAGCCAGCTCCCTTCTTATTGAAGTCGGTGATCCAGGGCAATCAGCCTCAATGCCCTCATCATCGTCGTCGCTGGCAGGTTCATCGGCGGGTGGGGCTGGACCAACGGCGTCTTCACCCTCTTCGACGAGTGGTGCCGGACCAACAGCACCCAAATCCTCGTCGGCAAGTTGCGCTAGACCAGCCACGCCTTCTCCATCACCGTCGGCAGCGGCAGCAGCGGCATCAGCAGCCTGTAAAGAAGTATATTGATTAGATATTTTATAAGCATAATAATTAGATATTTTATAAACATAAGGTAATAGTTAAAAACTTACATCACGTTCTATGGCGTCCCAAAATTCGTCAATGCCTGGCTTGTTGGCATCAAAACGCGCCAACAAGGAGAGCTGACGCTCGATCTCCTCAACGGCATCAACATCAACAATTTGTCCATCCATCTTTGCTATTTTTTATTTTTTCGGCTTTCTAATATTCTTAATGGTCAGCTACAACGAAGTGACTGATGCTGGTAAGTGGTCGGGACCTCCTTATATATGGTTATGTATTCCCACCTCCACTCTCCCAACCCTCGAATTTACCACCTCCCCTGCATAACATCACGCTCAGTAGGGTGCATCTAGTTCCGGAAAGTTGGATGTCAGAAAAAATTTTACTCTAGCATTAATCGGCGCTCTGCATATAATACAAATAACTACAGATCGACTACAGCTATTGCAAGATACGGCATGCCCACATGGTATAAAAACCATTTGCACTTCCTTATCGGTACAAATCTTGCAAGTGAGGCACTTACTCACAGAACAATCATCGCTTAAAGTATGCATAGTAGCGCGAGGTCTTCAAGTAGAATGTAGGTTGAATATCTATTTAAGAACTATATGTGTATGTGTGCGGTGAGTATTTATAGTGATCTGAAAGATTGTGGGAGATTGGGAAACTCCCAACAAAAAACTGTTATATCTTAAAATTATATTATTGCAAGTGATGCAATATCTAATCTTCCATTTAAAAATATTTAAGCGGTTCTGAAAAGAACCCTTTACTAAATTTCCACGCCACCATCGCTTAGGTATTAGTATGGCACATTGCATTTTTTTAATTTCATCAACTGCCGCCCGGATCTGAATTGATGTGATCTAATCACTTTGAAATGCTATCCTTTGTCGCCTGCGCCCGTTCGCTCACTTCATCGCATTTCACCCTCATCGCCTCGCAAGCCCTCTTCCGCTCTTCATGTCCCGGATGGGCCTCTTTGACCCTTGACATTTCAATACCCGCATCCACCTGGCTTTGGCGCACAACATGTTGGCGATGTACGACCTCTTCCAACTGCCGCTGCAAGTCGGCGATGTGTAGTTGGATGCGACTATTTTCCTCATCCAATTCGTCCAGCCTATACTGAATTGGCGCTGAGGCTACCTCCATGGCCTTTTCTTCCTCATCCACCTCCATCTTCAATTCTTTGTAGGTAGGTCGGGTTATTTCCAACTGCTCCCTATCTGCCGTTAACCGCGTCTGGTGATTCATCACGGCGAGCATTGCTTTATTGAGCCGCATACTAAGTTCATCCTGAGATGATGGTATGCTCGGCTCGGCTCGGCTGGTTGAAGCCACCACGCTTGTCGAGGGTACCAGCAACAATGTTGGTGCTGGTGCGACCTTCGGCTTCCTTGGGGCTCTCGGCTTCCTTGGGGCTCTCGGCTTCTTGGTTTTAGGTGCAACCACTGACAATCTTTTTGTCGCTGCCGGCAGTCTAGGGACACGAATATCCGTATGGACGATAATCTTTGGCGAGTCTTCAAACTCATCCGCGCTATCGTCAATTACATAGGTCTGTAATGTGGTTGGTACCGGGGCTGAAATAGGGGGTTGGTACCGGGGCTGGTAGCGGGATGTCACTTACTCGCGACACAGGTGACACGGGTCCGATTGACATTAGCAGCATCTCCAGATCAAAGTCGTCATCTGTCATACAATCATGCAGTCTGCTCTTGGGCTCCATAAGGATGCTGTTGATGGCATTGGTTGTCTGGTCATTGAAACTCATGATAAAAACTGAAAATAACTGAAAATAACTGAAAAAGTTTAGTAGTTCACTCAGCTAGCTGAAATAAACTAAATTTCTTAGCGCTGATTGCTCGTATATATAGTAAAATCGGGAAGAGTGTCAGGGTGGGAGTGGAGGGGAGACTCTCACAGTCTCATATTGTAAATAACGACCATTGCGCATCGAACCAATGATCATATTTTTAACTACACAATGCACAAATTTCGGGTATACGGCATATTAGTATATATCATTAAATTGCAATACTCGGCATTTCATAGGGTAACATCTTGCGACTGTAATATGATGCTCATACATTTTTGGAATACCGCATAATATATTTTAAATAATATTCAATCTTAATACGAGGTATTTCATAAAGTACTATATATCATTTATTAAGCCATATTGGTGTAAGGCTGTGCATACCTCTAAATAAAATAGTTTGTCCTCTTGGGGCAAATTATTTGTAATAAGTTTTTGTTGGTTCTGAAAAGAACCGTTTTTTTTCTGACGAGGGCAGATACCCTATTGCGAGTCAGAATCGCTCTCCGAATCGGCATCCGACCCGGACTCAGCATCCGAGTCGGTGTTCGACTCAGTGTCGGTGCCACACCACACGTCATGCACGTCCAATATCAGGACGCGCGAGTCGCATGGACCGGGTGGCGTTGATGGTCGCCTTGGTCTTCGGAGACCATGGGTGGTATCGCACACCCCATCCAAGTCGGTCATTTGACCCCAGCTCGTATCTACTCCGGACGTCGAATCGCATTCGGCTACTTCGATTATATCGGCCATGTTAGTTACTCAACGAGTTGAAGTAAACTGAATTTCCTAGCGCTGATCTCCGAATATATAGTGATCGAAAAGATTGGAAGCGGAGGGGAGACACTCACAACATCATGCGCTCACGCATCTATGGAAAGCGAGTCAATAGCTGCGTATAACATTAAGACTTATCTAAAGGCACTGCCTTTACTATGAATTTTTTTGATGGCCCTGAAAAGGGCCGTTGTCTGACCAAGGTAGGTGGTCTTTACGAGTCAGAATCGTCAAAAACCACCAAGCCGATGTCGGGATCGGCATCGGCATCCCAATCGGAGATGTCGTCGTCGATCGGAGGGTCGATGTCGTCATCCCACCAGTCCGAGGAGTCGCCACTCTCCGACTCACTGTTCGGATCGGTGTCTACTTCGTAACTAAATTTTTTTTATTCCTTTTTTGATTCTCTGTACATACATATAATATGATCCCTATCGCATTTCAAATAAAGCCGACACAGATGTTTTTTTATGGAGAGTGGGGGTTTTTCACGTATAGACTTAGCCGAATTTTTGAAAATTTAAATTTTACACTTTTTGTCAAATTATGTATGGAACAAAAATTATAGAGAATTACATTACAAACAACTTTTATTTGAAGAATTTTTTTCTTTTAAAAAATGAAAAATGAGAAATGATATACATGGATTGGTATAAATATTTATTCAAAGTAAATTTGCACATACATATATTTATTAAAATTTACATCTCTTCAAATACCATTATTTACGTTTTTTTTCTTTCTTCTTCTCATCAGATGCCCCGTTTACCATCACTTGACTGATTTGTTGCGCCTCTGGTTGGAACTTCCCCCAATTTGAATTCAACCACTCAAGCTCCTTATCAGCTTGCTCCCTGGTAATTATGGCTGATATGTTGATCGACATTTTTGCTGATTTTCTGAGCGGACTGGCTGGAGTGGAATGAATATCTAACTGTGGGCATCCGCTATTTATAGCCGTTGGAATGAGTAGGGAGTGGAGGGGAGAGATAGTTTGATATTGGTAAAAAAAAAGTCACAATAATTTGTTACATATATATTTCATATACATTAATTTTCTATTTACATTTCATCTAATAATAGTCTTAACAGTAACTCTAATCTATTTTCATCACTAACATTATTTACAATATTGGCTACATTATATTTGAATTCGGCTACAGTTTTTCGAGGTCCATTACGATATTCCTGAATATCTCTGTGTCCCCACGGTAGAGTTTTCACGGTGTTTGGTATTTTAAACCTTTTGTCATCGTTGTAAGATAATGCGACTTTGTTTTTCATTTCAGTATATATATCATGTAACTTACTCCTGAATGTATTCATTTTTCTAAATATCTTACCCCCGCCTTCTACAATCTTTTGATAATCCGACATATTTAAGCTGCTTTGTATTACGCATTTTTTTACTCCCTTAGCGGCTTTGGTCTCTTTTTCGTCTGATCTAATATAGTAGGCCTTTTCGCCTATCCCTAAAAATGTGCTGATGGCCTGATTTGGATACTCATCTTTGAAATTCCCCAATATTGGTTTACTTACGGGTAGGTTAAATTTATTATCCGTTTTATAATTAGATGTGTCGAAATGTTCTATATTTCTCCCCATAAATTCATAAAAATTAATTGTATCAACTTTAAGTACAAAACTATCGGTATCTGTGTAAAGTAATGAAATTTGATCACCTAATTGCTGTTTTAATATTCCATAATAAAAATCGTACATCCTTACTTTCGACAATTCCAACACTGTGAAACCGATGTACAATGGTTTGTTATAGCATATTTTGGTTCTACCCATATGTATAGCCACAAAGTGTTCTGAAAATATAGAACAAGACTTAAAATTCGGTCGAGCAATTAAATTGTTTGCGCCTGGGGAATTTCTCTTACTAACCCAGTGGGTTTTAAGGTAAATATCTCGTCTGTCATCCACGTTTTCCATAGTTTTCCCGTACACACTATTGACCATGCGCTTAAAGTGATTTCTCTCAGATGTGTGCTTGGCATTGTTTCTCATATTAGTATTGAGATCTATGTATTTTTTCAGCCAACGTGACTGCTTAAACTTGAGGGCGCGATGAATTTCAGTTACAATTAGTCCATTATGTATGGCCTGCTTAAAGTTTCTGTAGTGTAGTATGTATTTGTCTTTGTGGTTTAAATTCGGCACCAGTTTGGGGATTTCTGTTTTGGAATTAGGTGGAATTATATTCTCCACTAAAAATGGTAAATCGGCGTGTTTATCATGAAGGTGTTGTGGATATGTTACATCAACTTCTAATACATAGCCATAATCCCCGAGATCATCAACTGACATTACATCGAGTTGATTAATTTCCTCGGTCGATAACCATGCAAATTCTCCTGTGGGTAGTGGCTGACTCATACTATACCCATAGAGATTTGTGGCATCAATATAGTGTATAGAGGACTTTGGCTCGAAGGGATTATATTCCGATAAATACTGATTATTGGCAATATGTTTTCTTTCCACACATTGACTGATACCGCCACGTATACTATTTTTGAAGAAATTAATCATATCAATATCTGTCAGCAACTCTAACTCCACCTTGGTGTAGCGCAACATCGCATCCCATGACAGACCTGGAGATGTATAATATTGCGCTGGATCTAGTTTATATGCTTTAAGCGATACATCTCTAAAATTTTCAAATATATCGCATAACATTAGAACATCTGATTTTAAATATAAATCAGAATACGATCCCAAGGTTTGGCAATTAAATACATCCCACACTTTCTGGGCCCTCGCGTAATCCTCGTCGGATATGTGACAATCATTTAACTTATCATAAAACTCATCTTTTGAGGGTAAATTTGGGTGATCTAATTTCAATATATTATCCATGAAATTATATGGAAACACCCCTTTCTGTCTCATCAAATCAAATTTTTCTTTTTCTGCAAAACATTTCCTTGTTTCAACAAAAAATTCTGATGGCAAGTTTTCCGACAGCCCAACCAAGGAATCCGCTAAAAATCTGTAACTATCCAAAAATCTGAGTTTTATGTAATTTTTTCTCAAAATACCGTCTCTATCTACATAGATATGGGTGTACAATGGTTTTGTGAACGAAATATATTTTTCTTTATTTTGGGCAATAACTTCGGCTCTCTCACCTTCCCCATACAATTCTTTAATAAATAAATGGCTGTCATACCCACTCAAATTATGGAAAAATATTGGGACAAATTGCGGGATTTTATAATTTAAATTACAATTGCTATGCGCGGCGCCGGGTGTTTTCTTACCGGTAAGATGGCAATGATCTCTTACTTTAACTTCGCCTTCTTGAAAGGTCTCATCGCAAATAGAGCATATAGTCGATGTGTTAAAATCATCTATTTCATCTTTAGACAGTCGCTGCATTGGAACAATGTCTTTTAAATGAGTATTATAAATAGTTAATACATCATCCTCTAAGCGTTTTACGAAATCGCTCGCGGCATTATCGCCGGTAAAAGTTACAAATTTCGTCAATGAATCATCAAATGAACATTTAATCAGATATGCAAAAGCATATGGCTCATGTTGGTATGTAGGGATGGTGAATTTTTTTTCCAGATCTGGTTCGCAATGATCTATAGGTTTTAGGATCGATTCAAAATCGGCATAAATTACAAATGGGACTCTTAGTTGCTTACCATAATTTTGAAACTTCAGTATATTTTCGGGGACATAATTACCGCGTTTGTCTTTTTTAAGCTCCACTGATGGTGTACTGGTATATATATGATTACAATCGCACAATTGATGACGTAATAGGACGCTTTCAGATGGAAAATAAAGTAAACACCCGTCACAAAAAAATTTTTATGACCATTTTTAGTTATTTGACTCGAAACTAATCTGGATATACTTTTAATCCAACAATAGTGACTATTACCGGAATCTTCTGTTATTAGCAGTAAATTTATATGATGCCCTAACCTTCTACGGGAATATCGTAATGGGCCTACTATTTCAAATTTAGCCTTACCATTTTCATAACTATGTTCCAAGCCATAAACATTAACACTCATATCATTGAGGTCTTCAAATTTTGAAATGTCTTTAAGCTTCATGGGAAATTCAATGCCATCAACATTCAGCACGGTCTCGAAGTGTGGATACGATGACATTAGGCTAACATGATCTCTGGCTGGATATAGAGCTGATGTGATGGCCCAAGCAAAGCAGTACGCATCATTATTCTGCACATTCACTACACCCTTCTTGGTTTCAATAAACTTAGGCAGCTTTATGTATGAGCAGCCTCCTAACGGAGAGTACTTATTTATATTAACTTCTAGAAATAGTACTTCCTGTAATGACCAACCTGAAACAATGAATAATTTATTAGTTACCGATATATTATGTATTATATAACTACTATACCTGAATCTTTATGTTGGAAGTCTACGGTTTGAGATACCAAGGCGTCCTTAAAGTTTGCATATACCACATCCAAATCCGTCGGCAAATCTAGTATTCGATTTATGCTATTAAAAGATTTGATTTCAGAATTATCTTGGCTCTGCAATACATATGTAGCGAAGACCTCTACATTAACTTTAATGGCATTATGGGCCCTCAGAACAACTTTCAACAATTCCAATACCCTCACTTTTATAGCCTCAAAAAATGTTATATAGTCTATATGTTTTTCATCACTTTTGACTCTATAACTTGCGATTCTGCACTTAAATGCACTCTTAATTAAATATATACCATCGACATGAATTGTGCATGCCTTTTGTTTATGACTAAGACTCCTCATATGTGATGTCATCTGATTGGTTGCGATGTCTACATTACATGATTCACATCTACTTTTATGAACTTGTGGGTCTACGGTACGATGTGAAACTCGCATTACACGAGCTTGTTTTACCGGTAAAACATCCGGGCTTGAATTGGCGGTTCATTTCGTACCGCTGGATGATTCACCATTGCGGTTAGATATCAGATTACAACTTTTATTTTGATGTCGTCGTAAATTATCTGCTCTTGTAAATGTTAAACCGCAATTACACTTATACATATCTACTATTTTTATGATTATTTCGATATTAGATAATGAAACTTCCAACGCACTTATAGCTCGCGACTGATCTCATTCGTATAGATGTGATATTATATACCTCTCAATAAATCCCCACCTCCACTATGCTCCCCTCCCCTATTCATAATATACGGGAACAGCTCCAATTCTTGTTACTTCGGTATAGAGTAACGTAAATTCTAAATACATAGTAATCACTAGGAGGTAATGAGATATACTTACTATGCTCATTACACCACTCAATTACGTTCATTAAAGTATATAATTTACAGAATAATTGGGAGGCACTTGCTAATTGCGCGAAGGGTGGGATACTACCCCTTTCAACAATATTTACATCGCGCGTGTCTGCCGAAGACCGGTGATTCACTTTAGCTATGGCGGTTGAGAGTCAAGGGTGTGCATGGCGCCGACTTATTTCCCCTATGCTACAACAGTAAACAAGAGAAGTACTTAGACTTATTACACTACGTGATATACACAGTAAATACTGAGAGGTATTCATATGGTGTAATGAGAGGTACTTACTATGCTCATTACGCTATGCAATTACACTCAGTACAGAATAATTGGTTGGTACTTACATCACTATGTGTACTGAGAGGTACTTACTATACTCATTACACTATGCAATTACACTCATTACACTATGCAATAACATGGTGTACAGAGTAATTCGGAGGTACTTGCTATTTGCGCGAAGGGTGGGGGGTACTTGCTAATTGCGCGAAGGGTGGGGGGTACTTGCTAATTGCGCGAAGGGTGGGGGGTACTTGCTCGAAGGGTGGGGGGTACTTGCTCGAAGGGTGGGGGGTGGGTACTTAGGGTAATTACTAATTACACCAATTGCCTCTGACCTTGCCTCTGACCTTGGTCCAGAACTGGCTAATCCCATCTACTATTGTAGAATCGGGTCATTTAATAAAATTTTCTTTGATTTTTCAAAACTGTCAATAAAGTCTTGTGAATGTAATACTTTTGCGTTTTTCTTTAGGCATTTGGTCATTGGTTTTGTAAGCTGGGCAAAATCTGGAATGAATCTTCTATAGTATCCTACAAGTCCAAGAAACGCTTTAATCTCCTTTTGTGTTGTGGGTATCGGATATTCTAAAATAGCCTTTATCTTATTTGGATTTGGTCGTACTCCATGTGGAGTGATAACGTGGCCTAAGTACGCTACCTCTTTCCTTAAAAATTCGCTTCTATCTAATTGTATCTTGAAATTTGAATTTCTGAGCCTTTCGAATACTTCTTTTAAATTTTCAATGTGTTCTTGGAGTGATGTAGAGAATATAATAATGTCATCAAGGTACACCAGGCATTTCTCGTTCTGGATTCCACGTAGGATGTTATCCATGACACGCTGGAAAGTTGCGGGTGCATTCTTCAACCCGAATGGCAACCTTTTAAATTCGTAGTGGCCATTCTCTGTATTGAAAGCAGTTTTCTCTATATCTGGTGGGTTCATTTGGACCTGATGGAAGCCTGACGCAAGGTCTAAGGTGGTAAAATACTGACTTCGTCCTAATTTATCCAGTATATCATTAATATTTGGTAAAGGATATTTGTCATCTACTGTTTTCTGGTTTAATTTTCTGTAATCTATAACCAATCTCCATTTTTTCTTCCCGGAGGCGTCAATTTTCTTTGGTACTATCCATAAAGGTGAACTCCATGGAGATGTTGATGGTTGGATTATACCTTGATCTAACATAGAATGTATCTGAGTTCGGACTTCTTCTTGATGAATTTGTGGATATCTGTAAGACTTAGTATATATCGGTATCTCATCAGTTAACCTAATACTGTGTTTAATTTGGTTATTAGATGTTAACGGTATTTGTTCACAATGGAAAATATCCCTGTATTGATAACAAAGGTCGCTAATATGTTTCTTTTCTTCATCATTCATGTGTTCTAAGCGTAATCTTTGAAGGTTTCCTTTTTGTATTTCGTCAAAAGAACTCATTTGATATTCGTCAGGTGGTTCTTTATATGTATTTATTTCGAAAGCTTCAATAGGTTCAATTTTGACAGGTTCAAATAATTCCAAGGTTATCGTTTCTTCCGTTGGATTTAAAATTGTAGTACGTGCTTTTTGATTTTTTACTGAAACAATGGCGGATGGCATTTCAACTTTTTCATATTTGGTATAATTAATAATTCCTTCACATATATTCTTATTTACTGGAATTTCAACAATTTGTTCTGTCCTGGGTGGAAGTTCTATATAAAAAATATTTTTTTGATCTTCCTCATCGGTTTGGATATTTTGTTCTTCTCCATCAAAGTAAAGTGGAATTGAAGAATCAAGAGTTATCTACATCTTATTTTGTAAATCAATTTTTGCGTCAATTTTCTTCAATAGATCAATTCCGATTAATCCTCCATATTTTGGATTAAAATTAAAGAGATAAAATTTTTGTAAAGTATCAGGTAGATTAAAAATTTCTGATAGTGGTAAAGTTATACTGGAATCGTGAAATGAAATAGTATGTGCTGACTGTATTTGGAAATTATCATCCTCTATGAGATGAGGATAAAGATTATAAGCTAATTCTGGGTTAATTAGCGTTTTAGTAGATCCAGTGTCAATCATAAATTTTGCATCAATTTCTGGAATTATAATATAAGGCAATTTAGATGTAGATGTAGCATTACTTTCTATCATTTCTTCTTGGTTTGTTTCTGACCAAGCCGCCGAAAATTTTGATTTACATTTTCTGATTCTGCTGCATTAAATGAATTATTTTCTTCAATAGAATTTTCAACGGCAGTTTTATAATAATTATCATTAGAAAAGTAATTATGAGAATTATTTTCGTTTTCTTCAGAAAATCCATCATCTTGATAAAATATTTCTTCAAATGTAAAGCTTGGCCTCTGTCGTTGCTGAATTTGTGCAGGTCTCAAAGAATTATAAGATGATGTTTCCATTGGTACTGGTTTTGGCAACTGACTGTTTGGATTTGGCTGGAAAGCATTTCTTTGTGGTGGTCTTATTTGTTGATTTGTTGATTTGTTTGTGGTTGACTTGGGTTCCAATTCGGTTGTTGACGATTTGGGTTCCAATTTGGTTGTTGTCTAAATGGCTGCCTATAAAAGTTTATAGGTTGTGATTGTTGAGCAAATTGCATTGGTCTAATTGGTCGTGGCACAAAATTTGAACGATAGTTTGGTTGACTGTAGAAAGGTCTTTGAATCGACACTCTTGGTAGAAAACTTGTAGGCAACTGTGGTTGATTAACACGTTTTTGCTGTTGAATTAAGTTATTAGTTTTATTTTTTGCATAACTAACATTTTCAATTGATTCTGGAGATCTTGAACGTATAATTGAACCAAGTGGTTCCTTAAATCCGCTCAGGAAAGCTTTTAAAGTTAAGTTATCATACATTTGTATTTTAACTCTTCGGATTTGAGCATTAACTTCACCGACTGCTAGATTTGATAATAGTAGACTTCTTATGTCTTGACATCTAGAGCAATACTGTTGAGGTGTTTCATTTTGTTCCTGACGTAGTAGCATTAAATCTCTTAATAAGGAATTTTCGTCTCTTTGGAATTTTGGAATAACTTCCAAATAAGAATTTTTAAATGCGTTCTCCATATTTATTTGTGGATTATCGTTAAGATTAATTCTTAAAAAATCGTTAATTAAATCGCCAAGTTCACTCATAGAATAAAAAGGATACGTAAAGGAATAACAAAATTGTAAAAAGGAAAATGAGTATCACTTACATAACCAGTAGTGGATGCTCAGCTACTCCCATAGTGTGTTAATCCAAAATAGTAAACTGTCACAGTTCTTTTACACCGGTCCCGGATCGGCCAATCACATCTACTCAGTTTTATTTTTATTGTCACAGTTTATTTCACAGTTTGTTTCACAGTTTGTTCACGTTCAGTTCTCAAAATTAGTTGGAAATAACTCCGAAAATTCGAAATCTTCCAGAAGGTTCGAAACGAATCTATATCGATTTCCGTCGATTTTTGTACGCGAAACCAATAAAAATCCGTCACTGACTGCGCCAATTAGGTAATAAGGGATTTCGAAGTTATTTTTAGATATATATTTATTTCAAAAATAGTGAAATCCGAGTTACAAATAATAAAAATGGCAATGTTAAAACCTTGATTATCAAATTATAACTGAACAAAGAAAATAAAGAATACAATGGAAAATGCAATATCTACTCTACTCTACGAAAACACTGATAACGGATATAATATTACTTATTTCTAGTCTTTTCTACTAAAGCACTGATAACGAATATAATATTACTGATTATAATTATTATTTTATTTATAGAATAGAATGTCCATGTTCATAGCCGTCACGTTGGGGATCTTGACTTAACACACGGCATTCTTTGATAGGCATTCATTCGATACGTTTCATTTTATGTATTATTATTCTTAACACCGATTAAATTCGATTCTATATTAAAATCCGATTTATTTCATTTAAAATTAATTAACATAGTTTACACTTGGTAGGATTCCCCACTCGACCATTCACTGTTGGGTTCCAATTATTAACAGTGCTGTTCCTAAAGTGGCGCTGGGAAACAGTAACAAAGCCTACACAGAACACGAGGCTAATGGCCGTAGTAGTCGACGCCGATGACACCAAATTAAAAAAAAAACACTAGAATGAAGTTTTTGTTTTTCCTGTACCTTTGATATATGATTTCTCAAATTGGTTTGATCACCAGGTAAAAGTATATCAAAACCAGTGCGTAAATTTCTCTCTAAAATTAATTTCGCCGGATTTACATTTGTTGTACAATGGGGTTGAACGATAATCAAATAAAAAATTATTGAGCGCTAAATTAATGTTGATATTAGAGTTTTTCCCAAGTGCATTTTTGAGAGCATTTTTAATCGTCGTAACGGCGTTCTCAGCTGTCCCATTAGAGGAAGGATGGTAAGGAGGACTAGTAATATGCAAAACATGATTAGTTTTTAGAAAATTTTCAAATTCTAATGAACAAAATGAAGTTACTATTTTATTAAGTAAACCGAATCGGGCAAAACAAGAGCGTAATATTTCCATTGTTTGCAAAGACGTTGTTGAAGTCATAAGAAAAACTTCAATCCACTTGCTATGAGCATCTAAAATTATTAAAAAATAATTAGCTAAAAAAAGGACCCATAAAATTTAAATGAAGTCTTTCCCATGGCGGTTCAGGCCAAGGCCAAGACTGAACAATGGTTTTTTCTGGAGAATTTTTATTTTTTAAACAAGTTTTGCATATTTAGTCAATTTTTTTACCTAAATTGGGCCACCAGAAATACGATCGCGTTAAGCTTTTCATTTTTACCACACCCATATATGTGTAGAATGTAGACTTTCCAAAATATTTGCTTGTAATTTAACGGGTATTACAATCCTGTTGTTCCAAATTAAACACTCATTTTCATGAAAGTCTTTGTTAAAGTTAGGAACATAAATATTTAAATTACAGCTACTGATCATAAATAAATAATGAAGTGTTTCAGGGTTTTTGAATTTTCACATTTTAAGGGGGGCAAACGGGGAGTGAAAGTTTATATGAGAGTATATATTTCTTGTTCTCTTTGAAGTTAGAAACATGAAAATTGGAATTGCAGCTAATGAGTACAAATTAATAATGACGTGTTTTAGAGTTATTGGATTTTCACATTTTAAGGGGGGAAGCGGGGAGGTTAAAGTTTGTTTGGAAATATCGATTTTTTTAAAAGTAGGAACTTGAAAATTGGAATTGTAAGTTCCCATCATAAATAAATGTGTTTCAGGGTTTTTGCATTTTAAAATTTTAAGGGGGGACATGGGGGTGGAAATTTGTTCAATAGTATGTATATATTTTTTTATTTAAAGTTTGAAACATAAAAATTTGAATTACAGCTACTGATTAAAAATCAAAACTGATGTGTTTCATGGTTTTTGGATGTTCACATTTTAAGATGAGAAAACGGGGTGAAAATTTGTATAGCAGTATAATTTTTTTGAATGTTGGAACTTGAAAATTATAATTGTAGCATAAATAAATATTGACGTGCTCTGTGGTTTTTAGATTTTTGTGTGGTAGTATCATAAAAATAAACTAAAATTAAAAAAAAAAAAATAATTATTAAAAATTAATAAAAATTAATGAAAATTATTAAAATTATTAAAAATTAATAAAAAATAATAAAAATTAATAAAAATTAATAAAAATTAATAAAAATTAATAAAAATTAATAAAAATTAATAAACATTAAGAGGAAAATTTACATTACAAACTGAAAGACCTGCGGGGCAACGGTAGTTTAGTAGGTATAAAAATTACAACTTTAGGGTGGAGCCTAAATACTACAAAATTACTTCCGAGACTAAACAAAACCCGCATTCATTCATAATTTTAACAATTGCCTGTAGATACGAGGGATACGTATTTCAAACTCTAACGCGCGAAATTAAGACAAAGGAACCGAAAAATCCTAACACGGAGTGAGTCAGAGTTACCTAAATTAGGGGAACCAGAATCGTATTTGCTTTTCTCGGTGCATTGCGAGATATTGTTACAACGCAGTTCGATTTATTAGAGGGTTTTACATTATTTTTATATTTTATTTTAGTGAATAGGTTTAGTTAGATTAAATTACATTTAAGAGTATAGAGGTGTGAAATATAAATACAAATAACGAAAAAATAGACGATTGGCTCGAATAAGGTAATATCAATTAATACAGGGTATTTATTTATTGAGTGCCGATACTTAAGGGTGTGAATCCTTTGGGTGTTAAAGTTTTAAGAAAAAAAAATAACTATTTTATCATAAGTTTCTTATCACTCTAGATATTTTTATAAAATTTTTCCCAAAAAAAGTGTTTCCACTCATGGTGGGTTCCTACCAAATTTCAACAAAATATCAAAAGCAGTTTCAATATACTGGTTTTCATTTTCTTACCCGAAAAGGGTGCTTCGTACGAAAGTACGTAATAAACCAAATTTGCTCCAAAATATATAAGAATTTTAAAGATAATTTTGGTTTTTAGAAAAAGCAGTGGCGCACCATATTTTTTTTCAAAAGTATTCAGTTCAAACCCGGCACGGACGTCACTGGTAAAAATTTAAAAGTCTTTTACGACAAAAGGCGAGATTGAAATTGAAAGTTTAGTCTGTTGGTACATAATATACTATATTTATATATCTAATTTTTATTATTACACTGAATGTGACATGGCTTTTTTGCCTTTTTTGGATCAACAAAATATTATTTTAATGATTTAAAATAAACTGCCAGTAATAATAATAATAATTATCTGTACTTAAACATATGCAAAAAGAAATCATAAAACGACGCATAAAGAAAGCACCAAATTATTAAACTTTTAATTTCCGTAAGATGTGTTGAAAGTAATTTTAAAAAACCGACTTTAAAATCGTGCAGATGCCATCACCACATCTAAACCAAATTTATATGGGACCATCCCGGAAGTACCCCCTTTCCAGCAAAAAAGAATAATTTAAATCGGACATTGTGTTAAAGAATTATCGCTGAACATACATAAAAAAATATACAGACGAATTGAGAACCTCCTCCTTTTTGAAGTAGGTTAAAAAGAATATAATAATCTATATTATTTGTAATAACTAAAAAACTACTATGTGGAGTTATATACATCTTCTTAAATTAATCTTATATGTAAAAATGTGGGTTCGGTTCCTAGAAGAGTACCTAGTTCACTGTGCAGCCAAATTTATATTTATGGTACAGAATTTTTTGAATAAATAAAGTTTTAGGTTTAATTAAACACTAAGTTCTATCAGGAATAACATTTTCTGAAAAAAGTAACATAAAAAGCAGACTTTTTGCGAGCCACTATATATATTTCAGAGGACAATCCATATTATTTTAGAAAAATAAATTAAAGTTTTATATAATCACATAAATGTGATTTATCTTTTAGAATATTGTATATGTTTGTCAAAGTTTACTAATTTAAAAAAAAAGAAATATTCTTCAAAAATTTTCTTAAATTTTTTAACACGGTACAAAATACCTTAATCCGTTTAAAGTCATCGAAATATGTAAAGAATTTTAACTCGTTTAAAAAGCGTTCTTTCTCTTTCCATTTCCTATAAAAACTAATAGACCTTTTTGAAATCGGTATTCGGTGACTTTTCTTCTGTTTTATTGCCTTGAAAATGATATGATTTACATAAAAAACAAAAACCGACTTATTATTTTTGTGAAATAAAAATATGTTGTTATTTTCACAATTTTTGACTACTTTTCGTTTCTAAAGAAGAAGTACGATGTTCGTCTCTAGATATTAACACATTGTTTAATTGGCTTTTTATTTTTTTTAAATATTCTTTAGTATTTTCATAATTTGGGAAACAGTATAGCATTGAAATTGTGAGTACGCTTTTAATTAATTGTCTGTTTTTTTATCTCACAATGTGTCGATAAGAAGTTATATAGAAAAAGTTAGTATTCAATATCATCCAGACAAAAAACAAAAACATGTTTAAATGAATATATTAAATAAATTATGAGTATTCTTTAACAGAGATATATTTATTTGTATTATGGAAATAATGTTTATGTCAACAAACTTATGTTCGATATTTGTATCAATTTGTAAAAATAACTCTTGTATAATGATAATATTAAATTTAAAGGTTTTAAATAAGGACTTGCAGATATCACAATTCAAAATTCTTTTTATTGGCCATAATACTTTTTTTGGAATGAAAGCATTAGTTTCTGTTTTTCAGTTAAGCTCCATAAATTTATATTTTAATCTGAACGCTACTTAAGCGCAGTAAAGTTGCAACAACTAAACAATATAGTGAACTTTTCGAAAATTTCTAAGTTAAAATTAAAATCAATTTATATTTAAAATTAAATAAGTTAACTAACATTTTTGACCGTTATGAAGTTAATAAAGTTATAAATAACGTCGTTACAAAGATTTATGTTTGAATTTTAAATTTCTATTGATGATAGTTACTCATCTACGTATTACAATAACAATACCTACATGACTTGGCTTTGACACAAAACCCTGTATAGTAAAACTTCTAATCCGAATAAAAATCTTGAAACTATTATTTGGGGACTTAAAAGCGTGGTCCACTAGTTGGTGTAGCCTTTTAAAACATTTGGTGTAATAATAATTATATACCTATCATCAATTACCACTGCCACTGGTAAAATCCTAAATTTAAAATAGTGTAATATAATAATAAGAAGACATTAATCATATCTTAAATGGATCGCCTACTACCATGTTTTAGAAATAAATAAAATTTAATTCTTAAATTAATAAAAATATTTAAAATAATTTAAGATTCCTTGCGTTATGTTAATAAACATTAAACAAAATTTCTCACGAATTATTTAATATTCTGTCTCGTACTTCCATGTCTCTATTGCTTCGCTGTCAACAAGTTCCGGCAAGACATATTGCATATAAAAAATTTTAATTTTATTTCGTATCTTTTTTTCTCAAAAGCTGTCAATATGAGATATTTTCTCCACTTCTATTCCTCCAGAAGTCCAAAAGCACAAAATGCAAAAATCCATTTCTGTTATGTGCAGCTAGCCCTGAATTTGAAAATACCAATAGTGGTTCTTCTTAATGGAATTGTTCTTTTTCCAAAAAGTTATTTCTCTACTGCATATTTCTTCTGCTACAGTCCGCACTTCAGCTCCATATGGACATTTTAACTCTATCATAGAGTTTTGTTTTTTTTTTTTAATTCCATCCAGACTGGCAGCAACATAATCAAATTCGAATTCAATAAAATGTCCACATTTAAAAACTTTTACTTGCAAATAAATTTCCAAATCTTATTTTGTTTTGAATTTATGGTCCATGCCATATCGGGTGGCTTTCGTTTCTTTTCTTAGATTTTTTCAAAAGAGACTGATTCATATTTTGAAAGTAAATCCAGAGAGGTATGGGTTAAGCCTTTACCTGTACTTACATAAAATTTCTTTTAGTAAAATTAAAAAATAATCCGTAAAATTGGTGTACTATGAAACCCTTGCATATAATATATATGCCAATCTTAGTATTACAGAAATAAATTACGTAAAAAATAAGGTGTACAAATACGTAAAATTTATTCATCCCTCGTAAAACATCAGTAAAATATATTATAAATTGTTTTCATTCACAAATATTAATTTCTTAAAAATCTAACAGAGGCGCCACTTTCCAGACGAAAAATCTTGCAATGTAAGGGTTTCGTAGTACCCCCACTTTTAAAGTTTATTTTTGTTTATTTTTAAAATAAAAAAATATGTGTGTGTAGGTAAAGGTTAAATCTATGCTCCTCTGGAACCACTTTTTCAAAATTCAATTTAGTTTTTTCTAAAAAAAATTGAGAAAATGGGTAAAACAAGTCGAGTTTTGTATTTTTTTTAGAAAAAACTGTTTCAAATTTTAAAAAAGTGTTTCCAGAGGAGCATAGATTTATCCTTTACCTACACGTACATATTTTTTTCTTTCAGAATAAGTCAAAAATAAACTTTAAAAGTGGGGGTACTACGAAACCCTTGCATGCTCCGCTCTACAGCCAAGTAAATACTCCTCTTAATAAAAAAAAAAAATAAAAATTTATAAAGATTACTAAAAATTAATGGAAATTAATAAAAATTTATAAAGATTACTAAAAATTAATGGAAATGAATAAAAATTAGTAAAAGTGAATAAAAAATAAGTTAAAATGTATAAAAATTAATAAAGAAGATTAAAAATGAATAAAAATGAAAAAAATAACGAATAAAAAGAATACAAATGAATAAAGATTATTAAAAATGAATAAAAATAAAAAAAAATTATAAAAGTGATTAAAAAAATAAATAAAAATGAATAAAAATTATTAAAAATGAATAAAAATGAAAAAAATTAATAAAAATGATTAATAAATATAGTTTTTCTACGTTCATGCAAAAAACAAAACTTTATTGAACTATATTTAGTGAAAAAACTGGGTCTTAATTGCACTAGTGCAATAAAAATTTTATTGCTCTCATCTGTCATTTTACTACAGCGTTTTATGATCATGACAAACATAAATATTCAAATCAACGCCAAATATTTAGTCCATTTTCATTTTCTGTGTTACGTTTTAAAAACAATTGCATATTTTATATTATTTTCAATCATTTAATAAATAAATTAATAAAAAAATGTATTTTATTACAAATTATGAACACAAACGTAAATAAATGCCTCAAAGGTACACGATCACGTCTACTATCATTTGGATAATACAACTGCAGTTCTATAAAACATTTTTTGGTTTTTGCATGAAAGTAGAAAAAATATTGTATGCAACTCGTGCAAAAAGTGTTTATTGCACTCGACAATTTCACGTCGCGTGCAATAAACACTTACTTTTTGCACTTGTTGCATAAATAACTATCAAAAAACTAAAAAACACGCTTTTAGAGCATATCAAACTAAAAAGTTAAAAATAATTTTTCAAATAAGCTTAAAACAATAATAAATGGAAAATACTAGTATTATTGTGAAAAAAGCGTCGGGCGCTCGATATACGAGAAATATGGACAAAGCGCGCCACGCTTTTTTCACAATAATACTAGTATTTTCCATTTATTATTGTTTTAAGTTTATTTGAAAAATTATTTTTAACTTTTTAGTTTGATATGCTCTAAAAGCGTGTTTTTAGTTTTTTTAAACTATATTTATTTTTCACTTTTTATAATTATGTTTATTTACAACCATATATGTAATGTTGTCATTACTAACGTCATTGAAGACTGGGAAGTGTCACATTACACACCTCTACTTCCCGCCCTCACTTCCCGCCCTCATTTCATCTATTCTAGATGAATGAATAATTGCAACACTCTCAAACACTAGTCTTTGCTAGTCTTAAATAAAAGTAATGGAACATATTGTTTTTGTTTTTTTTTTTAATAATCCAACACATTTACACCCAAAACACGAATTTTGAAAAAGCTCACGTGAGATTAGGGAAGGGAGTTAAGGAAAATCTTACCAAATCTCGCCAGGGGGGGAGGGGGAGTCAAAAAATCCTCAAAAATACCTCACGTAATTAATGGACGCCCCCTAACGGCATAGTAGAGACTTATAAACATTTAAGGCATCAATTTTACTGGCCCTCTATGCAAACAACAATCTGTAACCTCATTAATAAATGTGAAATTTGTCTAACAAATAAATATGAAAGACACCCTTACAAACTTCCACAATTAGGCCCTTTACTAGGACAGAAACCTTTTGACATAATACACATAGACATATTTCAGTGCAATAAAAATCTCTACCTGACAATAGTAGATTCTTTCTCAAAATACGCTCAGTGTTATAAAATTCCTGATAAAACTTCAATCTCAATATTAAGTAAATTAAGACATTATTTTTCTCACCACAATTACCCCAAAAAAGTCGTATGTGACAACGGTAAAGAATTTAATTCTGCCTTAGTCATCGAATTTATGAAATTACATAAAATTGAAATTCATTATACCACAGTAAATAATTCATCATCAAACTCCCCCGTAGAACGATTCCACTCTACCCTACTTGAGAAACTTAGAACATTACGAAATCAAAACCCACAAGATCCCTTAGACGACACATTTACACATGCAGTATTATCTATAACCAATCAATTCATAGTGCCACAAATTACTCTCCTTTTTCAATATTATACGGCCCATATGCCGAAGAAATACATTTTGATTTTGATCTTCCCCTGTATGAAATATACAATCAAAGACATAAGGATGAACTTCGTCCATTCATAACTGACTTATACAACAAACAAAAAGAAAAAAGACAGAAAATATTAGAAAAACAAAACGAAAGTGCCGAAACCGTACCTGAAATAGATCTTACACAAATCCTTTATGTAACTAAGAAAAAACATAGGCCTAAATTAAATGCCCCTTATTCTATTATACACCCTAAAAAACAAATTAACACAAATATGTAACTAAGAAAAAACATAGGCCTAAATTAAATGCCCCTTATTCTATTATACACCCTAAAAAACAAATTAACACAAAAATTATTGGTAAAACTAATAAACAAAACGACACTAGTACTCATTTAAAACTTGCTAAAAGAATTCGAAAAATAAAAAATAAAAATTTTCAAGACGATACTTCTTTACAGGACAATCCTCTCCCTGGGACGTCAGGGACAGCTTGTCAAAATTCAAGTGATTCCGAATAATGGATATTACGCTGAAGAAATTGGCAAATCCCGAGAGATTTCACATTATCATAGACACATTTTACACATTGACCTACAAAAACTAGAAGAAACTTTAGATATCAGCCCTAACGATTATTTCAAAATCTCATTAAAAACTGGACCACTTTCTCTATTAAATTCTCAATACAATCACATACATGGCGAAGCAAAAGACAACCTACATAAAATAACACGAAAACAGAAAAAAGGACTATTTAATTTTCTTGGCACGACTATAAAATACATAACCGGAAATCCTGACGACTCTGACTTAAATTTACTAAAGACTCACATTACCGCAATAGAAGTTAAACAAAATGAAATAATAAAAAAATGTAATAATCAAATATCATTTGGCCAATCTATTGATACGAGATTCAATAAACTTTTAGAACAAGTAATTAAAAATAATAGAGCCCTTTTACTAGCAATTAATAAATTATCAGCTGATTTTGATGGATACATTACCCTACATAATGAAATAATAAATCTTCAAAACATTAACGAATTTCTTATGAAATTTATTCGGACAAATACCCTTTCACATTTAAATTTGTCAAATATAGAATTATTTACTCTTAAAGAACTCGAGGACTTAAAAGAAAACCTTATAAAAATTTACTCAAGAAATGCCCTACTCGTCGATGACGAACACCCATATGAACTTATCGAATCATCTAAATCTCTAGTTTGCGTCACACCCAATACAATGCTCATAATTCTCAAAATCCCAATCCTCCACGTTAACGCTTATCCCACCTTTAGAATTTATCCTATCCCTAATAATGATCACATAATGGTTTTGCCTCCTGCACACTATTATGCCAATAGCAAATGGTATGAAACATGTACCGGCCAAGCAGATTACACTATATGTGCCAGGCCCGTGAAGTCCAGATGCCTCATCCCTAATGTTCAAAATTGCACCAAAACATTGATCACAGAGAACTTTTCACAGGAAACCCGAAAAGTAATTTTATTGGGAATAGTCCACCCAATAATAATAAATCAACAAGAAATCCGAAAAAGCAGCATCCTGTTGTCAGACATAGAAGGAATTCACTATGATAAGAAAACTATACAAGAAATCGCCATTCCAGAAGTCATCCCAATTAGACTAATTCCAGAACATAAATTAAAAATTGAAAAATTGAATATTCCAGAAAGACACGGACAACTCCAACCAATAGAGCCAATAGCACTTATGCCACAAATTTCAACAGGACTCAGCACTGTCGCCCGTCCTTATAATTTCTGTTTCAGCCATCCTTTTTACTATCGTAGTAAAGAAAAAGAAAAGAATATCAAAAATTCTTTTTGGGCCCAAACTACAACCAGCACAAATCCAGGTTCTTCAGGAGCTACTCGTAGAGACTTCGAGGACGAAGCCAGGACCAAAGGAGGGAGGAGAAATGTGATAGAAACCCACCGTTCAATGCCCGGAGTGCCTCGTCAGCAAAATCAGCGCTTTGCACCTTGGCGACAATGAACCCGAGATTATAAATACCATGTCAACGTGGGAATCAACGTTCTTTTTATTTTAATCACTTACGAATAACATTGTTAATTAAAGATCCATTTTTGTATATTTTAAATAAATAAAGTTTGCTTTTTTTTGAAAAACTAAAGTGTTGTTAACTTAACTATATTTTATTGTATAAAACAAATTCTAAATATTTCAAAAACCTTATTTTTAGTTTTTTTCTACTCCATCTAATCAATAAATAATAGTATAATTCGAGAATTGTTGTTGATAAAAATTATTTTTATTTAATTTTATATATTTTTAATAATTTTATTTATTTTTATTTATTTTTAATTATTTTTATTTATTTTTATTTATTTTTATTTATTTTTATTTATTTTTATTTATTTTTATTTATTTTTATTTATTTTTATTTATTTTTATTTATTTTTATTTATTTTTATTTATTTTTATTTATTTTTATTTATTTTTATTTATTTTTATTTATTTTTATTTATTTTTATTTATTTTTATTTATTTTTATTTATTTTTATTTATTTTTATTTATTTTTATTTATTTTTATTTATTCAGATTAATAGACTTTATTAAAAATTATTTTTTTTTAAATTACTAAAAATTAATAAAAATTATTAATAATTAATAAAAATTAATAAAAATTAATAAAAATAATAAAAATTAATAAAAATTAATAAAAATTAATAAAAATTAATAAAAATTAATAAAAATTAATAAAAATTAATAAAAATTAATAAAAATTAATAAAAATTAATAAAAATTAATAAAAATTAATAAAAATTAATAAAAATTAATAAAAATTAATAAAAATTAATAAAAACTAATAAAAATTAATAAAATTAATAAACTTTAATAAAAATTAATAGAAAATAATAAAAATTAATAAAAATTAATAAAAACTAATAAAAATTAATAATAATTTATTTTTTTAAATTATAAACACGACACCACGCGTGAAAAGCCGTGGGTAAAAGCTAGTATAGAATAATAAGCTTAACACAAACGTAAATTGTTTGCCTATACAACCTAATAATGTTTAAGAAATAAACGAATATAGTGCTGCCTATACAACCTAATAATGTTTAAGAGATAAAAGAATAATTGTTTGTCGCGAAAAATAGACTAACTTGGTGAATTATTAAATTTATGAGTTGGCAAAACATAAACTTCTGACAAAGGTATTTCAAAGTCTAATAACGCTTTCGATTATTGCTCGAAAAGGGCTCTCGGGCGCTCTGAGTTTGATCTCGGAAAGATTTATGTGTTCGATTTCATGGCCCGAAGGTGCTCTCGCTAAGATCCGCTTTTTCGATTTTTGTGTGTGTGTGTGTGTGTTTGTGTGTGTGTGTGTGTGTGTGTGTGTGTGTGTGTGTGTGTGTGTGTGTGTGTGTGTGTGTGTGTGTGTGTGTGTGTGTGTGTGTGTGTGTGTGTGTGTGTGTGTGTGTGTGTGTGTGTGTGTGTGTGTGTGTGTGTGTGTGTGTGTGTGTGTGTGTGTGTGTGTGTGTGTGTGTGTGTGTGTGTGTGTGTGTGTGTGTGTGTGTGTGTGTGTGTGTGTGTGTGTGTGTGTGTGTGTGTGTGTGTGTGTGTGTGTGTGTGTGTGTGTGTGTGTGTGTGTGTGTGTGTGTGTGTGTGTGTGTGTGTGTGTGTGTGTGTGTGTGTGTGTGTGTGTGTGTGTGTGTGTGTGTGTGTGTGTGTGTGTGTGTGTGTGTGTGTGTGTGTGTGTGTGTGTGTGTGTGTGTGTGTGTGTGTGTGTGTGTGTGTGTGTGTGTGTGTGTGTGTGTGTGTGTGTGTGTGTGTGTGTGTGTGTGTGTGTGTGTGTGTGTGTGTGTGTGTGTGTGTGTGTGTGTGTGTGTGTGTGTGTGTGTGTGTGTGTGTGTGTGTGTGTGTGTGTGTGTGTGTGTGTGTGTGTGTGTGTGTGTGTGTGTGTGTGTGTGTGTGTGTGTGTGTGTGTGTGTGTGTGTGTGTGTGTGTGTGTGTGTGTGTGTGTGTGTGTGTGTGTGTGTGTGTGTGTGTGTGTGTGTGTGTGTGTGTGTGTGTGTGTGTGTGTGTGTGTGTGTGTGTGTGTGTGTGTGTGTGTGTGTGTGTGTGTGTGTGTGTGTGTGTGTGTGTGTGTGTGTGTGTGTGTGTGTGTGTGTGTGTGTGTGTGTGTGTGTGTGTGTGTGTGTGTGTGTGTGTGTGTGTGTGTGTGTGTGTGTGTGTGTGTGTGTGTGTGTGTGTGTGTGTGTGTGTGTGTGTGTGTGTGTGTGTGTGTGTGTGTGTGTGTGTGTGTGTGTGTGTGTGTGTGTGTGTGTGTGTGTGTGTGTGTGTGTGTGTGTGTGTGTGTGTGTGTGTGTGTGTGTGTGTGTGTGTGTGTGTGTGTGTGTGTGTGTGTGTGTGTGTGTGTGTGTGTGTGTGTGTGTGTGTGTGTGTGTGTGTGTGTAAGGGGTTTTCTCGCCTCAGAGAAAACGGTTCCTTACGAATGACGCTGGTTACGGACGGTTCTCGAGCGCCAGATTTTTGGTGATGGTTTACTCCACAAACTCTCGAAACAGCGTCGAAAGTACTCGGGCAGCACAGATGGAGATGAAAAATTCCAGGGGTCAAAGGTTACTTAGACTCAAATAATTAGTAGCCACAAATAATGGGATTTAATCACTACTTGTGGTTGCAAAGAATTTTTCACTGCTGAAAAATAAGGGGGAAGTAAATTGGTGATCAGTAAACTCAGTAATAGTCACGGTAATTTTGACACATATATTGATTTTAACTATATACACTAAAAAAGGAAAATAAAATATTTCAACGCCCACCCTCGGTAATGAAACCCTGAACAAAAAAAATGAAGCAATGGCAAAACGGTAAAAAGGGGTCGCGTATACAAAAAAAAAATTGTATTCGGAAATCTCAGACTAAGGTCAAAATTTAAATCTCGGATAATATGAATCCTAAATTTACGGCAATTACTCTCAAATCGAGAAAAAAAATAATCTAATTGTAAATCATGGATAATACGGATTCAACAATTTAAATTTACGGCAATTGTTTAAATCGCAAAGCAAATCAAAATTTTAATCAAGGATATTAGTTTTAAAAATTCCAAAATTTACGGTAGTAAATCAAAATTTAAATCAAGGCTAGTATGAATAAAAAAAATTAAACTTCGGCACTTCTGTAACTCGTGAGGACCACTCGAAATCTTTCTAGATGTTTGTTTCGTTTTTAAAACCCCTGAATACAATGAGCAAGCTACGGTGAATCAAACCCACACTACCTCTTATTGTTATTTATTATTATAACCCCAAGTCGGACAGGAATATCTAGGAAGAAAAATAACACACGGAACTTTAAGCCCTCAGTGAGTTATTTGGGAATAGACAAGAAGGAAAATTAACACACGGAACTTTAAGCCCTCAGTGAGTTAATTGCGGAAAGCTAGGAACGAAAATAACACACGGAACTTTAAGCCCTCAGTGAGTTATTTGGGAATAGACAAAAAGGAAAATTAACACACGGAACTTTAAGCCCTCAGTGAGTTAATTGCGGAAAGCTAGGAACGAAAATAACACACGGAACTTTAAGCCCTCAGTGAGTTATTTGGGAATAGACAGGAAGGAAAATTAACACACGGAACTTTAAGCCCTCAGTGAGTTAATTGGAAGTAGCCAGGACGGAAAAATAAAGGAACAGAAATTTTATATTCAAAACAGGAAATGATACCCTCCCTTTTAGTAAAAAAAAAATATCGCGAACGGTCAAACTAAACCAACAAAAAAAATATTTACTTCCCTTATTTCCCACAAATAGGAATTTAACAAATCTATTCTTTTAAAAGTCTATCTAAATTTAAATAAAATGAACACTCTAATTCCTATCTTTTCCCAATTTACTTATTTAATAATTCTCTTTACAAAGTCAATTTATAACGGAAGCAGTCCTCACCGTTCGAAGATGATAATAAAAAAATAAACACGGTCAATATCAAAACAAGAAACTATTCTTCGACTGTTAATTTAATTATTAAATTTCGGAATTTTTACAAAATTATTTACGTGTTAAAATGTGATCTCAAACGGTGTTTAAATATACTAATTTAATTCGGTTTTAATTCCTATCTAAACTCGATACTACGGCAAAAACTAAAAACGGGTTTTTTGTACTAACTGCGGTAAATATGGTTTTAGCTCGCGGTGCTGCTATTTTTGTCGACTGACTCTTTCGATCGCTCGGAATGGAATTAAAAATTTCTCTCGCCATGGTCTCGTACTCGGGTCAAAAATATTTACCAATGTTCCACGCATGATCAACTTAAGTGGGAAAAGGTACTCGAGAAGGGGACGGTGCTTGCTGCCGGCGTTCGTTATCGTGTAAAAATATTAAAAATAATAAATTCCCAAATCTACAATTTTCTATAATATAAATTCAAAACCCTGGTTTAAAATGACTTTTTAAAACCATTGCTATATTGTGAAAATACTATAAATTTTCGGATTATTATATATTTCAAAATAATAGATACAGGGTGAAGCCAAAAAGTTGATTTATAAATTATAATAGTAACGAATAATTAATTTTATTAAATTGACATGCCGGATTCTAATGAAAGTTAGATTTAAAATTATTAATAAGAATACTAATTCGGCAATTGAATAAAAAAAAAATAGTAATGAAAAATGACTTCATTACAGTGTGCGTAGGTGTGTGCGTGCGTAGGTGTGTGCGTGCGTGCGTGTGTGTGTGTGTGCGTGTGTGTGTGTGTGTGTGTGTGTGGGTGTGCGTGCGTGTGTTTGTGTTTGTGTGTGTGTGTGTGTGTGTGTGTGTGTGTGTGTGTGTGTGTGTGTGTGTGTGTGTGTGTGTGTGTGTGTGTGTGTGTGTGTGTGTGTGTGTGTGTGTGTGTGTGTGTGTGTGTGTGTGTGTGTGTGTGTGTGTGTGTGTGTGTGTGTGTGTGTGTGTGTGTGTGTGTGTGTGTGTGTGTGTGTGTGTGTGTGTGTGTGTGTGTGTGTGTGTGTGTGTGTGTGTGTGTGTGTGTGTGTGTGTGTGTGTGTGTGTGTGTGTGTGTGTGTGTGTGTGTGTGTGTGTGTGTGTGTGTGTGTGTGTGTGTGTGTGTGTGTGTGTGTGTGTGTGTGTGTGTGTGTGTGTGTGTGTGTGTGTGTGTGTGTGTGTGTGTGTGTGTGTGTGTGTGTGTGTGTGTGTGTGTGTGTGTGTGTGTGTGTGTGTGTGTGTGTGTGTGTGTGTGTGTGTGTGTGTGTGTGTGTGTGTGTGTGTGTGTGTGTGTGTGTGTGTGTGTGTGTGTGTGTGTGTGTGTGTGTGTGTGTGTGTGTGTGTGTGTGTGTGTGTGTGTGTGTGTGTGTGTGTGTGTGTGTGTGTGTGTGTGTGTGTGTGTGTGTGTGTGTGTGTGTGTGTGTGTGTGTGTGTGTGTGTGTGTGTGTGTGTGTGTGTGTGTGTGTGTGTGTGTGTGTGTGTGTGTGTGTGTGTGTGTGTGTGTGTGTGTGTGTGTGTGTGTGTGTGTGTGTGTGTGTGTGTGTGTGTGTGTGTGTGTGTGTGTGTGTGTGTGTGTGTGTGTGTGTGTGTGTGTGTGTGTGTGTGTGTGTGTGTGTCATGAACCGATGAAAAACACCAAATTTTAAACTTAAGCTTTATTTCAGCGTCCAACGAACTGATTAAATTTTGGGCAGAGTCGGAACATCTGGGGGGGTACTTTATAGTCATTTTTATATTTTATGGAATATATGTTATTTTTGGAGAAGAAAATTTTTCAAATAAAAGTTACTTCTAATATTATTATCTATAATTTTTGTTTCATACAAAATTTTCCTAAAATGGTCCGTATTCGAGAAATTTGACAAAATGTAAAAAAAATTATATTTTATAAAAATTGTTTAAAAAAAAAGTAATATTCTCTATAATTTTTATCCCATATATAATTTCTCTAAAATGGACCGTATTCGAGATATTTGAGAAAATGTGTTAATTTCGAATTATGAAGAAAACTCAAAAACGGATAAAGAAAAAAACATTAAATTTTAAACCTAAGTTTTATTTCGGCCTGACGTGAAATGATTAGATTTTGGACATTTAATATTTTATGGAATATATATGTTATTTATGTATGGAGAAGAAAATTGTTCAAATAAAAGTTACTTCTAATATCATTATCTATAATTTTTGTTTTATGTCAAAATTTCTTGAAATGGTCCGTATTCGAGAAATTTGACAAAATGTGCAAAATTCTGATTTTTATGAAAATTATGAAAATTGTTTAAAAAAATAGTTGTTTGCGATATTGATCTCTATAATTTTTGTTTTTACATGATTTTTATAAAATGGATCGTAATGGAAAAATTGTAGGAAAAGTGCTAAATTTAAATTTTCAGTATTTTCGTTTTCAATGAATATCTATAGAAAAATGTTTCGAGGTAGATGTATGTGGAAAATGTATATATTTAGTTTATCCTCCTCTAAACATTTATAGAGGTGCTGCAATAGGTTGTACAAAATAACCGGAAAAAGCCTATAATAACTAGATAGGAAAGTCATGTGTTGGACACATCAGATTTTTAATTGTAGTTTAAAGAACATTTTTGAGTTAATCGAAACACTTGCAAGACTTAAATCACAATGTTTAGAAGAAGTAGATATTTTCCTAAAAGCCGAAGAGGCAAAACCATTACTGATGCAGAGACCCATATACTATCGTTCCTCTGGTAGGTATAATTTTAATTGAGAACATTAATTAATATTTTTATAATTTAAGGTATGTAGGAAACAAATGTGTTTTGAGGGATGTAGCCGACAGGTTTGGTATTGCAAAGTCATCATTATATTTGGGGATAACCAGAGTTTTACAATTTTTCTTATCGATTACACCAAACGTTATTAAATTCCCTGAAACTGAGGAAGAAAAACGATCATTAGTAAATAGATTTCAGGAGGTAATGTAAACAATTACTGCAATTATTGCTTTTAATTTCATTATTTTGCATGTAGGTAGATACAAAAATTACCTACATTTTGTTTTTCAGATTTCTGGTTTTCCAGGCATAATTGGTTGTGTGGATGGCTGTTACATTGAAATAAAAACCCCAAACCATAAACTGAGAACTTCATATACAAAACTTCAATAACACTGCAAGGAATATGTGACAAAAATCGCAGATTTATACATATTTTTACTGGAATTTCAAGCAAGATTCACGATTCCAGAGTTTTTAGGCTTAGTTTTATATATGAGAGGGATATGGATATGGATGCCAACTTTCATCTGTTAGAGGATGCAGCTTATCCATTGAAAATGAATTTAATGACTCCCTTTAGGTAAGGATTTTTTTAGCACATCCTAATGAAAAGTTATAATTAATGCACGATATCAAGATTTTATGAACCACATTGTTAAAATAATTTTTTTTATAGGGATTATGGAAATCTTTCAAGAGTACAGAAAAACTATAATTACAAATTTAGTGCTACACGAGTTCTTATAGAAAGCACTTTTGGAATTCTTAAGGCTAGGTTTAGGCAGTTAATAAGGCTAGAAAATCATACTGTGCTAAAAATGTCACAGATAATAATATCGTGTTGTGTGCTGCATAACATTTGCATTGACCAGGATGATGACTTCAAGGAAGATAATATTCCTAATGAGGAAGTCACCGACTTGGTTGATGCAAATGAAGTTCCTGAAAATGAAGCAGTCCAAAAAAGAAATGAAATTGCTCATCAGTTGTACCATTAGAGATTATTATTTATAAGACCCTATTTTAATTTTTGTTATAACTTTTTTGTCAGAATAAATATTTTACTGTAATTTTATTTATTTTTAATTTAAAGAAGATACTTAACTAGTACTTTAAATAAACACCTGTAGTACATTGAAATGGAGCAAAGCCCAACTTCAATTGCATAAACATAAAAACGTTGGTATATCTAAAATAAATAACTGAAGTATGAATAAAATAAACACTCAAAGTAGGTATTTTTATTATATAAAGTGATACATAGAAACATTTCTGAAATAAGCTTAACCCTTTTTAAATTTATTATTGCCTACTTTAGAAATATTTTTTAACCGACTTCAAAAAAGGAGGAGGTTCCCCCACTCCGTTAACCTTTCTTTAGAAATTGGCAACATTTGCGCAGGTTAAACACCGGTGTATGTTATATCTCTGGTCTCTTTTATCTAAGGTTGCAATTTATAGTAGAAAATTGTCTCCCTTTACACATAAAGGAAGGTTGTGTATTAGCCGGAACAGGGACGGTGCTCCCAAATGGACTTTAAAAATTTATGTTTTCTGTTTGGGGAACAAACATGATAATATTAATATTTCGTAAGAATGTTTGTCAGATTATATTGTGCAATGAAAAAGGTTACTATGATGTATCGGAAAAAAAGAATTGATGAATTGAAATTTAGTATTTGAAATCTCTCAATAATACTACAGGTTTGATAAACAATTATATTAATAATTTTTAAAAAAACCCTGAGACAAGTCGATTTCTATTTTCCTATTCGGAAAAACAGATTGTCTCAATAACATTGTAATAAAAGTGAAAGTACCTAATAAAAGTGTAAGGTACCTGTAGGATTAAAACATTCAATTTCAGGGTGTGCATTTTAACTAGCGGATTAAGGAAACGGGTAGTATTCACGATATACCCAACTAAAGGTAGGATGTCGCGCACAGTGGGCGGTCCTTAAGCAACATCACTCATAGCAACTGTGCTTACGTTGTGCTTTTAATCAATTGTAGAGTTGGGTATATCGTGCATATTTGGTTATAGAAGTTCAATAATAAAATGCGGTGTGTTATTGTGATATGTGATTCCAACAACGAATCTAAACGGAATGCGTGCAAAGAAGATAGGTTTTTTAGTTTTCCTAAAGACCCTAACCTTAGCAAAAAGTGGTTACATCTTAGCAAGAGGAATGATAAACTTAATATAAAAAACCTTTTCCGCAAGATTCGAGCCAAAAATCCCAGAGACCAATTTTACAGCAAAAGTAACGCGTAAAGATACATGAAATTAGTCATTTTATATTTTTTAATATTAGTATCGACGAGAGGGCAGAAACATTCATTTTTTAGATGAAACCTGGTTCGACACTCACGACATCATAAAAAATGTTGGACTGATGGAAGTTTAAAATGTAATGTAGACACTCCTCTATCTCGAAGAAAAATAATATGTATCTTACATTGTGGTGGAGAATCAGGTTGGGTAGAAGGAACTCTCTTGCTGTCTGCAAAGGATGTACGGGATAGTAGTTTGAGCTACCACCAGGACACAGAAAGTACTCTTTTTGAAAAATGGTTTGAGTGTACACTACTACCAATACTAAATGAAAATAGCGAAATAGTTTTAGATAATGCTCCTTACCATTCTCGGTTGGTATGAAAAAAAACCAAATACCAATTTTACCGAAATCAGTGATTCATGACTTTCTGATGGAGAATGATGTTTTTTGAAGAAAACTACACAAAAAAACAGTTAATAGAACTTTTACACTTGGTTGATTTTTAACCTGAATATGTTATCGACACCATAACAATAAAACACGGATTTAAAGTTTTACGTTTACCACCCTACCACTGTATTTTGAACCCCATAGAATTATGATGGTCACAGTTAAAAAATTATTCTCGAGCAAATAACTCTTCTGTAATTGATGTAGTAAGAAATGCATTTAACTGTATAACTATTGAAAACTGGAAAAACGCTATTCAACATGTTAAAAAAAAATCGAAGAGAAATATGAGATTTAACAATACAATTCAAAAAATTGAAATAAATTTGGATGATACTAATGATGATAGTGATATTAATTCAGAACATGAAATTAGTGACTGTGAAAGTGATATAGAAATGTAGACGTTTTTAAATTGATTTACCTACATTTCCACAAAATTAATACTTAATAATTTTAGCCAGTTTCAATATATTTTTTAGTTTAACATGTTGTGTTTGGTAATAAAACCTTTGTTATTTTTTTATTTTTAATTTTAATACAAGTTCTCAGAGTGTTATATTTTTTTAAATGCAATTTAGACCGCAAAAGGATCTTTGTAAAAATCAAATTTTAATGATCATTAACATTTGAACAAATAACACTCAACCTAAGCCGGCTCTGTTCAGCATGTTGACGAACGTTTCAAGAGGTTGTCAGATCATTGCGATTTCTAGTTTATCTTGCAATGGATTATACTGCCATATATAAAATTTCCAAGTTATTTTATTATTTTTAAATACTAAATAAAAACACTAATCAAATCAAAATGTATTCATGCTATTGTTGCAGAATGCAATTTAAAAATATTAAGATTATATAACAAATAGACCGTTTAAAAAAGGGAGACAATATTGTAGGTTAATGACTCAGATGTTTTTTAAATTATAATAATAAAATGAAACTTAAAAAATTATAAAATTTTGCATAATTTTCGCTAAATATTTTAATAATATTATAGCACATATTCACATTACATTACAAATTCAATATCTTTATAAATATATAAAAACATTTCATTTATAAACTTTTTATGCATATTTAATGTTATAACATGTAGTTATAATCTAAAACGTTAAAACTTGGTATTTTGGATTTATAAGGGATTATATAGTTGCTGAAATTTTTGTTTCTGACGTATGTAAACCCTCTTTGTCAATGTCATATCCTAGATAGATAATTTTACATTTTTCATTGATAATAATCTTAATCCAGCTTCTTGTAAAAGAGAAAGGACGGTTCCTAAACGGTTTAAATGTTCATCCTGGTTTTTTCCCGTAATCAGGATGTCATCTAAAAAACAGACAACGCCCTCCAACCCTTGTAACAACGATTCTATTCTTATTTAAATTTTTGCAGGTATTCTTGCAATGCCAAACGGTGCTTTATTATACAGAAACAACCCTTTATGAGTCGAAATTTATTGTTACCAATTCTTTTGATTCATCATCCAAACATATTTGTTGGTAAGCATTCGATAAGTCAAGTTTCGTGAAATGAACGCCCCCAGTTAATTTACATAAATAATCAATTTTAGGTAAAGGGTAAGAATCAAGTTCAATAAAAGGATTCAAGGTTACGTCCAGGATCCGTAAGTAAGGTCGACCTTCACCCATCTGTTTAATGGATAAAAGTTATTTTTTATTAAATAAAATATGTTTTTAAATATGCCGCAAATGGGTTGCCTAAGAAAATACGGTCACGGCCATTTTTTACTTTCCTCTCTGTGTACAGATAAGGAAAGTATAGGAATCATGATAAAAGTTGCTTATGATGTCATTCTCTATTATTTTGTCCCTATACATGATTTCCCTAAATTGGACCTAATTCGAGATATTTGTTGAAAAGTGCAAATTTTGAATTATAGAGATAACTCAAAAACAGATGAAGAGAAAAACACCAAATTTTGAACATAAGCTTTAATCCATCCTGCGATGAGCTAATTAAAGTTTGGGCACACTCAAAGCATCTGGGGATACTTTACAGGGTGTCGTTTTTTTTTACTTTAAGAAAATAAATAGTTGGAACTAATGGGGAGGATCTGGACCATGGTATGGAGCTATCTTCCCAATGTGAACTACGTTGAATTTACTTCCCGTTGACAGTTGAATGCGGCAGATCAGGTCGTTGACTTTCCTTAAGGACGGAATAGGGGCCTTCCCAGTTCCGTTGCGATTTCTGACGAAGTCCTCCTCGCTGCTTAGGATCGCACAGCCATACCTTGTCGCCCCTCTCAAAATATGTATATATGGCACGCCTGTCGATTGTAGCTTCTGCTTTATCGGTGTGGGCTTTCAATCGATCCCGAGCGAATCCAAAGACCCTTGTCCTGCCATTGCATACATCACATTTTTTACACCAATCCGCTACATCCCGTCAGCAATTGACCCAATAAATTTTTTCCCGAACTCGTGCCAGTGTCCTTTTAGTATCAACGTGTTCTCCTGAACGGCTGCTATGAAGCTCCTCCAACACTTTTCTCACCTGTTACCTCGGCAGTATCACTTGGCGGACTACATGTACTCTATCGGGGCTCTCCCACTTCCGGTGCAATAGGCCATGGTGAAGATACAGGGAACCCAACTGGGTCCAGTAGCCTTTTATAGTTCTACTGTATTTGGCTATCTCTTGCCAAGTAGGTGTGAATTTATTTTTGAGCTATTCTCGGACAACCTTTAAGTCATTGTCTTTCTTCTGTCCCTGTCTCAGACTTTCAAGGGTGATTTCTTCTTCGTCGCCCTCTGGCTTGATAGTGGTGGCCCGAAGAGTAACTTTATCAACCGGTTCTTCTCGTTCTTCGAGCCTTTTACCATACCAGCATTGTTCCTCTAAACGGGGTTGCCCGAAGAGAATGTCTGCGTTGCTATGGAGACCTCTTCGATGCTCTACTTTCTGGTTATTGTTAGAAAGCCGTCTCGGTGTGGGTGATTGGCTTCTTCGGGACGCATAGCTGCTGTAATTAATTCTTGTTGGTCTTAGTGATGGGCTTGGAAAGATTGATCTATATGATTTTCCGGTCTCATTCTTCCGCAATTGAATCATCTTCTGCTTTTATTTTGGCTGTTTCGATGCATATTTCGTAGGATATTTAAGATTTGGGGGATAGCATTAGTAGTGGCCTCCTCACTTTCCTGGGATTTAATTTTCCTCACTTTTTCGCGAGAAGATCTGGATAGGAGTTTTACCGCTTCATATTCCTGGGCTGCAATCAGTTTCTCCCTCAGCGTCTTGTGATGTTTTAAACGAAGGACTTGCTGCATTTCCACATCTTGTAGTCCATCAATGAATGCTTGTATTCCGAGTTGTTCTTGGAAATCTTTTGGCACCTGTTGATAGGCGCCAGATGAATCAACCTTCTTATGTCAGCCTCGTGTTCCTGTAGACTTTCATTATGTTTCTGACTACCAACCTTTAGCTGGCTTTTGAATACCCGTTGCAAATGCTGCTGGCCATATCTTGTCTCCAAAGCTTGGACGAGAGATGAATAACTGGGCTCCTCTTAAGGAAGTAACTGTAAAACGGTTGCTGCCTGACCTCGCAGTGACACTATAAATGAAGCCGCCATCTCTTTCTCGGTCCAGCCATTGGCTCTAGCTGCAGCTTTAAATTGGTGTCGATATGATTCCCATGTTGTCTGTCCGTCAAACGTGGGTGGCTTAAGGGTATTGTTAGTATAGCTTTGTGAAACTGGGATTCGAATGTGGCTTGGTTCGGTTATGGATGAAGACGAGGTAGTAGTGTTTGCAACTTCAATGCTGTTTACTAAAGCTTGGCTGTGAATTATTTTTTCCAACTCAGCCATTTCAGCTCTAATTTGCCTTTCCAACTCTACTCTAGCCTGTTCTTGTTGTTCTAAACTAGCTTTCAAATTCTCTTGCTGTTTCTCTAAATTAGCTTTTAGATGCTCTTGTTGTTGCTCTAACAGATCTACTCTAATTTTAAGCTGACTAACCTCTTGCTTGAAGGTTTCCTGAATTTTTATGATTTTATTTTATAATTTCTACATCTGCCTTCCTACGCCTTTCCTTTTCCTCCACTTCTTCCTTTCTACGCCTTTCCTTTTTCTCCTCTTTTTCCTTCCTACGCCTTTCCTTTTCCTCTTCCATCTTCAAAAACCATGCTGGTGGGCCTGAAGTATCCATCCATGCCTGCTTCGTACTCCGTGGATCTAGTGTTTACCATGAACTTCTTCTTTGTATCCCACCGCTATCACCAATGTTACGCAGGTTTTTAGTATCTTAATTTATTTCAACTCAACTTTAACAACAATTATACAACTGATAACATTAACATGTAACGTCATCCTTATATAGCTTCTCGAACTGTCATCTAGAATATTCTTGACGGGTAATGACATTTCCAGACATTTCTGAAACTATTATATCTTACTTGTACTTTTACAGTTCATCAAATTTCTAGAGGTGTTCGACGCCCAGACAGAGAACGCGCTACGTGTGACTAAGATAGCTATTGTACAGTCTGCTAAACAAGTTATTTTAAATAGTTTTTAATATTTTTAGGTAATTAAATTTTAAAAGTGTGGAATAGTTTAGGGATTAAATTGGTCTGATTGGACTTTCTTAGAACGTTTTTAAAAGCAGCTAAAGATAGTATGTAGAATTGAAAATAATTATTATGCCATAAAAGGTGTTTTGGAATTCCTTCAACCTTTTGAAATTGAGTCAGAAAATATAAATTTTATAGGATAGCGGAAAATACCTATAATTTTTTTGTAGGCCTTTGTAAATCGTGGAAATAGTTTATATTTTATTTCTACCTTATTAAGGAAAATGGTACCTATTATTAATAATGGTTGTTTCTGAAACATTACTAAAATTTTCGAAATTTTGTTTTTCTACAAAATAATAAACTATACTATTTAGAAAAAAATTTATTTCTCTTATAATTTTATAAAAAATAACAGGGGAATATTTACATTTCTTGATCTATTAAACAAAACGATAAATTATCTCGACGAATTACACCATGTTCTAGTACGGAAGCTAGCTTCACATTTTTGTTGGTGGTTTCATGGGTTTCATATAAATTTTTTTTAATTGTAGTTTACACGTACATATACCTCTTAACACTTGTTTGCTTTATTAAAAAAGTGTGTTGTTGTGATTTACGTCGAAATAAGTAAAAAACAACTTGAAACCCCATATAAAATCAAAAAGGAGAAACGGAAAAAAATTGAGCCTGTAAATGAACACAACTCAGAAACAAAAATAGCTAGGTGATGAAAATTCCGATATCTCACGGTTATCGATTCTTTTTTTCTCTCCAGAAATGCGGACGACAGTGTTTTTAGATACTCCTGTGGCTGCAGCAACACGATCATTTACATTTTTAAATGATATTGAAGGTGAATTAAAGTTTCCTTCTCTTCTCATAAACTCTATATCATTGTCTATTATTTCGCGAGATTGACTGTTAATCACGCGGCCTCTTAATTTGCTATTAAACTCCATACTTAGGTTCTATTAAACTGTAATGAGCAAAAAACACAAACGAAAATAAAAGAAATGTTTTAGCGAAATTTACATCTGACATTTACGTCTGAATGAAATAGTGAAATACTTGATGCGCAGAGTGTACTTTCATTGCGTAAATCCGTCGGGATGCCTGTCAGTAGTGCTTTCTCTGTCTAGCCGTCGAAAGCCTCTAGAAATTTGATGAACTGTACCTATGAAGACCGCAGTACACTGTAGGGCGATGAGTAACATTCCACTTCTTTTTCTATCTGTACGTTTCCTATAATAGCCGCAGGCTACTGCAGGGTGCTGCGTAACAGTATCTTTGTTGGTGGAAAGTAGCCTAGGGTCCAAAATTAGACATTTTAAAGTAAGATAGCCATTTTGTTTAAATTTTGTCTCTTCATCGATTGAACTTAAAAACCGTACTAGATATCTATCCATTAACGTAGTACAGCTGATTACACCCGTAAAATTAGGCGAAAAACCGTACATATTCGTGACTCGTTAAAAGATTTTTATTGTTTTTCTCGGCAGGCTGATTTTGGACATGTACGGTTTTCGAACTCAGCGATTCAATTCTATAATAACTCTGGAAACAAAAATAGGTACCTATTGTAATAATCATTATACGTCCAAAACGAATTGATAGAGATTAATATAACCTACAACCCTGCTAACCCATAACAAAAGAGTTGCCGGATACGTTGTACGTTACAGTGTTATCAAGAGCCCCTTCTATGTCAAGAACTGCGCCTAGGATACTTGGATAATGAGTCCATTCTCTATCTTGGTTACTAGATGGTGCATAGCAGGCTCACACGATTTTCCTGATTAATAGGCATACTGGTTTGTATAAAAGGGCGTCGCTATCAGAGTGGTATGCCGGACATGCTGATCAATCGGTTTTTCCAATCCATTCAAGGACGTCAGAGTTAATGGCCTTTACCAAGGCATATGTTGGACGCTCTGGCTTAGGTATAAAAACCACTCTGCTTTGTTTTCAGCTATTTGGTACATGATTATGCGCCAAAATTGCCCTGTTGTAGGATCACCGGCAATACTCCATCTGGTCTCGGTGATAACTATGGGTTAATGGTGAGTATTGTCAATGTTACTTTCTCCGTTGTGACTACCCGTTTTGCAGTTTCCCATTCCTGGGCAGAGTTTTCTTTGGGAGTTACAGTTCGTGTGGGTTTGGTTTGCTGCATTCGAATTTGTGTAGATGGTGTTACTTCATGACTTCTTAATTTCACAACCACAAACTACAGGTTTAATTAAAGATTGAAATAGAGTCCTAATAAAGACGAAACCGGTCAAAGAATGACGTACGTTATCCTAAATAAACAAAATCTATATTGGAATGTTGAAAATAACTTTCTATGGGTCCTATGATTGAACGTTTACGTTATTCGTAACGTACATGTTAGGCCGAGTTTTAACAGTAATAAGGCGAGTTCGTATGATGGAAAACTGTTAAAACTAGAACAACAGGCGGAAAATACCAGTAATGTGTTGAAAAAATTTTTTCATCATACGAATTTGCCTCATTTCTGTTAAAACTCGGCCTAACATGTACGTTACGGATAACGTAAACGTTATCCGTAACGTACATGTTAGGCCGAATTTTAAAAGTAACGAGGCAAGTTCGGATGATGGAAAACTGTTAAATTAGAAGATAACAGGCGGAAAATAACAGTAACGTGTTGGAAAAAGTTTTCCATCATACGAACTTGCCTCATTACTGTTAAAACTCGGCCTAACATGTACGTTATCCGTAACATACATGTTAGGCCGAATTTTAAAAGTAACGAGGCAAGTTCGGATGATGGAAAACTGTTAAATTAGAAGATAACAGGCGGAAAATAACAGTAACGTGTTGGAAAAAGTTTTTCATCATACGAACTTGCCTCATTACTGTTAAAACTCGGCCTAACATGTACGTTACGGATAACATAAACGTTCAATCATAGGACCCATTATCTGCTGTTTTTCTTTGTATATAATTCAGTGCATGTTAGTATTATCCAAAAGAGTCGCTCGTTCGTTTTATTTTGTGACACATGGCTTTGAGATTTTATGCTTCTTTATTTTACAGTTAAGATTGATCACTAAAATATTTGGAAGTTTGGTTATTTTAATACGAGTACTTACCAGGTCTCAAATATCCAACTGGAGCCGACGTAGCAGTTGGTGATGGTGTTTCAATCGGCATACTAGTTTTTCTGACATGCGTTGGCGTTACGATAATCTTGCTGTTATCCTGTGCCTTTGGCGGAAATTCCCTTTCCTCCTTTAACGGTGGCGTTTCGAAGTTCGCTCGCGGACTAGGACCCGTTACCGATAGATGACGCGGTCTTGGCGGCTGGGGAGACGCACTCCTGCCCAATTGGGGAAGACTAGGGGACGCACGGCCCCCCGGAAAAGTCGCGTTGCGCTTGTGTCGACGAGGAAATACAGCGAGTAGTTCTGCCCACCATCGGGCATCTTCACGACTCGTCGCTTTGACAAAGGTGACACGATCGGGGCTCGTAAGGGCAAGAGAGTGAGGATGCCCTGTCACTTGCTCGGCTCCTGTCACTTCCATGACTTTGCACATGTCTACGGAGCCTTGAGGGACGGTTTCAGGCTAAAAGAAATAAAGTAAAGTTTAACTTTTACAAGTTCGGGATTTCAGTTTTAATGATTTAGCAATAGCTAAAAAAACTAGGAAACATTAAATTAATTATTATTTCTCTCAGTTTGGTAATATCACTGTCAAATTGGTATTTACAAAAAAATGCATAATCCAAGTCTTTTTCGCCAGATGTCAAGTGTCTCGGAAATCCAAAACCAGCGTCTGGTGAGCAAAACGAAAAATACTTAGCGTAACCTGAAGGTCTGGAATAAACAAATACAGAGAATCGTTATGCTGTTTTAAATGATAACAACTGGATAACGTTGTCAAACAAAAAATTGGCTGTTTTAAAAGAGCAAAATGAAGCCACAATTTTTCAATGGTGCAAAATGGTCTAACGCAGAGGCACAAACAAATTTTAAATGTATTTGTAAAAACATTTTTATTCAAATGTCATTATCAGTGAAAAAGTGCTTACAGATAATACAGGAAAGATTGTCTTTCTGGTATCTTTAATGTTCAATGTTTAGGTGTTGTTGGGTTTTGTTTTAAGATAATTGATTTACATATAAATGCCAATTTTTCGTACAGAGTATCATATTTATCTTATACAGGATGATTCATAACTATTGGGACCAAAATATGGCGATAGGATCAAATATACCATAATAAAATATTGCTGTGGAATAAGATAAAGGGCGTTAAAGTTGAATTTTATTTTTCGTTTTTTTTTCTGAAAATGTCACTGTATATTTGAGAATTGTTATTAAAATCGGCACAGAGGCACATTTTTGGACAAGGAATATAATTTTATGTATTATTTCACATTTTGTTACAGGAGGCGGCACGTGAATGAATCCTGATGATGAAATTAAGTGGTAGCTTTTTTTGACGAAACTTTTTAGTATTTTTGATTGGAAAATATGATGTAAACATTATTTCTACGTAATATTGTTTAAACACGATAATTCCAACCGTTTTCGAGAAAAACGCAATTGAACAGTTCACAAGTTTCAGATGGGGGATTTAAAAAAATATTATTTCATTTATGAAAAGTGTGGTTTGCAGTGTCAGATAATTGTGTCTGGTACATATGTCATTTCTTGTCAGTGAATTATTTTTGCTGTGAGACTAGTCTATTATTTATCAACTATTATTATTATTATATATTATATCATATCACATATTATCATATTTCACATTATATCAGAGATAACAGAGATATAACCATTCATTGATAAAATATAATATTCACGATACCAAGATTAATTCGACAATCGATATACTTTCTTTGTAGGCACGCGGTGGAGAGACGAAATGTGAGAAGTAAGAGAGGGGATAAAGAGAAGAATTTTACGCAGATACAACTTATTTTTATCAATGAATAAATGTGTAAGACACTGTGCGCTTATAATAAACAACGTAATATCCATGCCGGTGTAAGCCCTGTTGCCACTTCCAACCTAACATGAGTAGGTTTTGAAATTTATGGAAAATTATTACATCTAATTTAGTGAAATTGCATCTAATTTAGTTAAATTTAATATAACTAATGATTCAAATTTTTTTGGATTCAGTTGCAATAAAATAGGTTGAATTATTTTAGTTTTTTTAATATATGTAAATAATTTTGTAAACAAAACGAGAATAATGAAATAGGCATATGACAACAGCGGATATTATACCCTCCTGTATCCCTTAGAATATGTATTATTCAGGACCGCACGATATTTGTTAGTACCTAGTTACATCTCCTGTCATCTCTGTATTACATCATAATCATATATCATATTATATATTTTATCATATTATGTCATATGATATTATATCATATTATATGATATTATATTTCGTATCAAGAGAGTCAAGAACCGAGTCAAGTAGATTTATAAAACGATTCAAACACCTTTAGAGAGCCAATGTACTTATGTGTGCAGCAGTAAGCTATTGTAATCTTCATCATTTTCACGACATAGCTGACCAATCGGTCATTCAATGAATTGCTTCTAATTGATTGCTATAATGGAACGACGTATGCAGACGTTCATTCAATTTTTTTTACAACTAAATGCAGACGATGAACAATACAATGTACAGCGAATACATTTGCTACAGCATGTTTCAAATGCGCTATGAAACCCGTATGACGTCATGTCATTGCTGGAGCACCATCAGTAGCTGCTGACAAAATATTGAAAATAGGGATTTCTTTCTCTTGAAAAAGCTTTTGCCTGATATTAAATTTAGATTCTTTCTTTGTATCAATTTCCAAATTTTTAGCAAACAATAACAGTAAGGAAATGAAGATTTCCTAACAGTTCCTTACAGTAAGGAAATGAATATTTCCTAACAGTTATGAAATCTTTACTTTTTCTTTAGTTTGACAATTCAACATTAATACGTTTCCATAGTAACGCAACCAATTTTATTACGAATTTCAAAGCACCATTTATTTGTGAATAAAATTATTCGCGATTTTTTTAAAATTAATTAATATCTATCGAATTTAAAACGATTTGCGGAAAAATAGTATGTTTACCTCGTAGGAAAGGCCAAATTCCTGGACGACTGTGAAGATTGCTAAGTCGAGGTGCAACCTAACCTACCTCGTAGGAAAAGACAAATTCCTGGGGAATCTGTGTTGCTAAGTCTCGGCTTGCGTCTCGACTTAGCAATCTTCACAGTCGTCCAGGAATGTTAGACTTTTCCTACTTGGTAAACAATATCAGCAATATCATCATGTATTTTATTTAAATGCTCTTGTAGCCAGCCCAGAAGGTTTCATAGCTTCATTTAAAAAAACTTTTAGGCAAATTAGGCAGATAGTCAATGACTGGGTTGTAGGAGAGTACGTAAATCCATATTTTAAATACTCAATAATGTACTGCCGGCATTTCTTTTTAGGCGTAGATTCAGACATTTTGAAATGCAAATTAATTTCTCAACAGATTTATAGATAGTTATAGAAATAATATCTCTCGACTATTTTTTACGGCGAAGCACATTAAAATAAAACATTCCTAAAGTTATCACTTTTATAGATTTCATTTTATGCATGTATTGCGATGCCGGCACATTTGCTCTATAAGCAAGTCATTTTATGTTTCCACGTTCTTATTGGATTTCATAAACTGCGTATTTGCGTGAATGTCATAACAATAAGATAATTTACTTAGCTAGATAAAATATTTATTCATGAAAACAGGTATTGTATGTTATTATATTTCCTAAATAGATAGATACCCTATAGGCACACAATATTTTAAACTACTTTAAAACCATTTTTTTTTTAAATATTTCTAAAAGATTTACTTATTTGAAATATTTATTAACTATATTTTATAAACTTTTTTTTGTATTAAAAAATATATACAGTAGAATCTCGATTATCCGTGCGCGCTTTATCCGTGCAGCATTTTAAATTGATCATCCGTGCCCGGATTATCCGTTGCTGTCGGCCACAGGTTGGCGCATGAACGCTGGTTACTTACGGATGGCCACTCGAACATTTGATACTAAAAAAATGTAGAAAAAAATATTAGTTTCAATTAAATGTATGTATCTTCTAAGATTTTCTTTTTTTGCCGCACATTGTCATCCTCCTCTACTCTCTCACAACTGGGCTTCTTTCTCCTATACCAACTTATAACTGCTTCTACCCTTACTCTGCTATCTGGTATTTTTTTCTTCAATAATGTGAAATACATTGTATCTTGTTTCTTTTTAATCTTTTTATTATCTCCTAAGGATTCACAATCAAAAATCCAATATAAATTTCAAAACAAAAACCTTTCTTATCTGTACAAATCTAGCTGACAAAATTTTTTAATTCCCATTTGACATTTCTTTTTTCAAAATATTTTGTTTTTAGTAAACAATTTTTAATTCATTGTTCATGACCCATTAAACGTTGATTACATCAATTTTGACAACAAAAAATACGTCATTAAATTAACTTTGAACCAGATATATATAATATATATGTACATTCAATGCACGTTCTTTCATTATGCATCAAAACTTTTATTTTTTGTTATATGTAATAATTAAATTTTTTTTGTTCCTTTGACATAAGTATTTGTCTAAATAAAATAATTAAAAAATTAAAAATGAGCTTTTAGGATTATCAGTGTTTTCGATAATCCGGCAAAGGCTTGGTTCCGGCTGGCCCGGATAATCCCATCTTCTACTGTATTTTTGTATTAAATTTTCCAACCAACAATTAGCACGAAATCCTTATGAATATCACAGATAGAAAATTTTTGAAAAAATATTTTTTTTTTCATTTTTAGTGGACGGACTTGAAAAAAAATGTTCTCGACATAACCACTATATGCATTGGATAGGTGGTTCATTTAGCTTCAATTCCTTTTTTTTTTATGGCCATGAGATCACCCTTCCTTGCCGAATTATCAGAAAATAAACGAAAATGCGTTATTTCCTCTTCTCTCGTCAATATATCAGGAACCAATGGCCGCTCAGAAAATGGAAGGGGGGTTTCGGAAACTTCGATTCATTCTCTACAAGGTTCTGGCATGTTCTTTAACGAGAAACAATTTTTTTGTCCCTAGCATGACTTTGAAGAATTTTGGAAAACAAGTCTTTTTGAGGTTTTTTAGAAAATTGAGAATATTGGGAAAATGAACATTTCGTAACGTGTTACATGCAAGATTTTTTCTAATTTTGAATTGATTATTTATAAAATTGTGATTGGTTAAAAAATTATTCATAATCATTCTTTTGTAGGCACTTCCAATCAAATATTTTAGAAAATTATTGCATTTGATTTTTTTTTAATTGGTAATACTAAAAATAAGAGACATGTGCAGTGTTGCCGATCTGATTTTTGATATTACCCGCGGGAAATTTGAAAAAAAAAATCCGTTTTTACCCGTTTACAGCTTTTATTTTTTTGTTTTCTTTTTTGTTGTTAAACGTAATGTTAAATTTTCAAATGTGAAATGTCACTATTCATTGCCTTTTTTCGATTTTTCGATTTAAAAACCAAAAAAGAGGCATTTATATTTATTTTCATTTCGTTACTGGTGACATAATCAACTTTTCGCAATCAGTTGCATAACGTTCTACTTTATGCAACTGGTTGCATGAAGTAGATCGTTTAGACACTTCCATCCTTTTACTCATACTTTTCCTTTTTGTCGCCATATTTTTAATCTTCTCCGTGAAAAGATTATGACATATCACAACAGAGTACTCAAAAGTACAAATCTAAAATGCACTACAATAAAAACACTCAATATTCTTATGTAATCCACACTAAAATGTCTAAAATAACGAAAAAAGTCTAAAAATGTTATAAATTAACACAATTAATTTTTTTAAATCGCTCCAACACAACAACGGCACTAACAATATTGCAATGTAATTTTGGGGGATTCCTTTTCATTTAAAATTGGTTGATAATTTAAAAAAACTTTATTTAACAATTGAAGGGTGTCCGGTTCAGACATGCTAAGTGCCAAAATTTTAAATTTTGAGATTTGTCGATACAAACATTATATATACCATTAGTTATGTCCCACAAAAATGCTAAGTGCCAAGCTTGACTAGAAAGGTTATAAAAAAAATGTAAAGTTGGCGTGGTTCAAAAATGACATGACGTTTCAGTACAAATAATCTAAGTGCCACAGAAGTATTTATTGATTTTTGGAAAATAATCTTTAATTCAGTGGGCAAGTGTTTGATGTTTTTAACTTTTTGTGATGGAGAATAAAAGAAAACGAGGTACTGGTCGCTTCAGGGATGAACAAAAAAAATTAAAAGTGGCAGGACTGGAATATAAAACTCGGCGTAATAAAACAAGACCCAAAAAGGCAGAACCTAAATAAGAGGTAAGTTAAATGCATGGAATAAAGTAGTATATTAAGGTATACAAAAGGGGTTGGTTCATAAAATCACATTTTATTTATACAATATACTTACCTTAATATACCTAAATACTTAGAACTATAATATTTTCTTTAATTTCAGGTATCGTGTAAATGCTACCATTCCTTTAAAAATGTTACTTATGAAAGAAAGCTAGATTTACACAAAAGATTTTACAATGAAACTTCCAACGTACAAGGAACTTTTATTATGAACCTTTTAAGCCTGGGACCAGTGAGAAGACGTCATGGTAACTACGAGGATCCAGCGGACAGTCATCGTCAAGGTACTGTCTTTTATTCTATTCCTGATGGAACGGGGCAGACGGTTATAGTTTGCAAACAAACATTTATGGACATTTTTTCATTGACGAAAATGAAACTTGAGACAATAATAAAAAAGAAAAAGCTGGGGCACACTACTTTTAAAGATAACCGAACATCTCATAAGTTAAAAAAATTTACCGACGATGATCGAAATATGGTAATAAGACATATTGCCTCTTTACCCAGGCAAGAAAGTCATTATTCGAGATCGCAAACTACTAAAGAATATATCAGTCCTGAACTTAATACACACCGATTACATAAGGTTTTTATTGAAAAATATCCGGATTAAAACTGTTCATTTCGCTTCTACCGCAAGGTATTTCTAAAAGAATTTTCCTAATTTAAAATTTCGTCCACCAAGGAGTGACACATGTAGAGTTTGCGACAAATTAACATGTGAAATAAAAGCAGAGCTATCCTCAAGCCTAGAAGCACGTCAAAAACTGGAGATTCATCATCGAAAATCGGAACAAGCCATAAACTTAATGAAGGAGGATGTGGCTGCATCACAGTTGCCTGGAGCTCAGACATGTTGTTTGTCGGTAGATTTACAACAGGTTCTTTTTGTACCTACCTTAACACACAGCGATATGTTTTATTTGAGTCAAGTTAGCTGTTATAACTTGGGAATCCATTGTCGCAACTCAAACACTGTATATATGTGCAACTGGAACGAAGGAATGGCTGGAAGGGGAAGCAATGAGATTTCTTCTTGTATACTTAGATTTTTAAATAGTTCTCTAGTTGAACAGAAACGCCTTGTCTTTTGGACTGACAACTGCGCAGGCCAAAATAAGAATAAAGTTATGATTTTCTTGTTTATTTTTTTGGTCACTCATGGAGTTTTTGAAAATATTCAGCATACATTTTTGGTTAGTGGACATTCTTTTATGTCATGTAACCGTGATTTTGCGCTTATAGAAAAGCGCAAAAAAATAATGAAAGCCATTATTCCTCGAGATTTATATGATGTTATTAGATCTGCGTAATATCATCCGCCTTTTGAAATTAGAGATATGGAATGTTATGGATTCTGGGATCTTAAAGAGGCCGCGGAAAACCTCATTGGCATTAAAAAACTAAATATTAGTTATGATTTGTATCGATAAAGAAAGTCCCACTGTAGTACAGGTAAAGTACTCTTTCAGCGATATCGAACCTACGCACAAAACGTAAACTTGAAGCTTTTAGTCCCAGAAAGCAAGATATCAGAAAACAAAACAAAATCATTGAAGTCAATGATAGATTTTTTTTAAAAAGAAATTTGCTATTAAAATAAGTTTAAATATTATAACATGTTTACTTTTTTACTTTCCTGTGTGTGTGTGTGTGTGTGTGTGTGTGTGTGTGTGTGTGTGTGTGTGTGTGTGTGTGTGTGTGTGTGTGTGTGTGTGTGTGTGTGTGTGTGTGTGT